>CANSZD010000763.1:0-600000 GCA_947648045.1 Beta corolliflora | reverse complement strand
TCCTTGCGGGCTAGGCCCAAAGAGGACAATATCTACTAGAGGGCCCCTGGGGTGTTACAGATGGTATCAGAGTCAGGGCCCATTTCGGTGTTCTGTAGTGCCTACGGGGACGCAGGCTCCTTAAAAGGAGGGGAGAAGGTGCCTAAGATCTTGGCTATCCCACATCGGAAGTTGAGGAGAACGAAGCCTTCTTTATGTAGAGGTGGACATCTCAACCTAGTAGAGGCCTTTTGGGTAGGACTTCGGTCCTAAACCAAAGTAAATCCTTGCGGGTTAGGCCCAAAGATGACAATATCTACTAGTGGGCCACTGGGTAGTTACAGATGGTATCAGAGCCAGGGCGCATTTCGGTGTCATGTAGTGGCTACGGGGACGCAGGCTCCTTAAAAGGAGGGGAGAAGGTGCCTATGATCTTGGCTATCCCACATCGGAAGTTGAGGAGAACGAAGCCTTCTTTGTGTAGAGGTGGAGATCTCAACCCAGTAGAGGCCTTTTGGGTAGGACTTCGATCCTACACCAAAGCAAATCCTTGCGGGCTAGGCACATAGAGGACAATATCTACTAGTGGGCCCCTGGGGTGTTACAGATGGTATCATAGCCAGGGCCCATTTCGGTGTCATGTAGTGCCTACGGGGGCGCAGGCTCCTTAAAAGGAGGGGAGAAGGTGCCTAAGATCTTGGCTATCCCACATCGGAAGTTGAGGAGAACGAAGCCTTCTTTGTGTAGAGGTGGAGATCTCAACCCAGTAGAGGCCTTTTGGGTAGTACTTCGGTCCTACACTAAAGCAAATCCTTGCGGGCTAGGCCCAAAGAGGACAATATCTACTAGTGGGCCCCTGGGGTGTTACAGATTGAATCAGAGTCAGGGCCTATTTCGGTGTCCTGTAGTGCCTACGGGGACGCAGGCTCCTTAAAAGGAGGGGAGAAGGTGCCTAATATCTTGGCTATCCCACGTCGGAAGTTGAGGAGAACGAAGCCTTCTTAATGTAGAGGTGGACATCTCAACCTAGTAGAGGCCTTTTAGGTGGGACTTCGGTCCTACACCAAAGCAAATCCTTGCGGGTTAGGCCCGAAGAGGACAATATCTACTAGTGGGCCCCTAGGGTGTTACAGAAAGAAGATGCCTAAGATCTTGATCTATATTAATCCGATAACTCCTCCAATACTCTAGATTGATGGCTCGAATTGTTAGACTAACTAAGATAGATTGTTTCTAGTAAGAAAGATTAGCTCTTAATTACCTTCAACGTTTATTAATCTATGAAAAGATTAGCTCTTAGCATAAACTAATGGTTGTGTTTAATTGTTCAAAAGATTTGCTCTTAGGAACTCTCAAACTTTTTGTGATCTCGCAGCTTTGAACTCTCGATTTCACGTTCTTAATGTTCTCTAATTCACACGAATTATCAAACTCAACAATAAGTTGTTTAAATAAAAATCAAATCTAACTTTCATTAATGAAAACATCAACATATATATAGAACTACTTATCCGAGTTCTAATCGGATTAGAACTACTCCACACACCTAACTACCACTAAGCATATTTATCCTCTAAGACTCCTAATCTAGCTCAAACACTAGAATGACTCGGAAAACCAACTAACAAACCTACATGGTTTGTAAAACCGAATATAAAAGACTCCTAACCCAACAAGGATTAGTTACAACCAACTCCTAACAGAACTAGGAAGTGTAAATCCATTTCCTACTTGAACTAGGAAATCCATTTCCTACTTGAATTAGGAAATGCCACAACTCACAAACTCTACTCAAAACGTTGTTGGACGCTTGTTAATGAAATGCAACAATGACCTTCATTGCCTCCAAGTCTATGGAAACTAATGGACCGTGCACCGTCCATCCCTTTGCCAAGCATCAACTCTTGAACCTCATCTTCATTCGAATCACTTGTACTTGCTCCTGGATCATCCATCCCTTTGCCAAGCATCAACTCTTGAACCTCATCTTCATTCGAATCACTTGTACTTGCTCCTGGATCATCCTCCCCTTCTTCGAAAGGAATTGTCCTTAATTCTTGTACTTGCTCATCATCTAAATAAGGCGTCAAGTCCCCAACATTAAAAGTAGCAGCCACGCCATGCTCCCCTTGAAGATCCACCTTGTAGGCATTATCACCATACTTCTCCAATATTTGATAAGGACCTTCAGCTCGTGGCATGAGCTTATGTTTGCGTTTGCTTGGAAAACGCTCCTTCCTAAGGTGCACCCACACAAGATCACCTAGTTCGAACACCTTAGGCTTGCGTCCCTTGTTTGCTTTCTTCTTATATTGCTCATTAACCTTCTCAATGCGCTCTTTGATTTGGTGATGGAGCTTCATAAGAACAGTAGCTTGCTTCTTTGCATCCCCATGCACGTAATCTTGCCTTGGAAGCACAGCCAAATCCACGGGCAAATATGGATTAACTCCATACACAACTTCAAATGGTGAATGTTTTGTTGCATATGTAGGAGTTCTATTGTATGCAAACTCCGCATGACAAAGCTTCACATCCCAATCCTTGCCTATCTTACTCACCAATCCTCGAAGCAATGAACCCAAGGTGCGATTTGTTACCTCGGTTTGTCCATCAGTTTGTGGATGGTGTGAAGTGCTAAAGAGCAATTTTGTACCCAACAACCTCCACAAGGTCTTCCAAAAGTAACTCAAGAACTTGTTGTCCCTATCCGAGATAATTGTACGAGGTATGCCATGCAACTTAATAATTTCTCGAAAATACAAAGTTGCCACATGTGATGCATCATCAGTTTTGTTGCAAGGAATAAAATGTGCCATCTTACTAAATCGATCAACAACAACCATGATAGCATCTCTTTGCCTTTGAGTCCGAGGTAAAGCAACTATGAAATCCATGCTCACATCTTCCCAAGGTCTCTCCGGCACAGGTAATGGCGTGTATAGTCCCTTATGGAATGTACTTTTGGCACGTTGACAAGTCCCACACCTAGAAACCACAGCTTGGACACTCCCTACCATCTTTGGCCAAAAGAAATGCTCTTGGACTTACTCCAATGTTTTGTTCATCCCAAAGTGACCAGCTATACCTCCCCCATGAGCTTCCCTCACCAACAAATCTCTCACGGAACAATTGGGAACACACAACTTATTTCCCTTGAAAAGAAATCCTTGTTCTCGTGAATAAGGCCCATGAGACCCCTTCTCACACGCTGCATACAACTCCCTAAAATCCACATCCTTAGCATAGTACTCTTTAAGCAAATTAAATCCCAAAAGCTTAGTACTAACCACGCCCAAAAGAGTGTGTCTCCTAGAAAGTGCATCCGCCACCACATTAGCCTTCCCCGCTTTATACTTCGACACAAAAGTGAATGATTGCAAGAACTCAACCCACTTAGCATGCCTTGTATTCAACTTGTGTTGGCCATGTATGTACCTCAATGACTCATGATCAGAATGTAAAACAAATGATTGAGGTCTCAAATAGTGACTCTAATAATCTAAGGCTCGCACCATAGCATAGAATTCTTTGTCATATGTGGAGTAATTCAACTTTCCCCCACCCAATTTCTCACTAAAATATGCTATAGGTCTTCCACCTTGAATCAAAACTGCCCCAATTCCAGTCCCACTTGCGTCACACTCAACCTCAAAGGGTTTAGAGAAATCTGGTAGGACCAAAATTTGTGCATTGCACATCTTATCCTTCACTAGTTCAAAGGCTTGCTGTGCTTCTTTAGTCCACTCAAACTTCCCTTGCTTCGTACATTCGGTAATAGGGCTCATAAGAGTGCTAAAGTTCTTGATGAATCTTCTATAAAATGAAGCTAAACCATGAAAAGAACGTACCTCCGTTATAGTCCTTGGAATTGGCCACGTTGATATTGCTTAAATTTTACTTGGATCCACCTTGATTCCATCCTTAGATACAATGTATCCTAGGAACCCAAATTCTTCTTGCATAAACGAACACTTCTCCAACTTTCCATACAATTGCTTACTTCTCAATACTTGGAATAATTGGCGTAAGTGCTGTAGATGCTCTTCCTTGGTCTTACTATAGACTAGAATGTCGTCTAAGTAAACCACAATGAACTTGCCTAAAAAAGGCCGCAAAACAGCATTCATGAGGCGCATGAATGTACTTGGTGCGTTTGTCAATCCAAATGGCATAACCAACCATTCAAACAAGCCATGCTTTGTCTTGAAGGCGGTCTTCCACTCATCTCCTTCACGCATCCTAATTTGATGATACCCACTTCTCAAATCAATTTTTGAGAACAATTGGGAACCACACAACTCATCTAACATATCATCCAATCGTGGTATAGGGAATCTATATTTGATGGTGATATTGTTCACAGCTCGACTATCTATGCACATCCTCCAAGTTCCATCCTTTTTTGGTACTAACAAAGCTGGCACCGCACAAGGACTCATACTTTCACGTACATAGCCTCTCTCCATAAGCTCCTCAATTTGACGTTGGAGCTCTTTAGTTTCCTCAGGATAACTCCTATATGGGGGTTTATTAGGTATCACTGCCCCGGGAACTAAATCAATTTGGTGTTCAATTCCTCTCATAGGTGGTAATCCTGGTGGCAAATCACTAGGGAAAACATCCTCAAATTCGCCCAACAAGTGCTGCAAATCCGGATCCTTCTCCTCACTAGTCTTCGTCACTTCCTTGGAAACCAACATGAACACGACATTTTCCTCCAACATCACCCTCTCAAATTCTTTTCCTCTAATGCACATTATCTCCTTGGGTGTGGATGGTGAACGTCGAGTAATCTTGGATGGTGGCAAGGGTAATAAAGACTTCACCTTTCCCCCCATCGAGAACTTGTAAACATTACTCACTCCATCATGTGTGACTTTTCTATCAAACTGCCATGGTCGCCCCAATAGTATATGGCATGCATTCATTGGCACCACATCGCAATCAATTTCATCTTGGTAGTTTCCAATAGAAAACGTGATCAACACTCGTTTCCTCACCTTCACCTCATTATCATCATCCAACCATCTCAATCTATAAGGTTTCGGGTGCTTAGTTGTAGGCAAGTGTAGTTTCTCCACCAAATCTGCCGAGGCTACATTGGCATAACTACCTCCATCGATGATTAGGCTACACACCATGTCCTTCACCCTACACATGGTGTGGAATATGGTCTCTCTTTGCTCCTCATGCTCCGGTGTACTAGTGACATGGAGGGCTCTTCGAAGGACCAACACACGCTCCTCATCATCTGTTTCCGGATTGCATATGTCCTCCTCCTCTTCTTCTTCTTGTTCCCTAGCCATCAATGCTACTCTTTCAATCTCCTCAATCTCCTCTATGTCTTGCATTGTCATCACCCTAGCAGTAGGACAATTTGTTCTATAGTGCCCATAGCCTTGACACTTAAAACACTTAACCTTCTCGATCTCCTTGCCTCCTACCTTCTCCTTCCCTCTTTGCTTATCCGCCTCCATTCTCCAATCTTTACTGCCCTCCTTGGTAGTTGAATTGGTGGTGGTAGGGTTTATCTTGAAAGCAACAAAAGGTTTAGTGTAAGCTTTTGTGGTTCGAGATTTCTTTTGTTTCTCAACCTTCATAGCTATCTTGCACGTCTCTTCAAAAGACAAGTATGGTTGTAATTCTACTTTGTCCGCAATCTCTTGGTCTAGGCCGCCCATGAACCTAGCTAGCTTTTGGTCCTCCCTTTCCTCAATTTCACACACAACAGAAAGGCGCTCAAACTCCCCTAGATAATCCCTCACACTCATCAACCCTTGCTTCAAAGTTGCAAACTTTATGTAATTCTCTTGTTGATAGGTGGTAGGAACATACCGTTTTTGTAGTTTACGCTTGAGTTCTTCCCAACTGTCGATCCTCTTTCCTTGACGTGCCTTCTTCCTCTTCAACCCCTCATACCATATGGCTGCATTCTTGGTGAGTTTAAGCACGACAATTTTGAGTTTCTTCTCCTCAGGTGTATCCTTATATTCGAAGAATCTCTCCAATGATCGTTCCCACTCCACGTAACCTTCGACATCCAATTTACCATCGAAATCAGGCACTTCGATTTTCATGCCCCTATCATCATCCTTACTAGGTCTTGGGTCATCAGGTGGTCGCCTTGTCATAACCTCCAACCTAAGTTTTTCTAGGGCTTCTTGAATGGAATTGTTTTGTTTTGGTTTGCTAGAGCATCTAGCATTCTATCTCTTCGCGCATCCGCTTCATATGTTCCCATGATTACGCCCGATTTGATTGTTTCGCTGCGACTTCGTTACTGCTAGGAACGGTCTGAAATTTTGACACCACGTAGCCCATTTCGGTGTCATGTAGTGCCTACTGGGACGCAGGCTCCTTTAAAGGAGGGGAGATGGTGCCTAAGATCTTGGCTATCCCACATCTGAAGTTGAGGAGAACGAAGCCTTCTTTATGTAGAGGTGGAGATCTCAACCTAGTAGAGGCCTTTTGGGTCAGACTTCGGCCCTACACCAAAGCAAATCCTTACGGGCTAGGCCCAAAGAGGACAATATCTACTAGTGGGCCCCTGGGGTGTTACAGATGGTATCAGAATTAGGACCCATTTCGGTGTTCTGTAGTGCCTACGGGGACGCAGACTCCTTAAAAGGAGGGGAGAAGGTGCCTAAGATCTTGGCTATCCCACATCGGAAGTTGAGGAGAACGAAGCCTTCTTTATGTAGAGGTGAACATCTCAACCTAGTAGAGGCCTTTTGGGTAGGACTTCGGTCCTACACCAATGCTAATCCTTGCGGGCTAGGCCCAAAGAGGACAATATCTACTAGTGGGCCCCTGGGGTGTTACAGATGGTATTAGAGCCATGGCCCATTTCGGTGTCATGTAGTACCTACGGGGACGCAGGCTCCTTTAAAGTAGGGGAGAAGATGCCTAAGATCTTGGTTATCCCACATTGGAAGTTAAGGAGAACGAAGCCTTCTTTATGTAGAGGTGGACATCTCAACCTAGTAGAGGCTTTTTGGGTAGGACTTCGGTCCTACACCAAAGAAAATCCTTGCGGGTTAGGCCCAAATAGGACAATATCTACTAGTGGACCACTGGGAAGTTACAGATGGTGTCAGAGCCAGGGCCCATTTCGGTGTCATGTAGTGGCTACGGGGACGCAGACTCCTTAAAAGGAGGGGAGAAGGTGCCTAAGATCTTGGTTATCCCACATCGGAAGTTGAGGAGAACGAAGCCTTATTTGTGTAGAGGTGGTGATCTCAACCCAGTAGAGGCCTTTTGGGTAGGACTTCGGTCCTACACCAAAGCAAATCCTTGCGGGCTAGGCCCAAAGAGGACAATATCTACTAGTGGGCCCCTGGGGTGTTACAGATGGTATCAGAGCAAGGGCCAATTTCGGTGTCATGTAGTGCCTACGGGGACGCAGGCTCCTTAAAAGGAGCGGAGAAGGTGCCTAAGATCATGGCTATCCCACATTGGAAGTTAAGGAGAACGAAGCCTTCTTTATGTAGAGGTGGACATCTCAACCTAGTAGAGGCCTTTTAGGTAGGACTTCGGTCCTACGCCAAAGCAAATCCATGCGGGCTAAGTCCAAAGAGGACAATATCTAATAGTGTCATGTAGTGCCGACGGGGACGCATGCTCCTTAAAAGGAGTGGAGAAGGTGCCTAGGATCTTGGCTATCCCACAACGAAATTTGAGGAGAACGAAGCCTTCTTTATGTAGAGGTGGAGATCTCAACCTAGTAGAGGCCTTTTGGGTAGGATTTCGGTCCTACACCAAAGCAAATCCTTGCGGGCTAGGTCGAAAGAGGACAACATCTACAAGTGGGCCCCTGGGATGTTTCAGATAGTATCAGAGCCAGGGCCCATTTCGGTGTCCTGTAGTGCCTACGGGACGCAAGCTCCTTAAAAGGAGGGGAGAAGATGCCGAAGATCTTGGCTATCCCACATCGGAAGTTGCGGAGAACGAAGCCTTCTTTACATAGAGGTGGATATCTCAACCTAGTAGAGGCCTTTTGGGTATGACTTCGATCCTACACCACAATAAATCCTTGCTGGCTAGGCTCAAGGAGGACAATATCTACTAGTGGGCCCCTGGGGTGTTACAAAAAGAAGGTTCCTATGATCTTGGCTATCCCACATCGGAAGTTGAGGAGAACAAAGCCTTCTTTACATAGAGGTGGACATCTCAACCTAGTAGAGGCCTTTTGGGTAGGACTTCGGTCCTACACCAATGCAAATCCTTGCGGGCTAGGCCCAAAGAGGACAATATCTACTAGTGGGCCGCTGGGGTGTTATAGATGGTACCAGAGCATGGGCCCATTTCGGTGTCTTAGAGTGCCTACGGGGACGCAGGCTCCTTTGAAGGAGGGGAGAAGGTGCCTAAGATCTTGGCTATCCCACGTCGGAAGTTGAGGAGAACGAAGCCTTCTTTATGTAGAGGTGAACATCTCAACCTAGTAGAGGCCTTTTGGGTAGGACTTCGGTCCTACACCAATGCTAATCCTTGTGGGCTAGGCCCAAAGAGGACTATATCTACTAGTGGGCCCCTGGGGTGTTACAGATGGTATTAGAGCCATGGCCCATTTCGGTGTCATGTTGTACTTACGGGGACGCAGGCTCCTTTAAAGTAGGGGAGAAGGTGCCTAAGATCTTGGTTATCCCACATTGGAAGTTAAGGAGAACGAAGCCTTCTTTATGTAGAGGTGGACATCTAAACCTAGTAGAGGCTTTTTGGGTAGGACTTCGGTCCTACACCAAAGCAAATCCTTGCGGGTTAGGCCCAAATAGGACAATATCTACTAGTGGGCCACTGGGTAGTTACAGATGGTGTCAGAGCCAGGGCCCATTTCGGTGTCATGTAGTGGCTACGGGGACGCAGACTCCTTAAAAGGAGGGGAGAAGGTGCCTAAGATCTTGGCTATCCCACATCGGAAGTTGAGGAGAACGAAGCCTTATTTGTGTAGAGGTGGAGATCTCAACCCAGTAGAGGCCTTTTGGGTAGGACTTCGGTCCTACACCAAAGCAAATCCTTGCGGGCTAGGCCCAAAGAGGACAATATCTACTAGTGGGCCCCTGGGGTGTTACAGATGGTATCAGAGCAAGGGCCAATTTCGGTGTCATGTAGTGCCTACGGGGACGCAGGCTCCTTAAAAGGAGGGGAGAAGGTGCCTAAGATCATGGCTATCCCACATTGGAAGTTAAGGAGAACGAAGCCTTCTTTATGTAGAGGTGGACATCTCAACCTAGTAGAGGCCTTTTAGGTAGGACTTCGGTCCTACGCCAAAGCAAATCCATGCGGGCTAGGTCCAAAGAGGACAATATCTACTAGTGTCATGTAGTGCCGACGGGGACGCAGGCTCCTTAAAAGGAGTGGAGAAGGTGCGTAGGATCTTGGCTATCCCACATCGAAAGTTGAGGAGAACGAAGCCTTCTTTATGTAGAGGTGGAGATCTCAACCTAGTAGAGGCCTTTTGGGTAGGACTTCGGCCCTACACCAAAGCAAATCCTTGCGGGCTAGGCCCAAAGAGGACAATATCTACTAGTGGGCCCCTGGGGTGTTACAGATGGTATCAGAGCCAGGGCCCATTTCGGTGTCCTGTAGTGCCTACGGGGACGCAGGCTCCTTAAAAGGAGGGGAGAAGGTGCCTAAGATCTTGGCTATCCCACATCGGAAGTTGAGGAGAACGAAGCCTTCTTTACGTAGAGGTGGATATCTCAACCTAGTAGAGGCCTTTTGGGTAGGACTTCGGTCCTACACCAAAGCAAATCCTTGCTAGGCCAAAGAGGCAAATCAAGAGGAGGACAATATCTACTAGTGGGCCCTCGGGGTAGTTACAAAAGAAGGTTCCTATGATCTTGGCTATCCCACATCGGAAGTTGAGGAGAACAAAGCCTTCTTTACATAGAGGTGGACATCTCAACCTAGTAGAGGCCTTTTGGGTAGGACTTCGGTCCTACACCAAAGCAAATCCTTGCGGGCTAGGCCCAAAGAGGACAATATCTACTAGTGGGCCGCTGGGGTGTTACAGATGGTACCAGAGCATGGGCCCATTTCGGTGTCCTAGAGTGCCTACGGGGACGCAGGCTCCTTTAAAGGAGGGGAGAAGGTGCCTAAGATCTTGGCTATCCCACATCGGAAGTTGAGGAGAACGAAGCCTTCTTTATGTAGAGGTGGACATCTCAACCTAGTAGAGGCCTTTTGGGTAGGACTTCGGTCCTACACCAATGCAAATCCTTGCGGGCTAGGCCCAAAGAGGACAATATCTACTAGTGGGCCCCCTGGGGTGTTACGAGATGGTATTAGAGCCATGGGCCCATTTCGGTGTCATGTTGTGCCTACGTGGGACGCGAGCTCCTTTAAAGGAGGGGAGAAGGTGCCTAAGATCTTGGCTATCCCACATTGGAAGTTGAGGAGAACGAAGCCTTCTTTATGTAGAGGTGGACATCTCAACCTAGTAGAGGCTTTTTGGGTAGGACTTCGGTCCTACACCAAAGCAAATCCTTGCGGGCTAGGCCCAAAGAGGACAATATCTACTAGTGGGCCACTGGGTAGTTACAGATGGTATCAGAGCCAGGGCCCATTTCGGTGTCATGTAGTGGCTACGGGGACGCAGGCTCCTTAAAAGGAGGGGAGAAGGTGCCTAAGATCTTGGCTATCCCACATCGGAAGTTGAGGAGAACGAAGCCTTCTTTGTGTAGAGGTGGAGATCTCAACCCAGTAGAGGCCTTTTGGGTAGGACTTCGGTCCTACACCAAAGCAAATCCTTGCGGGCTAGGCCCAAAGAGGACAATATCTACTAGTGGGCCCCTGGGGTGTTACGAGATGGTATCGAGCAAGGGCCATTTCGGTGTCATGTAGTGCCTACGGGGACGCAGTCTCCTTAAAAGGAGGGGAGAAGGTGCCTAAGATCTTGGCTATCCCACATCGGAAGTTGAGGAGAACGAAGCCTTCTTTATGTAGAGGTGGACATCTCAACCTAGTAGAGGCCTTTTGGGTAGGACTTCGGTCCTACACCAAAGCAAATCCTTGCGGGCTAGGCCCAAAGAGGACAATATCTACTAGTGGGCCACATGTGAGCGCCCATTTCGGGGTGTTAGGCTCCTTAAAAGGAGGGGAGAAGGTGCCTAAGATCTTGGCTATCCCACATCGAAAGTTGAGGAGAACGAAGCCTTCTTTATGTAGAGGTGGACATCTCAACCTAGTAGAGGCCTTTTGGGTAGGACTTCGGCCCTACACCAAAGCAAATCCTTGCGGGCTAGGCCCAAAGAGGACAATATCTACTAGTGGGCCCCTGGGGTGTTACAGGTGGAATCGAGGGGGCATTTCGGTGTCTGTAGTGCTGCGGGGACGCAGCTCCTTAAAAGGAGGGAGAAGGTGCCTAAGATCTTGGCTATCCCACATCGGAAGTTGAGGAGAACGAAGCCTTCTTTATGTAGAGGTGGACATCTCAACCTAGTAGAGGCCTTTTGGGTAGGACTTCGGTCCTACACCAAAGCAAATCCTTGCGGGCTAGGCCCAAAGAGGACAATATCTACTAGTGGGCCCCTGGGGTGTTACGGATGGTATCAGAGCCAGGGCCCATTTCGGTGTCCTGTAGTGCCTACGGGGACGCAGGCTCCTTAAAAGGAGGGGAGAAGGTGCCTAAGATCTTGGCTATCCCACATCGGAAGTTGAGGAGAACGAAGCCTTCTTTATGTAGAGGTGGACATCTCAACCTAGTAGAGGCCTTTTGGGTAGGACTTCGGTCCTACACCAAAGCAAATCCTTGCGGGCTAGGCCCAAAGAGGACAATATCTACTAGTGGGCCCCTGGGGTGTTACGAGATGGTATCAGAGCCAGGGGCCATTTCGGTGTCCTGTAGTGCCTACGGGGACGCAGGCTCCTTAAAAGGAGGGGAGAAGGTGCCTAAGATCTTGGCTATCCCACATCGGAAGTTAAGGAGAACGAAGCCTTCTTTATGTAGAGGTGGACATCTCAACCTAGTAGAGGCCTTTTGGGTAGGACTTCGGTCCTACACCAAAGCAAATCCTTGCGGGCTAGGCCCAAAGAGGACAATATCTACTAGTGGGCCCCCGGGGTGTTACGAGATGGTATCGAGCCGGGGCCCATTTCGGTGTCATGTAGTGCCTACGGGGACGCAGGCTCCTTAAAAGGAGGGGAGAAGGTGCCTAAGATCTTGGCTATCCCACATCGGAAGTTGAGGAGAACGAAGCCTTCTTTATGTAGAGGTGGACATCTCAACCTAGTAGAGGCCTTTTGGGTAGGACTTCGGTCCTACACCAAAGCAAATCCTTGCGGGCTAGGCCCAAAGAGGACAATATCTACTAGTGGGCCCCTGGGGTGTTACAGATGGTATTAGAGCCATGGCCCATTTCGGTGTCTTGTAGTGCCTACGGGGACGCAGGCTCCTTAAAAGGATGGGATAAGGTGCCTAAGATCTTGGCTATCCCACATCGGAAGTTGAGGAGAACGAAGCCTTCTTTATGTAGAGGTGGAGATCTCAACCTAGTAGAGGCCTTTTGGGTAGGACTTCGGTCCTACACCAAAGCAAATCCTTGCGGGCTAGGCCCAAAGAGGACAATATCTACTAGTGGGCCCCTGGGGTGTTACAGATGGTATCAGAGCCAGGGCCCATTTCGGTGTCCTGTAGTGCCTACGGGGACGCAGGCTCCTTAAAAGGAGGGGAGAAGGTGCCTAAGATCTTGGCTATCCCACATCGAAAGTTGAGGAGAACGAAGCCTTCTTTATGTAGAGGTGGACATCTCAACCTAGTAGAGGCCTTTTGGGTAGGACTTCGGTCCTACACAAAAGCAAATCCTTGCGGGCTAGGCCCAAAGAGGACAATATCTACTGGTGGGCCCCTGGGGTGTTACGAGATGGTATCGAGCCGGGGCCCATTTCGGTGTCTGTAGTGCCTACGGGGACGCAGCTCCTTAAAAGGAGGGAGAAGGGTGCCTAAGATCTTGGCTATCCCACATTGGAAGTTAAGGAGAACGAAGCCTTCTTTATGTAGAGGTGGACATCTCAACCTAGTAGAGGCCTTTTGGGTAGGACTTCGGTCCTACACCAAAGCAAATCCTTGCGGGCTAGGCCCAAAGAGGACAATATCTACTAGTGGGCCCCTGGGGTGTTACAGATGGTATCAGAGCCAGGGCCCATTTCGGTGTCATGTAGTGCCTACGGGGACGCAGTCTCCTTAAAAGGAGGGGAGAAGGTGCCTAAGATCTTGGCTATCCCACATCGAAAGTTGAGGAGAACGAAGCCTTCTTTATGTAGAGGTGGACATCTCAACCTAGTAGAGGCCTTTTGGGTAGGACTTCGGTCCTACACCAAAGCAAATCCTTGCGGGCTAGGCCCAAAGAGGACAATATCTACTAGTGGGCCCCTGGGGTGTTACGAATGGTATCAGAGCCAGGGCCCATTTCGGTGTCCTGTAGTGCCTACGGGGACGCAAGCTCCTTAAAAGGAGGGGAGAAGGTGCCTAAGATCTTGGCTATCCCACATCGGAAGTTGAGGAGAACGAAGCCTTCTTTATGTAGAGGTGGAGATCTCAACCTAGTAGAGGCCTTTTGGGTAGGACTTCGGTCCTACACCAAAGCAAATCCTTGCGGGCTAGGCCCAAAGAGGACAATATCTACTAGTGGGCCCCTGGGGTGTTACGAATGGTATAAGAGCCGGGCCCATTTCGGTGTCCTGTAGTGCCTACGGGGACGCAGGCTCCTTAAAAGGAGGGGAGAAGGTGCCTAAGATCTTGGCTATCCCACATCGGAAGTTGAGGAGAACGAAGCCTTCTTTATGTAGAGGTGGACATCTCAACCTAGTAGAGGCCTTTTGGGTAGGACTTCGGTCCTACACCAAAGCAAATCCTTGCGGGCTAGGCCCAAAGAGGACAATATCTACTAGTGGGCCCCCGGGGTGTTACGAGATGGTATCGAGCCGGGGCCCATTTCGGTGTCATGTAGTGCCTACGGGGACGCGGGCTCCTTAAAAGGAGGGAGAAGGTGCCTAAGATCTTGGCTATCCCACATCGGAAGTTGAGGAGAACGAAGCCTTCTTTATGTAGAGGTGGACATCTCAACCTAGTAGAGGCCTTTTGGGTAGGACTTCGGTCCTACACCAAAGCAAATCCTTGCGGGCTAGGCCCAAAAAGGACAATATCTACTAGTGGGCCCCTGGGGTGTTACGAGATGGTATCGAGCCGGGGCCCATTTCGGTGTCATGTAGTGCCTACGGGGAGCGAGCTCCTTAAAAGGAGGGGAGAAGGTGCCTAAGATCTTGGCTATCCCACATCGGAAGTTAAGGAGAACGAAGCCTTCTTTATGTAGAGGTGGAGATCTCAACCTAGTAGAGGCCTTTTGGGTAGGACTTCGGTCCTACACCAAAGCAAATCCTTGCGGGCTAGGCCCAAAGAGGACAATATCTACTAGTGGGCCCCAGGGGTGTTACGAGATGGTATCGAGAGCCAGGGCCCATTTCGGTGTCATGTAGTGCCTACGGGGACGCAGCTCCTTAAAAGGAGGGGAGAAGGTGCTTAAGATCTTGGCTATCCCACATCGGAAGTTGAGGAGAACGAAGCCTTCTTTACATAGAGGTGGACATCTCAACCTAGTAGAGGCCTTTTGGGTAGGACTTCGGTCCTACACCAAAGCAAATCCTTGCGGGCTAGGCCCAAAGAGGACAATATCTACTAGTGGGCCCCTGGGGTGTTACAGATGGTATCAGAGCCAGGGCCCATTTCGGTGTCTCGTAGTGCCTACGGGGACGCGAGCTCCTTAAAAGGAGGGAGAAGGTGCCTAAGATCTTGGCTATCCCACATCGGAAGTTAGAGGAGAACGAAGCCTTCTTTATGTAGAGGTGGACATCTCAACCTAGTAGAGTCCTTTTGGGTAGGACTTCGGTCCTACACCAAAGCAAATCCCTTGCGGGCTAGGCCCAAAGAGGACAATATCTACTAGTGGGCCCCGGGGTGTTACGAGATGGTATTAGAGCCGAGTCCCATTTCGGTGTCTCGTAGTGCTCGGGGACGCAGCTCCTTAAAAGGAGGGGAGAAGGTGCTTAAGATCTTGGCTATCCCACATCGGAAGTTGAGGAGAACGAAGCCTTCTTTACATAGAGGTGGACATCTCAACCTAGTAGAGGCCTTTTGGGTAGGACTTCGGTCCTACACCAAAGCAAATCCTTGCGGGCTAGGCCCAAAGAGGACAATATCTACTAGTGGGCCCCTGGGGTGTTACAGATGGTATTGAGCCACCCATTTCTGCCCGTAGGCCAGGCCCTTAAAAGGAGGGAGAAGGTGCCTAAGATCTTGGCTATCCCACATCGGAAGTTGAGGAGAACGAAGCCTTCTTTACATAGAGGTGGACATCTCAACCTAGTAGAGGCCTTTTGGGTAGGACTTCGGTCCTACACCAAAGCAAATCCTTGCGGGCTAGGCCCAAAGAGGACAATATCTACTAGTGGGCCCTCTGGGTGTTACGAGATGGTATCGAGCCGGGGCCCATTTCGGTGTCTGTAGTGCCTACGGGGACGCGAGGCTCCTTAAAAGGATGGGAGAAGGTGCCTAAGATCTTGGCTATCCCACATCGGAAGTTAAGGAGAACGAAGCCTTCTTTATGTAGAGGTGGACATCTCAACCTAGTAGAGGCCTTTTGGGTAGGACTTCGGTCCTACACCAAAGCAAATCCTTGCGGGCTAGGCCCAAAGAGGACAATATCTACTAGTGGGCCCCTGGGGTGTTACTAGATGGTATTAGAGCCGGGCCCATTTCGTTGTCTGTAGTGCCTACGGGGACGCGAGCTCCTTAAAAGGAGGGGAGAAGGTGCCTAAGATCTTGGCTATCCCACATCGGAAGTTAAGGAGAACGAAGCCTTCTTTATGTAGAGGTGGAGATCTCAACCTAGTAGAGGCCTTTTGGGTAGGACTTCGGTCCTACACCAAAGCAAATCCTTGCGGGCTAGGCCCAAAGAGGACAATATCTACTAGTGGGCCCCGGGGTGTTACGAGATGGTATTAGAGCCGTGTCCCATTTCGGTGTCTCGTAGTGCTTACGGGGACGCAGCTCCTTAAAAGGAGGGAGAAGGTGCCTAAGATCTTGGCTATCCCACATCGGAAGTTGCGGAGAACGAAGCCTTCTTTACATAGAGGTGGACATCTCAACCTAGTAGAGGCCTTTTGGGTAGGACTTCGGTCCTACACCAAAGCAAATCCTTGCGGGCTAGGCCCAAAGAGGACAATATCTACTAGTGGGCCCCTAGGGTGTTACAGATGGTATTAGAGCCGGTCCCATTTCGGTGTCTGTAGTGCCTACGGGGACGCGAGGCTCCTTAAAAGGAGGAGAAGGTGCCTAAGATCTTGGCTATCCCACATCGAAAGTTGAGGAGAACGAAGCCTTCTTTATATAGAGGTGGACATCTCAACCTAGTAGAGGCCTTTTGGGTAGGACTTCGGTCCTACACCAAAGCAAATCCTTGCGGGCTAGGCCCAAAGAGGACAATATCTACTAGTGGGCCCCAGGGTGTTACGAATGGTATTGAGCCCATTTCGGTGTCCTAGTGCCTACGGGGACGCAGCTCCTTAAAAGGAGGGAGAAGGTGCCTAAGATCTTGGCTATCCCACATCGGAAGTTGAGGAGAACGAAGCCTTCTTTATATAGAGGTGGACATCTCAACCTAGTAGAGGCCTTTTGGGTAGGACTTCGGTCCTACACCAAAGCAAATCCTTACGGGCTAGGCCCAAAGAGGACAATATCTACTAGTGGGCCCTTGTGGTGTTACAGATGCTATTAGAGCCAGGGCCTATTTCGGTGTCCTGTAGTGCCTACGGGGACGCAGGCTCCTTAAAAGGAGGGGAGAAGGTGCCTAAGATCTTGGCTATCCCACATCGGAAGTTAAGGAGAACGAAGCCTTCTTTATGTAGAGGTGGACATCTCAACCTAGTAGAGGCCTTTTGGGTAGGACTTCGGTCCTACACCAAAAGCAAATCCTTGCGGGCTAGGCCCAAAGAGGACAATATCTACTAGTGGGCCCTCGGGGTGTTACGAGATGGTATCGAGCCGGGGCCCATTTCGGTGTCTCCGTAGTGCCTACGGGGACGCAGGCTCCTTAAAAGGAGGGGAGAAGGTGCCTAAGATCTTGGCTATCCCACATCGGAAGTTAAGGAGAACGAAGCCTTCTTTATGTAGAGGTGGACATCTCAACCTAGTAGAGGCCTTTTGGGTAGGACTTCGGTCCTACACCAAAGCAAATCCTTGCGGGCTAGGCCCAAAGAGGACAATATCTACTAGTGGGCCCCTGGGTGTTACAGATGGTATTAGAGCCGGGCCCATTTCGGTGTCTCGTAGTGCCTACGGGACGCGAGCTCCTTAAAAGGAGGGAGAAGGTGCCTAAGATCTTGGCTATCCCACATCGGAAGTTATGGAGAACGAAGCCTTCTTTATGTAGAGGTGGAGATCTCAACCTAGTAGAGGCCTTTTGGGTAGGACTTCGGTCCTACACCAAAGCAAATCCTTGCGGGCTAGGCCCAAAGAGGACAATATCTACTAGTGGGCCCCCGGGTGTTACGAGATGGTATTAGAGCCGGATCCCATTTCGGTGTCCGAGTGCTACGGGGACGCAGCTCCTTAAAAGGAGGGGAGAAGGTGCCTAAGATCTTGGCTATCCCACATCGGAAGTTGCGGAGAACGAAGCCTTCTTTACATAGAGGTGGACATCTCAACCTAGTAGAGGCCTTTTGGGTAGGACTTCGGTCCTACACCAAAGCAAATCCTTGCGGGCTAGGCCCAAAGAGGACAATATCTACTAGTGGGCCCCTGGGGTGTTACGAGATGGTATTTGAGCCGGGGCCCATTTCGGTGTCCCGTAGTGCCTACGGGGACGCGAGCTCCTTAAAAGGAGGGAGAAGGTGCCTAAGATCTTGGCTATCCCACATCGGAAGTTAAGGAGAACGAAGCCTTCTTTATGTAGAGGTGGACATCTCAACCTAGTAGAGGCCTTTTGGGTAGGACGTCGGTCCTACACCAAAGCAAATCCTTACGGGCTAGGCCCATAGAGGACAATATCTACTAGTAGGCTCCTGGGGTGTTACTGATGGTATTAGAGCCATATCCCATTTCGGTGTCCTGTAGTGCCTGCAGGGACGCAGGCTCCTTAAAAGGAGGGGAGAAGGTGCCTAAGATCTTGGCTATCCCACATCGAAAGTTGCGGAGAACGAAGCCTTCTTTACATAGAGGTGGACATCTCAACCTAGTAGAGGCCTTTTGGGTAGGACTTCGGTCCTACACCAAAGCAAATCCTTGCGGGCTAGGCCCAAAGAGGACAATATCTACTAGTGGGCCCCTAGGGTGTTACGAGATGGTATTAGACCCCATTCTGTCCGTAGGCCAGGGGCAGCCCTTAAAAGGGGAGAAGGTGCCTAAGATCTTGGCTATCCCACATCGGAAGTTGAGGAGAACGAAGCCTTCTTTATATAGAGGTGGACATCTCAACCTAGTAGAGGCCTTTTGGGTAGGACTTCGGTCCTACACCAAAGCAAATCCTTGCGGGCTAGGCCCAAAGAGGACAATATCTACTAGTGGGCCCCTGGGGTGTTACGAGATGGTATCGAGAGCCGGGCCCTATTTCGGTGTCTCGTAGTGCCTACGGGGACGCGAGCTCCTTAAAAGGAGGGGAGAAGGTGCCTAAGATCTTGGCTATCCCACATTGGAAGTTAAGGAGAACGAAGCCTTCTTTATGTAGAGATGGACATCTCAACCTAGTAGAGGCCTTTTGGGTATGACTTCGGTCCTACACCAAAGCAAATCCTGACGGGCTAGGCCCAAAGAGGACAATATCTACTTGTGGGCTCCTGGGGAGCTACAGATGGTATCAGAGCCAGTGCCCATTTCGTTGTCCTGTAGTGCCTACGGGGACGCAGGCTCCTTAAATGGAGGGGAGAAGGCACGTAAGATCTTGGCTATCCCACATCGGAAGTTATGGAGAACGAAGCCTTCTTTATGTAGAGGTGGAGATCTCAACCAAACAGAGGTCTTTTGGGTAGGACTTCGGTCCTTCACCAAAGTAAATCCTTGCGGGCTAGGCCCAAAGAGGACAACATCTACTAGTGGGCCCCTGGGGTGTTACAGATGGTATTAGAGCCAGATCCCATTTCGGTGTCCAGTAGTGCTTGCAGGGACGCAGGCTCCTTAAAAGGAGGGGAGAAGGTGCCTAAGATCTTGGCTATCCCACATCGGAAGTTGCGGAGAACGAAGCCTTCTTTACATAGAGGTGGACATCTCAACCTAGTAGAGGCCTTTTGGGTAGGACTTCGGTCCTACACCAAAGCAAATCCTTGCGGGCTAGGCCCAAAGAGGACAATATCTACTAGTGGGCCCCTGGGGTGTTAAAGATGGTATTTGAGCCAGGGCCCATTTCGGTGTCCTGTAGTGCCTACGGGGACGCAGGCTCCTTAAAAGGAGGGGAGAAGGTGCCTAAGATCTTGGCTATCCCACATTGGAAGTTAAGGAGAACGAAGCCTTCTTTATGTAGAGGTGGACATCTCAACCTAGTAGAGGCCTTTTGGGTAGGACTTCGGTCCTACACCAAAGCAAATCCTTGCGGGCTAGGCCCAAAGAGGACAATATCTACTAGTGGGCCCCTGGGGTGTTACAGATGGTATTAGAGCCAACCCATTTCGGTATCCGTAGTGCTAGGACGCAGGCTCCTTAAAAGGAGGGAGAAGGTGCCTAAGATCTTGGCTATCCCACATCGGAAGTTGCGGAGAACGAAGCCTTCTTTACATAGAGGTGGACATCTCAACCTAGTAGAGGCCTTTTGGGTAGGACTTCGGTCCTACACCAAAGCAAATCCTTGCGGGCTAGGCCCAAAGAGGACAATATCTACTAGTGGGCCCCTGGGGTGTTACAGATGGTATTAGAGCCGATCCCATTTCGGTGTCCGTAGTGCCGCAGGACGCAGCTCCTTAAAAGGAGGGGAGAAGGTGCCTAAGATCTTGGCTATCCCACATCGGAAGTTGTGGAGAACGAAGCCTTCTTTACATAGAGGTGGACATCTCAACCTAGTAGAGGCCTTTTGGGTAGGACTTCGGTCCTACACCAAAGCAAATCCTTGCGGGCTAGGCCCAAAGAGGACAATATCTACTAGTGGGCCCCTGGGTGTTACAGATGGTATCAGAGCCAGGGCCCATTTCGGTGTCCTGTAGTGCCTACGGGGACGCAGGCTCCTTAAAAGGAGGGGAGAAGGTGCCTAAGATCTTGGCTATCCCACATTGGAAGTTAAGGAGAACGAAGCCTTCTTTATGTAGAGGTGGACATCTCAACCTAGTAGAGGCCTTTTGGGTAGGACTTCGGTCCTACACCAAAGCAAATCCTCACGGGCTAGGCCCAAAGAGGACAATATCTACTAGTGGGCCCTTGGGGTGTTACAGATGGTATTAGAGCCAGGGCCCATTTCGGTGTCCTGTAGTGCCTACGGGGACGCAGGCTCCTTAAAAGGAGGGGAGAAGGTGCCTAAGATCTTGGCTATCCCACATCGGAAGTTATGGAGAACGAAGCCTTCTTTATGTAGAGGTGGAGATCTCAACCTAACAGAGGCCTTTTGGGTAGGACTTCGGTCCTACACCACAGCAAATCCTTGCGGGCTAGGCCCAAAGAGGACAACATCTACTAGTGGGCCCCTGGGGTGTTACAGATGGTATTAGAGCCAGATCCCATTTCGGTATCCTGTAGTGCTTGCAGGGACGCAGGCTCCTTAAAAGGAGGGGAGAAGGTGCCTAAGATCATGGCTATCCCACATCGGAAGTTTTGGAGAACGAAGCCTTCTTTACATAGAGGTGGACATCTCAACCTAGTAAAGGCCTTTTGTGTAGGACTTCGGTCCTACACCACAGCAAATCCTTGCGGGCTAGGCCCAAAGAAGACAATATCTACAAGTGGGCCACTGGGGTGTTACAGATGGTATCAGAGCCAGGCCCTATTTCGGTGTCCTGTAGTGCCTACGGTGACGCAGGCTCCTTAAAAGGAGGGGAGAAGGTGCCTAAGATCTTGGCTATCCCACATTGGAAGTTAAGGAGAACGAAGCCTTCTTTATGTAGAGGTGGACATCTCAACCTAGTAGAGGCCTTTTGGGTAGGACTTCGGTCCTACACCAAAGCAAATCCTCACGGGCTAGGCCCAAAGAGGACAATATCTACTAGTGGGCTCCTGGGGAGTTACAGATGGTATTAGAGCCAGTCCCATTTCGTTGTCCTGTAGTGCCTACGGGGACGCAGGCTCCTTAAAAGGAGGAGAGAAGGCACGTAAGATCTTGGCTATCCCACATCGGAAGTTATGGAGAACGAAGCCTTCTTTATGTAGAGGTGGAGATCTCAACCTAACAGAGGCCTTTTGGGTAGGACTTCGGTCTAACACCACAGCAAATCCTTGCGGGCTAGGCCCAAAGAGGACATCATCTACTAGTAGGCCCCTGGGGTGTTACAGATGGTATTAGAGCCAGATCCCATTTCGGTGTCCAGTAGTGCTTGCAGGGACGCAGGCTCCTTAAAAGGAGGGGAGAAGGTGCTTAAGATCTTGACTATCCCACATCGGAAGTTGCGGAGAACGAAGCCTTCTTTACATTGAGGTGGACATCTCAACCTAGTAGATGCCTTTTGGGTAGGACTTCGGTCCTACACCAAAGCAAATCCATGCGGACTAGGCCCAAAGAGGACAATATCTACAAGTGGGCCCCTGGGGTGTTAAAGATGGTATTTGAGCCAGGGCCCATTTCGGTGTCCTGTAGTGCCTACGGGGACGCAGGCTCCTTAAAAGGAGGGGAGAAGGTGTCGATGATCTTGGCTATCCCACATTAGAAGTTAAGGAGAACGAAGCCTTCTTTATGTAGAGGTGGAGATCTCAACCTAGTAGAGGCCTTTTGGGTAGGACTTCGGTCCTACACCAAAGCAAATCCTTGCGGGCTAGGCCCAAAGAGGACAACATCTACTAGTGGGCCCCTGGGGTGTTACAAGATGGTTTTAGGCCAGATCCCATTTCGGTATCCTGTAGTGCTTGCAGGGACGCAGGCTCCTTAAAAGGAGGGGAGAAGGTGCTTAAGATCTTGGCTATCCCACATCGGAAGTTGCGGAGAACGAAGCCTTCTTTACATTGAGGTGAACATCTCAACCTAGTAGAGGCCTTTTGGGTAGGACTTCGGTCCTACACCAAAGCAAATCCTTGCGGGCTAGGCCCAAAGAGGACAATATCTACAAGTAGGCCCCTGGGGTGTTACAGAATGTATTAGAGCCAGATCCCATTTCGGTGTCCCGTAGTGCCACGGGGACGCAGCTCCTTAAAAGGAGGGAGAAGGTGCCTAAGATCTTGGCTATCCCACATCGGAAGTTTTGGAGAACGAAGCCTTCTTTACATAGAGGTGGACATCTCAACCTAGTAAAGGCCTTTTGGGTAGGACTTCGGTCCTACACCAAAAGAAATCCTTGCGGGCTAGGCCCAAAGAAGACAATATCTACAAGTGGGCCCTTGGGTGTTACGAGATGGTATCGAGCCGGGCCCTATTTCGGTGTCTCGTAGTGCCTACGGGGACGCAGCTCATTAAAAGGAGGGAGAAGGTGCCTAAGATCTTGGCTATCCCACATTGGAAGTTAAGGAGAACGAAGCCTTCTTTATGTAGAGGTGGACATCTCAACCTAGTAGAGGCCTTTTGGGTAGGACTTCGGTCCTACACCAAAGCAAATCCTCACGGGTTAGGCCCAAAGAGGACAATATCTACTAGTGGGCTCCTGGGGAGTTACAGATGGTATTAGAGCCGGGCCCATTTCGTTGTCCTGTAGTGCCTACGGGGACGCGGGCTCCTTAAAAGGAGGGGAGAAGGCACGTAAGATCTTGGCTATCCCACATCGGAAGTTATGGAGAACGAAGCCTTCTTTATGTAGAGGTGGAGATCTCAACCTAGTAGAGGCCTTTTGGGTAGGACTTCGGTCCTACACCACAGCAAATCCTTGCGGGCTAGGCCCAAAGAGGACAACATCTACTAGTGGGCCCTCGGGGTGTTACGAGATGGTATTAGAGCCAGATCCCATTTCGGTGTCCAGTAGTGCTTGCGGGGACGCAGGCTCCTTAAAAGGAGGGGAGAAGGTGCCTAAGATCTTGGCTATCCCACATCGGAAGTTGCGGAGAACGAAGCCTTCTTTACATAGAGGTGGACATCTCAACCTAGTAGAGGCCTTTTGGGTAGGACTTCGGTCCTACACCAAAGCAAATCCTTGCGGGCTAGGCCCAAAGAGGACAATATCTACAAGTGGGCCCCTGGGGTGTTACAGATGGTATCGAGCCGAGGCGCCATTTCGGTGTCTCGTAGTGCCTACGGGGACGCGAGCTCCTTAAAAGGAGGGGAGAAGGTGCCTAAGATCTTGGCTATCCCACATTGGAAGTTAAGGAGAACGAAGCCTTCTTTATGTAGAGGTGGACATCTCAACCTAGTAGAGGCCTTTTGGGTAGGACTTCGGTCCTACACCAAAGCAAATCCTCACGGGCTAGGCCCAAAGAGGACAATATCTACTAGTGGGCTCCTGGGGAGTTACGAGATGGTATTAGAGCCGATCCCATTTCGTTGTCCTGTAGTGCCTACGGGGACGCAGGCTCCATAAAAGAAGGGGAGAAGGCACGGAAGATCTTGGCTATCCCACATCGGAAGTTATGGAGAACGAAGCCTTCTTTATGTAGAGGTGGAGATCTCAACCTAGTAGAGGCCTTTTGGGTAGGACTTCGGTCCTACACCAAAGCAAATCCTTGCGGGCTAGGCCCAAAGAGGACATCATCTACTAGTAGGCCCCTGGGGTGTTACAGATGGTATTAGAGCCAGATCCCATTTCGGTGTCCAGTAGTGCTTGCAGGGACGCAGGCTCCTTAAAAGGAGGGGAGAAGGTGCTTAAGATCTTGACTATCCCACATCGGAAGTTGCGGAGAACGAAGCCTTCTTTACATAGAGGTGGACATCTCAACCTAGTAGATGCCTTTTGGGTAGGACTTCGGTCCTACACCAAAGCAAATCCATGCGGGCTAGGCCCAAAGAGGACAATATCTACAAGTGGGCCCCCCGGGGTGTTAAAGATGGTATTTGAGCCGGGGCCCATTTCGGTGTCTCGTAGTGCCTACTGGGGACGCGAGGCTCCTTAAAAGGAGGGAGAAGGTGCCTAAGATCTTGGCTATCCCACATTAGAAGTTAAGGAGAACGAAGCCTTCTTTATGTAGAGGTGGAGATCTCAACCTAGTAGAGGCCTTTTGGGTAGGACTTCGGTCCTAACACCAAAAGCAAATCCTTGCGGGCTAGGCCCAAAGAGGACAATATCTACTAGTGGGCCCCCGGGGTGTTACGAGATGGTATTAGAGCCGATCCCATTTCGGTGTCCAGTAGTGCTTGCAGGGACGCAGGCTCCTTAAAAGGAGGGGAGAAGGTGCTTAAGATCTTGGCTATCCCACATCGGAAGTTGCGGAGAACGAAGCCTTCTTTACATTGAGGTGGACATCTCAACCTAGTAGAGGCCTTTTGGGTAGGACTTCGGTCCTACACCAAAGCAAATCCTTGCGGGCTAGGCCCAAAGAGGACAATATCTACTAGTAGGCCCCTGGGGTGTTACAGAATGTATTAGAGCCGAATCCCATTTCGGTGTCTCTAGTGCGAGGGACGCAGCTCCTTAAAAGGAGGGGAGAAGGTGCCTAAGATCATGGCTATCCCACATCGGAAGTTTTGGAGAACGAAGCCTTCTTTACATAGAGGTGGACATCTCAACCTAGTAGAGGCCTTTTGGGTAGGACTTCGGTCCTACACCAAAAGCAAATCCTTGCGGGCTAGGCCCAAAGAAGACAATATCTACAAGTGGGCCACTGGGGTGTTACAGATGGTATCAGAGCCAGGCCCTATTTCGGTGTCCTGTAGTGCCTACGGGGACGCAGGCTCCTTAAAAGGAGGGGAGAAGGTGCCTAAGATCTTGGCTATCCCACATTGGAAGTTAAGGAGAACGAAGCCTTCTTTATGTAGAGGTGGACATCTCAACCTAGTAGAGGCCTTTTGGGTAGGACTTCGGTCCTACACCAAAGCAAATCCTTGCGGGCTAGGCCCAAAGAGGACAATATCTACAAGTGGGCCCCTGGGGTGTTAAAGATGGTATTAGAGCCGGGCCCATTTCGGTGTCTGTAGTGCCTACGGGGACGCGAGCCCTTAAAAGGAGGGAGAAGGTGCCTAAGATCTTGGCTATCCCACATCGGAAGTTGAGGAGAACGAAGCCTTCTTTACATAGAGGTGGACATCTCAACCTAGTAAAGGCCTTTTGGGTAGGACTTCGGTCCTACACCAAAGCAAATCCTTGCGGGCTAGGCCCAAAGAAGACAATATCTACTAGTGGGCCCCTGGGGTGTTACAGATGGTATCAGAGCCAGGCCCTATTTCGGTGTCCTGTAGTGCCTACGGGGACGCAGGCTCCTTAAAAGGAGGGGAGAAGGTGCCTAAGATCTTGGCTATCCCACATCGAAAGTTAAGGAGAACGAAGCCTTCTTTATGTAGAGGTGGACATCTCAACCTAGTAGAGGCCTTTTGGGTAGGACTTCGGTCCTACACCAAAGCAAATCCTTGCGGGCTAGGCCCAAAGAGGACAATATCTACTAGTGGGCCCCCGGGGGTGTTACGAGATGGTATTAGAGCCGGGCCCATTTCGGTGTCTCGTAGTGCCTACGGGGACGCAGGCTCCTTAAAAGGAGGGGAGAAGGTGCCTAAGATCTTGGCTATCCCACATCGGAAGTTATGGAGAACGAAGCCTTCTTTATGTAGAGGTGGAGATCTCAACCTAGTAGAGGCCTTTTGGGTAGGACTTCGGTCCAACACCAAAGCAAATCCTTGCGGGCTAGGCCCAAAGAGGACAACATCTACTAGTGGGCCCCGGGGTGTTACGAGATGGTATTAGAGCCGAGTCCCATTTCGGTGTCCTGTAGTGCTTGCAGGGACGCAGGCTCCTAAAAAGGAGGGGAGAAGGTGCCTAAGATCATGGCTATCCCACATCGGAAGTTTTGGAGAACGAAGCCTTCTTTACATAGAGGTGGACATCTCAACCTAGTAAAGGCCTTTTGTGTAGGACTTCGGTCCTACACCACAAGAAATCCTTGCGGGCTAGGCCCAAAGAAGACAATATCTACAAGTGGGCCCCTTGGGTGTTACGAGATGGTATCGAGCCGGGGCCCTATTTCGGTGTCTCGTAGTGCCTACGGGGACGCGAGGCTCCTTAAAAGGAGGGGAGAAGGTGCCTAAGATCTTGGCTATCCCACATTGGAAGTTAAGGAGAACGAAGCCTTCTTTATGTAGAGGTGGACATCTCAACCTAGTAGAGGCCTTTTGGGTAGGACTTCGGTCCTACACCAAAGCAAATCCTCACGGGCTAGGCCCAAAGAGGACAATATCTACTAGTGGGCTCCTGGGGAGTTACAGATGGTATTAGAGCCAGTCCCATTTCGTTGTCCTGTAGTGCCTACGGGGACGCAGGCTCCTTAAAAGGAGGAGAGAAGGCACGTAAGATCTTGGCTATCCCACATCGGAAGTTATGGAGAACGAAGCCTTCTTTATGTAGAGGTGGAGATCTCAACCTAACAGAGGCCTTTTGGGTAGGACTTCGGTCTTACACCACAGCAAATCCTTGCGGGCTAGGCCCAAAGAGGACATCATCTACTAGTAGGCCCCTGGGGTGTTACAGATGGTATTAGAGCCAGATCCCATTTCGGTGTCCAGGTAGTGCTTGCGGGGGACGCGAGGCTCCTTAAAAGGAGGGGAGAAGGTGCTTAAGATCTTGACTATCCCACATCGGAAGTTGCGTGAGAACGAAGCCTTCTTTACATTGAGGTGGACATCTCAACCTAGTAGATGCCTTTTGGGTAGGACTTCGGTCCTACACCAAAGCAAATCCATGCGGACTAGGCCCAAAGAGGACAATATCTACAAGTGGGCCCCTGGGGTGTTAAAGATGGTATTTGAGCCAGGGCCCATTTCGGTGTCCTGTAGTGCCTACGGGGACGCAGGCTCCTTAAAAGGAGGGGAGAAGGTGTCGATGATCTTGGCTATCCCACATTAGAAGTTAAGGAGAACGAAGCCTTCTTTATGTAGAGGTGGAGATCTCAACCTAACAGAGGCCTTTTGGGTAGGACTTCGGTCTAACACCACAGCAAATCCTTGCGGGCTAGGCCCAAAGAGGACAACATCTACTAGTGGGCCCCCTGGGTGTTACAGATGGTATTAGAGCCAGATCCCATTTCGGTATCCTGTAGTGCTTGCAGGGACGCAGGCTCCTAAAAAGGAGGGGAGAAGGTGCTTAAGATCTTGGCTATCCCACATCGGAAGTTGCGGAGAACGAAGCCTTCTTTACATTGAGGTGAACATCTCAACCTAGTAGAGGCCTTTTGGGTAGGACTTCGGTCCTACACCAAAGCAAATCCTTGCGGGCTAGGCCCAAAGAGGACAATATCTACAAGTAGGCCCCTGGGGTGTTACAGAATGTATTAGAGCCAGATCCCATTTCGGTGTCCTGTAGTGCCAGCCGGGACGCAGGCTCCTTAAAAGGAGGGGAGAAGGTGCCTAAGATCATGGCTATCCCACATCGGAAGTTTTGGAGAACGAAGCCTTCTTTACATAGAGGTGGACATCTCAACCTAGTAAAGGCCTTTTGTGTAGGACTTCGGTCCTACACCACAGCAAATCCTTGCGGGCTAGGCCCAAAGAAGACAATATCTACAAGTGGGCCACTGGGGTGTTACAGATGGTATCAGAGCCAGGCCCTATTTCGGTGTCCTGTAGTGCCTACGGGGACGCAGGCTCCTTAAAAGGAGGGGAGAAGGTGCCTAAGATCTTGGCTATCCCACATTGAAAGTTAAGGAGAACGAAGCCTTCTTTATGTAGAGGTGGACATCTCAACCTAGTAGAGGCCTTTTGGGTAGGACTTCGGTCCTACACCAAAGCAAATCCTCACGGGCTAGGCCCAAAGAGGACAATATCTACTAGTGGGCTCCTGGGGAGTTACAGATGGTATTAGAGCCAGTCCCATTTCGTTGTCCTGTAGTGCCTACGGGGACGCAGGCTCCTTAAAAGGAGGGGAGAAGGCACGTAAGATCTTGGCTATCCCACATCGGAAGTTATGGAGAACGAAGCCTTCTTTATGTAGAGGTGGAGATCTCAACCTAACAGAGGCCTTTTGGGTAGGACTTCGGTCTAACACCACAGCAAATCCTTGCGGGCTAGGCCCAAAGAGGACAACATCTACTAGTGGGCCCCTGGGGTGTTACAGATGGTATTAGAGCCAGATCCCATTTCGGTATCCTGTAGTGCTTGCAGGGACGCAGGCTCCTAAAAAGGAGGGGAGAAGGTGCCTAAGATCATGGCTATACCACATCGGAAGTTTTGGAGAACGAAGCCTTCTTTACATAGAGGTGGACATCTCAACCTAGTAAAGGCCTTTTGTGTAGGACTTCGGTCCTACACCACAGTAAATCCTTGCGGGCTAGGCCCAAAGAAGACAATATCTACAAGTGGGCCACTGGGGTGTTACAGATGGTATCAGAGCCAGGCCCTATTTCGGTATCCTGTAGTGCCTACGGTGACGCAGGCTCCTTAAAAGGAGGGGAGAAGGTGCCTAAGATCTTGGCTATCCCACATTGGAAGTTAAGGAGAACGAAGCCTTCTTTATGTAGAGGTGGACATCTCAACCTAGTAGAGGCCTTTTTGGTAGGACTTCGGTCCTACACCAAAGCAAATCCTCACGGGCTAGGCCCAAAGAGGACAATATCTACTAGTGGGCTCCTGGGGAGTTACAGATGGTATTAGAGCCAGTCCCATTTCGTTGTCCTGTAGTGCCTACGGGGACGCAGGCTCCTTAAAAGGAGGAGAGAAGGCACGTAAGATCTTGGCTATCCCACATCGGAAGTTATGGAGAACGAAGCCTTCTTTATGTAGAGGTGGAGATCTCAACCTAACAGAGGCCTTTTGGGTAGGACTTCGGTCTAACACCACAGCAAATCCTTGCGGGCTAGGCCCAAAGAGGACATCATCTACTAGTAGGCCCCTGGGGTGTTACAGATGGTATTAGAGCCGAATCCCATTTCGGTGTCCGTAAGTGCTTGCGGGGGACGCGAGCTCCTTAAAAGGAGGGGAGAAGGTGCTTAAGATCTTGACTATCCCACATCGGAAGTTGCGGAGAACGAAGCCTTCTTTACATTGAGGTGGACATCTCAACCTAGTAGATGCCTTTTGGGTAGGACTTCGGTCCTACACCAAAGCAAATCCATGCGGACTAGGCCCAAAGAGGACAATATCTACAAGTGGGCCCCTGGGGTGTTAAAGATGGTATTTGAGCCAGGGCCCATTTCGGTGTCCTGTAGTGCCTACGGGGACGCAGGCTCCTTAAAAGGAGGGGAGAAGGTGTCGATGATCTTGGCTATCCCACATTAGAAGTTAAGGAGAACGAAGCCTTCTTTATGTAGAGGTGGAGATCTCAACCTAACAGAGGCCTTTTGGGTAGGACTTCGGTCTAACACCACAGCAAATCCTTGCGGGCTAGGCCCAAAGAGGACAACATCTACTAGTGGGCCCCTGGGGTGTTACAGATGGTATTAGAGCCAGATCCCATTTCGGTATCCTGTAGTGCTTGCAGGGACGCAGGCTCCTAAAAAGGAGGGGAGAAGGTGCTTAAGATCTTGGCTATCCCACATCGGAAGTTGCGGAGAACGAAGCCTTCTTTACATTGAGGTGAACATCTCAACCTAGTAGAGGCCTTTTGGGTAGGACTTCGGTCCTACACCAAAGCAAATCCTTGCGGGCTAGGCCCAAAGAGGACAATATCTACAAGTAGGCCCCTGGGGTGTTACAGAATGTATTAGAGCCAGATCCCATTTCGGTGTCCTGTAGTGCCAGCAGGGACGCAGGCTCCTTAAAAGGAGGGGAGAAGGTGCCTAAGATCATGGCTATCCCACATCGGAAGTTTTGGAGAACGAAGCCTTCTTTACATAGAGGTGGACATCTCAACCTAGTAAAGGCCTTTTGTGTAGGACTTCGGTCCTACACCACAGCAAATCCTTGCGGGCTAGGCCCAAAGAAGACAATATCTACAAGTGGGCCACTGGGGTGTTACAGATGGTATCAGAGCCAGGCCCTATTTCGGTGTCCTGTAGTGCCTACGGGGACGCAGGCTCATTAAAAGGAGGGGAGAAGGTGCCTAAGATCTTGGCTATCCCACATTGGAAGTTAAGGAGAACGAAGCCTTCTTTATGTAGAGGTGGACATCTCAACCTAGTAGAGGCCTTTTGGGTAGGACTTCGGTCCTACACCAAAGCAAATCCTCACGGGTTAGGCCCAAAGAGGACAATATCTACTAGTGGGCTCCTGGGGAGTTACAGATGGTATTAGAGCCAGTCCCATTTCGTTGTCCTGTAGTGCCTACGGGGACGCAGACTCCTTAAAAGGAGGGGAGAAGGCACGTAAGATCTTGGCTATCCCACATCGGAAGTTATGGAGAACGAAGCCTTCTTTATGTAGAGGTGGAGATCTCAACCTAACAGAGGCCTTTTGGGTAGGACTTCGGTCTAACACCACAGCAAATCCTTGCGGGCTAGGCCCAAAGAGGACATCATCTACTAGTAGGCCCCTGGGGTGTTACAGATGGTATTAGAGCCAGATCCCATTTCGGTGTCCAGTAGTGCTTGCAGGGACGCAGGCTCCTTAAAAGGAGGGGAGAAGGTGCTTAAGATCTTGACTATCCCACATCGGAAGTTGCGGAGAACGAAGCCTTCTTTACATTGAGGTGGACATCTCAACCTAGTAGATGCCTTTTGGGTAGGACTTCGGTCCTACACCAAAGCAAATCCATGCGGACTAGGCCCAAAGAGGACAATATCTACAAGTGGGCCCCTGGGGTGTTAAAGATGGTATTTGAGCCAGGGCCCATTTCGGTGTCCTGTAGTGCCTACGGGGACGCAGGCTCCTTAAAAGGAGGGGAGAAGGTGTCGATGATCTTGGCTATCCCACATTAGAAGTTAAGGAGAACGAAGCCTTCTTTATGTAGAGGTGGAGATCTCAACCTAACAGAGGCCTTTTGGGTAGGACTTCGGTCTAACACCACAGCAAATCCTTGCGGGCTAGGCCCAAAGAGGACAACATCTACTAGTGGGCCCCCGGGGGTGTTACGAGATGGTATTAGAGCCAGATCCCATTTCGGTATCCTGTAGTGCTTGCAGGGACGCAGGCTCCTAAAAAGGAGGGGAGAAGGTGCTTAAGATCTTGGCTATCCCACATCGGAAGTTGCGGAGAACGAAGCCTTCTTTACATTGAGGTGAACATCTCAACCTAGTAGAGGCCTTTTGGGTAGGACTTCGGTCCTACACCAAAGCAAATCCTTGCGGGCTAGGCCCAAAGAGGACAATATCTACAAGTAGGCCCCTGGGGTGTTACAGAATGTATTAGAGCCAGATCCCATTTCGGTGTCCTGTAGTGCCGCGGGGGGACGCAGGCTCCTTAAAAGGAGGGGAGAAGGTGCCTAAGATCATGGCTATCCCACATCGGAAGTTTTGGAGAACGAAGCCTTCTTTACATAGAGGTGGACATCTCAACCTAGTAAAGGCCTTTTGTGTAGGACTTCGGTCCTACACCACAGCAAATCCTTGCGGGCTAGGCCCAAAGAAGACAATATCTACAAGTGGGCCACTGGGGTGTTACAGATGGTATCAGAGCCAGGCCCTATTTCGGTGTCCTGTAGTGCCTACGGGGACGCAGGCTCATTAAAAGGAGGGGAGAAGGTGCCTAAGATCTTGGCTATCCCACATTGGAAGTTAAGGAGAACGAAGCCTTCTTTATGTAGAGGTGGACATCTCAACCTAGTAGAGGCCTTTTGGGTAGGACTTCGGTCCTACACCAAAGCAAATCCTCACGGGTTAGGCCCAAAGAGGACAATATCTACTAGTGGGCTCATGGGGAGTTACAGATGGTATTAGAGCCAGTCCCATTTCGTTGTCCTGTAGTGCCTACGGGGACGCAGGCTCCTTAAAAGGAGGGGAGAAGGCACGTAAGATCTTGGCTATCCCACATCGGAAGTTATGGAGAACGAAGCCTTCTTTATGTAGAGGTGGAGATCTCAACCTAACAGAGGCCTTTTGGGTAGGACTTCGGTCTAACACCACAGCAAATCCTTGCGGGCTAGGCCCAAAGAGGACATCATCTACTAGTAGGCCCCTGGGGTGTTACAGATGGTATTAGAGCCAGATCCCATTTCGGTGTCCAGTAGTGCTTGCAGGGACGCAGGCTCCTTAAAAGGAGGGGAGAAGGTGCTTAAGATCTTGACTATCCCACATCGGAAGTTGCGGAGAACGAAGCCTTCTTTACATTGAGGTGGACATCTCAACCTAGTAGATGCCTTTTGGGTAGGACTTCGGTCCTACACCAAAGCAAATCCATGCGGACTAGGCCCAAAGAGGACAATATCTACAAGTGGGCCCCTGGGGTGTTAAAGATGGTATTTGAGCCAGGGCCCATTTCGGTGTCCTGTAGTGCCTACGGGGACGCAGGCTCCTTAAAAGGAGGGGAGAAGGTTTCGATGATCTTGGCTATCCCGCATTAGAAGTTAAGGAGAACGAAGCCTTCTTTATGTAGAGGTGGAGATCTCAACCTAACAGAGGCCTTTTGGGTAGGACTTCGGTCTAACACCACAGCAAGTCCTTGCGGGCTAGGCCCAAAGAGGACAACATCTACTAGTGGGCCCCTGGGGTGTTACAGATGGTATTAGAGCCAGATCCCATTTCGGTATCCTGTAGTGCTTGCAGGGACGCAGGCTCCTAAAAAGGAGGGGAGAAGGTGCTTAAGATCTTGGCTATCCCACATCGGAAGTTGCGGAGAACGAAGCCTTCTTTACATTGAGGTGAACATCTCAACCTAGTAGCGGCCTTTTGGGTAGGACTTCGGTCCTACACCAAAGCAAATCCTTGCGGGCTAGGCCCTAAGAGGACAATATCTACAAGTAGGCCCCTGGGGTGTTACAGAATGTATTAGAGCCAGATCCCATTTCGGTGTCCTGTAGTGCCAGCAGGGACGCAGGCTCCTTAAAAGGAGGGGAGAAGGTGCCTAAGATCATGGCTATCCCACATCGGAAGTTTTGGAGAACGAAGCCTTCTTTACATAGAGGTGGACATCTCAACCTAGTAAAGGCCTTTTGTGTAGGACTTCGGTCCTACACCACAGCAAATCCTTGCGGGCTAGGCCCAAAGAAGACAATATCTACAAGTGGGCCACTGGGGTGTTACAGATGGTATCAGAGCCAGGCCCTATTTCGGTGTCCTGTAGTGCCTACGGGGACGCAGGCTCCTTAAAAGGAGGGGAGAAGGTGCCTAAGATCTTGGCTATCCCACATTGAAAGTTAAGGAGAACGAAGCCTTCTTTATGTGGAGGTGGACATCTCAACCTAGTAGAGGCCTTTTGGGTAGGACTTCGGTCCTACACCAAAGCAAATCCTCACGGGCTAGGCCCAAAGAGGACAATATCTACTAGTGGGCTCCTGGGGAGTTACAGATGGTATTAGAGCCAGTCCCATTTCGTTGTCCTGTAGTGCCTACGGGGACGCAGGCTCCTTAAAAGGAGAGGAGAAGGCACGTAAGATCTTGGCTATCCCACATCGGAAGTTATGGAGAACGAAGCCTTCTTTATGTTGAGGTAGAGATCTCAACCTAACAGAGGCCTTTTGGGTAGAACTTCGGTCTAACACCACAGCAAATCCTTGCGGGCTAGGCCCAAAGAGGACAACATCTACTAGTGGGCCCCTGGGGTGTTACAGATGGTATTAGAGCCAGATCCCATTTCGGTATCCTGTAGTGCTTGCAGGGACGCAGGCTCCTAAAAAGGAGGGGAGAAGGTGCTTAAGATCTTGGCTATCCCACATCGGAAGTTGCGGAGAACGAAGCCTTCTTTACATTGAGGTGAACATCTCAACCTAGTAGCGGCCTTTTGGGTAGTACTTCGGTCCTACACCAAAGCAAAGCCTTGCGGTCTAGGCCCTAAGAGGACAATATCTACAAGTAGGCCCCTAGGGTGTTACAGATGGTATTAGAGCCAGATCCCATTTCGGTGTCCTGTAGTGCCTACGGGGACGCAGGCGCTTTAAAAGGAGGGGAGAAGGTGCCTAAGATCTTGGCTATCCCACATCGGAAGTTTTGGAGAACGAAGCCTTCTTTACATAGAGGTGGACATCTCAACCTAGTAAAGGCCTTTTGTGTAGGACTTCGGTCCTACACCACAGCAAATCCTTGCGGGCTAGGCCCAAAGAAGACAATATCTACAAGTGGGCCACTGGGGTGTTACAGATGGTATCAGAGCCAGGCCCTATTTCGGTGTCCTGTAGTGCCTACGGGGACGCAGGCTCCTTAAAAGGAGGGGAGAAGGTGTCGATGATCTTGGCTATCCCACATTAGAAGTTAAGGAGAACGAAGCCTTCTTTATGTAGAGGTGGAGATCTCATCCTAACAGAGGCCTTTTGGGTAGGACTTCGGTCTAACACCACAGCAAATCCTTGCGGGCTAGGCCCAAAGAGGACAACATCTACTAGTGGGCCCCTGGGGTGTTACAGATGGTATTAGAGCCAGATCCCATTTCGGTATCCTGTAGTGCTTGCAGGGACGCAGGCTCCTAAAAAGGAGGGGAGAAGGTGCTTAAGATCTTGGCTATCCCACATCGGAAGTTGCGGAGAACGAAGCCTTCTTTACATTGAGGTGAACATCTCAACCTAGTAGCGGCCTTTTGGGTAGTACTTCGGTCCTACACCAAAGCAAAGCCTTGCGGTCTAGGCCCTAAGAGGACAATATCTACAAGTAGGCCCCTAGGGTGTTACAGATGGTATTAGAGCCAGATCCCATTTCGGTGTCCTGTAGTGCCTACGGGGACGCAGGCGCTTTAAAAGGAGGGGAGAAGGTGCCTAAGATCTTGGCTATCCCACATCGGAAGTTTTGGAGAACGAAGCCTTCTTTACATAGAGGTGGAAATCTCAACCTAGTAAAGGCCTTTTGTGTAGGACTTCGGTCCTACACCACAGCAAATCCTTGCGGGCTAGGCCCAAAGAAGACAATATCTACAAGTGGGCCACTGGGGTGTTACAGATGGTATCAGAGCCAGGCCCTATTTCGGTGCCCTGTAGTGCCTACGGGGACGCAGGCTCCTTAAAAGGAGGGGAGAAGGTGCCTAAGATCTTGGCTATCCCACATTGAAAGTTAAGGAGAACGAAGCCTTCTTTATGTAGAGGTGGACATCTCAACCTAGTAGAGGCCTTTTGGGTAGGACTTCGGTCCTACACCAAAGCAAATCCTCACGGGCTAGGCCCAAAGAGGACAATATCTACTAGTGGGCTCCTGGGGAGTTACAGATGGTATTAGAGCCGATCCCCATTTCGGTGTCCTGTAGTGCCTACGGGGACGCAGGCTCCTTAAAAGGAGGGGAGAAGGCACGTAAGATCTTGGCTATCCCACATCGGAAGTTATGGAGAACGAAGCCTTCTTTATGTAGAGGTGGAGATCTCAACCTAACAGAGGCCTTTTGGGTAGGACTTCGGTCTAACACCACAGCAAATCCTTGCGGGCTAGGCCCAAAGAGGACATCATCTACTAGTGGGCCCCTGGGTGTTACAGATGGTATTAGAGCCAGATCCCATTTTGGTGTCCAGTAGTGCTTGCAGGGACGCAGGCTCCTTAAAAGGAGGGGAGAAGGTGCTTAAGATCTTGACTATCCCACATCGGAAGTTGCGGAGAACGAAGCCTTCTTTACATTGAGGTGGACATCTCAACCTAGTAGATGCCTTTTGGGTAGGACTTCGGTCCTACACCAAAGCAAATCCATGCGGACTAGGCCCAAAGAGGACAATATCAACAAGTGGGCCCCTGGGGTGTTAAATATGGTATTTGAGCCAGGGCCCATTTCGGTGTCCTGTAGTGCCTACGGGGACGCAGGCTCCTTAAAAGGAGGGGAGAAGGTGTCGATGATCTTGGCTATCCCACATTAGAAGTTAAGGAGAACGAAGCCTTCTTTATGTAGAGGTGGAGATCTCAACCTAACAGAGGCCTTTTGGGTAGGACTTCGGTCTAACACCACAGCAAATCCTTGCGGGCTAGGCCCAAAGAGGACAACATCTACTAGTGGGCCCCTGGGGTGTTACAGATGGTATTAGAGCCAGATCCCATTTCGGTATCCTGTAGTGCTTGCAGGGACGCAGGCTCCTAAAAAGGAGGGGAGAAGGTGCTTAAGATCTTGGCTATCCCACATCGGAAGTTGCGGAGAACGAAGCCTTCTTTACATTGAGGTGGACATCTCAACCTAGTAGATGCCTTTTGGGTAGGACTTCGGTCCTACACCAAAGCAAATCCATGCGGGCTAGGCCCAAAGAGGACAATATCTACAAGTGGGCCCCTGGGGTGTTACAGATGGTATTTGAGGCAGGGCACATTTCGGTGTCCTGTAGTGCCTACGGGGACGCAGGCGCCTTAAAAGGAGGGGAGAAGGTGTCGATGATCTTGGCTATCCCACATTAGAAGTTAAGGAGAACGAAGCCTTCTTTATGTAGAGGTGGACATCTCAACTTAGTAGAGGCCTTTTGGGCAGGACTTCGGTCCTACACCAAAACAAATCCTTGCGGGCTAGGCCCAAAGAGGACAATATCTATAAGTGGGCCCCTGGGGAGTTACAGATGGTATTTGAGCCAGGGCCCATTTCGGTGCCCTGTAGTGCCTGCGGGGAAGCAGGGTCCTTAAAAGGAGGGGAGAAGGTGCCTAAGATCTTGGCTATCCGACATCGAAAGTTGCGGAGAACGAAGCCTTCTTTACATAGAGGTGGACATCTCAACCTAGTAGAGGTCTTTTGGGTAGGACTTCGGTCCTACACCAATGCAAATCCTTGCGGGCTAGGCTTAAAGAGGACAATATCTACTAGTGGGCCCCTGGGTGTTATAGAAAGAAGGTACCTAAGCTCTTGGCTATCCCACATCGGAAGTTGAGGAGAACGAAGCCTTCTTTACATAGAGGTGGACATCTCAACCTAGTAGAGGCCTTTTGGGTAGGACTTCGGTCCTACACCAAAGCAAATCCTTGCGGGCTAGTCCCAAAGAGGACAATATCTACAAGTGGGCCCCTGGGTGTTACAGATGGTATTTGAGCCAGGGCTCATTTCGGTGTCCTTTAGTGCCTACGGGGACGCAGGCTCCTTAAAAGGAGGGGAGAAGGTGTCGAAGATCTTGGCTATCCCACATTAGAAGTTAAGGAGAACGAAGCCTTCTTTATCTAGAGGTGGACATCTCAACTTAGTAGAGGCCTTTTGGGCATGACTTCGGTCCTACACCAAAACAAATCCTTGCGGGCTTGGCCCAAAGAGGACAATATCTACAAGTGGGCCCCTGGGGAGTTACAGATGGTATTTGAGCCAGGGCCCATTTCGGTGTCCTGTAGTGCCTGCGGGGAAGCAGGGTCCTTAAAAGGAGGGGAGAAGTTGCCTAAGATCTTGGCTATCCCACATCGAAAGTTGCGGAGAACGAAGCCTTCTTTACATAGAGGTGGACATCTCAACCTAGTAGAGGCCTTTTGGGTAGGACTTCGGTCCTACACCAATGCAAATCCTTACGGGCTAGGCCCAAAGAGGACAATATCTACTAGTGGGCCCCTGGGGTGTTACAGAAAGAAGGTGCCTAAGATCTTGGCTATCCCACATCGGAAGTTGAGGAGAACGAAGCCTTTTTTATATAGAGGTGGACATCTCAACCTAGTAGAGGCCTTTTGGGTAGGACTTCTGTCCTACAGCAAAGCAAATCCTTGCGGGCTAGGCCCAAAGAGGACAATATCTACTAGTGGGCCCCTGGGGTGTTACAGAAAGAAGGTGCCTAAGATCTTGGCTATCCCACATCGGAAGTTGAGGACAATATCTACTAGTGGGCCCTTGAGGTGTTACTGATGGTATCAGAGCCAGGGCCTATTTCGGTGTCCTGTAGTGCCTACGGGGACACTAGTGGAAAAAACTGCTTTTGCTCCTTATCAAATGCTCCGGTTGATTAATCAACCCAAGCATTTGTGAAAAATTTCATATAAAAAGTTCACAAATGCTTGGGTTGATTTATTAACCGGAGCATTTAACATCAAATGCTTGGGTTGACTAATCAACCCGAGCATTTGTGAATAACTGCTCCGGTTGATCAACCCGAGCACTTGAACCCTCTATTTATTTTCCTCCCTCCAACTCCCAAGTCTCCTGCTCAATTGAAACCTCCATCCTCGTCCTTCTGCTCCCTCCGTCGTCCCTCCCTTCATGTTCTCTCTCTCCCTACTCATTAAACTACTTCTATGTGTCTGTCTTCTCCTCTTCGCTCTCGATCCGCTCCATGGAATGCATGTCCAGGTAATTTCTTTCGAACTTCATTGTTGTATTTTAGGTTCGTTTTTTGGTTTCCTAGATTTGGGGATTTGTTAGGGTTTTCTTTGATTTTTTAGGATTTTCTTTGATTTTTTCGGGTTTTCTTTGATCCAAAAACTTTCTCTCACACCTCTGATTCACCATTTGTGATTAGATTCCGTGATGACATTTGTGATTAGATTATTTACAGTACTATAAAGTGCATATCTTTTTGCATAATTTTAAGTTTTTTTTTGTGTTTTAACACCAATACCTTTGAAATTAGAGTTTCTGTTTGATTTGGGGTTCGTGAAATTAAGGGTTAGGACTTGCAGCGGCTAAATATTGTTGATTCTTACTAATTCGATCTATCACTTGATCCTGATGCTTGAAAACCCTAAATATTGTTATTATCTTTTTTTTTCGGTATTGAAGTTGCAGACTTTAAAGATTTGACTTCCCTTACCTTGAGAAGGGTGAGAGATTTTTGGGAGTTCATGAGTAGATATTAATTGTTATAGATATAAGAAACTTTTGTATTGTGATGTGGTACATTATACTGTTTTATATCCTAGTGACTGGGGTCCCTCTATATGAAGTCGTAAAATTATGTCTTCTTGCTATCTAATTATTGTAATTTATATGATATTCAAGGTTATGGTGATGGATTATAAGCTTACATGTCCAAGTGGGACAGCCAGAGCTATGTTGATCAACAGTTTTCACATAACTAATGGAGATGAGCTTGTTGGGTAAGTGAAAATTGTAGACACGGTTTATGTCAATGTTGGATCCGAAGCAAATGGATGTAAATAAAGTTTTAATAAATCTAAAGTTTCATATGTACCAGTCTACCAGGTCTAAAGGTTGTGACAATATGAAGGTGGAGTAGCCATGACGTGCTAATATGATGTGCTGAATCTTACTTTTGCTGTTGATTCTCAGACAAAACTTTAGATCAGTTCAAACCATGTTTGTTTTGTCAGAATACATGTGGCCGGTCACCTCTTATGTTTGTTGCTTTTGCTTAAGTAATTGCTCTATTGTTTAGTTGGATCCTTATACCCATGTCTGATAGGATAAAGTTGTTAGATTATAGACGTTCGTAAGCTCTACAACACAATGAGTGACACAACTAATGGAGTAATAAGTACTTACTACGTGGTAGCAACTACTCATGAACACTGAGGAGAAATTGAAATTTATCTTTTGCTAGTATTGTAGTTTGAGCAGGGGCCATTGACTTCTTGCTTTCATATCATTAAGCTCATTTGGTATTATATTCTTTTTCATTTGTATATTCTATTGGCAGGAAGCAAGTGAAGTGCCTGGAGAAGTATTTGAGCTTTAATTAGTTTATGCTGGAGTTGCTTTAAGTGGTTTTTCTGTGGTATTGGTGATTGTTGTGGGTTTGATCACTTCCCCACTCTTGGATTAACACTATTCAAGAAACGTAAGCTGTTTTCACCACCCGTTTCTTTGTTTATTATTTGGTTTTATGATGTCTTTCAAGTTCAATGCAAAAATTTGTTGCTTAGTAAGGACATCATACCTCTTTGTGAAGGGTGTGAACCTTGTGTTGCATGGGTTGTCAAAAAACCGGGTCCTACTTTTGGGTGAAGATTTTATGTTTGTGCTCGCACGGATACTTCATTTAAATGCATTTGCATGCTGGAACCTACATAAGTTGCATATGTTGTGGTAATTTTCTTATACTTCATTTTTAGATCTAGGTTTATTTCGTAGTATGTCTGTAGCATCTTTACTAGCCGAAAGGGTTTGAAAAACCCACTTTTGAGTTATGGCCACTGAAAATTCTGATCCATTGGTAGGAGAAGCCGACCTCTTATGTTTCTTATCCCTAAATGCGTTTTAAGAGACCTGCTCATATTATTTGGCGAGGGGAGGAAAATTATATTCTCTTTTTGGGTTATTATGATAGCATCACTTCGTCAATTAGTGTCAAGCATATACATTGATCAAAGAAGATAACTTATACATTGATCAAATATGATGATTTTTCTCAATTTGTGATTCGCTTATATTTTTGTCATCATATGATATGAAGCTGATGCCATTTTTTCAAATGGAAATTGGTGAATAATACTTTTTGAATTTGAAAGAAGATACTAGAACTAGAAATGTTGTGATATGTCATTATTGGATTTTTGGTTGGCTGTACAAATTCTCAATATGTTTCTTGGCTCTATGTTGTTTATAATGGGTTCATAGATGTTGTTGGGTTTATTTTTGTCAACTGAACTCCTATACTCCAGTAAATAATCCATCCACAACTTATCATCTCGTTTTTTGACAAATTTTTAAAGTATAATAATGTAAGATAAGTTTTTTATTTCTTTTTTCAACAAATTAGTCTCACTGGAAATGTGGTCAACTTTAGTGACCTGTATTATCACTTGAAATGTGGTCAACAAGTTTGAGGTCTTTATAAAACTTTTAATATTGAAGTGCAAATGATGTTTGTGATTTATGACACTAGGTCGAAAGAAAATATATAGGAGTGATCGAGATTGGTTTCATGCTGTGTAATGTGTGTTTTAGTTAGTTGCTTGAGATATAACTAACTTCAATTAGTGCGAACAGTTCATACCTCAAAGTTCTGATTTACAGTTAAGGCTTTGGTTAAATAGAAGAATGGTAATGATACTGTTCTTTTGGCCTTTTAAATAGCTCTCAATGAAAGATATGCTTTCAGGTTGCATAATTTAGAGCATCTAGTGCTCATACACTCTGTAGCTCTATAGTTTTCCATATAATAATCTTACTACTACTTGCAGGTTGCATAATGAAAATTACTTGGGTAGTGGGAGTGAGCTAGCCACTCAAAAGGTGTGGAAGTTGTTAAGAGCTAGACCTTGATTGATTCTGAATGAAATAACTAAATTCTTTGGTTCTTTCTTAGAGATCCTAAATGTCAGTTTTTCCTGTTTCAGAAACTTCGTGTGGGTGCTTTGTTGCTTTTGGACAATGGGAATTGAACGAGCCTTCATTTATTAGCAATCAACAGTAAAGATATTTGTGTGAGCTGACCTATGTGTGTGCTGCCCCCTGGTATTCCTTGTGTATTGGGATAAGAAGTTGCAGTTTTGTCTTCAGGTAATGGTTGTAATTGTCTTTTGTAATTTCTCCTATATATTACTTCGAGATTCATTTGGAGGTCAGTTGTGTTGTTATTCTTTCTTGTTTGTTTACTTTTATATCTCTTTTGCAATTTAGACTGTACATATCTTTCTCATAATAAAATCTTTCACTTCCTGAATGACTCGTGATTCTTTGGCAACTATATGCAGTAATGTATGGTACCGGCATTGCATGACACCTCTAAATCTATAGTATTTAAGCAAGATATGTATTTTCTTGGGAATGGATAATGTGTCATTCTTAGATATGCGTTGAATGTCTAATCATTCTCCATCCGAAAGTAGTTTATAGCTGACTTTTATGTTATGTAATCCCCATGTCTTTGTTTACTCCAACTAATTCACTTCATAAGAAAAGAATTGCTTCTTGAAGCATATTCTGATGAGATTACATATACCAACATAATGGATCGGTGCTTAATAGTACGTGGTGCTTAATATATAGGTCATACTGTGTCAATATATTCTATTGTGTGTCTTAACCTCAGAAATTACTAAAGTTTAGTTAATCTTCTTTTTTCAGTGCTAATCATTTGCCCTTGAATTGCCGAAAAAGTAGCTCTAAAATTGCTAATCAAGGATTTGTATAGACTTAGGGCTGGAATGAAAAACAGAGCACTTATATCTATTTTCTTTTTTTTTGGAACTCATTTAGATTTGAGTTTGATTTCGTTTGTGATATCCAAAATTACTTTGGAGAATCATTAAGTTATGGTTTTCAATTCTAAGTTTAATTATCTTGAATTACAAAGTATTTTAAGAATCTCTAAAGGGAATATTATTTTCTAGGAGTGAGTTTTAGTTTGGATGCGATCATCAATAAGAGATTATGTTTTTTCGTAGGATTATTTTGTAAGAGTTAGTTTTAATATGAGATTTTGTTAAAATGGTTATCAATTATTGTTACTGTGCGTGAGTTGATTAAGGAATTATGGTTTATTACTGTAGTATGGCTGCTGCTAGCACGCATGCTGCAGTAGCTGGATTTTTTTTTGCTATATAAAATATACAAATGCTTCGGTTGTTAAGGAAAACCGGAGCACTTGTGCATGCAAATGCTCCGGTTTTCCCCAAAAATCGGAGCATTTGTGTTATTTTATCCATGTAAAAAAGCTCAAATGCTCCAGTTTTAGGAACAACCGGAGCATTTGAGAAAATAAAAGCTACGGTTCTCAACCGGAGCATTTGTAAAATGCTCAAATGCTCGTATGACATCTGCTACGCGTCAAATACGGAGCAATTGTGGGCTTATTAACCGGAGTATTTGAGCATTTTTGCACTAGTGGGACGCAGGCTCCTTAAAAGGAGGGGAGAAGGTGCCTAAGACCTAGGCTATCCCACATTGGAAGTTGTGGAGAACGAAGCCTTCTTTACATAGAGGTGGACATCTCAACCTAGTAAAGGCCTTTTGGGTAGGACTTCGGTCCTACACCACAGCAAATCCTTGCGGGCTAGGCCCAAAGAAGACAATATCTACAAGTGGGCCCCTGGGGTGTTACAGATGGTATCAGAGCCAGGGCCTATTTCGGTATCCTGTAGTGCCTACGGGGACGCAGGCTCCTTAAAAGGAGGGAAGAAGGTGCCTAAGATCTTGGCTATCCCACATTGGAAGTTAAGGAGAACGAAGCCTTCTTTATGTAGAGGTGGACATCTCAACCTAGTAGAGGCCTTTTGGGTAGGACTTCAGTCCTACAACAAAGCAAATCCTCACGGGCTAGGCCCAAAGAGGACAATATCTACTAGTGGGCTCCAGGGGAGTTACAGATGGTATTAGAGCAAGTCCCATTTCGTTGTCCTGTAGTGCCTTGATACGCTCAAGTTATACGATGTTTATATTATACTTTGGGTGCTTTTTGTTAAGAGTCTTGATCATAAGTGTTAACGTTTACGTTTTATTTAGCTCTTAGCGGAAGTTCGGAATTTTGTATTTTAATTATAGTTAAAGTTGTAAGTTCCGAGCTCCTAGAAGCATTAGTGTTTGGAACGACTCAACATCGTTATGCTTGCCAAGCGTCGCCACATGTTCCGATCAAGCATCGCCGCAAGCCGTAGCCGAGCATAGCACCTAGCCCATCACAGCCGCACCAAGCTCTCGGGTGCACGCTCAATACCGCAAGCCCAGCTCCAGCGCCCAGCAACATCATCGCCAGCCCAGCAGCATACTCGCCCAGCGCATGCTCGCCCAGTGCATGCTCGCCCAAAGCCTCCGCATCGCCCGGCCCGGCGCTCGTCCACGCCCGGCCGCAAGAGATCGCACCTCGCGAGCCCGGGTCGCACCTCGCGACCGGCTTGCTCGCACCTCGTGAGTAATCTCGCACGGTGCGACCCGCTCGGCTTGGCCCAACTCTTCGCCTCGTGTTGGGAGGCAGAACACCCTTCGCACCTCGCGACCTACGCCGCACCTCGCGACCCCTAGGTCGGTCTAAATGTCGGCTGACTTTTGAGCCTTAGTTTAAATACTAAACTTTGTTTTTTTGGACCTAGAGAGCACACACTTGAGGAGAGAGAATATCCAACACTCCATTCTTCTCTTCTTATCTTCTCTTTTTAGTTTTTATTTTCTAGTTTAGTTTTGTAGATTTCAATTATGGGATCGGCTATTGCTATGCCGATTGTAGCTTGAAACCTGTTCTTGAACGAGATTAACATGAAGCTTCAAGCATTATTGTGAGATCTTTCCTCTCTATTTAGTTTCTTTGATTATGGTTTAATTTCTATGCTTGCTTTCTATGATTTTTGCATGATTATGCTAGGAACGTTGCTAGTTTGATTGTGTAATTAATCTAATGCTAGATTTAAGAATAGAATCGATTGTTTTATTCTTTTATCAATTGGTAGCAAACTAGGGAGTAACTCGGATGCGGATCGTCTTGGTTATTTCTTGTGGAAATTGAATTAACCGTTGAATGTTTATCGCTTGTATGACGTTAGCGGGTCCGTTGGTTCTCTCGTGTTTATTGCTGCTATTGGATTGAACTTAGACGCTATCGGACTAGGTTATCCTTTGGTTAGGGTTTTATAGTCACGCTGATCGTGCTATTCAACTAAGAATAAGGAGAACACGAGATTAATTCTCGACAATAGATAATTATGGAAATAATTAGAGTGGAGGTTCAAGGATCGATAATGAATTGAAGTGGATGTTAATCGGATTCAAGATATTCCCATAGTGATTTCTCATTTTATTTAGTTGCTAGTTAATTTTAGTTTGTTCGTATAATCAACTTGCAAACCCCCTTGTTATTAGGTTACTCGACCTTTAAGAGTCATCTCGGTATTGATTCACGCTAGATATTAAACTTGTCCCTTGTTTCCCCGTGGATACGAACCTTACTTCCCTTCTACATTTAATTGTAAAAGAGAGTAGGAGAAATTTTATCTTTGGCGGGTGCGGTGCACACGACACATCCGCCCCGCCAAATTTTGGCGCCGTTGCCAGGGAAACGGTGTTACTAGTTTGTATTTAGTGTGTTTTTGAATTGTATTGCTTGTACTCTTTGTTTATGGTTAACACTCGTACTACTAACAAAGAATCTTTGCATTACGATCCCGAATTAGAATTGACTCTTTTCGGGTGGAGAAACGATCTCAGAGAAAATTTTCAAGAATCATCTTTTAACGTTGAAGTGGAGGAAGAGATGCCTCCGAGAATTGAAATTGTACCTTGAGGGAGCTCACGGCTCCTAACCTTGATCAACAACCATTGTGCATCTCATTTCCGGCTCTTGATGAAGGCACTACTTTTGAATTGAAGTCGGGGTTGATACACTTGCTTCCTTCATTCCATGGGCTCAATGGAGAAGATCCAAACAAATTTCTTTCGGAGTTTCACGTGGTTTGTACGGCATGAAACCAAGTGGAGCAAAGGATGAACAAATCAAGTTGAGAGCTTTTCCTTTTGCTTTGAAGGATGGAGCTAAAGATTGGTTATATTATCTTCCTCCTGATTGCATTTCCACTTGGGTTGAAATGAAGAAGCGATTTCTTGAGAAGTTCTTTCCACTTCTAAGTCATCAACATTAAAGAAGGAAATCAGCAATATTGAGCGTAAAACACGATGAGTCTTTCTACGAATATTGGGAGAGGTTCAAGAGACTTTGTGCTAGTTGTCCATATCATGGCTATTCTGATGAAGACCTCATTCTGTACTTTTACAATGGTTCTTCTGACGAAGATGTGCGAATGGTGAATGCTGCTAGTGGAGGTTCTTTCATAAACAAAACCCCAACTGCAGCTAGAGAACTCATTGAAGAACTAGCGAAGGCTCGAGACAGATTCAAAGAAGATCGAATCATCGTAGAGCAAATGTTGAAAGTCCAGGTTCTAGCTCTTCAAAGGTCGAGGATCAAGTACAAGCTCTTACATCAATGATGCGGGAGTTCATGGTAAAGAACAATAGAGTTCAACAGGTAAAAGCTTGTAGAATTTGTTCTTTAGATCATCATACTGATATTTGTCCTCAAATGCAAGAAGAATTTAGGGAAGAGGTCAAAGCGGTAGGTTTTCAAGGCCAACAAGCATTACAGAGACATGATCCCTACTCCTATACTTCCGAGCAAGGGTGGAGAGATCATCCTAACTTTAGATTTGGCAATCAACATCAACAACAGCATTATAACAGGCCACCACCACATCCTTATCCTAGGCCCCAAGGCCAAGACTCGAGCTCTAGCATGTCCACTGAAGGAATGTTAAATGTTTTAACTAAAAATGTGACTAACATGCAGGGTAACATGGTGCAGTTTCAAGAGGAAACTCGATCGAGTATCAAGAACTTGGAGAGCCAAGTAAGCCAAATTGCAGGAGCTGTAACCAAGTTAGAGGCTAGGGATTCGGTGAGGTTGCCATCCCAAACGGAACTCAACCCTAAAATGAACGTGAGTGCTATCACATTGCGGAGTGGAGCGGAAATTGCAAGCAAAGAGAGGTTGGTGGTTCGAGACAAAGAGATAGTGGAAGAGGTGATCGAGCATGAACCGACAACAGATTGTAAATCATTGCCACCTCAACAAGAGGAGAAAGTCCAAAAATCACCTCCTCCACCATATGAACCAGAGCCACCATTTCCCGAGGTATTGAGAGAAACCCGCAATGCAGAGCGCAACAACGACATTTACGAAGTCTTTCGTAAATGTGAGGTAAACATTCCCCTTTTGATGTTTTAAATCAAGTACCCGGGTATGCTAAGTTCCTTAAAGAATTGTGGTACTTCGAAAAGAAAGCAAAAACAAAAGGGAGTGAAAAAAGTGAAGGCTAGCGAGCATGTCTCGCTTATCTTTCAAAAGAAATTACCTCAAAAGTGCAATGACCCGGGCATGTTTACCATCCCATGTACTATAGGTGACACCATGTTTCCTAAAGCCATGTTAGACTTAGGTGCGTCAATTAATGTGATTCCATATTCATTGTATAAGTCTTTGAAACTTGGCAATTTGCATGAAACCGGTGTGGTGATTCAACTAGCCGATAGATCCAATGTTTATCCTAGAGGTAAATTAGAGGATGTGTTAGTTAAGGTTGGGAAATTGCAATTTCCGCTGATTTTTATGTTCGGAGATGGAACCGATAAGCATGCCGCCCCAATCCTTTTGGGACGACCTTTCTTGAAAACATCTTGCACTAAAATTGATGTTTGCGCTGGTTCTTTGACTATGGAGTTTGAGGGAAAGGTAGAGGCATTTGATATAAATGATCCTAAGCTTCCACTTAAGGATGATAGCTCACTTTGCTCTATTAACATTGTTGACTCTGTTTTGCATGATGTTCTTGATATCGAGCAGGTTGATGAGTTGATGAATGCTGATGAGGTTTTGGTTGAGGATTGTGTGCCTCCTACTAACGTGCGGTTATGGTGCCCGAGTCGAAAGAGCGGAAAAAGCCTCCGACTTACCACCTTATTTTGAAACCTGTACCCCTAACGATGCATTGCAAGAGTTCTTCGAATCTGTTTTGCGGTACTTGCATTGGAGGTTGACATGGAGCCACCATTGTCACATATGGAGCACAAGCCCAATTATTGAGCTCAAGGTACTAAGTCGAGCTAACGACTTTAAACAACACGTTCTCGGGAGGCAACCCGAGCCCTTTTATTTTCTTTCTTTTTCTTTATTTCTCATCAAATTTCCACCACCACAATAAATTTTCTTTCACCCACTTGCCCACCCACTAAAAAAGATCCACAACCAATCTTAATTCACTTGTAACCAAAATCCACAAAAGAAAATCCGTTGGGAGGACTTCAAATAGCTAGGAGTTGGTACAACTAGAGGGTTGAGATTGTTAATGTATCTTTTCGATCTCTTAAGTTAGGTGCAAATCTCAAAAATTTAAAATTTTGAATTTGTCATTTGTTTGAGTGATTCGAGGGAGAGGGTTGTGAGTTGAGTTATGAGATTTGAGTTGGTGTTGTTAAGAAATTTGAGTTTGACGGATTGTTTGGTCATGAGTTTTGAGCATTCGATCTTCGATTTACCCGATTTTCAAATTTCCCCCCCTATTTTCAGTATACTTTTTCTTTTAATTGTCGACACATTGAGGACAATGTGTAGTTTAAGTAGGGGGGAGGGTATTCTCATTCTCATGTATCTATGTTGTTTATATTACTTTCAATTTGAAAAAAAAAATGAAAATGAAAAAAAAATGAATGAAAAAAAAAAAGAATATAAAAAAAAGTGATGAAATGAAACCCGCTGAGTTGAAAACCCACAAGGGTGGGCGACTCAGGCAAAAATGGGGGCCCGGATAGGTTGAAAACCCGAAAGGGCAACCTATGCAAAAAAGTGGCTTATGTTGAGCGGGTAAGATGGTGAGATGCAACCAAAAAGAAATGTGTGAAGCTAGGATGAAAACCCGAAAGGGCTCCTAGGCAAAATGAGAGATTAAGAGAGAATTATACACTTTGAAAACTCATTTGCCGGAGTTGGTGTCATAAGGTGGAAAGCGTTTTCGGGTTTGGATTGGTTATTTCATCCTTGATTTTGTGAAGATTTGTTTATAATTGGCTTCCACATTCTTTTGGTTGATTGTTTGTTTTTGGGAGTAAGCATGGAATTTATCCCTTTTTGTCTTCATTCCATGGCTTGCTATTTTAAATTAATTGTTGTAGTATTAGTTTTAGTTTATCTTTTGAGGTTTTAGGCGAGTTGTCATTTTGATTGTGGCGTTGAAGTGGGTTCAACTCCTTTGAGATCCTTCAGGATTTGAGCTCACATTTTGGTTGTCGTTTAGAGATTATTGTTGTCGCGTCTGTATTTCTGATAGTAGCTTGAATCTAAGTGTGGGGGAATCATCGTCCCTTACGTTTAGGTTTTGAGCGTATTTCGTTTGGATGTGATAATGATGGTGTAGTTGATGGGGAGTGTAAGTTGGTGTCGATGGCTTGGGTGATGATTTATGTGGTGATTCTCATTTTTGAGTTTACTCGAGGTCGAGTAAAGTTCAAGTGTGGGGGTATTTGATACGCTCAAGTTATACGATGTTTATATTATACTTTGGGTGCTTTTTGTTAAGAGTCTTGATCATAAGTGTTAACGTTTACGTTTTATTTAGCTCTTAGCGGAAGTTCGGAATTTTGTATTTTAATTATAGTTAAAGTTGTAAGTTCCGAGCTCCTAGAAGCATTAGTGTTTGGAACGACTCAACATCGTTATGCTTGCCAAGCGTCGCCACATGTTCCGATCAAGCATCGCCGCAAGCCGTAGCCGAGCATAGCACCTAGCCCATCACAGCCGCACCAAGCTCTCGGGTGCACGCTCAATACCGCAAGCCCAGCAACATCATCGCCAGCCCAGCAGCATACTCGCCCAGCGCATGCTCGCCCAGCGCATGCTCGCCCAGCACTCCGCATCGCCCAGCCCAGCGCTCGTCCACGCCCAGCGCAAGAGATCGCACCTCGCGAGCCTGGTCGCACCTCGCGACCTGGCTTGCTCGCACCTCGCGAGTAATCTCGCACGGTGCGACCTGCTTGGCTTGGCCCAATTCTTCAGCTCGTGTTGGGAGGCAGAACACCCTTCGCACCTCGCGACCTACGCCGCACCTCGCGACCCCTAGGTCGGTCTAAATGTCGGCTGACTTTTGAGCCTTAGTTTAAATACTAAACTTTGTTTTTTTGGACCTAGAGAGCACACACTTGAGGAGAGAGAATATCCAACACTCCATTCTTCTCTTCTTATCTTCTCTTTTTAGTTTTTATTTTCTAGTTTAGTTTTGTAGATTTCAATTATGGGATCGGCTATTGCTATGCCGATTGTAGCTTGAAACTGTTCTTGAACGAGATTAACATGAAGCTTCAAGCATTATTGTGAGATCTTTCCTCTCTATTTAGTTTCTTTGATTATGGTTTAATTTCTATGCTTGCTTTCTATGATTTTTGCATGATTATGCTAGGAACGTTGCTAGTTTGATTGTGTAATTAATCTAATGCTAGATTTAAGAATAGAATCAGATTGTTTTATTCTTTTATCAATTGGTAGCAAACTAGGGAGTAACTCGGATGCGAATCGTCTTGGTTATTTCTTGTGGAAATTGAATTAACCGTTGAATGTTTATCGCTTGTATGACGTTAGCGTGTCCGTTGGTTCTCTCGTGTTTATTGCTTGCTATTGGATTGAACTTAGACGCTATCGGACTAGGTTATCCTTTGGTTAGGGTTTTATAGTCACGCTGATCGTGCTATTCAACTAAGAATAAGGAGAACACGAGATTAATTCTCGACAATAGATAATTATGGAAATAATTAGAGTGGAGGTTCAAGGATCGATAATGAATTGAAGTGGATGTTAATCGGATTCAAGATATTCCCATAGTGATTTCTCATTTTATTTAGTTGCTAGTTAATTTTAGTTTGTTCGTATAATCAACTTGCAAACCCCCCTTGTTATTAGGTTACTCGACCTTTAAGAGTCATCTCGGTATTGATTCACGCTAGATATTAAACTTGTCCCTGTTTCCCTGTGGATACGAACCTTACTTCCCTTCTACATTTAATTGTAAAAGAGAGTAGGAGAAATTTTATCTTTGGCCGGGTGCGGTGCACACGACACATCCGCCCCCGCCATGCCTACGGGGACGCAGGCTCCTTAAAAGGAGGGGAGAAGGCACGTAAGATCTTGGCTATCCCACATCGGAAGTTATGGAGAACGAAGGCTTCTTTATGTAGAGGTCGAGATCTCAACCTAACAGAGGCCTTTTGGGTAGGACTTCGGTCCAACACCACAGCAAATCCTTGCGGGCTAGGCCCAAAGAGGACAACATCTACTAGTGGGCCCTTGGGGTGTTACAGATGGTATTAGAGCCATAACCCATTTCGGTGTCCTGTAGTGCTTGCAGGGACGCAGGCTCCTTAAAAGGAGGGGAGAAGGTGCTTAAGATCTTGGCTATCCCACATCGAAAGTTGCGGAGAACGAAGCCTTCTTTACATTGAGGTGGACATCTCAACCTAGTAGATGCCTTTTGGGTAGGACTTCGGTCCTACACCAAAGCAAATCCATGCGGGCTAGGCCCAAAGAGGACAATATCTAAAAGTGGGCCCCTGGGGTGTTACAGATGGTATTTGAGCCAGGGCCCATTTTGGTGTCCTGTAGTGCCTACGGGGACGCAGGCTCCTTAAAAGGAGGGGAGAAGGTGTCGAAGATCTTGGCTATCCCACATTAGAAGTTAAGGAGAACGAAGCCTTCTTTATGTAGAGGTGGACATCTCAACTTAGTAGAAGCCTTTTGGGCAGGACTTCGGTCCTACACCAAAACAAATCCTTGCGGGCTAGGACCAAAGAGGACAATATCTACAAGTGGGCCCCTGGGGAGTTACAGATGGTATTTGAGCCAGGGCCCATTTCGGTGTCCTGTAGTGCCTGCGGGGAAGCAGGGTCCTTAAAAGGAGGGGAGAAGGTCCCTAAGATCTTGGCTATCCCACATCGGAAGTTGCGGAAAACGAAGCCTTCTTTACATAGAGGTGGACATCTCAACCTAGTAGAGGTCTTTTGGGTAGGACTTCGGTCCTACACCAAAGCAAATCCATGCGGGCTAGGCCCAAAGAGGACAATATCTACAAGTGGGCCCCTGGGGTGTTACAGATGGTATTTGATCCAGGGCCCATTTCGGTGTCCTGTAGTGCCTACGGGGACGTAGGCTCCTTAAAAGGAGGGGAGAAGGTGTCGAAGATCTTGGCTATCCCACATTAGAAGTTAAGGAGAACGAAGCCTTCTTTATCTAGAGGTGGACATCTCAGCTTAGTTGAGGCCTTTTGGGCATGACTTCGGTCCTACACCAAAACAAATCCTTGCGGGCTTGGCCCAAAGAGGACAATATCTACAAGTGGTCCCCTGCGGAGTTACAGATGGTATTTGAGCCAGGGCCCATTTCGGTGTCCTGTAGTGCCTGCGGGGAAGCATGGTTCTTAAAAGGAGGGGAGAAGGTGCCTAAGATCTTGGCTATCCCACATCGGAAGTTGCGGAGAACGAAGCCTTCTTTACATAGAGGTGGACATCTCAACCAAGTAGAGGCCTTTTGGGTAGGACTTCCGTCCTACACCAATGCAAATCCTTGCGGGCTAGGCCCAAAGAGGACAATATCTACTAGTGGGCCCCTGGGGTGTTACTGAAAGAAGGTGCCTAAGATCTTGGCTATCCCACATCGGAAGTTGAGGAGAACGAAGCCTTTTTTATATAGAGGTGGACATCTCAACCTAATAGAGGCCTTTTGGGTAGGACTTCTGTCCTACAGCAAAGCAAATCCTTGCGGGCTTGGCCCAAAGAGGACAATATTTACTAGTGGGCCCCTGGGGTGTTACAGAAAGAAGGTGCCTAAGATCTTGGCTATCCCACATCGGAAGTTGAGGACAATATCTACTAGTGGGCCCTTGAGGTGTTACTGATGGTATCAGAGCCAGGGCCTATTTCGGTGTCCTGTAGTGCCTACGGGGACACTAGTGGAAAAAACTGCTTTTGCTCCTTATCAAATGCTCCGGTTGATTAATCAACCCAAGCATTTGTGAAAAATTTCATAAAAAAAGTTCACAAATGCTTGGGTTGATTAATTAACCGGAGCATTTGACATCAAATGCTTGGGTTGACTAATCAACCCGAGCATTTGTGAATAACTGCTCCGGTTGATCAACCCGAGCACTTGAACCCTCTTTGTATTTATGGAATTAAAACTCGCATAGTGTATTACTAAATATTATTTCGACCCTCATCAGTCTTCCCCTCTATTTATTTTCCTCCCTCCAACTCCCAAGTCTCCTGCTCAATTGAAACCTCCCTCCTCGTCCTTCTGCTCCCTCCGTCGTCCCTCCCTTCGTGTTCTCTCTCTCCCTCCTCATTAAACTACTTCTATGTGTCTGTCTTCTCCTCTTCGCTCTCGATCCGCTCCATGGAATGCATGTCCAGGTAATTTCTTTCGAACTTCATTGTTGTATTTTTGGTTTCCTAGATTTGGGGATTTGTTAGGGTTTTCTTTGATTTTTTAGGGTTTTCTTTGATTTTTTCGGGTTTTCTTTGATCCAAAAACTTTCTCTCACACCTCTGATTCACCATTTGTGATTAGATTCCGTGATGACATTTGTGATTAGATTATTTACAGTACTATAAAGTGCATATCTTTTGGCATAATTTTAAGTTTTTTTTTTGTGTTTTAACACCAATACCTTTGAAATTAGAGTTTCTGTTTGATTTGGGGTTCGTGAAATTAAGGGTTAGGACTTGCAGCGGCTAAATATTGTTGATTCTTACTAATTCGATCTATCACTTGATCCTGATGCTTGAAAACCCTAAATATTGTTATTATCTTTTTTTTTCGGTATTGAAGTTGCAGACTTTAAAGATTTGACTTCCCTTACCTTGAGAAGGGTGAGAGATTTTTGGGAGTTCATGAGTAGATATTAATTGTTATAGATATAAGAAACTTTTGTATTGTGATGTGGTACATTATACTGTTTTATATCCTAGTGACTGGGGTCTCTCTATATGAAGTCGTAAAATTATGTCTTCTTGCTATCTAATTATTGTAATTTATATGATATTCAAGGTTATGGTGATGGATTATAAGCTTACATGTCCAAGTGGGACAGCCAGAGCTATGTTGATCAACAGTTTTCACATAACTAATGGAGATGAACTTGTTGGGTAAGTGAAAATTGTAGACACGGTTTATGTCAATGTTGGATGCGAAGCAAATGGATGTAAATAAAGTTTTAATAAATCTAAAGTTTCATATGTACCAGTCTACCAGGCCTAAAGGTTGTGACAATATGAAGGTGGAGTAGCCATGACCTGCTAATATGATGTGCTGAATCTTACTTTTGCTGTTGATTCTCAGACAAAACTTTAGATCAGTTCAAACCATGTTTGTTTTGTCAGAATACATGTGGTCACCTCTTATGTTTGTTGCTTTTGCTTAAGTAATTGCTCTATTGTTTAGTTGGATCCTTATACCCATGTCTGATAGGATAAAGTTGTTAGATTATAGACGTTCGTAAGCTCTACAACACAATGAGTGACACAACTAATGGAGTAATAAGTACTTACTACGTGGTAGCAACTACTCATGAACACTGAGGACAAATTGAAATTTATCTTTTGCTAGTATTGCAGTTTGAGCAGGGGCCATTGACTTCTTGCTTTCATATCATTAAGCTCATTTGGTATTATATTCTTTTTCATTTGTATATTCTATTGGCAGGAAGCAAGTGAAGTGCCTGGAGAAGTATTTGAGCTTTAATTAGTTTATGCTGGAGTTGCTTTAAGTGATTTTTCTGTGGTATTGGTGATTGTTGTGGGTTTGATCACTTCCCCACTCTTGGATTAACACTATTCAAGAAACGTAAGCTGTTTTCACCACCCGTTTCTTTGTTTATTATTTGGTTTTATGGTGTCTTTCAAGTTCAATGCAAAAATTTGTTGCTTAGTACCCTGGAATCCAGAATTAACAATCAATATTGCTTTAGTATCTTTAAGTTACTACTACTATTGCATCAAAGTCTTAAAGTGGCAAGTAATATGGATAAGAGAAGTTCTTTACCGTGACACTTGTCAAGCAATGAAGCTAGTTGTTAATACAGTAATCTAGCAACAATCTTTTTGTGGTGCAATTGTGTATAATATATGTTGTGAGTTATAAGTAAAAGGAGAGTATGAAAGAAAATTATCATTATCCTGAATTGATCTCGACTTTGCAAATCTGTAAGTAAGGCAGTTGACCTGAATGCAAATGCTAAACAATAGTTACTTTTTCTCTCATTTGGTAGTCTTGGGACTAATTAGTACTTGTGTTTTGATCCTTAATTTAGGCAGCTAACTACCTGAACATCAAAAGTCTGCTGGATTTGTATGCAGTGTCAATTTTAATGAAAAGACAGATGATGAAAGAGTTGATGTTGGTATGTTAACAAGTTCAGCCACAAAGCAGGATATCGAGAATGTAGATTTAATAGGTGTAAAAGGACTAGTCTTTTCTTGCGATGTATCAAGCACTCACTTGGATACGAGTGCCTGTGAAAATGACGCTGGTACTTCAAAAGACATACAAGATGTGGCCACAGTAGGGAATCGATTAATTGGATCAGTACTAGATGTTCCAAAGAAGAAGAAAATGAAACAAAATCAACTGCACTGACATCTTTTTCTTTAAAGTTTCAAATGGTGGTGAGAATATGGAAAATTTTACGAAAGATGCATTGGATAACCAGGAAAGCACTTCTAATTCTCTTAATTACGCAAAGGAACAACAGAGACTGTCAAACAGGAAAGTGATTTTGATGAAGGTGTTGCTTCTCAAGAGCCTAACATGTCAACTGCCTGCTGTCCTGGAAATGATAAGAAGACTGTTGCTGTGATGGAATGGCAAAGGATTCAACAACTTATGCAGGAGTAAGGACATCATACCTCTTTGTGAAGGGTGTGAACCTTGTGTTGCATGGGTTGTCAAAAAATCGGGTCCTACTTTTGGGTGATGATTTTATGTTTGTGCTCGCACGGATACTTCATTTAAATGCATTTGCATGCTGGAACCTACATAAGTTGCATATGTTGTGGTAATTTTCTTATACTTCATTTTTAGATCTAGGTTTATTTCGTAGTATGTCTGTAGCATCTTTACTAGCCGAAAGGGTTTGAAAAACCCACTTTTGAGTTATGGCCACTGAAAATTCTGATCCATTGGCAGGAGAAGCCGACCTCTTAAGTTTCTTATCCCTAAATGCGTTTTAAGAGACCTGCTCATATTATTTGGCGAGGGGAGGAAAATTATATTCTCTTTTTGGGTTATTATGATAGCATCACTTCGTCAATTAGTGTCAAGCATATACATTGATCATAGAAGATAACTTATAAATTGATCAAATATGATGATTTTTCTCAATTTGTGCTTCGCTTATATTTTTGTCATCATATGATATAAAGCTGATGCCATTTTTTCAAATGGAAATTGGCGAATAATACTTTTTGAATTTGAGAGAAGATACTAGAACTAGAAATGTTGTGATATGTCATTATTAGATTTTTGGTTGGCTGTATAAATTCTCAATATGTTTCTTGGCTCTATGTTGTTTATAATGGGTTCATAGATGTTGTTGGGTTTATTTTTGTCAACTGAACTCCAATACTCCAGTAAATAATCCATCCACAACTTATCATCTCGTTTTTTGACAAATTTTTAAAGTATAATAATGTAAGATAAGTTTTTTATTTCTTTTTTCAACAAATTAGTCTCACTTGAAATATGGTCAACTTTAGTGACCTGTATTATCACTTGAAATGTGGTCAACAAGTTTGAGGCCTTTATAAAACTTTTAATATTGAAGTGCAAATGATGTTTGTGATTTATGACACTAGGTCGAAAGAAAATATATAGGAGTGATCGAGATTGGTTTCATGCTGTGTAATGTGTGTTTTAGTTAGTTGCTTGAGATATAACTAACTTCAATTAGTGCGAACAGTTCATACCTCAAAGTTCTGATTTACAGTTAAGGCTTTGGTTAAATAGAAGAATGGCAATGATACTGTTCTTTTGGCCTTTTAAATAGCTCTCAATGATAGATATGCTTTCAGGTTGCATAATTTAGAGCATCTAGTGCTCATACACTCTGTAGCTCTATAGTTTTCCATATAATAATCTTACTACTACTTGCAGGTTGCATAATGAAAATTACTTGAGTAGTGGGAGTGAGCTAGCCACTCAAAAGGTGTGGAAGTTGTTAAGAGCTAGACCTTGATTGATTCTGAATGAAATAACTAAATTCTTTGGTTCTTTCTTAGAGATCCTAAATGTCAGTTTTTCCTGTTTCAGAAACTTCGTGTGGGTGCTTTGTTGCTTTTGGACAATGGGAATTGAACGAGCCTTCATTTATTAGCAATCAACAGTAAAGATATTTGTGTGAGCTGACCTATGTGTTTGCTGCCCCCTGGTATTCCTTGTGTATTGGGATAAGAAGTTGCAGTTTTGTCTTCAAGTAATGGTTGTAATTGTCTTTTGTAATTTCTCCTATATTGATCCGAAACTAGTTGCTAGTTCCGAAATTCTACTAAGTACTAATCTCAATCACAACAAGGGAGAAATTCACGGTTTAAGGATTAGTACTAGTTTAATCATGTTGAGCAACATAGGAAAGGAAGTTAATTAATCGAGTTAGTTTAATTAACGGTTTTTGTAATTTTCGGTTTTTGTAAAACCGGAATTATTTTGCGTAGCGTAAGTTGTAATATCCACGAAATATGCTTGGGGATGCGATCTACACTTGGGGCGTGTGAAAGGAGGTCCTTGAAGATATTTATGGAGCTTGTGTTGCAAGCTAAGGGAGGCCATCCACTTGGTGTGGAAAACCGGCCCTCCTTCCCTTTTAGTCAACAAAACACACAACAACACTATTCCTCTTACACCTTTGTTGGAAGATTAGAGATATTTGTTGTTTATTGCTTTGTTTAATCTTTTAAGTACTTAGATCTTTTGGGAGTGATTAGCTTGTAATATATATCAAATGGTGATCATAAATGAAAATCAGATTTTGATAATTGAAATTTAAGCTTTGTGCTTCAAATTAAAACACGTTGTGTTAAAGATTAAAAACCGAGGTTTTTATTCTATCTTTGAAACGATTTTCTTGGGAGGTCAAACTACGAGAAAGTCAACCTAATTGACATATTCGAGAGTGGAGATTCTCGTTCTTTGTTAATTAAAACCGTGATTGAGGAAGAGAGTGGAGATTCATTTCCTTAGTTATAAACCGAATTATAAACTTGAAGTGGAGGCTTTTAGTTTATTGTTCAACTATCGTAAACGCAATTCCTATTTTAGAAGTGTGTTCGTATCAAGTGGTATCAAGAGCCGAGTTACGAAATGGACGATGAAATGAATGATAATGCTAGACGAGATGCGATGCTAAAAGCTTTAGCTAAGCAAAACGAAGCATTACACGACATGATGGCAAAGATAACCTTAGAATTGTTTAAGAAGAAACCCAATGAGGAAGAAAGGAGTTCTAGGGCTGATGATAGGGGTTTGAAAATCGAAGTTCCGGATTTTGATGGAGCTAGTGATCCGGAATTATACATCGAATGGGAACGTTCTTTGGAGCGTTTTTTGATTACAAAGACACTCCGAATGACAAGAAATACAAGGTGGCTGTATTGAAGCTAACCAAATATGCATCCATTTGGTTAGAAGGATTGAAGAGGCAAAGGGTGAAAGAGAACAAATCCAAGATTGCTACTTGGGAAAAATTGAAGAAGCAATTGAGGAAACGTTTTGTTCCAACTAACTACAAACAAAATCGGTATGTTAGATGGTCCACACTCAAGCAAGGCGCCATGCCTATGGAGGAGTACATCAAGAAATTTGAGAAACTTTCCATTGTTTGTGAAATCGAAGAAATGGAGGAGCAAAAGTTAGGCCGGTTCTTAGGAGGCCTAAATGAAGAGGTGCGTGAGAAAGTAGAGGTGTTCCCATACCTCACATTCGATGAAGCTTGCAAAGTGGCTCTCAAAATGGATAGCCAAAAGAAGAAACCAGTAGCAAGTAAGTCTTATTCCAAGCCATTTAGTACTTTCAAAGTTAATCCTAGTACTAGTAATCTTCATAAGAACAAAAACCCGATTTCACTAGGAAAGACAAGGAGAAAGTCGGAGATGACAAAACCTTAAAAGTAAAATGTTTTAAGTGTCAAGGCTATGGCCATTACCAAGCTAATTGTCCGACTAAAAGAATCATGACCATAAGAGATATAACGAAATAGACGAGTTGGAAAGACAATCTCTTTTAGAGATGGAACATGATAAAAATGGAAGTGAGGATGAGGAGGACGTGTGCAATCCCGAAATGGAGGGTGAAACCTTAGTGATTAGGAGGTCCTTATACTCAAATGTGGTGGCCGAAAATGAGGAACAAAGGGAGACCATTTTTCATTCGAAATGCCTAGTGAAAAAAAAACTATGCAATTTGATCATAGATGGTGGAAGTTGTACTAATGTAGCTTCAACTCGAACTTGTAGAGAAGTTAGCATTACCTATGACTAAACATCCAATTCCTTATAAACTGAAATGGCTAGATGATGATAGTGAAGTAAGGGTAAAAAATAGAGTTTTAATCACATTCTCAATTGGAAATTATGAAGATGAAATTCTATGTGATGTAATCCCTATGATTGCGTGCCATATACTACTTGGTAGACCGTGGCAATTTGATCGCAAGGTGATGCATGATGGTTTTAAGAATGTGTATAAGGTGAACAAGAATGGCAAAATCAAAACCTTACTACCATTACCTCCTTCAAAAATCCGAAACACAAAACCAACACCAAAAGAAAACCCGATGTGTAGTGGCGTGTTCTTAGGGAGAAAACGATTTGAGAGGGAGTTGGAGGAAAATCGGTTGGTGTATATTCTGGTTGCCAAGGAGGTGAATGAGGGAGTGAACGTTGAGGATCCGCATTTGAGGGAGTTGTTGGAGGAGTTTGGAGATGTGTTCCCTAATGACCTACCAAATGGCCTACCCCCAAAACGTGGAATTGAACATCAAATTGATCTCATTCCCGGAGCACCAATTCCAAATAAGCCTTCCTATAGATGTAATCCCAAAGAGAGTGAGGAATTACAAAGCCAAATCGGTGAGTTGATGGGCAAGGGTTACGTGAGGGAGAGCAAGAGTCCGTGTGTCGTTCCGGCTTTGCTTGTGCCAAAAAAAGACGGTTCATGGAGGATGTGTATTGATAGCCGTGCTTGTGAACAACATCACCATAAAGTACGGATTTCCCATCCCTAGATTAGATGACATGCTAGATGAGTTGAGTGGATCCAAGTTGTTTTCGAAAATTGATTTGAGAAGTGGATACCACCAAATATGCATGAAGGAGGGAGATGAGTGGAAGACGGCTTTCAAGACGAAGAATGGGTTGTATGAATGGTTGGTTATGCCATTTGGTCTCACGAATGCCCCTAGTACTTTCATGAGATTAATGAATGAAGTACTTAGGCCATTTTTGGGAAAGTTCGTAGTTGTATATTTGGATGATATTCTTGTTTTCGGTGCTAACAAGGATGATCATTTAAATCATTTGCAACAAGTGTTCGAAGTTTTGAGAGAACAAAAGCGTATGGGAAGCTTGAAAAGTGCACGTTCATGCAACGAGAGATTGGCTTCCTTGGGTTCATCATTTCGGATGAAGGGGTGAAAGTGGATCCATCCAAAGTTGAAGCAATTTCTTCTTGGCCGGTTCCTACAACGATCACCGAGGTGAGGTCTTTTCATGGTTTAGCTTCGTTTTATAGGAGGTTTATAAACAATTTCAGCACCTTATTAGCTCCTATAACGGAATGCACTAAACATGGAAAATTTGAATGGAGTGACGCAGCTCAAAAGGCGTTTGAGCTTGTAAAGGAGAGAATGTGTAAAACGCCTATCCTAGCTTTACCGGATTTTGCAAAACCATTTGAAGTTGAGTGTGATGCAAGTGGAACGGGTATTGGGGCTGTTTTGATTCAATGTGGCAAGCCTATTGTGTATTTTAGCGAAAAATTAAATCAGGCTAAGTTGAATTATTCCACTTATGATAAAGAGTTTTACGCCATGGTTAGATCTCTTAATCATTGGAGTCACTATTTACGACCACAAGCTTTTGTTCTTCACTCCGATCATGAATCACTGAAATATATTCATGGACAACATAAGCTTAGTGCTCGGCATGCTAAATGGGTAGAGTTCTTACAATCGTTCAACTTTGTTGCCAAGTACAAGGCCGGGAAAGCTAACGTGGTAGCTGATGCTTTATCTCGGAGACACGTATTGCTTAATATGGTGGATTCCAAGGTACTTGGGTTTGAACTAATTAAAGAATTTTATGTTCTTGATGAGGGGACACGAGATCTGTTCGAGGCTACCAAAGATGGTCCAAAAGACCATTATCATCAAATGGAGGGGTTCTTATTCAAAGGGAACAAACTTTGCGTTCCCAAATGTCCCGTTCGTGATTTGCTCATAAGAGAGGCTCATGGCGGCGGTTTGGCTGGCCATTTTGGTGTTGCCAAAACCATGGAATTATTACAAGAACATTTTTCTTGGCCTCATATGATCAAGGAAGTGCACGCTGTTTTGGCTCGTTGCGGAGTTTGTCAAAGAGCCAAAAGCACGTTTCATAAGGGGTTGTATACTCCTTTGCCGACTGGGAGAGGCCTTGGGAGGATGTTAGTATGGATTTCATCGTTGCACTTCCGAGAACGCAAAGAGGAAAGGATTCGGTCATGGTGGTGGTGGACCGTTTCTTAAAAATGGCACACTTTGTGCCTTGCCATAAAACAGAAGATGCTCTTAACGTTTCTTGTTTATATTTCAGTGTCCGTCTACATGGAATACCAAAAACTATTGTCTCGGATCGAGATAGCAAGTTTTTGAGTCATTTTTGGAGGTCCCTGTGGAGGATGATGGGTACTAAGTTGCTGTTTAGTACTTCACATCACCCCCAAACTGACGGTCAAACAGAAGTGACAAATCGAACTCTAGGCACCTTGTTAAGGGGCTTAGTGAGCAAGACCGGGAAAGATTGGGATGTCAAGCTATGCCACGTGGAATTTGCTTACAATAGGACTCCCACTTTTGCAACAAGACATTCACCGTTCGAAGTGGTATATGGGGTAAACCCGTATGTACCTATTGATCTCATTTCGTTGCCTAAGGACTCTTATGTCCACGGGGATGCTAGGCAACAAGCTGAAACAATGGTGAAGGTTCACAAAGAAATCCGCGCCAACATCGAAAAGGCCAATGAAATGTACAAGAAAAAAAGCAAACAAGGGCCGAAAACCGAGGTTGTTTGCTCCGGGAGATTTGGTGTGGATACACTTGAGGAAGGAAAGGTTTCCAAGTAAAAGAAAGCATAAACTCATGCCCCGAGCTGAAGGACCTTTCAAGGTTCTTGAACGCTACGGCAATAATGCTTACAAAATAGACCTTCCCGGAGACTATGGCGTGGCAGCCACATTCAACATAGGGGACTGATCCCCCTATTTCGAAGATAACGATGTGCAAGAATTGAGGACAATTCCTTTTGAAGAAGGAGAGGATGATCCGAAACTAGTTGCTAGTTCCGAAATTCTACTAAGTACTAATCTCAATCACAACAAGGGAGAAATTCACGGTTTAAGGATTAGTACTAGTTTAATCATGTTGAGCAACATAGGAAAGGAAGTTAATTAATCGAGTTAGTTTAATTAACGGTTTTTGTAATTTTCGGTTTTTGTAAAACCGGAATTATTTTGCGTAGCGTAAGTTGTAATATCCACGAAATATGCTTGGGGATGCGATCTACACTTGGGGCGTGTGAAAGGAGGTCCTTGAAGATATTTATGGAGCTTGTGTTGCAAGCTAAGGGAGGCCATCCACTTGGTGTGGAAAACCGGCCCTCCTTCCCTTTTAGTCAACAAAACACACAACAACACTATTCCTCTTACACCTTTGTTGGAAGATTAGAGATATTTGTTGTTTATTGCTTTGTTTAATCTTTTAAGTACTTAGATCTTTTGGGAGTGATTAGCTTGTAATATATATCAAATGGTGATCATAAATGAAAATCAGATTGTGATAATTGAAATTTAAGCTTTGTGCTTCAAATTAAAACACGTTGTGTTAAAGATTAAAAACCGAGGTTTTTATTCTATCTTTGAAACGATTTTCTTGGGAGGTCAAACTACGAGAAAGTCAACCTAATTGACATATTCGAGAGTGGAGATTCTCGTTCTTTGTTAATTAAAACCGTGATTGAGGAAGAGAGTGGAGATTCATTTCCTTAGTTATAAACCGAATTATAAACTTGAAGTGGAGGCTTTTAGTTTATTGTTCAACTATCGTAAACGCAATTCCTATTTTAGAAGTGTGTTCTTGGGAGGTCAAACTACGAGAAAGTCAACCTAATTGACATATTCGAGAGTGGAGATTCTCGTTCTTTGTTAATTAAAACCGTGATTGAGGAAGAGAGTGGAGATTCATTTCCTTAGTTATAAACCGAATTATAAACTTGAAGTGGAGGCTTTTAGTTTATTGTTCAACTATCATAAACGCAATTCCTATTTTAGAAGTGTGTTCGTATCATATATATTACTTCGAGATTCATTTGGAGGTCAGTTGTGTTGTTATTCTTTCTTGTTTGTTTACTTTTATATCTCTTTTGCAATTTAGACTGTACATATCTTTCTCATAATAAAATATTTCACTTCCTGAATGACTCGTGATTCTTTGGCAAGTATATGCAGTAATGTATGTTACCGGCATTGCATGACACCTCCAAATCTATAGTATTTAAGCAAGATATGTATTTTCTTGGGAATGGATAATGTGTCATTCTTAGATATGCGTTGAATGTCTAATCATTCTCCATCCGAAAGTAGTTTATAGCTGACTTTTATGTTATGTAATCCCCATGTCTTTGTTTACTCCAACTAATTCACTTCATAAGAAAAGAATTGCTTCTTGAAACATATTCTGATGAGATTACATATACCAACATAATGGATCGGTGCTTAATAGTACGTGGTGCTTAATATATAGGTCATACTGTGTCAATATATTCTATTGTGTGTCTTAACCTCAGAAATTACTAAAGTCTAGTTAATCTTCTTTTTTCAGTGCTAATCATTTGCCCTTGAATTGCCGAAAAAGTAGCTCTAAACACTAGTGGAAAAAAACTCAAAGGCTGCAGTGCAAGGGCTGCGGTTTATTGCAAAACGCAGCCCTTAATAATGAAGGGCTGCGGTTAGCCCAAAAACCGCAGTCCTTTATAAATTAAGGGCTGCGGTTTTTGGGTTGACCGCAGCCCTTTAATAAAGGGCTGCGGCTTTTGGGCTAACCGCAGCCCCTAATGGGCCTAGTTATGATTTTTGGGCTAATGGCCGCATACACGCACTTGGACGAAATTTTTGGGCTAACTTTTCTCTCTCCCTTCCCAGTCCCCGATTTTCCCTCTCACCTCATCAAACCCCTCCCCCTCTCTCTCTCTTTCTCTCTTCGCACCACTCCTCGCCGGAGCTGTCGTTCGCTCGCCGGAGCTTCTCTCTCACTTGTCGTCGCGTGTTTCCATCGATGCTTTTGTTCTCCCATCTCTCAGAAACTCTCTTTTCTCTCACATCTCACTTCTTCTCAGTTCTCCCTTTCTTTCTCCCTTTCTCTCTCATTCTCATACAATCTCAGATCCAGACCTTCACTTCTCTCTCAAAGGCCTCACCGACGGCGGCGCCGCAAACCTAAAGACGAGCGCGACTCGGAGTCTCGGACCTCCTGCTGGTTGCTTCATATCGGTGTTGTGACTCGGACCTCCTGCATAGCTGCCTCGCCTACGTGCAGTTGCAGAACCGTTCGGACCTCGGTGGACGGAAAGACGGTGGACCTCCAAGAGTCGTGACTCGTGAGTAGGTACATCTTAATCTGCTCAATTTTCTTGATTTCTTGTTTTACTTTACAGATTAGGGTTTCATCAATTTCATGAGAATTAGAAAATAAATTGCTATTTCACTTGTTATGGGTGTTTATATATCAGATTATATAATTTTGAATTGTTATAAATATTGATTTTGTTGTTGTACTTTGATTTGGGGTGTTATTGGTTGATTTGTACAAAGATTGTGAGAAATTAAATATCAATTAGCACCTAGAATTCAATATGAGCAATGTATCTAAACACTTAGAGTTCCAAACTTCATTACCTTATAGTTATAAATTTACAGTGATTTGTTGTCTTTCTGTATTTCTTTCCATACAAAGACGTCAATTTGAGGAAATAAAAGTTGCTCTTCCCATTCTTCTTAACGCTGTGAAAGCTGCGTCTTTCGATTTGGATAATAGAGATATAGGTTTTAAGGATTTGTTTAAAGGAGCTATCAGCATTGGCAAATCTATACTAGGAACTTGCCAAAAGTTGGTCTGTCAGTCTTTGATATATCGTGTTTCATTGTGAAATTAATTTTACCTTCTCTGTCTGATCTTCATTTGGTCATCGTGGGTTACTTGCATTATATGTTTTGCAAATCATGGTACTTATCTCTGAATTTTATTTTGTTGTGCTTCTCGGTCTCTCAATTGCTTAACTTTGTTGTTATGCCTGCTTACTTATTTTTACTATAGCAGGCTTTACCATGTTATGCCCTTGCTATATGTTATTCACTTGTCCTGCAGACTATTGTTTCAGTCAGCAAGGGAGAGAAAGTTTCATCGTGTCTTTCTTTTGTGCACAATTATCAAGCTTCTTTCCATATTGTGGTTTAAAATATGCTGATCTTGTAACTGACCAAGGAGTTGATCCACTGATCAATCTTGTATGTGGTGGTGAGTTGTCAATGTTCTTTGTACTCATCCCAGTCAAATTTTCTTATATCTTAGAATTTGTGAAGATAATTCCTTTTCTCTATACTCTGCAATGTCCAGATGAAACAGATGATTTTATGGATTATTTTAGTTATGTCAAGCATGGAGCAGTGCTTTCGGGTGAGCATATGACCATGATGATTTCTCATTTTCTCTTACTCATCCAATATACTGGCTGCCCAAGTATTATCCTGTTTTAATGTTACACTTAGTCTTTCTCTCATGCTTTGATTCAGTGATTTGGGGGCATATATCTGATGAAGTCACTCAGGCAGTTGGGCAAAATGTAAGTATTCTCATAGATGAACTTAGGCATTCTCATAAATTTATTGTTGTTAATTTATAAATGAAAACGCAACCGAATATCTCAAGTTTTTTTACTAAAACCACACCAATACCTGTGTACAAAATTCTCTCCCTTTTCAATCCATTGAACGAAATCCTCCCCCTTCTCAATCCAATGAACAAAATCATGGATTATCCTACGCGTACCCGAACCCGTACCTGTATCCGTCTTGTGCAACCTAGTAGGTAGTGAGTAGTGACCTACCATTCATAAATTCCTGGATCCGCCACTGCTTGTCTGACACTCTGACTCCTTGGTTAATTCATCTATTGCGGTTTCTGCAACATGCTCTTGCTTTTGGTATTTGTTTGGTTACTGTGTAACTCCTAGTTCACCTCAGCTCAGATTTTGGAACCCTTTGAAATATTATGTGTAAATTTGATGTCTTCGTATGTTGTCAAGCTAGTGTATTCAGGAGATCTGCAATTGTAATAAGTCTTACCGTATTGTTTAGCTACCTTAATTTTTTCTTTGAACATGATGCATTTTGTCGTGTGTATATAAAGAACAGTATAGCTTTGATTCATTGTATATCTATGATTAAGTTAACTGGTATATGACTTAGTGTGTATATCTATGATTAAGTTAACTAGTATATGACTTATAATGTAAACATGAAATTTCGGATTCGAAAACTAAAAATTGACCGTGTGCTTTCTGTAGTGATTGAATATCGGGGTTGGTTACGATGTAGGCGTTGTTCGGCGTTACATATTAACTTGTAATGTATATATAGAGTATGAGAAAAGGTATGTCTTATTCTCACTCTTTTTTTTCTGCTTTTTATTGAGTGATGTTTTAGAAATTAGAACCCTATTATCCGAAGTTGATTGTTCGAGGATGAACCTTATTTATCTCCTTTTCCCCCTTAGTTGAAGATGATTGTTCGAGGAATTAGTATGGGCATTGTAGCCCCTTTTGGGATCATGGTGCTGGTTTTGTTCAATTATTTTTGGCCGTTATTGCTTGCTTCATGCTTAAAGTTGGTGAATTTAGTTAGTTATTGATATTTGTGGGATTTCTTGGCCTAATATGCATCTAAGTGATTGTTTTAGGGCTTTAATTGTTTGATCCATGATTAAGTGGTTGTTTTTTAGACTTTAAAAAGATTAGCTGCATATTGATATATTTTTTACACATTACATATCTCCATCATTCTTCAGTAATCGTCATTATTTTTTTCTTCTTTTGCCTATTACTTTATAGGTTGAATTTTTATAAGTTCTATTAGACATACATTGAAATGAATTTGTTGTTTTAGCTACACTTTACTTGTTGAATACCAAAGTATTACAATTATTATCTGATATTGACAAATTGACATCATGACCTTTAGTCTATTCTTTCTCTTCTTTTCTTTTTCTGTGTACTTTTTGTGTATCAAAAGTTTCATGCTACAACACTCACGCTATTCGTTTTAAGCCAAAGTTCTAGCATTTAGTCATCGTTTTAAGTCCCGCCCCCTTGCTACACCCCCACCCCGGCCCGCACCCCCTGCCGCCCCGCACCCCGCCCCCGCTACACCCCCACCCTCCCGCCCCCACCGCCCAGCCAGCACCCCCCGCTCCTCCCCGCTACACCCCCACCCCCCACCGCCCAACAAAGACCCCCACCCTGGGCCCGACACCCCCCTGCGCCCGCACACCCCTGAGCCCCACCGCCCAGCCAGACACCCTTGCTCCCCCCTGCTTGCCCCCCTTGCTACATCCTCACCCCCCCCTGCTACACCCCCCAGCCCCCACCGCCCCGCAAAGACCCCCCCGCTCCCCCTGCTTGCCCCCTTGCTACACCCTCACCCCGCCTCCCCGCTACACCCCCGGCCCCCCCACCGCCAAGCACCCCCCCGCTCCCCCCGCCGCCCCCTTGCTACACCCTCACCCCGCCCCCTGCTACACCCCCGGCCCCCAGCGCCCAAAGACCCCCTCGCTACACCCCCACCCCCCCCACCGCCCAAAGAAGACTCCCCCACCCCGCCCCCGGCACCCCCTGCCGCCCGCTACACCCCCAGCCCCCCATCGCCCAAGAAGCACCCCCTGCTCCCCCTTGCCCCCCCTTGCTACACCCTCACCCCGCCCCCTGCTACACCCCCGCCCCCCAAAAAAAACCGCCCAAGAAGACCCCCCGCTACACCCCCAGGTTCACCTCCAAATTATAGCGATTTTGGTTTTATTTCCAGGTTCTATCATCTCCAGAGAAGTTGCTTTCGAGGGATCCGGATGCTAGTCTTGGTGGAGTTGTTGTAATGCTAGTTTGTGTTTGTGATCCTGCTCATATATTGCAATTTGAACACTCGAGGGCAACCTCAAACTAATGTAATTCAGTTATTGTTTTCTCTATATTTGTGTAAAAAAACATAATTTATGATACTAATATATATATAACTGTTTGGGAACATTTAGGACAAAAAATGCAAAAAAAAAGAAATTTATTTTTTTTATTTTTTTTGGGTCACAAGGGCTGCGGTTCTGGCAAAAACCGCAGCCCTTGGTGGGTTAAGGGCTGCGGTTAAGGGCTAAAACCGCAGCCCTTAACTCACCAAGGGCTGCGGTTTTGGCCCTTAACCGCAGCCCTTGACCCATCAAGGGCTGCGGTTTTTGCCTTGACCGCAGCCCTTAATGCGTTAAGGGCTGCGGTTAACAACCGCAGCCTTTCCTAAATGCCAAGGGCTGCTAGTCCAATGGCTGCGGTTAAAAAACGCAGCCCTTGGGCCCCTTTTGACCGCAGCCCTTGGGCTTTTTTCCTCTAGTGAAAATTGCTAATCTAGGATTTGTATAGACTTAGGGCTGGAATGAAAAACTGAGCACTTATATCTATTTTCTTTTTTTTTGGAACTCATTTAGATTTGAGTTTGATTTCGTTTGTGATGTCCAAAATTACTTTGGAGAATCATTAAGTTATGGTTTTCAATTCTAAGTTTAATTATCTTGAATTACAAAGTATTTTAAGAATCTCTAAAGGGAATATTATTTTCTAGGAGTGAGTTTTAGTTTGGATGCGATCATCAATAAGAGATTAAGTTTTTTCGTAGGATTATTTTGTAAGAGTTAGTTTTAATATGAGATTTTGTTAAAATGGTTATCAATTATTGTTACTGTGCGTGAGTTGATTAAGGAATTATGGTTTATTACTGTAGTATGGCTGCTGCTAGCACGCATGCTGCAGTAGCTAGATTTTTTTTTACTATATAAAATATACAAATGCTCCGGTTGTTAAGGAAAACCGGAGCACATGTGCATGCAAATGCTCCGGTTTTCCCCAAAAATCGGAGCATTTGTGTTATTTTATCCATGTAAAAAAGCTCAAATGCTCCGGTTTTAGGAACAACCGGAGCATTTGAGAAAATAAAAGCTACGGTTCTCAACCGGAGCATTTGTAAAATGCTTAAATGCTCGTATGACGTCTGCTACGCGTCAAATACGGAGCAATTGTGGGCTTATTAACCGGAGCATTTGAGCATTTTTGCACTAGTGGGACGCAGGCTCCTTAAAAGGAGGGGAGAAGGTGCCTAAGATCTTGGCTATCCCACATTGGAAGTTGTGGAGAACGAAGCCTTCTTTACATAGAGGTGGACATCTCAACCTAGTAAAGGCCTTTTGGGTAGGACTTCGGTCCTACACGACACCAAATCCTCACGGGCTAGGCCCAAAGAGGACAATATCTACTAGTGGGCTCCTGGGGAGTTACAGATGGTATTAGAGCCAGTCCCATTTCGTTGTCCTGTAGTGCCTACGGGGACGCAGGCTCCTTAAAAGGAGGGGAGAAGGCACGTAAGATCATGGCTATCCCACATCGGAAGTTATGGAGAACGAAGCCTTCTTTATGTAGAGGTGGAGATCTCAACCTAACAGAGGCCTTATGGGTAGGACTTCGGTCCAACACCACAGCAAATCCATGCGGACTAGGCCCAAAGAGGACAACATCTACTAGTGGTCCCCTGGGTGTTACAGATGGTATTAGAGCCAGATCCCATTTCGGTGTCCTGTAGTGCTTGCAGGGACGCAGGCTCCTTAAAAGGAGGGGAGAAGGTGCTTAAGATCTTGGCTATCCCACATCGGAAGTTGCGGAGAACGAAGCCTTCTTTACATTGAGGTGGACATCCCAACCTAGTAGATGCCTTTTGGGTAGGACTTCGGTCCTACACCAAAGCAAATCCATGCGGGCTAGGCCCAAAGAGGACAATATCTACAAGTGGGCCCCTGGGGTGTTATAGAAAGAAGGTGCCTAAGATCTTGGCTATCCCACATCGGAAGTTGAGGAGAACGAAGCCTTTTTTACATAGAAGTGGACATCTCAACCTAGTAGAGGCCTTTTGGGTAGGACTTCGGTCCTACACCAAAGCAAATCCTTGCGGGCTAGGCCGAAAGAGGACAATATCTACAAGTGGGCCCCTGGGGTGTTACAGATGGTATTTGAGCCAGGGCCCATTTCGGTGTCCGGTAGTGCCTACGGGGACGCAGGCTCCTTAAAAGGAGGGGAGAAGGTGCCGAAGATCTTGGCTATCCCACATTAGAAGTTAAGGAGAACGAAGCCTTCTTTATGTAGAGGTGGACATCTCAACTTCGTAGAGGCCTTTTGGGCAGGACTTCGGTCCTACACCAAAGCAAATCCTTACGGGCTTGGCCCAAATAGGACAATATCTACTAGTGGGCCCCTGGGGTGTTATAGATGGTATCAGAGCCTGGGCCCATTTCGTTGTCCTGTAGTGCCTACGGGGACGCAGGCTCCTTAACAGGAGGGGAGAAGGGGCGTAAGATCTTGGCTATCCCACATCGAAAGTTGTGGAGAACGAAGCCTTCTTTATGTAGAGGTGGAGATCTCAACCTAGTAGAGGCCTTTTGGGTAGGACTTCGGTCCTTCCCCAAAGCAAATGCTTGCGGGCTAGGCCCAAAGAGGACAATATCTACAAGTGGGCCCCTGGGGTGTTACAGAATGTATTAGAGCTAGATCTCATTTCGGTGTCCTGTAGTGCCTTCAGGGACGCAGGCTCCTTAAAAAGAGGGGAGAAGGTGCCTAAGATCATGGTTATCCCACATCGGAAGTTGCGGAGAACGAACCTTCTTTACATAGAGATGGACATCTCAACCTAGTAAAGGCCTTTTGGGTAGGACTTCGGTCCTACACCACAGCAAATCCTTGCGGGCTAGGCCCAAAGAGGACAATATCTACTAGTGGGCCCCTGGGGTGTTACAGAAAGAAGGTGTCTAAGATTTTGGCTATCCCACATCGGATGTTGAGGAGAACGAAGCCTTCTTTATATAGAGGTGGACATCTCAACCTAGTAGAGGTCTTTTGGGTAGAACATCGGTCCTACACTAAAGTAAATCCTTGCGGACTAAGCCCAAAGAAGACAATATCTACATGTGGGCTCCTGACGAGTTAAAGATGGTAACAGAGCCAGTGCCCTTTTCGTTGTCCTGTAGTGCCTACGGGGACGCAGGCTCCTTAGAAGGAGGGGAGAAGGCACGTAAGATCTTGGCTATCCCACATCGGAAGTTATGGAGAACGAAGCCTTCTTTATGTAGAGGTGGAGATCTCAACCTAATAGAGGCCTTTTGGGTATGACTTCGGTCCAACACCACAGCAAATCCTTGCGGGCTAGGCCCTAAGAGGACAACATCTACTAGTGGGCCCCTGGGGTGTTACATATGTTATTAAAGCCAGATCCCATTTCGGTTTCATGTAGTGCCTGCAGGGACGCAGGCTCCTTAAAAGGAGGGGAGAAGGTGCTTAAGATCTTGGCTATCCCACATCGGATGTTGCGGAGAACGAAGCCTTCTTTACATAGAGGTAGACATCTCAACCTAATAGATGCCTTTTGGGTAGGACTTCGGTCCTACACCAAAGCAAATCCTTGCGGGCAAGGCCCAAAGAAGACAATATCTACAAGTGGGCCCCTGGGGTGTTATAGAAAGAAGGTGCCTAAGATCTTGGCTATCCCACATCGGTAGTTGAGGAGAACGAAGCCTTCTTTACATAGAGGTGGACATCTCAACCTAGTAGAGGCCTTTTGGGTAGAACATCGGTCCTACACCAAAGCAAATCCTTGCGGGCTAGGCCCAAAGAGGACAATATCTACTAGGGGGCCCCTGGGGTGTTACAGAAAGAAGGTGTGTAAGATTTTGGCTATCCCACATCGGAAGTTGAGGAGAACGAAGCCTTCTTTACATAGAGGTGGACATCTCAACCTAGTAGAGGCCTTTTGGGTAGAACATCGGTCCTACACCAAAGCATATCCTTGCGGGCTAGGCCCAAAGAAGACAATATCTACAAGTGGGCTCCTGGGGAGTTAAAGATGGTAACAGAGCCAGTGCCCTTTTCGTTGTCTTGTAGTGCCTACGGGGACGCAGGCTCCTTAAAAGGAGGGGAGAAGGCACGTAATATCTTGGCTATCTCACATCGGAATTTATGGAGTACGAAACCTTCTTTATGTAGAAGTGGAGATCTCAACCTAACAGAGGCCTTTTGGGTAGGACTTCGGTCCAACACCACAGCAAATCCTTGCAGCTAGGCCCAAAGAGGACAACATCTACTAGTGGGCCCCTGGGTGTTACAGAAGGTATTAGAGCCAGATCCCATTTCGGTGTCTTGTAGTGCCTGCAGGGACGCAGGCTCCTTAAAAGGAGGGGAGAAGGTGCTTAAGATCTTGGCTATCCCACATCGGAAGTTGCGGATAACGAAGCCTTCTTTACATAGAGGCGGACATCTCAACCTAGTAAATGCCTTTTGGGTAGGACTTCGGTCCTACACTAAAGCAAATCCTTGCGGGCTAGGCCCAAAGAGGACAATATCTACAAGTGGGCCCCTGGGGTGTTATAGAAAGAAGGTGCCTAAGATCTTGGCTATCCCACATCTGAAGTTGAGGAGAACGAAGCCTTCTTTACATAGAGGTGGACATCTCAACCTAGTGGAGGCCTTTAAGGTAGAACATCGGTCTTACACCAAAGCAAATCCTTGCGGGCTAGGCCCATAGAAGACAATATCTACAAGTGGACCCCTGGGGTGTTACAGATGGTATCAGAGCCAGGGCCCATTTCGGTGTCCTGTAGTGCCTGCAGGGACGCAGGCTCCTTAAAAGGAGGGGAGAAGGTGCATGAGATCTTGGCTATCCCACAGCGGAAGTTGCGGAGAACGAAGCCTTATTAACATAGAGGTGGACATCTCAACCTAGTAGAGGTCTTTTGGGTAGGACTTCGGTCCTACACCAAAGCAAATCCTTACGGAATAGGCCCAAAGAGGACAATAGCTACTAGTGGGCCCCTGAGGTGTTACAGAAAGAAGGTGCCTAAGATCTTGGCTATCCCACATCGGAAGTTGAGGACAACGAAGCCTTCTTTATATAGAGGTGGACATCTCAACCTAGTAGAGGCCGTTTGGGTAGGACTTCGATCCTACACCAAAGCAACTCCTTACGGGCTAGGCCCAAAGAGGATAATATCAACTAGTTGGCCCCTGGGGTGTTACAGATGGTATCAGAGCCAAGGCCCATTTCGTTGTCCTGTAGTGCCTCCGGGGACGCAGGCTCCTAAAAAGGATGGGGGAAGGCGCGTAATATCTTGGCTATCCCACATCGGATGTTGTGGAGAGCGAAGCCTTCTTTATGTAGAGGTGGAGATCTCAACCTAGTAGAGGCTTTTTGGGTAGGACTTCGGTCCTACACCACAGCAATCCTTACGGGCTAGGCCCAAAGAGGATAACATCTACTAGTGGGCCCCTAGGGTGTTACAAATGGTATTAGAGCCAGATCCCATTTCGGTGTCCTGTGGTGCCTGCACGGATGCAGGCTCCTTAAAAGGAGGGGAGAAGGTGCCTAAGATCTTGGCTATCCCACATCGGAAGGTTGCGGAGAACGAAACCTTCTTTACATAGAGGTGGACATCTCAACCTAGTAGATGCCTTTTGGGTAGGACTTCGGTCCTACACCAAAGCAAATCCTTGCGGGCTAGGCCCAAAGAGTACAATATCTACTAGTGGGCCCCTGGGGTGTTACAGAAAGAAGGTGCCTAAGATCATGGCAATCCCACATCGGAAGTTGAGGAGAGCGAAGCCTTCTTTACATAGAGGTGGAAATCTCAACCTAGTAGAGGCCTTGTTGGTAGGACTTCGGTCCTACACCAAAGCAAATCCTTGCGGGCTAGGCCCAAAGAGGACAATATCTACTAGTGGGCCCCCGGGGTGTTACAGAAAGAAGGTTCCTAAGATCTTGGCAATCCCACATCGGAAGTTGAGGAGAACGAAGGCTTCTTTATATAGAGGTGGACATCTCAACCTAGTAGAGGCCTTTTGGGTAGAGCATCGGTCCTACACCAAAGAAAATCCTTGCGGACTAGGCCCAAAGAGGACAATATCTACAAGTGGGCCCCTGGGGTGTTACAGATGGTATCAGAGCCAAGGCCCATTTCGGTGTCCGGTAGTGCCTGCGGGGACGCAGGCTCCTTAAAAGGAGGGGAGAAGATGCCTAAGATCATGGCTATCCAACATCGGAAGTTACGGAGAACGAAGCCTTATTTACATAGAGGAGGACATCTCAACCTAGTAGAGGCAATTTGGGTAGGACTTCGGTCCTACACCAAAGTAAATCCTTGCGGAATAGGCCCAAAGAGGACAATATCTACTAGTGGGCCCATAGGGTGTTACAGAAAGAAGGTGCCTAAGATCTTGGCTATCCCACATCGGAAGTTGAGGACAACGAAGCCTTCTTTATATAGAGGTGGACATCTCAACCTTGTAGAGGTCTTTTGGGTAGGACTTCGGTCCTACACCAAAGCAAATCCTTACGGGCTAGGACCAAAGAGGACAATATCTACTAGTGGGCCCCTGGGGTGTTACAGATGGTATCAGAGCCAGGGCCCATTTCGGTGTCCTGTTGTGCCTACGGGGATGCAAGCTCCTTAAAAGGACGGGAGAAGGTGACTAAGATCTTGGCTATCCCACATTGGAAGTTAAGGAGAACGAAGCCTTCTTTATGTAGAGGTGGACATCTCAACCTAGTAGAGGTCTTTTGGGTAGGACTTCGGTCCTACACCAAAGCAAATCCTTACGGGCTAGTCCCAAACAGGACAATATCTACTAGTTGGCTCCTGGGTGTTACAAATGGTATCAGAACCAGGGCCCATTTCGTTGTCCTGTAGTGCCTACGGGGACGCAGGCTCCTTAAAATGAGGGGAGAAAGGCGCGTATGATCTTGGCTATCCCATATCGGAAGTTGTGTTGAACGAAGCCTTCTTTATGTAGAGGTGGAGATCTCAACCTAGTAGAGGCTTTATGGGTAGGACTTCAGTCCTACACTACAGTAAATCCTTTCGGGCTAGGCCCAAAGTGGACAACATCTACTAGTGGGCCCCTGGTGTGTTACAAATGGTATTAGAGCCAGATCCCATTTCGGTGTCCTGTAGTGCCTGCATGGTTGTAGGCTCCTTAAAAGGAGGAGAGAAGGTGCCTAAGATCATGGCTATCCCACATCGGAAGTTGCGGAGAACGAAGCCTTCTTTACATAGAGGTGGACATCTCAAGCTAGTAGATGCCTTTTGGGTAGGACTTCGGTCCTACACCAAAGCAAATCCTTGCGGGCTAGGCCCAAGGAGGACAATATCTACTAGTGGGCCACTGGGGTGTTACAGATGGTATCAGAGCCAAGGCCCATTTCGGTGTCCTGTAGTGCCTACGGGGACGTTGGCTCCTTAAAAGGAGGGGAGAAGGTGCCTAAGATCTTGGCTATCCCACATTGGAAGTTAAGGAGAACGAAGCCTTCTTTATGTAGAGGTGGACATCTCAACCTAGTAGAGGCCTTTTGGGTAGGACTTCGGTCCTACACCAAAGCGAATCCTTGCAGGCTAGGCCCAAAAAGGACAATATCTACAAGTGGGCCCCAGGGGTGTTACAGATGCTATTTGATCCTGGGCCTATTTCGGTGTCCTGTAGTACCTGCGGGGACGCAGGATCCTTAAAAGGAGGGGAGAAGGTGCCTAAGATCTTGGCTATCCCACATCGGAAGTTACGGAGAACGAAGCCTTCTTTACATAGAGGTGGACATCTCAACCTAGTAGAGGTCTTTTGGGTAGGACTTCGGTCCTACACCAAAGCAAATCCTTGCGGGCTAGGCCCAAAGAGGACAGTATCTACTAGTGGGCTCTTGGGGAGTTACAGATGGTATCGGAGCCAGGGCCCATTTCGTTGTCTTGTAGTGCCTACGGAGACGCAGGCTCCTTAAAAGGAGGGGAGAAGGAACGTAAGATCTTGGCTATCCCATATCGGAAGTTGTGGAGAACGAAGCCTTCTTTATGTAGAGGTGGAGATCTCAACTTAATAGAGGCCTTTTGGGTAGGACTTCGGTCCAACACCACAGCAAATCCTTGCGGGTTAGGCCCAAAGAGGACCACATCTACTAGTGGGCCCCTGGGGTGTTACAGATGGTATTAGAGCCAGATCCCATTTCGGTGTCCTGTAGTGCCTCCAGGGACGCAGGCTCCTTAAAAGGAGGGGAGAAGGTGCTTAAGATCTTGGCTATCCCACATCGGAAGTTGCGGAGAACGAAGCCTTCTTTACATAGACATGAACATCTCAACCTTGTAGATGCCTTTTGGGTAGGACTTCGGTCCTACTCCAAAGCAAATTCTTGCGGCGAAGCCCAAAGAGGACAATATCTACTAGTGGGCCCCTGGGTGTTATAGAAAGAAGGTTCCTAAGATCTTGGCTATCCCACATCGGAAGTTAAGGAAAACGAAGCCTTCTTTACATAGAGGTGGACATCTCAACCTATTAGAGGCCTTTTGGGTAGGACTTCGGTCCTACACCAAAGCGAATCCTTGCAGGCTAGGCCCAAAGAGGACAATATCTACAAGTGGGCCCCTGGGGTGTTAGAGATGCTATTTGACCCTGGGCCCATTTCGGTGTCCTGTAGTGCCTGCGGGGACGCAGGGTCCTTAAAAGGAGGGGAGAAGGTGCCTAAGATCTTGGCTATCCCACATCGGAAGTTGAGGAGAACGAAGCCTTTTTTATATAGAGGTGGACATCTCAACCTAGTAGAGGCCATTTGGGTAGGACTTCGGTCCTACGCCAAAGCAAATCCTTACGGGCTATGCCCATAGAGGACAATATCTACTAGTGGGTCCCTGGGTGTTACAGATGGTATCAGAGCCAGGGCCCATTTCGTTGTCCTGTAGTGCCTATGGTGACGCAGGCTCCTTAACAGGAGGAGCGAAAGCGCGTAAGATCTTGGCTATCCCACATCGAAAGTTGTGGAGAACGAAGCCTTCTTTATGTAGAGGTGGAGATCTCAACCTAGTAGAGGCCTTTTGGGTAGGACTTCGGTCCTACACCACAGCAAATCCTTGCGGGCTAGGTCGAGAGAGGACAATATCTACTAGTGGGCCCCTAGGGTGTTACAAAAAAAAGGTGCCTAATATCTTGGCTATCCCACATCGGAAGTTGAGGAGAACGAAGCCTTCTTTACATAGAGGTGGACATCTCAACCAAGTAGAGACCTTTTGGGTAGAACATCGGTCCTACATCAAAGCAAATCCTTACGGGCTATGCCCAAAGAGGACAATATCTACTAGTGGGCCCCTAGGTGTTACAGATGGTATAAGAGCCAGGGCCCATTTCGTTGTCCTATAGTGCCTACGGGGACGCAGGCTCTTTAATAGGAGGGGCGAAAGCGCGTAAGATCTTGGCTATCCCACATCGAAAGTTGTGGAGAACGAAGCCTTCTTTATGTAGAGGTGGAGATCTCAACCTAGTAGAGGCCTTTTGGGTAGGACTTCGGTCCTACACCACAGCAAATCCTTGCGGGCTAGGCCCAAAGAGGACAACATCTACTAGTCGACCCCTGGGGTGTTACAGAATGTATTAGAGCCAGATCCCATTTCGGTGTCCTGTAGTGCCTGCAGGGGCGCAGGTTCCTTAAAAGGAGGGGAGAAGGTGCCTAAGATCTTGGCTTTCCCACATCAGAAGTTGCGGAGAACGAAGCCTTCTTTACATAGAGGTAGACATCTCAACCTAGTAAAGTCCTTTTGGGTAGGACTTCGGTCCTACACCACAGCAAATCCTTGCGGGCTAGGTCGAGAGAGGACAATATCTACTAGTGGGCCCCTAGGGTGTTACAGAAAAAAGGTGCCTAATATCTTGGCTATCCCACATCGGAAGTTGAGGAGAACGAAGCCTTCTTTACATAGAGGTGGACATCTCAACCTAGTAGAGACCTTTTGGGTAGAACATCGGTCCTACATCAAAGCAAATCCTTACGGGCTATGCCCAAAGAGGACAATATCTACTAGTGGGCCCCTAGGTGTTACAGATGGTATAAGAGCCAGGGCCCATTTCGTTGTCCTGTAGTGCCTACGGGGACGCAGGCTCCTTAACAGGAGGGGCGAAAGCGCGTAAGATCTTGGCTATCCCACATCGAAAGTTGTGGAGAACGAAGCCTTCTTTATGTAGAGGTGGAGATCTCAACCTAGTAGAGGTCTTTTGGGTAGGACTTCGGTCCTACACCACAGCAAATCCTTGCGGGCTAGGCCCAAAGAGGACAACATCTACTAGTCGACCCCTGGGGTGTTACAGAATGTATTAGAGCCGCATCCCATTTCGGTGTCTCGTAGTGCCCGCAAGGGCGCAGGCTCCTTAAAAGGAGGGGAGAAGGTGGCTAAGATCTTAGCTATCCCACATCGGAAGTTGCGGAGAACGAAGCCTTCTTTACATTGAGGTGGACATCTCAACCTAGTTAAGACCTTTTGGGTAGGACTTCTGTCCTACACCACAGCAAATCCTTGCGGGCTAGGCCGAGAGAGGACAATATCTACTAGTGGGCCCCTGGGGTGTTACAGAAAGAAGGTGCCAAAGATCTTGGCTATCCCACATCAGAAGTTGAGGAGAACGAATCCTTCTTTATATCGAGGTGGACATCTCAACCTAGTTGAGGCCTTTTGGGTAGGAATTCGTTCCTACACCAAAGCAACTCTTTGCGGGCTAGGCCCAAAGAAGACAAAATCTACTAGTGGGCCCCTGAGGTGTTACAGATGGTATCAGAGCCAGGGCCCATTTCAGTGTCCTGTAGTGCCTGCGGGGACGCATGGTCCTTAAAAGGAGGGGAGAAGGTGCCTAAGATCTTGGGTATCCCACATTGGAAGTTGTGGAGAACGAAGCCTTCTTTATGCAGAGGTGAACATCTCAACGAAGTAGAGGCCTTTTGGGTAAGACTTCGGTCCTACACCAAAGCAAATCTTTGCGGGCTAGGCCCAAAGAGGACAACATCTACTAGTGGACCCTTGGGGTGTTACAGATGGTATCAGAGCCAGAGCCCATTTCGGTGTTTTGTAGTGCCTGCGGGGACGCGGGCTCCTTTAAAGGAGGGGAGAAGGTGCCTAAGATCTTGGCTATCACACATCGGAAGTTAAGGAGAACGAAGCCTTCTTTATATTGAGGTGGACATATCAACCTAGTTGAAGCCATTTGGGTAGGACTTCGGTCCAACATCGAAGCAAATCTTTACGGGCTAGGCCCAAAGAGGACAATTTCTACTAGTGGGCCCCTAGGATGTTACAGATGGTATCAAAGCGAGGGCCCATTTCGGAGTAATATAGTGCATACGGGAACGCAGGCTCCTTAAAAGGAGGGGAGAAGGCACCTAAGATCTTGGCTATCCCAAATTGGAAGTTGAGGAGAACGAAGCCTTCTTTATGTAGAGGTGGACATCTCAACGTAGTAGAGGCCTCTTGGGTAGGACTTCGGTCTTACACCAATGCAAATCTTTGCGGGCTAGGCCCAAAGAGGACAACATCTACTAGTGGGCCTCTGGGGTATTACAAATGGTATCAGAGCCAGAGCCCATTTCGGTATCCTGTAGTGCCTGCGGGGACGCAGGTTCCTTTAAAGGAGGGGAGAAGGTGCCTTAGATCTTGGCTATCACACATCGGAAGTTGAGGAGAACAAAGCCTTCTTTATGTAGAGGTGGAGATCTCAACCTAGTAGATGCCTTTTGGGTAGGACTTCGGTCCTACACCAAAGCAAATCCTTACGGGATAGGCCCAAAGAGGACAATATCTACTTTTGGGCTCCTGGGTGTTATAGAAAGAAGGTGCCTATGATCTTGGCTATCCCACATCGGAAGTTGAGCAGAACGAAGCCTTCTTTATAAAGAGGTGGACATCTCAACCTAGTAGAGGCCTTTTGGGTAGGACTTCGGTCCTGCACCAAAGTAAATTCTTGCGGGCTAGGCCTGAAGAGGACAATATCTACTAGTGGGCCCCTGGGGTGTTACAGAAAGAAGGTGCCTAAGATCTTAGCTATCCCACATAGGAAGTTGAGGAGAACGAAGCCTTCTTTATATAGAGGTGGACATCTCAACCTAGTAGAGGCCTTTTGGGTAGGACTTCGGTCCTACACCAAAGCAAATCCTCGCGGGCTAGGCCCAAAGAAGACAATATCTAATAGAGGGCCCCTTCGGTGTTACAGATGGTATTAGAGCCAGGGCTCATTTCAGTGTCCTGTAGTGCTAGCGGGGACGCATGGTCCTTAAAAGGAGGGGAGAAGGTGCCTAAGATCTTGGCTATCCCACATCGGAAGTTGAGGAGAACGAAGCCTTCTTTATATAGAGGTGGACATCTCAACCTAGTAGAGGTCTTTTGGGTAGGACTTCGGTCCTACACCAAAGCAAATCCTCGCGGGCTAGGCCCAAAGAAGACAATATCTACTAGTGGACCCCTGGGGTGTTACAGATGGTATCAGAGCCAGGGCCCATTTCGGTGTCCTGTAGTGCCTACGGGGACGCAGGCCCCTTCATAGGAGGGGAGAAGGTGCCTAAGATCTTGGCTATCCCACTTTGGAAGTTAAGGAGAACGAAGCCTTCTTTATGTAGAGGTTTACATCTCAACCTAGTAGAGGCCTTTTGGGTAGGACTTCGGTCCTACACCAAAGCAAATCCTTGCGGGCCAGGCCCAAAGAGGACAATATCTACTAGTTGGTCCATGGGGTGTTACAGATGGTATCAGAGCCAGGGCCCATTTCAGTGTCATGTAGTGCCTATGGGGACGCAGGCTCCTTAAAAGGAGGGGAGAAGGCGCGTAAGATCTTGGCTATTCCACATCGAAAGTTGAGGAGAGCGAAGCCTTCTTTATGTAGAGGTGGAGATCTCAACGTTGTAGAGGCCTTTTGGGTTGGACTTCGGTCCTACACCAAAGCAAATCCTTGCGGGCTAGGCCCAAAGAGGACAATATCTACTAGTGGGCCCCTGGGGTGTTACAAATGGCATCAGAGTTAGGGCCCATTTCGGTGTCCTGTAGTGCCTACAGGGACGCAGACACCTTAAAAGGAGGGGAGAAGGTGCATAAGATCTGGGCTATCCCACATCGGAAGTTGAGGAGAACGAAGCCTTCTGTATGTAGAGGTGGACATCTCAACCTAGTAGAGGCCTTTAGGGTAGGACTTCGGTCCTACACCAAAGCAAATCCTTGCGGGCTAGGCCCAAAGAGGACAACATCTACAAGTGGGCCCCTGGGGTGTTACGGATAGTATCAGAGCCAGGCCCATTTCGGTGTCATGTAGTGCCTACCATGACGCAGGCTCCTTAAAAGGAGGGGAGAAAGCGCGTAAGATCTTGGCTATCCCACATCGAAAGTTGTGGAGAACGAAGCCTTCTTTATGTAGAGGTGGAGATCTCAACCTAGTAGAGGCCTTTTGGGTAGGACTTCGGTCCTACACCATAGCAAATCCTTGCGGGCTAGGCCCAAATAGGACAACATCTACTAGTCGGCCCAGGGATGTTACAGAATGTATTAGAGCCAGATCCCATTTCGGTGTCCTGTAGTGCCTGCAGGGGCGCAGGCTCCTTAAAAGTAGGGGAGAAGGTGCCTAAGATCTTGGCTATCCCACATCGGAAGTTGCGGAGAACGAAGCTTTCTTTACATAGAGGTGGACATCTCAACCTAGTAAAGGCCTTTTGGGTAGGACTTCTGTCCTTGACATCTCAACCTAGTAAAGGCCTTTTGGGTAGGACTTCTGTCCTACACCACAGCAAATCCTTGCGGGCTAGGCCGAGAGAGGATAATATCTACTAGTGGGCCCCTGGGGTGTTACATAAAGAAGGTGCCAAAGATCTTAGCTATCCCACATGAGAAGTTGAGGAGAACGAATCCTTCTTTATATCGAGGTGGACATCTCAACCTAGTTGAGGCCTTTTGGGTAGGAATTCGTTCCTACACCAAAGCAAATCTTTGCGGGCTAGGCCCAAAGAGGACAATATCTACTAGTGGGCCCCTGAGGTCTTACAGATGGTATCAGAGCCAGGGCCCATTTCGGTGTCCTGTAGTGCCAACGGGGATGCAGGCTCCTTAAAAGGAGGGGAGAAGGTGCCTAAGATCTTGGCTATCCCACATTGGAAGTTGAGGAGAACGAAGCCTTCTTTATGTAGAGGTGAACATCTCAACGAAGTAGAGGCCTTTTGTGTAAGACTTCGGTCCTACACCAAAGTAAATCTTTGCGGGCTAGGCCCAAAGAGGACAACATCTACTAGTGGGCCCCTGGGGTGTTACAGATGGTTTCAGAGCCAGGGCCCATTTCAGTGTCATGTAGTGCATATGGGGACGCAGGCTCCTTAAAAGGAGGGGAGAAGGCGCGTAAGATCTTAGCTATCCCACATCGGAAGTTGAGGAGAGCGAAGCCTTCTTTATGTAGAGGTGGAGATCTCAACCTTGTAGAGGCCTTTTGGGTTGGACTTCGGTCCTACACCAAAGCAAATCCTTGCGGGCTAGGCCCAAAGAGGACAATATCTACTAGTGGGCCCCTAGGGTGTTACAAATGGTATCAGAGTTAGGGCCCATTTCGGTGTCCTGTAGTGCCTACAGGGACGCAGGCCCCTTAAAAGGAGGGGAGAAGGTGCATAAGATCTTGGCTATCCCACATCGGAAGTTGAGGAGAACGAAGCCTTCTTTATGTAGAGGTGGACATCTCAACCTAGTAGAGGCCTTTAGGGTAGGACTTCGGTCCTACACCAAAGCAAATCCTTGCGGGCTAGGCCCAAAGAGGACAACATCAACTAGTGGGCCCCTGGGGTGTTACGGATGGTATCAGAGCCAGGCCCATTTCGGTGTCATGTAGTGCCTACCATGACGCAGGCTCCTTAAAAGGAGGGGAGAAAGCGCGTAAGATCTTGGCTATCCCACATCGAAAGTTGTGGAGAACGAAGCCTTCTTTATGTAGAGGTGGAAATCTCAACCTAGTAGAGGCCTTTTGGATAGGACTTCGGTCCTACACCACAGCAAATCCTTGCGGGCTAGGCCCAAATAGGACAACATCTACTAGTCGTCCCCTGGGGTGTTACAGAATGTATTAGAGTCAGATCCCAATTCGGTGTCCTGTAGTGCCTGCAGGAGCGCGGGCTCCTTAAAAGGAGGGGAGAAGGTGCCTAAGATCTTGGCTATCCCACATCGGAAGTTGCGGAAAACGAAGTCTTCTTTACATAGAGGTGGACATCTCAACCTAGTAAAGGCCTTTTGGGTAGGACTTCTGTCCTTGACAGGCTAAAGTCGTATCACCTAATCAAATGTAATCCTAAAGTCCTCTAACAAATAGTAGTCAGGGAAGTAGGGTCGAATCCACAGGGAAACAGTGTTCTTTTCCTAATCGTCGATCAAATCTAGATTATAGGTAACGAATGTGTTGTTTGTGATTATACTAAACTAGTCAATAACTATATCGAGAATATCAATAATAAAGAGTCTAGGGCATAGTTCACCAATGAACAATAATCCAGGATGAAACACAATAATCAATAATAAATAATGCAGTCAAACAGGTTGATTTCCTCTCTCGAGTCGAAATTAACCATAGAATGATATTAACAGGCTCTCGCAATTTATTAATACCAATTCTACCTATTGAAACTAGCCTTAATATCAAGTTTATACCTCTCGACGCATAACCTAATATTGCAATACTATAACAATCAAATCTGGCCAAACCGGATTGAATAGAGATAATACATTCAATAGGAATCGACATACATCATCAAAAATCAATACTTTATAAACATCCCTTCATAAATATTCATGGATCCCCTTAACCCTAGAATTAAACTACTCAATCATAATTAATGGAAACATACTCATGATGAAACAAGTAAACATGGTGAATCAATAATCAAAGATTGAATAATAATAATAAGAGAAGAAAAAGAAATACCAATGTAGAACAATCTTGCAAAATCCCAACTTCTATTGAAAATCCAATGTAAAAATGGGAAAAAGTAATACTAGGGTTCTTGAGTAATTCAAATGTGCTTAGGAAAACTAAAGCTGGAACTATAATGTCAAACCGTCCCCTTTCAACCCTAAAAGGATAAGCATTTATATGAAAATAAGAGTCAGTGCAAGAAAAAGTAAAACAGGGATCCGCCCGGCCGGTCAAGATGCCGCCCGGCCGGGCCCGCAAGAAATACCAAAACTGCTCATTTTCAAAACTTCATAACTTTCTCATCTGTCATCAAAATGCAGCGTGTGACCAGTCGTTGGAAAGCCCTTCAAGTCTACTTTCCAACCCAATTGGAATAAATCCATTATCATTTGTTTATCAAAAGTTATGAGTAAAAGAGTGTACAAGAGTCAATTTTAGCACTTCTTTCAGCAATGCTTTGCTTCATTTTAGCCCAAATTCGTCCCAGAAAGATGCTTTGTGATCCTCATGCAATCTACCTTCTTTATTCATGTTTGCTTAACTCAAGCTTAGCCAACCATAGTCTATTTGCATTAATATCACCTGAAATTCATCAAAACAAGCAAACGGAGAGCATTATAGCCAAACTTGAGTAAATCATGCAAATATGCACCTAAATGCTCTCATTTGAACTTGAAATGCATCCTAAATGGACCTAAAATCTATGTATAAATATGACTCATCAAACTCCCCCAAGCTAAACCATTGCTTGTCCTCAAGCAATAAGATATAGACATTGGAGAAGAAAAACACCTACAATATGAGACTACAATAGAGCCAACCACTCAACTGAAACCACGAGAGATATAGCCACTACACAAAACAAGCATCGAAACAATATCGAACAAAGCCGCATAGCATATCATGTATCGCAATCAACTCTCCAAACATACCACAAACCATCTACCCCAAGCTAGATTTAACTAAACCTGACATACCTCACTATGGTCATGTGCACTCAAATCTCTCATGTGTTTAAGGGATAATAAATAACACTCAACCTAAATCAAGTCGACTCAGATGAAGCAAATACTCTTTAACTTTGACTTTTTGACTCACTTAATACTCAACAATACAATACACAATGATCAAGAGGACTTTTAAGGGTTGTAATGAGGCTGAGGTTAAAGGTATGGAATAATTTGGGAATTATGGTGGAAAAACCAAGAAGGGGGAGCATCATATAACTAAAAACATGACCAAGAAAGGTCACAACAACTCCACGCAACAACCAAACAATCTCCAAATATAATCAACAACCTTTTTCACTCAAGAAATTCAATCATAACCCTTTTTCTTTCACTTTATTCATAACTCTTATTTTCACTTTTTTTTCATTTTTCACAAACCTTCTTTTGATTTCTTTTTGTTTATTTTTTTTTCAAACTTTCAATTCAATTTCCAAACTCACTAAACATACTTTCCATCCAACTACACCACAAATCGAGCTTTATCATTCAATATAACCAAACCAAAACTAATACTCGCTCCCCCAAGCAAGGCTTGGGACAAGAATCAAATGAGGTCAAAGGTTTATAATGTAAATATCAATTTAACAATGTCAGAAAGGCTCAATGGGGATAGAGAACGGATAATATGAAAACAATAATAACTTTAGAGCTAAGATCACGAAAAAAAAAATTGCCTCAATCATATCAAAATGTCTACACTATCAAACATCAAAGAGTACCAAGTCAAAATCAAGATCAATCCGACAACTGAGGAACTAATCACACATGAAAGAACAGAACTGACACGGATACGTCAGTTCATAGGCACAAAAGCTCACTTGGGTTAAGGTGTCTGCATAGTAAAGTTAAATCGAGCCAGAGAGAGATCAAACAATCTTACCACAAACAATCAATTGCAAAACAATTGTGCTATGAAGAATTATGAACAAGATGAATGACGCTTAGGAGGTGTAGTGAAATATCAATAAGGTTCTCAAAAAATGCTAGCAATAGTCTCATAGATGCAAACTAACATGATATGAAATCTAAAATGAAAAAAGTAAAAAATTCTAATGCAACAAAGAAAACAATACATTTTTTTTCGTTACATGTAAACTCCCACCCCTAATGAGCGGTACAAACCATGTAACAATCCTACTAAAGCAATAAATCTAAACTAGTATGCAATTAACATGTACGAAGTGACATCCTTCCCCAAGCCGAACTTCACATTGTCCTCAATGTGAACACTAAGAAGAACAACGAACAAAAAGAAAAGGGAAGGATACAACTCACAGAAAAGGCGGATAATGAACATAGAGTGTGCCAAACAGTATTGACACTTCCACCACAACTAAAAGCACGTCACTTCAACCTCAATCAGAAGAATCCAATGCCTTGAGTAACTTATCAAATGCTCCTGCAAACGTGTCACTAAAAATAAGATATGGCTTGATTGCAAGCACATCTATCTTCACAAACATAATGTTAGCAGGAACAAAATAAAAGTGAAGACAAGAAGAATCAAAAGAAAATGGAGAAAAGGAAGACAAAGTATAATTTTCCTGTATCTGTTGTGTAGACACCAGAGATCTCAAGGAAAGAATATCAACAATGTCAACTTGGCCAAATGTATCTTTTAATGGTGGCCCTTTTAGAAAATATGAGGGAAATAAAATAGGATGGGAAGAAACAAGATCAAGCCTTCTTGAAAATGGAATATGGGGACAAGAAATTATAGGTTCAACCTCTATAGTTTCACTTATAATGTCACCACCCTCTAAAATAGGCTCAAAGTGGTTTGTAACTAAGAGTTTCTCCTCCACCAAAACATTCATCATAATCATATTTTTCTCATTCTCATCATTCCTTTCGATATCGGGAGTCATATAATCACCATTCTCCACTGATATGGCATTCTCAACACAATCATCATCATCATAGGAAAACATATTTTGGTCTCTTATTTGTTGAATGCCTGATAATTGATTAACCATCAACTTCTGTTGGTCACACAATTGCTTAAGGCTAGCACTGAATTCTTTGTCGGACTCATTCAATTGTTTCATTAAATCAAGAAGATCTGTAATACACTGTGATGATTGTTGTTGAGGATAGTTATGCAAGTCCAATTGGGGAGGGGAGTTCCAATTATGCACATAAGACTCATAGGGAGCATATGGTAATCCATTGTAATCTAAGTTAGGATTGGAAGAATATTGATTATCATAAGATGCACAAAAATTAGAATTCGAATAATCAAAAGATGCATCATAATCAGGCACTTGACCATCCCAACAATTATAACCATATTGTCCCTGACAATCAGTAAAATTTGCTCCATAATGGTGATTCCACTCCATTATAATACAGTCAGAGGAGATTTAAACCAAAAAAAAAAGGAAAAATATATACAATTCTAGGGAACACATGTTCCTTCGAATGGGGGTTAGTATAGACAAGGAATAATCTAGACTCAAAGACAATTAAAAATTAAACAAAACCATATCCCCGGCAACGGCGCCAAATTTTGACAAGCTAAAGTCGTATCACCTAATCAAAAGTAATCCTAAAGTCCTCTAACAAATAGTAGTCAGGGAAGTAGGGTCGAATCCACAGGGAAACAGTGTTCTTTTCCTAATCGTCGATCAAATCTAGATTATAGGTAACGAATGTGTTGTTTGTGATTATACTAAACTAGTCAATAACTATATCGAGAATATCAATAATAAAGAGTCTAGGGCATAGTTCACCAATGAACAATAATCCAGGATGAAACACAATAATCAATAATAAATAATGCAGTCAAACAGGTTGATTTCCTCTCTCGAGTCGAAATTAACCATAGAATGATATTAACAGGCTCTCGCAATTTATTAATACCAATTCTACCTATTGAAACTAGCCTTAATATCAAGTTTATACCTCTCGGCGCATAACCTAATATTGCAATACTATAACAATCAAATCTGGCCAAATCGGATTAAATAGAGATAATACATTCAATAGGAATCGACATACATCATCAAAAATCAATACTTTATAAACATCCCTTCATAAATATTCATGGATCCCCTTAACCCTAGAATTAAACTACTCAATCATAATTAAAGGAAACATACTCATGATGAAACAAGTAAACATGGTGAATCAATAATCAAAGATTGAATAATAATAATAAGAGAAGAGAAGAAATACCAGTGTAGAACAATCTTGCAAAATCCCAACTTCTATTGAAAATCCAATGTAAAAATGGGAAAAAGTAATACTAGGGTTCTTGAGTAATTCAAATGTGCTTAGGAAAACTAAAGCTGAAACTATAATGTCAAAACGTCCCCTTTCAACCCTAAAAGGATAAGCATTTATATGAAAATAAGAGTCAGCGCAGCACGCGCTTTAAACGGCCTAAAAATCGCCCCGCTCGGGTTGCTGGGGCGGATTCCGCCCGGTCGGGCGGTTGACAGGTCAAAACCCGTAGAAAAAGTAAAACAGCGATCCGCCCGGCCGGGCAATATGTCGCCCGGCCGGGCCCGCAAGAAATACCAAAACTGCTCATTTTCAAAACTTCATAACTTTCTCGTCTCTCATCGAAATGCAGCGTGTGACCTGTCGTTGGAAAGCTCTTCAAGTCTACTTTCCAACCCAATTGGAATAAATCCATTATCATTTGTCTATCAAAAGTTATGAGTAAAAGAGTGTACAAGAGTCAATTTTAGCACTTCTTTCAGTAATGCTTTGCTTCATTTTAGCCCAAATTCGTCCCAGAAAGATGCTTTGTGATCCTCATGCAATCTACCTTCTTTATTCATGTTTGCTTAACTCAAGCTTAGCCAACCATAGTCTATTTGCATTAATATCACCTGAAATTCATCAAAACAAGCAAACGGAGAGCATTATAGCCAAACTTGAGTAAATCATGCAAATATGCACCTAAATGCTCTCATTTGAACTTGAAATGCAACCTAAATGAACCTAAAATCTATGTATAAATATGACTCATCAAACTCCCCCAAGGTAAACCATTGCTTGTCCTCAAGCAATAAGATATAGACATTGGAGAAGAAAAACACCTACAATATGAGACTACAATAGAGCCAACCACTCAACTGAAACCACGAGAGATATAGCCACTACGCAAAACAAGCATCGAAACAATATCGAACAAAGCCGCATAGCATATCATGTATCGCAATCGACTCTCCAAACATACCACAAACCATCTACCCCAAGCTAGATTTAACTAAACCTCACATACCTCACTATGGTCATGTGCACTCAAATCTCTCATGTGTTTAAGGGATAATAAATAACACTCAACCTAAATCAAGTCGACTCAGATGAAGCAAATACTCTTTAACTTTGACTTTTTGACTCACTTAATACTCAACAATACAATACACAATGATCAAGAGGACTTTTAAGGGTTGTAATGAGGCTGAGGTTAAAGGTATGGAATAATTTGGGAATTATGGTGGAAAAACCAAGAAGGGGGAGCATCATATAACTAAAAACATGACCAAGAAAGGTCACAACAACTCCACGCAACAACCAAATAATCTCCAAATATAATCAACAACCTTTTTCACTCAAGAAATTCAATCATAACCCTTTTTCTTTCACTTTATTCATAACTCTTATTTTCACTTTTTTTTTCATTTTTCACAAACCTTCTTTTGATTTCTTTTTGTTTATTTTTTTTTCAAACTTTCAATTCAATTTCCAAACTCACTAAACATACTTTCCATCCAACTACACCACAAATCGAGCTTTATCATTCAATATAACCAAACCAAAACTAATACTCGCTCCCCCAAGCAAGGCTTGGGACAAGAATCAAATGAGGTCAAAGGTTTATAATGTAAATATCAATTTAACAATGTCAGAAAGGCTCAATGGGGATAGAGAACGGATAATATAAAAACAATAATAACTTTAGAGCTAAGATCACGAAAAAAAAATTGCCTCAATCATATCAAAATGTCTACACTATCAAACATCAAAGAGTACCAAGTCAAAATCAAGATCAATCCGACAACTGAGGAACTAATCACACATGAAAGAACATAACTGACACGGATACGTCAGTTCATAGGCACAAAAGCTCACTTGGGTTAAGGTGTCTGCATAGTAAAGTTAAATCGAGCCAGAGAGAGATCAAACAATCTTACCACAAACAATCAATTGCAAAACAATTGTGCTATGAAGAATCATGAACAAGATGAATGACGCTTAGGAGGTGTAGTGAAATATCAATAAGGTTCTCAAAAAATGCTAGCAATAGTCTCATAGATGCAAACTAACATGATATGAAATCTAAAATGAAAAAAATAAAAAATTCTAATGCAACTAAGAAAACAATACATTTTTTTTCGTTACATGTAAACTCCCACCCCTAATGAGCGGTACAAACCATGTAACAATCCTACTAAAGCAATAAATCTAAACTAGTATGCAATTAACATGTACGAAGTGACATCCTTCCCTAAGCCGAACTTCACATTGTCCTCAATGTGAACACTAAGAAGAACAACGAAGAAAAAGAAGAGGGAAGGATACAACTCACAGAAAAGGCGGATAATGAACATAGAGTGTGCCAAACAGTATTGACACTTCCACCACAACCAAAAGCACGTCACTTCAACCTCAATCAGAAGAATCCAATGCCTTGAGTAACTTATCAAATGCTCCTGCAAACATGTCACTAAAAACAAGATATGGCTTGATTGCAAGCACATCTATCTTCACAAACATAATGTTAGCAGGAACAAAATAAAAGTGAAGACAAGAAGAATCAAAAGAAAATGGAGAAAAGGAAGACAAAGTATAATTTTCCTGTATCATTGTGTAGACACCCGGAGATCTCAAGGAAAGAATATCAACAATGTCAACTTGGCCAAATGTATCTTTTAATGGTGGCCCTTTTAGAAAATATGAGGGAAATAAAATAGGATGGGAAGAAACAAGATCAAGCCTTCTTGAAAATGGAATATGGGGACAAGAAATTATAGGTTCAACCTCTATAGTTTCACTTACAATGTCACCACCCTCTAAAATAGGCTCAAAGTGGTTTGTAACTAAGAGTTTCTCCTCCACCAAAACATTCATCCTATCCATATTTTTCTCATTCTCATCATTCCTTTCGATATCGGGAGTCATATAATCACCATTCTCCACTGATATGGCATTCTCAACACAATCATCATCATCATAGGAAAACATATTTTGGTCTCTTATTTGTTGAATGCCTGATAATTGATTAACCATCAACTTCTGTTGGTCACACAATTGCTTAAGGCTAGCACTGAATTCTTTGTCGGACTCATTCAATTGTTTCATTAAATCAAGAAGATCTGTAATACACTGTGATGATTGTTGTTGAGGATAGTTATGCAAGTCCAATTGGGGAGGGGAGTTCCAATTATGCACATAAGACTCATAGGGAGCATATGGTAATCCATTGTAATCTAAGTTAGGATTGGAAGAATATTGATTATCATAAGATGCACAAAAATTAGAATTCGAATAATCAAAAGATGCATCATAATTTGGCACTTGACCATCCCAACAATTATAACCATATTGTCCCTGACAATCAGTAAAATTTGCTCCATAATGGTGATTCCACTCCATTATAATACAGTCAGAGGAGATTTAAACCAAAAAAAAAAAGGAAAAATATATACAATTCTAGGGAACACATGTTCCTTCGAATGGGGGTTAGTATAGACAAGGAATAATCTAGACTCAAAGACAATTAAAAATTAAACAAAACCATATCCCCGGCAACGGCGCCAAATTTTGACAAGCTAAAGTCGTATCAACTAATCAAAAGTAATCCTAAAGTCCTCTAACAAATAGTAGTCAGGGAAGTAGGGTCGAATCCACAAGGAAACAGTGTTCTTTTCCTAATCGTCGATCAAATCTAGATTATAGGTAACGAATGTGTTGTTTGTGATTATACTAAACTAGTCAATAACTATATCGAGAATATCAATAATAAAGAGTCTAGGGCATAGTTCACCAATGAACAATAATCCAGGATGAAACACAATAATCAATAATAAATAATGCAGTCAAACAGGTTGATTTCCTCTCTCGAGTCGAAATTAACCATAGATTGATATTAACAGGCTCTCGCAATTTATTAATACCAATTCTACCTATTGAAACTAGTCTTAATATCAAGTTTATACCTCTCGGCGCATAACCTAATATTGCAATACTATAACAATCAAATCTGGCCAAATCGGATCAAATAGAGATAATACATTCAATAGGAATCGACATACATCATCAAAAATCAATACTTTATAAACATCCCTTCATAAATATTCATGGATCCCCTTAACCCTAGAATTAAACTACTCAATCATAATTAAAGGAAACATACTCATGATGAAACAAGTAAACATGGTGAATCAATAATCAAAGATTGAATAATAATAATAAGAGAAGAGAAGAAATACCAGTGTAGAACAATCTTGCAAAATCCCAACTTCTATTGAAAATCCAATGTAAAAATGGGAAAAAGTAATACTAGGGTTCTTGAGTAATTCAAATGTGCTTAGGAAAACTAAAGCTGAAACTATAATGTCAAAACGTCCCCTTTCAACCCTAAAAGGATAAGTATTTATATGAAAATAAGAGTCAGCGCAGCACGCGCTTTAAACGGCCTAAAAATCGCCCCGCCCGGGTTGCTGGGGCGGATTCCACCCGGTCGGGCGGTTGACAGGTCAAAACCCGTAGAAAAAGTAAAACAGCGATCCGCCCGGCCGGGTAATATGCCGCCCGGCCGGGCCCGCAAGAAATACCAAAACTGCTCATTTTCAAAACTTCATAACTTTCTCGTCTCTAATCGAAATGCAGCGTGTGACCAGTCGTTGGAAAGCTCTTCAAGTCTACTTTCAACCCAATTGGAATAAATCCATTATCATTTTTTTATCAAAAGTTATGAGTAAAAGAGTGTACAAGAGTCAATTTTAGCACTTCTTTCAGCAATGCTTTGCTTCATTTTAGCCCAAATTCGTCCCAGAAAGATGCTTTGTGATCCTCATGCAATCTACCTTCTTTATTCATGTTTGCTTAACTCAAGCTTAGCCAACCATAGTCTATTTGCATTAATATCAACTGAAATTCATCAAAACAAGCAAACATAGAGCATTATAGCCAAACTTGAGTAAATCATGCAAATATGCACCTAGATGCTCTCATTTGAACTTGAAATGCAACCTAAATGAACCTAAAATCTATGTATAAATATGACTCATCAGTCCTACACCACAGGAAATCCTTGCGGGCAAGGCCGAGAGAGGGCAATATCTACTAGTGGGCCCCTGGGGTGTTACAGAAAGAAGGTGCCTAAGATCTTGGCTATCCCACATTGGATGTTGAGGAGAACGAAGCCCTCTTTATGTAGAGGTGGACATCTCAACGTAGTAGAGGCCTCTTGGATAGGACTTTGGTCTTACACCAAAGCAAATCTTTGCGGGCTAGGCCCAAAGAGGACAACATCTACTAGTGGGCCCCTGGGGTGTTACAAATGGTAACAGAGCCAGAGCCCATTTCGGTGTCCTGTAGTGCCTGCGGGGACGCAGGTTCCTTTAAAGGAGGGGAGAAGGTGCCTTAGATCTTGGCTATCACACATTGGAAGTTGAGGAGAACGAAGCCTTCTTTATGTAGAGGTGGAGATCTCAACCTAGTAGATGCCTTTTGGGTAGGACTTCGGTCCTACACCAAAGCAAATGATTACGGGATAGGCCCAAAGAGGACAATATCTACTTTTGGGCCCCTGGGGTGTTATAGAAAGAAGGTGCATATGATCTTGGCTATCCCACATCGGAAGTTGAGGAGAAAGAAGCCTTCTTTACATAGAGGTGGACATCTCAACCTAGTAGAGGCCTTTTGGGTAGGACTTCGGTCCTACACCAAAGCAAATTCTTGCGAGCTAGGCCCAAAGAGGACAATATCTACTAGTGGGCCCCTAGGGTGTTACAGAAAGAAGGTGCCTAAGATCTTGGCTATCCCACATCGGAAGTTGAGGAGAACGAAGTCTTCTTTATATAGAGGTGGACATCTCAACCTAATAGAGGCCTTTTGGGTAGGACTTCGGTCCTACACCAAAGTAAATCCTCGCGGGCTAGGCCCAAAGAAGACAATATCTACTAGTGGGCCCCTTCGGTGTTACTGATGGTATTAGAGCCAGAACTCATTTCAGTGTCCTGTAGTGCCTGCGGGGATGCATGGTCCTTAAAAGGAGGGGAGAAGGTGCCTAAGATCTTGGCTATCCCACATCGGAAGTTGAGGAGAACGAAGCCTTCTTTATATAGAGGTGGACATCTCAACCTAGTAGAGTCCTTTTGGGTAGGACTTTGGTCCTACACCAAAGCAAATCCTCGCGGGCTAGGCCCAAAGAAGACAATATCTACTAGTGGGCCCCTGGGGTGTTACAGATGGTATCAGAGCCAGGGCCCATTTCGGTGTCATGTAGTGCCTACGGGGACGCAGGTTCCTTCAAAGGAGGGGAGAAGGTGCCTATGATCTTGGATATCCCATATTGGAAGTTAAGGAGAACGAAGCCTTCTTTATGTAGAGGTTTACAGCTCAACCTAGTAGAGGCCTTTTGGGTAGGACTTCGGTCCTACACCAAAGCAAATCCTTGCGGGCTAGGCCCAAATAGGACAATATCTACTAGTGGGTCCCTGGGGTGTTACAGATGGTATCAGAGCCAGGGCCCATTTCAGTGGCATCTAGTGCCTATGGGGACGCAGGCTCCTTAAAACGAGGGGAGAAGGCGCGTAAGATCTTGGCTATCCCACATCGGAAGTTGAGGAGAGCGAAGCCTTCTTTATGTAGAGGTTGAGATCTCAACCTATGTAGAGGCCTTTTGGGAAGGACTTCGGTCCTACACCAAAGCAAATCCTTGCGGGCTAGGCCCAAAGAGGACAATATCTACTAGTGGGCCCCTGGGGTGTTACAGATGGTATCAGAGCCAAAGCCCATATCGGTGTCATGTAGTGCCTACGGGGATGCAGACTCCTTAAAATGAGGGGAGAAGGCACGTAAGATCTTGGCTATCCCACATCGGAAGTTGAGGAGAGCGAAGCCTTCTTTATGTAGAGGTGCAGATCTTTTTAGGTTGGATTTCGGTCCTACACCAAAGCAAATCCTTGCGGGCTAGGCCCAAAGAGGACAATATCTACTAGTGGGCCCCAGGGGTGTTACAAATGGTATCAGAGCCAGGGCCATTTCGGTGTCCTGTAGTGCCTACAGGGACGCAGGCTCCTTTAAAGGAAGGGAGAAGGTGCCAAAGATCAGGGCTATCCCACATCGGAAGTTGAGGAGAACAAAGCCTTCTTTATATAGAAGTGGACATCTCAACCTAGTAGAGGCCTTTTGGCAATGTACTTCGGTCCTACACCGAAGCAAATCCTTGCGGACTAGGCCCAAAGAGGACAATATCTACTAGTGGGCCCCTAGGTTGTTACAGATGGTATCAGAGCCAGGGCCCATTTCGATGTCATGGAGTGCCTACGGGGACACAGGCTCCTTAAAAGGATGGGATAAGGTGCCTAAGATCTTGGCTATCCCACATTGGAAGTTGAGGAGAACGAAGCCTTCTTTATGTAGAGGTGGACATCTCAACGTAGTAGAAGCCTCTTGGGTAGGACTTCGGTCCTACACCAAAGCAAATATTTGCGGGTTTGGCCCAAATAGGACAACATCTACTAGTGGGCCCATGGGGTGTTACAGATGGTATTAGAGCCAGAGCCCATTTTGGTGTCCTGTAGTGCCAGCGGGGACGCAAGCTCCATAAAAGGAGGGGAGAAGGTGCCTAAGATCTTGGCTATCACACATCGGAAGTTGAGGAGAACGAAGCCTTCTTTATGTAGAGGTAGAGATCTCAACCTAGTAAAGGCCTTTTGGGTAGGACTTCGGTCCTACACCAATGCAAATCCTTGCGGGCTAGGCCAAAAGAGGACAATATGTTCTAGTGGGCCCCTGGGGTGTTATAGAAAGAAGGTGCTTAAGATCTTGACTATCCCACGTCGGAAGTTGAAGAGAACGAAGCCTTCTTTACATAGAGGTGGCATCTCAACCTAGTAGAGGACTTTTGGGTAAGACTTCGGTCCTACACCAAAGCAAATTCTTGCAGGCCAGGCCCAATGAGGACAATATCTACAAGTGGGCCCCTGGGGTGTTACAAATGGTATCAGAGCCAGGGCCCATTTTGGTGTCCTGTAGTGCCTGCGGGGACGCAGGGTCCTTAAAAGGAAGGGAGAAGGTGCCTAAGATCTTGGTTATCCCACATCGGAAGTTGGGGAGAACGAAGCCTTCTTTACATAGAGGTGGACATCTCAACATAGTAAAGGCCTTTTGGGTAGGACTTTGGTCCTACACCAAAGCAAATCTTTGCGGGCTAGGCCCAAAGAGGACAATATCTACTAGTGGGCCCCAGGGGTGTTACAGAAAGAAGGTGCCTAAGATCTTGGCTATCCCACATCGGAAGTTGAGGAGAACGAAGCCTTCTTAATATAGAGTTGGACATCTCAACCTTGTAGAGGCCATTTGGGTAGGACTTCGGTCCTACACCACAGCAAATCTTTGCGGGCTAGGCCCAAAGAGGACAATATCGACTAGTGGGCCCCGGTGTTACGAGATGGTATCGAGGCCACAAGCGAAGGCACGTAAGATCTTGGCTATCCCACATCGAAAGTTTGGAGAAGAAGCCTTATTTACTTAGGGTGGACATCTCAACCTAGTAGAGGCCTTTTGGGTAGGACTTCGGTCCTACACCAATGCAAATCCTTGAATAGGCCCAAAGAGGACAATATCTACTAGCGGGCCCAGAAAGAAGGTGCCTAAGATCTTGGCTATCCACATCGAAGTTGAGGAGAACGAAGCTTTCTTTATGTAGAGGTGGAGATCTCGACCTTGTAGAGGCCTTTTGGGTAGGACTTCGATCCTACACCAACGAAATCTTTGCGGGCTAGGCCCAAAGAGGACAACATCTACTAGTGGGCACCTGGGGTGTTACGTATATGTATTAGAGCCGATCCCATTTCGGTGTCTGTAGTGGCAGGACGCAGGAGCTCCTTAAAACGAGGGGAGAAGGTGCCGAAGATCTTGGGTATCCCACATCGGAAGTTGCGGAGAACGAAGCCTTCTTTACATAGAGGTGGGTATCTCAACCTAGTAGAGGCCTTTTGGGTAGAACTTCGGTCCTACACCAAAGTAAATCCTTGTTGGCTAGGCCCAAAGAGGATAATATCTACAAGTGGGCCCCTGGGGTGTTACTGATGGTATCAGAGCCAGGGCCCATTTCGGTGTCCTGTAGTGCCTGCGGGGACGCAGTCTCCTTAAAAAGAGGGGAGAAGGTGCCTAAGATTTTGGCTATCCCACATCGGAAGTTGCGGAGAACGAAACCTTATTTACTTAGAGGTGGACATCTCAACCTAGTAGAGGCCTTTTGGTTAGGACTTCGGTCCTACACCAATGCAAATCCTTGTGGAATAGGCCCAAAGAGGACAATATCTACTAGCGGGCCCCCGGGGGTGTTACGAAAAGAAGGTGCCTAAGATCTTGGCTATCCCACATCGGAAGTTGAGGAGAACGAAGCTTTCTTTATGTAGAGGTGGACATCTCAACCTAGTAGAGGCCTTTTGGGTAGGACTTCGGTCCTACACCAAAGCAAATCCTTGCGGGCTAGGCCCAAAGAGGACATCATCTACTTGTGGGCCCCTAGGGTGTTACAGATAGTATTAGAGCCAGAGCCCATTTCGGTGTCCTGCAGTGCCTACGGGGACGCAGGCTCCTTAAAATGAGGGGAGAAGGTGCCTAAGATCTTGGTTATCCCACAGCGGAAGTTGAGGAGAATGAAGCCTTCTTTATATAGATGTGAACATCTCAACCTAGTAGAGGCCTTTTGTGTAGGACTTCGGTCCTACACCAATGCAAATTCTTGCGGGCTAGGCCCAAAGAGGACAATATCTACTAGTGGGCCCCTGGGGTATTACAGATGGTATCAGAGCCCGGGCCATTTCGGTGTCCTGTAGTGCCTACGGGGACGCAGGCTCCTTAAAAGGAGGGGAGAAGGTGCCTAAGATCTTGACTATCCCACATCGGAAGTTGAGGAGAACGAAGTCTTCTTTATGTAGAGGTGGACATCTCAACCTAGTAGAGGCCTTTTGGGTAGGACTTCGATCCTACACCAAAGCAAATCCTTGCGAGTTAGGCGCAAAGAGGACAACATCTACTAGTGGGTCCCTGGGGTGTTACAGATGGTATCAGAGCCAGGGCCCATTTCGGTGTCCTGTAGTGCCTACGGGGATGCAGGCTCCTTTAAAGGAGGGGAGAAGGTGCTTAAGATCATGGCTATCCCACATCGGAAGTTGAGGAGAACGAAGCCTTCTTTATATAGAGTTGGACATCTCAACCTAGTAGAGGCCTTTTGGCTAGGACTTCGTTTCTACTCCAAAGCAAATCCTTACGGGCTAGGCCCAAAGAGGACAACATCTACTAGTGGGCCCCTAGGGTGTTATAGATGGTATCAGAGCCAGGGCCCATTTCGTTGTCCTGTAGTGCCTACGGGGACGTAGGCTCCTTAAAAGGAGGGGAGAAGGTGCCTAAGATCTTGGCTATCTCATATCGGAAGTTGAGGAGAACGAAGCCTTCATTATATAGAGGTGGACATCTCAACCTAGTAGAGGCCTTTTGGGTAGGACTTCAGTCCTACACCAGAGCAAATCCTTGCGGGCTAGGCCCAAAGAGGATAATATCTACTAGTGGGCCCCTAGGGTGTTACACGTAGTCCATACCAATGATGATATTCTTCAATCTATTCTTCAACCAAGCATAGTTTTTCCAATTGAATTTAGCAGTCTTTGTTGTCGTATCACATAACATTCATTTCTTGAGTACTCATGATGTACTTCTCTAGGTGTTACCCAATTAACAAGAGCCTGCTTAGATACAAATAGAATGTTGCAATGTACTTCAGAGGGGGGGGAGGTGAATTGAGTACTTAAACGATCTGGTGACAAATTCAAATTCTTTCTATTTAACGGGGAACTAGTTGGGCTAGTTCCTGACAGCTGGGCAGGCGGTTTTGTCGTATGCACCTATCCAAAAATAAATTTCTCCTACTCTCTTTTACAATTAAATGCAGAAGGGAAGTAAGGTTCGTATCCACAGGGAAACAAGGGGACTAATTTGTACTCAACGTAAAGAACACCTAGATGACTCAAAGTGTTAAGTAACCAATTGAAGGGGGGATTTTCAATATAAATTGCTAGTAAACAAATGCAAATAACTAAATGAAAGTTTTAGAAATTAAATGTAAACAAGTCTTGAGTCCGATTAATTTCCGCTTTCAACTAATTTATTGATCATTGAAACCACAACTCTACTTAAGCTCAAGGTTACCTGTTGTTGAGATGAAATCTCCTATTCTCCTTACTCGAAGTTATATAGCACAATCAGCGTGACTACAGAACCCTTACTATTGAATAACTTAGTCCGATCTGCGTCAAAGTTCAATCCAAAAGTAGCAATAATAACATAGAACCAATAGGCTTGCTAACGTTATACAAGCCCTGAACATTCAATCAATTTGTTTGATTTCTCTAAGTTCTAAAACTTCACGATCAGCATGCAAAGTTAGATCCTAGCTTACTACCAAGTGATAAAAGAACAAAACAATCTGATTCTGTTCTTAAATCTAGCAATAGACAAATCACAAAATCATACTTGTAGTACTCCGAGCAAGTTTTGCAATTATCATATAATGAAACATAAGAAATCAAACAATAACCAAGAGAGATAGTAGAGTATAGAGAATCTTACAATAAGTAGTTGAAGCTTCAATTAATCATACCCAAGAGTATTTTAAGCTAAAATTTCCATAATCTAACTAAATTACAAACTAAAATATGAAAGAAAAGTGAAGAGATGAAGTTATGGCCTTTTTTCTCTGTTTTTCTCTCTCCTCCTCGTAAACGAGGCGCAAGTCCCTATTTATTCTTCACGGAAGAAAACCTAGCTGTTAAAGAAACCGCCAAAGTCGGTTAAAGGTTGCGAGTCGCGACGTGGGTCGCGAGGTGCGAGCTGCTACTGATTTTCTCCTGCAGACCTGGGCTGGATAACATAAAGGGTCGCGACCCGCGAAAGGCCTCGCGAGGTGCGATGGACAGATCGCGAGGTGCGAGCATACTCACGAGGCGCGACGAGCGACTGATGAGCTAAACTTGTTGCAGAACTGGGCAAACCAGACAACGCGACCCGCGATAGGCCTCGCGAGATGCGAGCTTGGACTGCTATACTGCTGCTTTGAGTGCGCCACAGTTCTTCAATGCTAAAATTCCCGAACACTTTAAAATTGAAGATTAAATATCTCGGATAGAACGGGACCACATAACAATGACCTTTACACTTTAAGACTCACAAAAATAGGAATTAGGAGATAAAAATCAACATATTATTCCTACACCTTCAAGTACTAAAACAACTTCATTCTTTCACACTTAAGCCTAACTACTAACCAAAATGATAGAAAATGTGTTTAAGATGCACGCATAACTCGGACAAATCAAATTCCCCCACGCTTGAACCATACTCGCCCTCGAGTAAACTTCAAATCGAAGAATCAACAACTCCACAATCGCCCAAGCTACACACCAACATCTAACATCCCCTTATCGCTCCAAACCTAAGGTTAGCCTAAATTTCCACAGCTATACAATCATCAATTAGCCATGGGAAGGCAACAAAAAGACATGTTCCCACGTTTACCCCAAAATTAGTCAAATAAAATAAGTTCAAAGGACTTGAACTTTCAACAATTCCCAACCAATGACAATCCAACCAATAACAACCACTTAAAAACCAAAACGGAAGGAACAAGGATTCCCCCATGCTTAGCCTCAAGCTCCTCCTCCAAACTATCATTCACAATTACCATAACACGCCCACAAATATCCAAACCACCAAGGAGAAGTAAATAAAAGACTAGTCTTACCTGAAAACTTCCAAGATCGCCTCCAACCTTATGACGCCAACTCTTAAAAATGAGTAATGGATTATTCTCTCTTTTCTTTTTCTCTCAATTTGCCTAGGAGCCCTTTCGGGTTTTCATCCCTGCCTCTCATTTTTTTCTTCTTTGAAAGCTCACAACTCACCTGCTCTTTAAGCCTTTTGTTTTGCATAGGTTGCCCTTTCGGGTTTTCAACCTATCAAGGCCCCCAAATTTTGCCTAAGTCGCCCGCCCTTGCAAGTTTTCAACTTAGCGGGTTTTTAATTCATCCTTTTAAAAAAAAATTCCATTTTTTTCATCATTTTGTTTTTCTTTTCATTGAAAATGCAATATAAATACAAACAAAATAAACACCAAAGTAGAATATATACAAAGCATGTGAATCCTCCTCCCCCACGCCTAGTACAAACATTATCCCCAATGTGTAACTAAAAGAAAGGAGAAAGGAAAGGAGTAAGTACCTCTAAGGGCCCACTAGGATCGCGGCGGCCCGCTCTCCTAGAAGTACGCTCTTCTCGGCGCTGACAAAGATGCTGCTCGATCGAAGGGTTAGGATCCTGATATACTGGATACTCGGACACAAAGAAATTATTCATGGCTGAAACCATGGAAGACATAGAAAACATAGTGTCCTCAAATCCATCAACTTGGTGTTGCATTTGACCAAATTGAAGCCCAAAAGTGGCTTGATTTTCCTCAATTGACTCTAGTTGATCCTTTACTATAGCATAAAAATAAGGGGGTGCAACATCCGGCTCCGGGGCCCTCACTTGACTATACTCTTCCACTACCCCGGGGTGATAATTCTCATCTGGAGTAATATAGAGCTGAGCATGTGTAGTCTCTACAGTGATAGCCGTGCGCTGTGGTTGCGGCAAAACCATATATTTCACATTATTGGCACCATAAAGCCACACATAAGCATTTTGGTCCTTGGGAAACCAAAGCAAGAAAGCCTTTTTCAATTGATGGATAGTATACTCATTAGAGGGATAAGTGCGACTAGTTCCAGGGATACCTAGTTGATGGAGGATAGGATTATCTTCAGCATCTAGGGGTAAGTCGACATGAACATACTCTGCAATAAGGGTAACCATACCTCCCATACTAATCTTTACCGACTCCTTCCTACTAAGCTCTAAGCAATTCGTGACCCAGATATGTACCCAATCGGGACACCCAACTCCTTGAGGTGTCATCGCCCACAAACATTTCAAATCAAACTTGGGAAGATGTGTTGGCTCCCCATGACAAAACAACGTCATTGCAAGGAGGCGGTGAAGAAAACAAAGTGCAGGATGGGGGATGGAACTACTTTTGCACCGGTCATGCCAAATTAGACCATTGGTGATGGCATGCCAAAAGACCGCTTCATTATATCCCTCGGAGTTCTCAAAACTTCCATCATCTCCATAATCCCAACCGAAAGCTTCACTCACTTCCATGTAGTTCATCCTAATCTCATTATCATTGAGATGAAAGGTAATGTAGGGGCCATCTTCATCTTCTCCCCTCTCTAAGGTAGAAAGGAATTCAAGTGTGTATCGCTCATAGGTGGGGGCTTGTTTGTGAAGGAAACCATAAATACCTACTTTGGACATCAAATGTTTAACGGGTTGGAGCAAACCTAAACGACTCAAGGTGGAGACATTAGAAAATTTAGTCTAATGAATTTCTCTATCCTTCCTTGTCAATTTATCCCAGCTTCTCTTTGCATCATCACTAAGGGTTTGTAGTCCCAAAGAATTGAATCGGGGAACACTCCTTGAACTACTACCACCTCTAGTTTTTCTCTTTTGGGTTGTCATCTCTATTCAACAACTCCCTCCCCCACAATTCAACACAACCACCAATTCCCAAGTGATACAATACTTGACACAATCACCACAACAATCCACAATCCTTAACAATCACCAACAATTCACAAAACAATAACAACCAACAACAATCCAATACCAATAATGAACAATGTAGGAAAATTTCTCAAACAAAACAAAGTGTTGTTAGAGAGTGAAAGTATGTACCCAATTCAAGCTTCCAATTGCTCTAAGAGTGCAATGTAGTTGTTGTGGTGGTCAAACTTCCTTCCTTGCTTGTATCTTCAAATGATACCCTCCAATTATTCCAATTTCTTCACCAAAAGAAAACCCCAAAATTCTAGGGTTTGGAATTTTGAAAATAAATTCTGAAAATTTGAGTTTGAAGGGGGAAATTTAGAGAAGGATGATAGTGTTTATTGGTTTTAGGGTGGTTGGGATGGCGAATTTGGGCGGTGGAGCGGCGACAAGGTGGTGGAAGGAGGGGTGTGAGTGAGTATGAGAGAGAGGGAGAAGGGCTGCTGTGAGGAGATGAGAGTGTGAGAGTGTCGAGTGATTGAGTGAGAGGAGAGGGGGGCTCGTGTTATTTTCTAAAGTTGGCTGCAAATTTCGGGCGAGAAGGAAATCGCGGGTCACGACTCAAGTCGCGAGGTGCGACTATCTATTTTTCAAGTTTCGCGGGCTGCGACTTGAATCACGGCTCGCGAGTTGCTACTGTTTTTTCAGCTACTATGCTGCAGCTTGGATGCAGTTCAGTGGATTGTTTTGCCTTGCTTTCTGCGTTTTTGTTCCATAAACATACTCCAATCCTCATATTATAATCTCTCACACACTTAACTCTCTCAAACTCATTTTTCATTATCAAATTTTTTTTTCAATTCGCACAACACCTTCTTGACTAACCTACAACAAAAACAAGCACACAAAGCGTAAAATTAAATGAAACCAAAAGAAAAGAAAAGAGAAGAAAAATAAATACAATGTAAAGCTTGGGTTGCCTCCCGCGAAGGTCCATTTATTTAAAGTCATTGGCACGACGTAGTGCATCCGGTGTTCTTACTCATACACCGGGTCATCCAACGTTACCCTGTCAACTTCCTCTGTTTGAAAACCTTCATAGTAGGGCTTCAAATGTTGCCCATTAACCTTGAAAATCCTCGATGTAGATTCACTGTTTATTTCCACAGCTCCATGTGGAAATATTTTCTCAACAACAAACGACCCTATCCAGCGAGAACGTAGTTTACCTGGAAATAAACGGAGGCGAGATTGAAAGAGAAGGACCTCTTGACCAACCTCAAAGTCCTTCCTAATGATTAACTTATCATGCCAAGCCTTCGTTTTTGCTCTATAAATAGCTGAATTCTCATAGGACTCATTCCTTATTTCCTCACTCTTGTAACTGCAATTTCCGATGCAAACCGGCCTCATCCAAGCTCATATTGAAGCTCTTCACAGCTCAATATGCCTTGTGTTCCAACTCTACCGGCAAATGACAAGGTTTACCAGACACCAAGCGATACGGACACATGCCAATAGGAGTCTTATATGCTGTCCTGTACGCCCACAAAGCATCATCTAATCGCGCACTCCAATCCTTTCTATTTGGATCCACCGTCTTTTCAAGGATGGATTTAATTTCCCGATTTGACACTCCAGCTTGTCCATTTGTCTTTGGGTGATATGCAGTTGAAGTCCTGTGAGTGACATGATATTTCTTTAACAATGCTCCAATTGTCCGGTTGCAAAAATGAGGTCCTTTGTCACTAATCAAGGCTTGTGGAATGCCGAACCTAGAAAAGATGTTAGCTTTGATAAAATCTGCAACCACTTTAGAATCATCAGTTCGAGTGGGCTTTGCCTCCACCCACTTTGACACATAATCAACAACAAGTAAAATGTAAGTGAAACCAAAAGAGTTAGGAAATGGCCCCATAAAGTCAATGCCCCAAACATCGAATATTTCACAATACAAGATCGAATTTTGTGGCATTTCTTTGGGAAACATTCCCGACTCTTTGACAATTATCGCACGACTTACAGTTTTAAAATGCATCTCTATTCAAACTAGGCCAATAAAATCCACAATCCAATATCTTGCGAGCAGTTCTCCTTGCTCCAAAATGACCTCCACAAGCATGAGAATGACAAAAGGTGAGAATCGATATTACCTCATTTTCGGGAATGCACCTTCTAATCACTTGATCCGCACAATGTTTCCATAAATATGGATCGTCCCATACATAATACTTTGCATCACTTTGCAATTTATCTTTCTGCGCTTTTGAAAAATGAGGAGGAAATTTGTTAGAAACAAGGAAATTCACAATATTAGCATACCATGTACTAAGCTCCTTGAGGGTGAACAATTGTTCATCTGGGAATTCATCTCGAATTGGTTCTCTCCAAGGTTTTTCAATATTCTTCTCTAAATCATAGGAGGACACCAATCTACTCAAATGATCTACCACCAAGTTCTCCGACCCCTTCTTGTCTTTCACCTCCAAATCAAACTCGCTCAAAAGTAAAATCCACCTTATCAACCTCGGCTTGGCTTCTTTCTTCGTCATTAAATGACGAAGAGCTGCATGGTCAGTATATACAATAACTTTTGTTCCATGCAAAGAAGATCTAAATTTTTCCAAGGAAAATACTACAGCTAACAATTAACTTTCAGTAGTAGAATAGTTACGCTGAGCCTCATTAAGAGTCATGGAAGCATAATAGATAGCATGAGGTGCTCTCCCCACCCTTTGACCAAACACCGCTCTGACAGCGTAATCACTTGCATCGCACATGATCTCAAAGGGAAGAGACCAATCAGGGGGCTGCATAATTAGAGCCGAGACAAGTCTTTCTTTCAAGGTATCAAAGGCACTCTTGCAATGTTCATCAAAAGAAAAATTCACATCCTTTTGCAACAGCTTACATAAAGAAGATGAAATCTTCGAAAAGTCCTTGATGAACCTGGGATAAAAACCTGCATGGCCAAGAAAAGAGCGTACACAAATATCCAAACCACCAAGGAGAAGTAAATAAAAGACTAGTCTTACCTGAAAAATTCCAAGATCTCCTCCAACCTTATGACGCCAACTCCTAAAAATGAGTAATGGATTATTCTCTCTTTTCTTTTTCTCTCATTTTGCCTAGTAGCCCTTTCGGGTTTTCATCCCTGCCTCTCATTTTTTTCTTCTTTGAAAGCTCACAACTAACCTGCTCTTTAAGCCTTTTGTTTTGCATAGGTTGCCCTTTCGAGTTTTCAACCTATCAAGGCCCCCAAATTTTGCCTAAGTCGCCCGCCCTTGCAGGTTTTCAACTTAGTGGGTTTTTAATTCATCCTCTTTAAAAAAAAATTCCATTTTTTTCATCATTTTGTTTTTCTTTTCATTGAAAATGCAATATAAATACAAACAAAATAAACACCAAAGTAGAATATATACAAAGCATGTGAATCCTCCTCCCCCACGCCTAGTACAAACATTATCCCCAATGTGTAACTAAAAGAAAGGAGAAAGGAAAGAAGTAAGTACCTCTAAGGGCGCACTACGATCGCGGCGGCCCGTTCTCCTAGAAGTACGCTCTTCTCGGCGCTGACAAAGATGCTGCTCGATCGAAGGGTTAGGATCCTGATATGCTGGATACTCGAACACAAAGAAATTATTCATGGCTGAAACCATGGAAGACATAGAAAACATAGTGTCCTCAAATCCATCAACTTGGTGTTGCATTTGACCAAATTGAAGCCCAAAAGTGGCTTGATTTTCCTCAATTGATTCTAGTTGATCCTTTACTATAGCATAAAAATCAGGGGGTGCAACATCCGGCTCTTGGGCCCTCACTTGACCATACTCTTCCACTACCCCGGGGTGATAATTCTCATCTGGAGTAATATAGAGTTGTGCATGTGTAGTCTCTACAGTGATAGCCGTGCTCTGTGGTTGCGGCAAAACCATATATTTCACATTATTGGCACCATAAAGCCACACATAAGCATTTAGGTCCTTGGGAAACCAAAGCAAGAAAGCCTTTTTCAATTGATGGATAGTATACTCATTAGAGGGATAAGTGCGACTAGTTCCAGGGATACCTAGTTGATGGAGGATAGGATTATCTTCAGCATCTAGGGGTAAGTCGACATGAACATACTCTGCAAGAAGGGTAACCATACCTCCCATACTGATCTTTACCGACTCCTTCCTACTAAGCTCTAAGCAATTCGTGACCCAGATATGTACCCAATCGGGACACCCAACTCCTTGAGGTGTCATCGCCCACAAATATTTCAAATCAAACTTGGGAAGATGTGTTGGCTCCCCATGACAAAACAACGTCATTGCAAGGAGGCGGTGAATAAAACAAAGTGCAGGATGGGGGATGGAACTACTTTTGCACCGGTCATGCCAAATGAGACCATTGGTGATGGCATGCCAAAAGACCGCTTCATTATATCCCTCGGAGTTCTCAAAACTTCCATCATCTCCATAATCCCAACCAAAAGCTTCACTCACTTCCATGTAGTTCATCCTAATCTCATTATCATTGAGATGAAAGGTAATGTAGGGGCCATCTTCATCTTCTCCCCTCTCTAAGGTAGAAAGGAATTCAAGTGTGTATCGCTCATAGGTGGGGGCTTGTTTGTGAAGGAAACCATAAATACCTACTTTGGACATCAAATGTTTAACGGGTTGGAGCAAACCTAAACGACTCAAGGTGGAGACATTAGAAAATTTAGTCTCTTGAATTTGTCTATCCTTCCCTGTCAATTTATCCCACCTTCTCTTTGCATCATCACTAAGGGTTTGTAGTCCCAAATAATTGAATCGGGGAACACTCCTTGAACTACTACCACCTCTAGTTTTTCTCTTTTGGGTTGTCATCTCTATTCAACAACTCCCTCCCCCACAATTCAACACAACCACCAATTCCCAAGTGATACAATAGTTGACACAATCACCACAACAATCCACAATCCTTAACAATCACCAACAATTCACAAAACAATAACAACCAACAACAATCCAATACCAATAATGAACAATGTAGGAAAATTTCTCAAACAAAACAAAGTGTTGTTAAAGAGTGAAAGTATGTACCAAATTCAAGCTTCCAATTGCTCTAAGAGTGCAATGTAGTTGTTGTGGTGGTCAAACTTCCTTCCTTGCTTGTATCTTCAAATGATACCCTCCAATTATTCCAATTTCTTCACCAAAAGAAAACCCCAAAATTCTAGGGTTTGGAATTTTGAAAATAAATTCTGAAAATTTGAGTTTGAAGGGGGAAATTTAGGGAAGGATGATAGTGTTTATCGGTTTTAGGGTGGTTGGGGTGGCGAATTTGGGCGGTGGAGCGGCGACAAGGTGGTGGAAGGAGGGGTATGAGTGAGTATGAGAGAGAGGGAGAAGGGCTACTGTGAGGAGATGAGAGTGAGAGAGTGTCGAGTGATTGAGTGAGAGGAGAGGGGGGCTCGTGTTATTTTCTGAAGTTGACTGCAGATTTCGAGCAGAAGGAAATTGCGGGTCACGACTCAAGTCGCGAGGTGCGACTATCTATTTTTCAAGTTTCGTGGGCTGCGACTTGAATCACGGCTCGTGAGTTGCTACTGTTTTTTCAGCTGCTACGCTGCAGCTTGGATGCAGTTCAGTGGATTGTTTTGCCTTGCTTTCTGCGTTTTTGTTCCATAAACATACTCCAATCCTCATATTATAATCTCTCACACACTTAACTCTCTCAAACTCATTTTTCATTATCAAATTTTTTTTTCAATTCGCACAGCACCTTCTTGACTAACCTACAACAAAAACAAGCACACAAAGCGTAAAATTAAATCAAACCAAAAGAAAAGAAAAGAGAAGAAAAATAAATACAATGTAAAGCTTGGGTTGCCTCCCGTGAAGGTCCATTTATTTAAAGTCATTGGCACGACGTAGTGCATCCGGTGTTCTTACTCATACATCGGGTCATCCAACGTTACCCTGTCAACTTCCTCTGTTTGAAAACCTTCATAGTAGGGCTTCAAATGTTGCCCATTAACCTTGAAAATCCTCGATGTAGATTCACTGTTTATTTCCACAGCTCCATGTGGAAATATTTTCTCAACAACAAACGACCCTATCCACCGAGAACGTAGTTTACCTGGAAATAAACGGAGACGAGATTGAAAGAGAAGGACCTCTTGACCAACCTCAAAGTCCTTCCTAATGATTAACTTATCATGCCAAGCCTTCGTTTTTGCTTTATAAATAGATGAATTCTCATAGGACTCATTCCTTATTTCCTCTAACTCTTGTAACTGCAATTTCCGATGCAAACCGGCCTCATCCAAGCTCATATTGAAGCTCTTCACAGCCCAATATGCCTTGTGTTCCAACTCTACCGGCAAATGACAACGTTTACCAGACACCAAGCGATACGGACAAATGCCAATAGGAGTCTTATATGCTGTCCTGTACGCCCACAAAGCATCATCTAATCGCGCACTCCAATCCTTTCTATTTGGATCCACCGTCTTTTCAAGGATGGATTTAATTTCCCGATTTGACACTCCAGCTTGTCCATTTGTGTTTGGGTGATATGCAGTTGAAGTCTTGTGAGTGACATGATATTTCTTTAACAATGCTCCAATTGTCCGGTTGCAAAAATGAGGTCCTTTGTCACTAATCAAGGCTCGTGGAATGCCGAACCTAGAAAAGATGTTAGCTTTGATAAAATCTGCAACCACTTTAGAATCATCAGTTCGAGTGGGCTTTGCCTCCACCCACTTTGACACATAATCAACAGCAAGTAAAATGTAAGTGAAACCAAAAGAGTTAGGAAATGGCCCCATAAAGTCAATGCCCTAAACATCGAATATTTCACAATGCAAGATCGAATTTTGTGGCATTTCATTTCTTTGGGAAACATTCCCGACTCTTTGACAATTATCGCACGACTTACAGTTTTAAAATGCATCTATATTCAAACTAGGCCAATAAAATCCACAATCCAATATCTTACGAGCAGTTCTCCTTGCTCCAAAATGACCTCCACAAGCATGAGAATGACAAAAGGTGAGAATCGATATTACCTCATTTTCGGGAATGCACCTTCTAATCACTTGATCCGCACAATGTTTCCATAAATATGGATCGTCCCATACATAATACTTTGTATCACTTTGCAATTTATCTTTCTGCGCTTTTGAAAAATGAGGAGGAAATTTGTTAGAAACAAGGAAATTCACAATATTAGCATACCATGGACTAAGCTCCTTGAGGGTGAACAATTGTTCATCTGGGAATTCATCTCGAATTGGTTCTCTCCAAGGTTTTTCAATATTCTTCTCTAAATCATAGGAGGACACCAATCTACTCAAATGATCTGCCACCAAGTTCTCCGACCCCTTCTTTTCTTTCACCTCCAAATCAAACTCGCTCAAAAGTAGAATCCACCTTATCAACCTCGGCTTGGCTTCTTTCTTCGTCATTAAATGACGAAGAGCTGTGATGTGACCAAGTTATATGCGATTATAGAGTTTTGAGAAGTCCATTTTACTAAGGTTTAAGGTTTAAGAAGGAGAGTTTTTCTCATCTATACCTTAGTGTGGAGAAGAGGGAGTTTTGATGAATTTGCAGTATTAGAGGAGATTTAGGGATATTTTGTGGTTCCATATGCTTTTGATCATTTACAGGTGGATTAAGCTCACAAAGTTCCTTGAAGTCTAGATTTTGATGGTTGTCATCCAAGTTCATCTCTTTGTAGCTCTACGGCATTGTGTGCCCACCATGGACGTTGAAGAGCCCACCTCGAGCGTTTGTGGAGAAGGTTGGATCTTTGGCGGGCGGGGTGCCCGAGCTGGGCACCACACACACACGACCCGCGCTCATCGAGCAGTAGAGTATCATGCGCAGCATAGGATGCCCGACTCGCGCACAACAAGTGCACGACTCGCGCATATCGAGAGGAAGCAGCTGTTGTGCAGTATCGAGTGCCCGACTCGCGCGCAAGACATGCCCGACTCGCGCGCTTCGAGCGGAAGCTGAAGCTTGGCAGCAGCAAAGGCCCGAGCCGCGCGCCAGCATCGCGCGAGTCGCGCACTTCGAGCGTTGGCTGGAATTTAGGGCAGGAGCGAAGGCCCGATTCGCACACTCATAGAGCCCGACTCGCGCACTTCAACGCGGCTAAGACTCTTAGGCAGTTTTCAGCTTTCCCTAAGTTTTATTAATTAGAAAAAACGTTTTGTTATGTCTTGTAATTTCTGGACTGAATTAGAGAGGATAGGGAGAAGAACCCTAATCCCTATTTTCACCCTTTTTGAGTTTCGAATAATTAGTTTGAAGATTTGCTTGATGGATGCTATGTTGATCGTAGCCTAAATCTAGTCTTGAGAACGGTTAATCAAGCTTCGGTCTATTATTGTGAGGTTTCTCTTTGGTAACTTTTTCTTAATTATAATTGTGATTTCATGATTTTAATCTATGATTGTGGTATGTATTGCTAAGAGTACTACTAGTTTATACATTTGATTTATCATTTGCTAGGATTTAGAATTGATGCCGATTCATCTGTTCTTCTTTCATGAGTAGCAATCTAGGGTTTGATTAATGAATCTGATTATTCTTGATTAATCACTAGAGAAATCACAAGTTCCAATTTGAATATGTTGTGCTAGCAATTTGTTAATTGGTTCATTGTTTCCTAGTTCGTTGATGTTCTATTGATTTGAATTTAATCTTTGATTATATTAGATTAATCTTTAGTTCAAGTTTTATGATCATCTGATTGTGATTGTTTAACGGTACTTTTGAGGGAAAGGAATTTGATTTCCAACTTTGAGTAATTAAGAGTAAAGTTACACATTTGAGAAACCAATGATCAATAGTATGAATCGAAGTGGCCATTAACTGAACTCAAGATTCTTCTCTTCTTGATTACATTACTTTTTGATTGTTCTTTAGTTCTTCATATTTAGTTATTCAATTCTTTAATCCCAAAACCCCCGTTTGATCTATTATAAGCACGAGTTAGTCCCCAAGTCTCTGTGGATTCGACCCTACTTGCCACTTACATTTATTTGTATGGGAAAGAAGGAAAATAAACTTTTATCTTTGGTAGCGCGTACGACCGCGTCCCACCAAATTTTGGCGCCGTTGCCGGGGACTTGGCAACTACTAAAACGTGTTTATTGTAGATTGTGTTTTGAAATTTCACTTTTTTTATTAGTATATGGTTGGCACCCGTGCTACTAACCAAGATTGTGTGGATTACGATCCCGAGTTAGACTTGAATCTTTTCAGGTTGCGAAGGGAATTGAGAAGAAAATTTCAAGAACTTCCATTTGCATTGAATTTGGAAGAAGAAATGCCACCTAGGGTGGAGACTCGTACTCTGAGGGAGCTCACCGCTCCTAATCTTGATCAGCAACCATTATGTATCACTTTCCCAACACCGGAAGCAGGTACCACCTTCGAGCTCAAGTCAGGGCTCATTCATCTATTACCATCTTTTCATGGGCTCAGTGGTGAAGATCCTAACAAGTTCCTATCCGAGTTCCATGTTGTGTGCTCAAGCATGAAACCGAGTAATGCCACGGAAGAGCAAGTTAAGATGAGGGCATTTCCTTTTTCTCTTAAGGATACGGCCAAAGATTGGCTATATTATCTTCCCCCGGGGTGTATCTCCAGTTGGTCTGAGATGAAGAAGCGGTTCCTTGATAAATATTTTCCCGCTTCAAAGTCATCCACACTCAAGAAAGAGATCAGCAACATAGAGCAACGATATGATGAACCTTTGTATGAATATTGGGAGCGTTTTAAGAGGCTATGTGCAAGCTGTCCGTATCATGGATATAGTGAGGAAGATTTGATCTTATACTTCTACAATGGACTTTCTGATGATGATGTGCGGATGATTAATGCAGCTAGAGGTGGATCGATCATAAATAAGACTCCAGCGAACGCTAGAGCTTTGATAGAGGAGCTTTCTGAAGGCTCCAGACATTTTAGTAGGCGATCCACCCACAAGAAGGTGAATGTGAGTAGCTCAAACACGCAAAATCCCAAACTTGAAGAACAGGTTCAAGCTCTTACCTCACTAGTAAGACAACTCATTGTTAAGGGACACACACAACAAGTTAAGGCGTGTGGGATATGTGCTTCAGATCACCCCACTGATTATTGCCCACAACTTCAAGAGGGGTCAAGTGAGGAAGTCAACGCTCTTGGTTTTCAAGGCTCAGGGAATCAAAGGAGATATGATCCTTATTCCAACACATACAATCCTGGTTGGAGAGATAATCCGAGGTTGAGGTATGGTAATGAGCAAGGTAACCAACAACCCAATCATCAACCGCAACAACAGTTCATGAGACCCCAAGCTCTAGTTCAGGGTCAGAATTCGGATATGAGGCAAAGTTCTACAATGTGTACTGAAGATATGCTCAATGCCTTAACCAAGAATGTGAGCACCATGCAAGGGAATATGGTACAGTTTCAAGAGGAAACCCGCTCTAGTATAAGGAATTTGGAAACACAGATGAGCCAGGTTTCGAGTGCAGTGAGCAGGCTAGAGGCTCGTGAATTGGGAAAATTACCCTCCCAAACAGAAGTAAACCCAAAGAAGAATGTGAGTTCTATCATGATAAGGGGTGATACACAGCTGACACAGGGAGAAAGGGTGGTGACAAGAAACAAGGAAGTTACTTTACTTCCAAAGCATCGACCTCCCCCACCTTTTCCAGAAGCTTTGCGGGCCGATAGAAGGTATGAACACAACAAAGGTATATACGAGTCCATACGCGAATGTGAGGTAAGTTCTCCTATTTTAACCAAAGTAGAGAACACTAGTGAGCATGTTTATGCTATTTCTCATAATACACTTCCTCCCAAATATGATGACCCAGGCATGTTTACCATCCCTTGCACTATTAATGACGTTGGTATTCCTAAAGCTATGTTAGACTTAGGTGCTTCAATTAATGTGATTCCATTTTCACTATATGAGTCTTTAGCGCTTGGCCCTTTGCATGCAACGAACGTCATAGTGCAATTAGCTGACGGATCCCACTCTTATCCCAAGGGTAAGGTCGAGGATGTGTTAGTTCATGTTGGTAAACTTCAGTTTCCTACTGACTTTTATGTACTGGACATGGAGTCTGATTGTCATGTTTCTCCTGTTCTTTTAGGGAGACCGTTTTTGAAAACATCCAGTACAAAAATTGATGTTGGTGCGGGGTCATTAACTGTGGAATTTGGGGGACATTTAGAAGCATTTGGTATTCATGAGTCTAAAAATTCCCTAGCGACTGAACATCCATCATGCTTTGTGGGTACTATTCAGTCCATAGAGTGTGATACATATGATACCAGTGAAGGACATGAGTCATTGGAGGTAGTGAGGTTGCAAAAACATGAGAGACCACCTGATTTACTGCATAGTTTTACACCTTTTTCACTAACGCTAGCTGTGCAGGAAGTTGTCTCATCAAGCTTACAGGTACAAGTGTTGGAACAAGGAGTTGAACCATCCCCGGACTGATTGTGGGAGGTATAAGGTCGAGCTAACGACTTTAAACTAGCGCTACTCGGGAGGCAACCCGAGCCCCTTTTTCTTTTCTTCTTTCTTTTTCTTTTCTATTTTTCTTCCTTTTCTTTTCCTTCTTACTCTTAAACCTCACCATTTTTATACCCCACCACAACAAATTATCCTTCACCCACCATTACCCCTCTAGATTCCCGAGCTACAATTCACAACTCTTAGCCAATCATAATCCAACTTCAGCCAAAATACATCAAAAGACCTTAGAGAGGTGTCCATTTGAGAGACGTTGGTGAAATTGGAGGGTCGAGATTGATGAAGGAGTTGCATGAGCAATACTTACGAGCAATGCTGCGCATTTGCATACTGGATTTGGTTCTGCTATATGGTGCACATTCCGAAATTATATTCTCCCAATGAATTTAATTTTGGATTAGTCATTTATATGGGGGTTATAGGGAGTCGGGTTGTGAGATGGTGTGTGTGTTTGTCGTCATTGTGTTTTCTTATGTTATTGGGGTGTGATTTGTTTTTGATGGGTATTGTTGATGGAGTGAGAATTTTTATGAGAGTCGGTTTTTGAGTGTTCCCCTTTTCGTTTCTTGTGTTTTTCTTGTACTTACTCTCACATTGAGGACAATGTCTTGATTAAGTAGGGGGGAGGAATTGCTCATTGTTTTATTTGATGTTTTCTCTTTGTAAAAAAAAAAAAAAAAAAAATACGAAAACCAGCTGAGTTGAAAACCCGCAAGGGCGGGCGACTCAGGCAAAAATGGGGGCCCGGATAGGTTGAAAACCCGAAAGGGCAATCTATGCAAAAAAGTGGCTAATTGGAGCGGGTGAGATGGTGAGCTCATAAATGAAAAAAAATGTGTGTGAAGCTAGGATGAAAACCCGAAAGGGCTCCTAGGCAAAATGAGAGATAAAAGAGAGAAAATTTGAAATCATTTGCCGGAGTTGGTGTCATAAGGAGGATTGATGATATAAGGAGTGCCTCGGGTAGGTTTTTCATCTTGTTGTTCGGAGTTAGAGGCGAATAGGTTAGAGCTCGCTCATCATTGGAGGAATAAGGAGTTTGGTGGTTGTGATTGTGTTTAGATGGTCTAAGTTCGAGTCCTTTGAGATTTTTCAAGATTCGAATTTGCTTTTGTCATTTCATAACATGAGGATGGTTGTGGTGTTGTGCAGATTGGAATGGCTTTGAATCCTTTGAGATCTTTCGGGGTTCAAAGTCATGCGTTTTTATTATCTTGGTGTTGAGTATAGTATGAGAATGCTATTTACGTTATTGCAGGAGAGCTTTTAGCTCAAGTGTGGGGGTGACTCTTACCCCTAGACTTGGCTTTGAGCGAATCAGGGGAAATAGCAAACTTTTATCATACACTAGGATGGAGAGATAAGGGGAGCAGTGAAAGGTGAGCAATGACTTGGAAGGGGTACCTCATTGACCTTTATTTTGAGTTTACTCGAGGTCGAGTAAAGTTCAAGTGTGGGGGTATTTAATGTGACCAAGTTATATGCGATTATAGAGTGTTGAGAAGTCCATTTTACTAAGGTTTAAGGTTTAAGAAGGAGAGTTTTTCTCATCTATACCTTAGTGTGGAGAAGAGGGAGTTATGATGAATTTGCAGTATTAGAGGAGATTAGGGATATTTTGTGGTTCCATATGCTTTTGATCATTTACAGGTGGATTAAGCTCACAAAGTTCCTTGAAGTCTAGATTTTGATGGTTGTCATCCAAGTTCATCTCTTTGTAGCTCTACGGCATTGTGTGCCCACCATGGACGTTGAAGAGCCCACCTCGAGCGTTTGTGGAGAAGGTTGGATGCTGGGCTGTAGCGGGTGCCCGAGCTGGGCACCACACACACACAGCCCGCGCTCATCGAGCAGTAGAGTATCATGCGCAGCATAGGATGCCCGACTCGCGCACAACAAGTGCACGACTCGCGCATATCGAGAGGAAGCAGCTGTTGTGCAGTATCGAGTGCCCGACTCGCGCGCAAGACATGCCCGACTCGCGCGCTTCGAGCGGAAGCTGAAGCTTGGCAGCAGCAAAGGCCCGAGCCGCGCGCCAGCATCGCGCGAGTCGCGCACTTCGAGCGTTGGCTGGAATTTGGGGCAGGAGCGAAGGCCCGACTCGCGCACTCATAGAGCCCGACTCGCGCACTTCGACGCGGCTAAGACTCTTCGGCAGTTTTCAGCTTTCCTTAAGTTTTATTAATTAGAAAAAACGTTTTGTTATGTCTTGTAATTTCTGGACTTAATTAGAGAGGATAGGGAGAAGAACCCTAATCCCTATTTTCTCCCTTTTTGAGTTTCGAATAATTAGTTTGAAGATTTGCTTGATGGATGCTATGTTAATCGTAGCCTAAATCTAGTCTTGAGAACGGATAATCAAGCTTCGGTCTATTATTGTGAGGTTTCTCTTTGTTAACTTTTTCTTAATTATAATTGTGATTTCTTGATTTTAATCTATGATTGTGGTATGTATTGCTAGGAGTACTACTAGTTTATACATTCGATTTATCATTTGCTAGGATTTAGAATTGATGCCGATTCATCTGTTCTTCTTTCATGTGTAGCAATCTAGGGTTTGATTAATGAATCTGATTATTCTTGATTAATCACTAGAGAAATCACAAGTTCCAATTTGAATATGTTGTGCTAGCAATTTTGTTAATTGGCTCATTGTTTCCTAGTTCGTTGATGTTTTATTGATTTGAATTTAATCTCTGATTAGATTAGATTAATCATTAGTTCAAGTTTTATGATCATCTGATTGTGATTGTTTAACGGTACTTTTGAGGGAAAGGAATTTGATTTCCAACTTTGAGTAATTAAGAGTAAAGTTACACATTTGAGAAACCAATGATCAATAGTATGAATCGAAGTGGCCATTAACCGAACTCAAGATTCTTCTCTTCTTGATTACATTACTTTTTGATTGTTCTTTAGTTCTTCATATTTAGTTATTCAATTCTTTAATCCCAAAACCCCCGTTTGATCTATTATAAGCACGAGTTAGTCCCCAAGTCTCTGTGGATTCGACCCTACTTGCCACTTACATTTATTTGTATTGGAAAGAAGGAAAATAAACTTTTATCTTTGGTAGCGCGTACGACCGCGTCCCACCAAGCTGCATGGTCAGTATATACAATAACTTTTGTTCCATGCAAAGAAGATCTAAATTTTTCCAAGGAAAATACTACAGCTAACAATTAACTTTCAGTAGTAGAATAGTTACGCTGAGCCTCATTAAGAGTCATGGAAGCATAATAGATAGCATGAGGTGCTCTCCCCACCCTTTGACCTAACACCGCTCCGACAGCGTAATCACTTGCATCGCACATGATCTCAAAGGGAAGAGACCAATCAGGGGGCTGCATAATTAGAGCCGAGACAAGTCTTTCTTTCAAGGTATCAAAGGCACTCTTGCAATGTTCATCAAAAGCAAAATTCACATCCTTTTGCAACAGCTTACATAAAGGAGATGAAATCTTCGAAAAGTCCTTGATGAACCTGGGATAAAAACCTGCATGGCCAAGAAAAGAGCGTACTTCTCGAACATTAGTAGGATAAGGCAAAGATTGAATAGTATTTACCTTAGCTTTATCTACCTCGAGACCATTTTCATAAACCACATGGGCTAAAACAATTCTTTCTTGTACCATAAAATGGCATTTCTCGGAATTCAGCACAAGGTTATAATCTATACATCTTTTAAGCATAAAAACTAAGTGTTGTAAACAGCTGTCAAAAGAATCTCCATGTATAGTGAAATCATCCATAAAAACTTCAACAAACCTCTCGACATATTCGGAGAAAACACTCATCATACGTCTCTGAAAAGTGGCAGGGGCATTGCATAGCCCAAAAGGCATGCGCCTATATGCAAACGTGCCAAAGGGACACGTAAACGTGGTTTTCTCTTGATCTTCTGGCGCAATGGCCACCTGAAAATACCTTGAATAACCATCTAAGAAGCAATAGAAACCATGACTAGCAAGTCATTCAAGCATCTGATCAATAAATGGAAAAGGAAAATGATCTTTCCTAGTCACAGCATTCAGTTTGCGATAATCAATGCAAACACGCCATCCATTTGGATGCATGTAGGAATCAACTCACCATTTAGATTTTTACCAACAGTTACACCCGTTTTCTTAGGTACAACTTGGGTAGGACTAACCCATTTGCTATCAGAAATAGGGTAAATCATACCTGCTTGGAGTAAATTCAGAATTTAAGCTACTGGCAATGTATCTCCTTCTCCAAGGAACACATACTTTAAATTATCGGGGAGTGGCTTCAATTCTAGTTTTGGTGCCTGCAAAACAGATGGTAAAAGCTTCTCTCTAGGTATAGTTAGTGGAACGGGTGGTAAATGAAAAGGGACCGTCGGAAGCTTGTCCTATTCTTTCAAAACCTGCACCATTTCTGCAAATTAATACTCAAAACATATTCAATTTCATCACTCCCCAAACCATGCTCAAGGACAACCTGTAGATCGTCTTTACCATTGATATCAAAAACATCCTGGGTTATAGAATCAATCACATCAATTGAATAACATGAATGGTCATCAATAGGGAATTTCATGGAATCATAAATGTTAAATTCTACCGTATCTCCATCAAACTCCATAGTAAGAGATCCACTATGTACATCAATCTTAGTCCTAGCAGTTTTCAAGAATGGTCGCCCTAATAGAATAGGAGCCGCATGTTTATCATGTTCCATATCTAGGACATAAAAATAAGCAGGAAAAATCAACTTATCAACTTTAACTACACGTCTTCTACTATACCTCTAGGGTAAGCATTGGAACGATTAGCTAATTGTATCACTACACCAGTTTCATGCAATGTACCAAGTTTTAAGGACTCATATAATTAATAAGGAATCACATTGATAGAAGCACCTAAGTCTAACATGGCCTTTTGAAACGTGGTGTGACCTATGACACAAGGAATAGTAAACATGCCCAGATCACTGCATTTAGGAGGGAGTTTTCTTTGAAACCTCGCTGAAATATGCTCACTAACCTTCACTTTTTGCACTCCTTTCAACTTATGCTTTCTCTTAGCAGTACACAACTCTTTCAGGAACTTAGCATATCTAGGAATTTGTTTCAATGCATCTAAAAGATGGATGTTTACCTCACATTTATGAAAAAGCTCGTAAATGTCCTTGTCACTTTCCTTCCTGCGACTATCTTTTAATGCCTCTGGAAATGGTGGAACTGGTTCATAAGGTGTAGAAGGTGGCTTTTGAACTTGCTCATCTTGTTGTGGTGACAATGGCTCTGCATCAGGTAAAGGTTCATGAACAACAACTTCTTCCTCGAGCGCTTTGTCACAAACAACTGCTTTTTCATTCCCCTTCAACTCCTTTCCGCTCCTTAATGTAATGGCACTCGCATTAGGCATGGGGTTCAGCTCTGTTTGTGATGGTAATTTCCCAGAATCTCGAGCTTCTAATCTAGTCACCGCTCCTGAAACTTGGCTCATTTGCCGTTCTAAGTTCTTGATGCTTGCTCGAGTTTCCTCCTGAAATTGCACCATATTACCCTGCATGTTAGTCACATTTTTAGTTAAAGCATTTAACATTTCCTCCGTGGACGTGTCGGAACTCGAACTTTGACCTTGGGGCCTAGGTTGAGGTTGATATGGTATGTTGTATTGTTGTTTCTGCTGTTGCTGCTGGGGTCCATGAGCATTACCATATCTCCAATTGTGGTGATCTTTCCACCCTGGATTATATGTGTTCGAGTATGGATCATATCTCTTTTGAAATCCTTGGCCTTAAAAACCCATAGCTTTCACTTCTTCACTTGATTCTTCTTGTAAATGTGGACAAAAATCAGTAGGGTGATCAAAAGAACAAATCCCACATGCTTTCACTTGTTGAACTTTGTTTTTTACCATGAATTCACGCATCATTGAAGTGAGAGCTTGCACTTGATCCTCAAGCTTTGAAGTTGAACTTGCACTTTCTACATTTGCTCTTCGATGGTTGGAACTTATGTGAAATTGTCTAGAGCCTTCAGATAACTCTTCAATCAATGCTCTCGCGTCAGTGGGAGTTTTATTGATGATAGAACCTTCACTAGCAGCATTCACCATTCGTACATCTTCATCAGAAAGACCATTATAGAAGTACAAGATGAGGTCTTCATCAGAATAGCCATGATATGGACAATTAGCACAAAGTCTCTTGAACCTCTCCTAATATTCATAGAAAGATTCATCATGTTTCTGCTCAATGTTGCTAATCTCTTTCTTCAGTGTTGATGATTTAGAAGCTGGAAAGAACTTCTAAAGAAACCGTAGTTTCATTTCAACCTATGTAGAGATGCATCCTGTAGGTAAGTAGTATAACCAATCTTTGGCTGAACCCTTTAGGGAGAAAGGAAATGCCTTTAGCTTAATTTGCTCCTCCGTTGCTCCACTTGGTTTCATACTAGTACAAACCACGTGGAACTCCGAAAGAAACTTATTTGGATCCTCTCCATTTAATCCATGGAAAGTGGGAAGCAAATGAATCAACCCTGACATGAGTTCGAATGTAGATGATATGTCACATTTATATATAGTTTTAATATGCATTTTGATTGCATTTAGAACTCCTTTTACAGCATTTAGGTGCATAATGGCATGAATTACGTAAGTTGTGCCCTACTACTCCCCGTTTGCGTGTTTCGATGATTTTCAGGTTATTCTGATGCAAATTGATTATGATTTTCTAATATCAAGCCTATTAATCATTGAGGATGAATATATCATACACAAGGATCACAATGCATCCGTTTGGGACAATTTCGAGTTAGAATGAAGCAAAGAGTTAGTGAAAGAAGTGCCAAAACTGATACCTGTTCACTATTTTGATCATAACTTTTGATAGAAAATTGATAATCAAGAAATTCCAGTTGGATTGGAAACTAGACTTTAAGGGCTTTCAAATGATAGGTCACACGCCCCAAACGGACTTCTGGTTTATGAGATATAGCCTTCGCAAATTGATGCAAAATCGCAGTTTTCCAGCCCGGTCGACCGGGCGGTTTGGCCAGACCGGGCGAGAAGAAATCTTCATCAGAGTCCAAGGCATGTTAGCCCGGTCAACCGGGAGAGAAAGGAGCCAAAATCGCTTGCGCGCCCGACTGGGCGCAAATACTCCTTTGCTCGTAAAATCAAGACACCGTTGCCCGACCGGGCGGTTTTTTAGGAGCTTTAATTTTTGCCTTTTTTAGCCGGTTTTGTAAAACCTATAAATAGGCTTTTGGTATTTTCGACCAGGGGATCTGATAATTCTGCATTTTTAGGTTTAAACACTTAGTCTTTTTCTCTCTAGTTTTTTAGTTGCAAACCCTAGTTTTTCATGTTCTTCATTAATTCATGATTTCTATTTATTTCTTTCATTGATTTCTTTAATTATGTTTTCCTTGGTAGATGTAGTTTTTACTCTTTGTTTCATGATTGAGTAGTCTTATTTTCTAGGGTGTGGAATCCATGTTTATATGATATGATTATTGATTGATATTTATTCATGGTTTGATTAGTTATTGATTTCTCTAATTGATTAGTGTTTTTATTGTTAATCTTACAATCTGATCAATTGTCTGATTAAATATTGCTAATATCGAGTCATAGATCGAGAGATAGTACTTTTTAGAGGATTGCCTACAATTAGCAAATCTGATTATGTTGAGCGACCGTACTAGCATATGTTGATTTGAGAGCGTTAAGACCCGACCGTAGGATTAACATGTGCTCTAGATATCTAATTAATTGAACTATTGATGATATTTTGATAGATTATAAGTATAAACATGGTGAACCATTGCCCTAGATCTTTTTACTTTGATTTTCTTTATTTATTAATTTAAAACCTTAATTCACATATTTCTGATCTTGTTTAGTTTCTCCATATCTTAGAAGCTAGATTAGAACAACCATCTCTCTGTGGATTCGACCCTACTTACCCTGCTACATTCTTAGAAGGTTTTGCAGGAATTATTTTTGACACGTGTACGACAGTCTATCAAATTTTGGCGTCGTTGCCGGGGAGACGGTATTGTTTTATTTAGTTTTTATTGTTGGTGATACTAAACTGTATATTTTTTTTTCTTCCCTTTTGTGAATTGTTTTTTTCCCTCTCTATAGTGTTTTGTCATGGAGTCGTATAATTATAGTTCAGAGGCGGATGTTTTTTCTAATTATCAAGGGCAGTATGATTATTCTGGGTATTATAATGCGAATGATTATGTTTATGATGCATCATATGATTGGCAAAATTTACAAAATTTGTGCATGAATTCCCATGAGTATTCTCATTACCCTAATGAGTCTTATGTGCTTGATTATACCCAATGTTATCAATCTGAAGTGAATAATTATTTTCAACCCGAAACATCAGAGCGTCAGGAACTTTTTAACATGATGAAAGAGTATATTGTTAAACAACATGAAGATTTAAATGAATTAGCTCATGATTACCAAAACATGACGAATTCTATTGAATTACTTGTTGTGCAACAATCTACTAACCAACATATGCTTGATGATACTGATATTAGTGTTGAGAATAATACTTCGGAGGAGAAAGACATTGATTTGACTCATGATAATTTGGTAGAACGAAAGGGTGTAATTGGTGAAGTTGGTAGTTTGTGTCACTATGTTGACGAATCCATAGTTGAGAGTGAAGTGTCTGACACTTTTTCGATAAACTTTTCATCTGCATATGATCCTAAAGTTGAGAGTGAGATAATGGATGAGTCTTTGTCGGTTCCATCTGACACTGTTTTTGAGTCTCATGTTCCATTCTCTCAAAAACTTGCCATTATTCCTTCATCTCCTTTATTATATCCTCCATCGTTCCTTCTTTCTCCCCTTTTGAATGACTCTCATGAGAATGTAAATAATGTACAGTTAGTTTCTTTTCCTTCTTTTGAGTCATGTAAAAAAACTAACAACTTTTCTTTTTCCTCTTCTTGTAAATATAATTTTTCCTTTGATATTTCTTTTTGTAGTTTTAATAATTTTTTAGTTTTAATTTTTTTCATTTTTCCTTTTCACTCTTATATATTATGCTTTGAGATGTTTGCAGGAACATATGATAAGCTTCTTAGAGCATTGAACTATTATGAGTGGTCTACTAATCTTAAACAGTCATGCAAGACCTTAAATTTGTGCTACTCGGGAGGCAACCCGAGTTTTAAATTATTTTCTCTCTTTTATTTCTTTACTTTTTATTTTGATTTTAATCTCTGTTTCATTCTTTTTGAGTGATTTTACTCACTTTGGTGTTTTTTTTTTTTGTGTTTGTTGTAGGTGGAACGAGTTTAAAAACAGAAAAGAGAACAAGATTGTCGAAGTGTAGGTCGCCCGGTCGACCAGGCAGAATCGCCCTACCGGGCGCGCAAGCAAAATTTTGAAATTTGGAGAATTTTTCAATAATTTGGTCAAGTGTAACTCGCCCGGTCAACTAGGCGAGTCTACCCGACCGGGCTGAATTTTAACATGAACAGGCGAAATATCATCTTGACCGGGCGAGCGAAATTTTTCGAAAAATTAGAACCAGCACTCCAGTAACCTTCCCTTTCCTTCGTTTCCTCCTGACTCACCCTTCTTCCCTTCGTCCTCTTCAGGCTTTCTCCTCTCATCACATATCACCATCGAATCGCCGGCGCATCCGACACCCACTGAACCACCACCGTCCACAGCCGTCGCACCATACCAGTCATCCCTCACTGTTGCCTCCTCTTCGCACCCACCCCATTCGCCACCACCCCATTCGCCACCACTAACGACCACCGCCCTAATCCTACGTCTTCTTCGCGCCACACCTGGCCCCCCCGCATAACTCCTTCTCCCGTCGATCTTTCTTCAGTTCCTCTTTACTTCTTTCTTTCTTTTTTTTTCTTCTTTTTCTTTTATTTCTTTTATTATTTATTTTTCCCAATGATCTTCTAATTCTCTTTTTCTTATTTTTTTCCTCAATGTTGTCATAGGTTTCCTTCAATATGGCGCAAATTAGTTCAAGTTCACCATTGTGAAGCATTACGACATGATTTTGAGCATATTTGACTCTTCTCCCCAATTAATTGGGTAGTAAGTTTGCATTCTCACTTGTATATGTTGTTGATGTTCATTCCGAATTTTTGCTTGGATTTTTATTTTGATGACATCTTGTGAGAATCTTTTGAACACGTTGATTGAATTTTTCGGTTATTGGATTGGTGGAGTTTGTACATGGTTTTAGTGGTGTGGTGTGGCTCTTGGTGGGAGGTTTTGGTATTTGGTGATTGTTGGAGTGTGTTTGGTTTTTTCTCTAAACTGATTTCTGCAGTGAGGACACTGCAGATTCTAGCTTGGGGGTGAAATATTCTATCTTTTATTGCTTTCTAGTGTATATTTCATTGCTTTCGTAGAATGTTGCACGGTTTGTACTGCTTATTAGGAGTGGGAGTTTACGTGTAACCAGAAAAATTGTACTGCTTCCTTAGTTGTATTAGCGTATTTCCTCTCATATTAGACTTCATCTCATTTTAGTTGCATCTATGGGACTACTGCTAACACTTTTTTGAGAACCTTGTTGATATCTTACTACAATTCATAAGCGTCACTCATCTTGTTCATGATACTTTATAGCACGATTGTTTCGCAATTGATTGTTTGTGGTAAGATTGATTGATCTCTCTCTGGCTCGATTTAACTTTATTGTGCAGACACCTTAAACTAAGTGAGCTTTTGTGCCTATAAACTGACGTATATGTGTCAGTTATGTTCTTTCATGTGTGATTAGTTCCTTAGTAGTCGCATTGATCTTGATTTTGACTTGGTACTCTTTGATATTTGATATTGCATACATTTTGATATGATTGAGGCATTCTATTTCATGATCTTAGCTCCAGAGTTATTCTTGCTTTCATATTATCCTTCCTCTAGCCCCGCTGAGCCTTTATGACTATGTTTGATTGCTACCTACATTACAAGCCATTGGCATCATTTGATATTTGTCCTAAGCCTAGCTTGGGGGAGCGACTATTAGTTTTGGTTTGGTTTGTATTGAATTGAAGTGCGCTATTTGTGGTTTAGAAGGATGGAAAAGTATGTTTAGTGAGCTTTGAAATTGAATTGAAAGTTCGAAAAAAAAAGTGAAAAATGAAATGAAAAAGAAGTGAAAAAAAGTTGTGAACAAAGTGAAATATAAAGGGTTATGATTGAAAATCTTCAGTGAAAAAGGTTGTTGATTATATTTGGAAATTGTTGGTTGTTGCACGGAGTTGTTGTGACCTTTCTTGGTCATGTTTTCAGTTATATGATGCTCCCCCTTCTTGGTTTTTTCACCACAATTCCCGAATTATTTTCCATACCTTTAACCTCAGCCCCATTACAACCCTCAAAAGTCCTCTTGATCATTGTGTATTGTATTGTTGAGTATTAAGTGAGTCAAAAAGTCAAAGTTAAAGAGTATTTGCTTCATCTGAGTCGACTTGATTAGGTTGAGTGTCATCATTTATGCCTTAAACACATGAGAGATTTGAGCGCACATGACTATAGTGAGGTCTGGCAGGTTTGGTTAAATCCAGCTTGGGAGAGATGGTATGCGGTATGATTGGAGAGTCGATTGCGACACATGACATGCTATGCGGCTTTGTTTGATGTTGTTATGATGCTTGGTTTGTGTAGTGATTATATCTCTCGTGTTTTCAAATGAGTGTTTGACCCTATAGTCATATATTGCAGGTTATCTTTCTTTTCCAATGTCTATGTCTTATTGCTTGAGGACAAGCAATGGTTTAGCTTGGGGGAGTTTGATATGTCACATTTATATATAGTTTTTATATGCATTTTGATTGCATTTAGAACCCCTTTTACAGCATTTAGGTGCATAATGGCATGAATTACGTAAGTTATGCTCTACTACTCCTCGTTTGCGTGTTTCGATGATTTTCAGGTTATTCTGATGCAAATTGATTATGATTTTCTAAGATCAAGTCTATTAATCAATGAGGATGAAGATATCTTACACAAGGATCACAATGCATCCGTTTGGGACAATTTCGAGTTAGAATGAAGCAAAGAGTTAGTGAAAGAAGTGCCAAGACTTTAAGGGCTTTCCAATGATAGGTCACACGCCCCAAACAGACTTCTGGTTTGAGAGATACAACCATCGCAAGTTAACGCAAAATTGTCGTTTTCCCGCCAGGTCGACCGGGCGGATTATGCCCGACCGGGCTAGAAGAAATCTTCATCAGAGTCCAAGGCATGTTTGCCCGGTTAACCGGGAGAGAAAGGAGCCAAAGTCGCTTGCTCGCCCGACTGGGCGCAAATACTCCTTTGCTCGTAAAATCAAGACACCATTTTTCGAGGGCTTTAATTTTTGTCTTTTTTAGCCGGTTTTGTAAAACCTATAAATAGGCTTTTAGTATTTCCGACCAGGGGATCTGATAATTCTGCATTTTTAGGTTTAAACACTTAGTCTTTTTCTCTCTAGTTTTTTAGTTGCAAACCCTAGTTTTTCATGTTCTTCATTAATTCATGATTTCTATTTATTCCTTTCATTGATTTCTTTAATTATGTTTTCCTTGGTAGATGTTGTTTTTATTCTTTATTTCATGATTGAGTAGTCTTATTTTCTAGGGTGTGGAATCCATGTTTATATGATATGATTATTGATTGATATTTATTCATGGTTTGATTAGTTATTGATTTCTCTAATAGATTAGTGTTTTTATTGTTAATCTTGCAATCTGATCAATTGTCTGATTAAATACTGCTAATATCGAGTCATAGATCGAGAGATAGTACTCTTTAGAGGCTTACCTACAATTAGCAAATCTGATTATGTTGAGCGACTGTACTAGCATATGTTGATTTGAGAGCGTTAAGACCCGACCGTAGGATTATTCTGTGCTCTAGATATCTGATTAATTGAACTATTGATGATATTTTGATAGATTATAAGTATAAACATGGTGAACCAATGCCCTAGATCTTTTTACTTTGATTTTCTTTATTTATTAGTTTAGAACCTTAATTCACATATTTCTGATCTTGTTTAGTTTCTCCATATCTTAGAAGCTAGATTAGAACAACTATCTCTCTGTGGATTCGACCCTACTTACCCTACTACATTGTTAGAAGGATTTGCAGGAATTATTTTTGACACGTGTACGACAGCCTATCAAATTTTGGCGCCGTTGCCGGGGAGACGGTATTGTTTTATTTAGTTTTTATTGTTGGTAATACTAAACTGTATATATTTTTTTTCTTCCCTATTGTGAATAGTTTTTTTCCCTCTCTATAGTGTGTTGTCATGGAGTCGTATAATTATAGTTCAGAGGTGGATGTTTTTTCTAATTATCAAGGGCAGTATGATTATTCTGGGTATTATCATGCGAATGATTATGTTTATGATGCATCATATGATTGGCAAAATATACAAATTTTGTGCATGAATTCCTATCAGTATTCTCATTACCCTAATGAGTCTTATGTGCCTGATTATACCCAATGTTATCAACCTGAAGTGAATAATTATTTTCAACCCGAAACATCAGAGCGTCAGGAACTTTTTAACATGATGAAAGAGTATATTGTTAAACAACATGAAGATTTAAATAAATTAGCTCATGATTACCAAAACATGACAAATTCTATTGAATTACTTGTTGTGCAACAATCTACTAACCAACAGGTTATGCTTGATGATACTGATATTAGTGTTGAGAATTATACTTCGGAGGAGAAAGACATTGATTTGACTCATGATAATTTGGTAGAAGGAAAGGGTGTAATTAGTGAAGTTGGTATTTTGTGTCTCTATATTGACGAATCCATAGTTGAGAGTGAAGTGTCTGACACTTTTTCGATAAACTTTTCATCTGCATATGAGCCTAAAGTTGAGAGTGAGATAATGCATGAGTCTTTGTCGGTTCCATCTGACACTGTTTTTGAGTCTCATGTTCCATTCTATCAAAAACTTGCCATTATTCCTTCATCTCCTTTATTATATCCTCCATCGTTCCTTCTTTCTCCCCTTTTGAATGACTCTCATGATAATGTAAATAATGTACAGTTAGTTTCTTTTCCTTCTTTTTTGAGTCATGTAAAAAGACTAACAACTTTTCTTTTTCCTCTTCTTGTATATATAATTTTTCCTTTGATTTTTCTTTTTGTAGTTTTAATAATTTTTTAGGACTATTTTTTTTCATTTTTCCTTTTCACTCTTATATAATATGCTTTCAGATGTTTGCAGGAACATATGATAAGCTTCTTAGAGCATTGAACTATTATGAGTGGTCTACTAATCTTAAACAGTCATGCAAGACCTTAAATTTGTGCTTCTCGGGAGGCAACCCGAGTTTTGAATTATTTTCTCTTTTATTTCTTTACTTTTTATTTTGATTTTTATCTCTGTTTCATACTTTTTGAGTGATTTTACTCACTTTGGTGTAAATTTTTTTTTTGGTGCTTGTTGTAGGTGGAACGAGTTTGGAGAATTTTTGAATAATTTGGTCAAGTGTAACTCGCCCGGTCAACAAGGCGAGTCTGCCCGACCGGGCGGAATTTTAACATGACCGGGCGAAATATCAACTTGACCGGGCGAGCGAAATTTTTCGAAAAATTGGAACCAGTACTCCAGTAACCTTCTCTTTCCTTCGTGCCCTCCTGACTCACCCTTCTTCCCTTCGTCCTCTTCGGGCTTTCTCCTCTCATCACAGATCACTATCGAATCGCCGGCGCATCTGACACCCATTGAACCACCACCGTCCACAACCGTCGCACCATTCCAGTCGTCCCTCACTATTGCCTCTTCTTCACACCCACCGCACTCGCCACCACTCACGACCACCGCCCTAATCCTCCGTCTTCTCTGCGCCACACCTGGCCCCCCGCATAACACCTTCTCCTGTCGATCATTCTTCAGTTCCTCTTTACTTCTTTCTTTTTTTTTCTTTTTTTTCTTCTTTTTCTTTTATTTCTTTTATTATTTATTTTTCCCAAAGATCTTCTAATTCTCTTTTTCTTATTTTTTTCCTCAATGTTGTCATAGGTTTCCTTCAATAAGGCGCAAATTGGTTCAAGTTCACCATTGTGAAGCATTACGACATGATTTTGAGCATATTTGACTCTTCACCCCAATTAATTGGGTAGTAAGTTTGTATTCACACTTGTATCTGTTGTTGATGTTCATTCCGAATTTTTGCTTGGATTTTTATTTTGATGCCATCTTGTGAGAATCTTTTGAACACGTTGATTGAATTTTTGGGTTATTGGATTGGTGGAGTTTGTACATGGTTTTAGTGGTGTGGTGTTGCTCTTGGAGGGAGGTTTTGGTATTTGGTGATTGTTGAGGTGTGTTTGGTTTCTTCTCTAAACTGATTTCTGCAGTGAGGACACTGCAGATTCTAGCTTGGGGGATGAATATTCTATCTTTTATTGCTTTCTAGTGTAGATTTCATTGCTTTCGTAGAATGTTGCACGGTTTGTACTGGTTATTAGGAGTGGGAGTTTACGTGTAACCAAAAAAATTGTACTGCTTCCTTAGTTGCATTAGCGTATTTCATCTCATATTAGACTTCATCTCATTTTAGTTGCATCTATGGGACTACTGCTATCACTTTTTTGCGAACCTTGTTGATATCTTACAACAATTCATAAGCGTCATTCATCTTGTTCATGATACTTTATAGCACGATTGTTTCGCAATTGATTGTTTGTGGTAAGATTGATTGATCTCTCTCTGGCTCGATTTAACTTTATTGTGCAGACACCTTAAACTAAGTGAGCTTCTGTGCCTATAAACTGATGTATATGTGTCAGTTATTTTCTTTCATGTGTGATTAGTTCCTTAGTTGTCGCATTGATCTTGATTTTGACTTGGTACTCTTTGATATTTGATAGTGCATACATTTTGATATGATTGAGGCATTCTATTTCATGATCTTAGCTCCAGAGTTATTCTTGTTTTCATATTATCCTTCCTCTAGCCCCGCTGACCCTTTATGACTTTGTTTGATTGCTACCAACATTACAAGCCATTGGCCTCATTTGATATTTGTCCTAAGCCTAGCTTGGGGGAGCGACTATTAGTTTTGGTTTGGTTTGTATTGAATTGAAGTGCTCTATTCGTGGTTTACAAGGATGGAAAAGTATGTTTAGTGAGCTTTGAAATTGAATTGAAAGGTCGAAAAAAAACAGCGAAAAAATGAAATGAAAAAGAAGTGAAAAAAAGTTGTGAACAAAGTGAAATAAAAAGGGTTATGATTGAAAATCTTGAGTGAAAAAGGTTTTTGATTATATTTGGAAATTGTTGGTTGTTGCACGGAGTTGTTGTGACCTTTCTTGGTCATGTTTTTAGTTATATGATGGTCCCCCTTCATGATTTTTCTACCACAATTCCCAAATTATTTTCCATACCTTTAACCTCAGCCCCATTACAACCCTCAAAAGTCCTCTTGATCATTGTGTATTGTATTGTTGAGTATTAAGTGAGTCAAAAAGTCAAAGTTAAAGAGTATTTGCTTCATCTGAGTCGACATGATTAGGTTGAGTGTCACCATTTATGCCTTAAACACATGAGAGATTTGAGCGCACATGACTATAGTGAGGTCTGTCAGGTTTGGTTAAATTCAGCTTGGGAGAGATGGTATGCGGTATGATTGGAGAGTCGATTGCGATACATGACATGCTATGCGGCTTTATTCGATGTTGTTATGATGCTTGGTTTGTGTAGTGATTATATCTCTCGGTTTTTCAATTCAGTGTTAGACCCTATTGTCATATATTGTAGGTTGTCTTTCTTTTCCAATGTATAAGTCTTATTGCTTGAGGACAAGCAATGGTTTAGCTTGGGGGAGTTTGATATGTCACATTTATATATAGTTTTTATATGCATTTTGATTGCATTTAGAACTCCTTTTACAACATTTAGGTGCATAATGGCATGAATTACGTAAGTTGTGCTCTACTACTCCCCGTTTGCGTGTTTCGATGATTTTCAGGTTATTCTGATGCAAATTGAATACGATTTTCTAAAATCAAGCCTATTAATCATTGAGGATGAAGATATCTTACACAAGGATCACAATGCATCCGTTTGGGACAATTTCGAGTTAGAATGAAGCAAAGAGTTAGTGAAAGAAGTGCCAAGACTTTGAGGGCATTCCAATGATACGTCACACGCCCAAAACGGACTTCTGGTTTGAAAGATACAGCCTTCGCAAGTTGACGCAAAATCGCAGTTTCCCCGTCCGGTCGACCGGGCGGTTTGGCCCGACCGGGCGAGAAGAAATCTTCATCAGAGTCCAAGGCATGTTAGCCCGGTCAACCGGGAGAGAAAGGAGCCCAAATCGCTTGCGCGACCGACTGGGCGCAAATACTCCATTGCTCATAAAATCAAGACACTGTTGCCCGACCAGGAGGTTTTTCGGGGGCTTTAATTTTTGTCTTTTTTTGCCGGTTTTGTAAAACCTATAAATAGGCTTTTAGTATTTCCGACCAGGGGATCTAATAATTCTGCATTTTTAGGTTTAAACACTTAGTCTTTTTCTCTCTAGTTTTTTAGTTGCAAACCCTAGTTTTTCATGTTCTTCATTAATTCATGATTTCTATTTATTCCATTCATTGATTTCTTTAATTATGTTTTCCTTGGTAGATGTAGTTTTTATTCTTTGTTTGATGATTGAGTAGTCTTTTTTTCTAGGGTGTGGAATCCATGTTTATATGATATGATTATTGATTGATATTTATTCATGGTTTGATTAGTTATTGATTTCTCTAATTGATTAGTGTTTTTATTGTTAATCTTGCAATTTGATCAATTGTCTGATTAAATATTGCTAATATCGAGTCATAGATCGAGAGATAGTACTCTTTAGAGACTTACCTACAATTAGCAAATCTGATTATGTTTAGCGACCGTACTAGCATATGTTGATTTGAGAGCATATTAAGACCCGATTGTAGGATTAACCTGTGCTTTAGATATCTGATTAATTGAACTATTGATGATATTTTGATAGATTATAAGTATAAACATGGTGAACCATTGCCCTAGATCTTTTTACTTTGATTTTCTTTATTTATTAGTTTAGAACCTTAATTCACATATTTCTGATCTTGTTTAGTTTCTCCATATCTTAGAAGCTAGATTAGAACAACCATCTCTCTGTGGATTCGACCCTATTTACCCTACTACATTACTAGAAGGTTTTGCAGGAATTATTTTTGACACGTGTACGACAGCCTATCAAATTTTGGGGCCGTTGCCGGGGAGACGGTATTGTTTTATTTAGTTTTTATTGTTGGTGATACTAAACTGTATATATTTTTTTTCTTCCCTTTTGTGAATAGTTTTTTTCCCTCTCTATAGTGTGTTGTCATGGAGTCGTATAATTATAGTTTAGAGGTGGATGTTTTGTCTAATTATCAAGGGCAGTATGATTATTCTGGGTATTATAATGCGAATGATTATGTTTATGATGCATCATATGATTGGCAAAATTTACAAAATTTGTGCATGAATTCCTTTGAGTATTCTCATTACCCTAATGAGTCTTATGTGCCTGATTATACCCAATGTTATCAGCCTGAAGTGAATAATTATTTTAAACTCGAAACATCAGAGCGTCAGGAACTTTTTAACATGATAAAAGAGCATATTGTTAAACAACATGAAGATTTAAATGAATTAGCTCATGATTACCAAAACATGACGAATTCTATTGAATTACTTGTTGTGCAACAATCTACTAACCAACAGGTTATGCTTGATGATACTGATATTAGTGTTGAGAATTATACTTCAAAGGAGAAAGACATTGATTTGACTCATGATAATTTGGTAGAAGGTAAGGGTGTAATTGATGAAGTTGGTAGTTTGTGTCTCTATGTTGACGAATCCATAGATGAGAGTGAAGTGTCTGACTCTTTTTCGATAAACTTTTCATCTACATTTGAGTCTAAAGTTAAGAGTGAGATAATGCATGAGTCTTTGTCGGTTCCATCTGATACTGTTTTTGAGTCTCATGTTCCATTCTCTCAAAAACTTGCCATTATTCCTTCATCTCATTTATTATATCCTCCATCGTTCCTTCTTTCTCCCCTTTTGAATGACTCTCATGATAATGTAAATAATGTACAGTTAGTTTCTTTTCCTTCTTTTTTGAGTCATGTAAAAAGACTAACAACTTTTCTTTTTCCTCTTCTTGTATATATAATTTTTCCTTTGATTTTTCTTTTTGTAGTTTTAATAATTTTTTAGGACTATTTTTTTTCATTTTTCCTTTTCACTCTTATATAATATGCTTTCAGATGTTTGCAGGAACATATGATAAGCTTCTTAGATCATTGAACTATTATGAGTGGTCTACTAATCTTAAACAGTCATGCAAGACCTTAAATTTTTGCTTCTCGGGAGGCAACCCGAGTTTTGAATTATTTTCCCTTTTATTTCTTTACTTTTTATTTTGATTTTTATCTCTATTTCATTCTTTTTGAGTGATTTTACTCACTTTGGTGTATTTTTTTTTTTTGGGTGTTTGTTGTAGGTGGAACGAGTTTAAAAACAGAAAAGAGAACAAGATTGTCAAAGTGTAGGTCGCCCGGTCGACCGGGTAAAATCGCCCTACCGGGCCAGCAAGCAAAATTTTGAAATTTGGAGAATTTTAAAAAAATTTGGTCAAGTGTAACTCGCCCGGTCAACTAGGCGAGTCTGCCCGACCGGGCGGAATTTTAACATGACCGGGCGAAATATCAACTTTACCAGGCGAGCGAAATTTTTCGAAAAATTGGAACCAGCACTCCAGTAACCTTCTCTTTCCTTCGTTCCCTCCTGACTCACCCTTCTTCCCTTCCTCCTCTTCGGGCTTTCTCCACTCATCACAGATCACCATCGAATCGCCGGCGCATCCGACACCCACTGAACCACCACCGTCCACAGCCGTCGCACCGTACCAGTCATCCCTCACTGTTGCCTCCTCTTCACACCCACCCCACTCGCCACCACTAACGACCACCGCCCTAATCCTCCGTCTTCTCCGCGCCACACCTGGCCCCCCGCATAACTCCTTCTCCCGTCGATCTTTCTTCAGTTCCTCTTTACTTCTTGGGTACCCTTACTTCTTTCTTTCTTTTTTTTTCTTTTTTCTTCTTTTTCTTTTATTTCTTTTATTATTTATATTTCCCAATGATCTTCTAATTCTCTATTTCTTATTTTTTTCCTCAATGTTGTCATAGGTTTCCTTCAATAAGGCGCAAATTGGTTCAAGTTCACCATTGTGAAGCATTACGACATGATTTTGAGCATGACTCTTCACCCCAATTAATTGGGTAGTAAGTTTGTATTCTCACTTGTATCTGTTGTTGATGTTCATTCCGAATTTTTGCTTGGATTTTTATTTTGATGCCATCTTGTGAGAATCTTTTGAACACGTTGATTGAATTTTTGGGTTATTGGATTGGTGGAGTTTGTACATGGTTTTAGTGGTGTGGTGTTGCTCTTGGAGGGAGGTTTTGGTATTTGGTGATTGTTGAGGTGTGTTTGGTTTCTTCTCTAAACTGATTTCTGCAGTGAGGACACTGCAGATTCTAGCTTGGGGGAGGAATATTCTATCTTTTATTGCTTTCTAGTGTAGATTTCATTGCTTTCGTAGAATGTTGCACGGTTTGTACTGGTTATTAGGAGTGGGAGTTTACGTGTAACCAAAAAAATTGTACTGCTTCCTTAGTTGCATTAGCGTATTTCATCTCATATTAGACTTCATCTCATTTTAGTTGCATCTATGGGACTACTGCTATCACTTTTTTGAGAAACTTGTTGATATCTTACTACAATTCATAAGAGTCATTCATCTTGTTCATGATACTATATAGAACGATTGTTTCGCAATTGATTGTTTGTGGTAAGATTGATTGATCTCTCTCTGGCTCGATTTAACTTTATTGTGCAGACACCTTAAACTAAGTGAGCTTATGTGCCTATAAACTGATGTATATGTGTCAGTTATGTTCTTTCATGTGTGATTAGTTCCTTAGTTGTCGCATTGATCTTGATTTTGACTTGGTACTCTTTGATATTTGATAGTGCATACATTTTGATATGATTGAGGCATTCTATTTCATGATCTTAGCTCCAGAGTTATTCTTGTTTTCATATTATCCTTCCTCTAGCCTCGCTGAGCCTTTATGACTAAGTTTGATTGCTACCTACATTACAAGTCATTGGCCTCATTTGATATTTGTCCTAAGCGTAGCTTGGGGGAGCGTGTATCAGTTTTGGATTGGTTTGTAATGAATTGAAGTGCTCTATTTGTGGTTTAGAAGGATGGAAAAGTATGTTTAGTGAGATTTGAAATTGAATTAAAAGTTCGAAAAATAAAAGTGAAAAATGAAATAAAAAAGAAGTGAAAAAATGTTGTGAACAAAGTGAAATAAAAAGGGTTATGATTGAAAATCTTGAGTGAAAAAGGTTGTTGATTATATTTGGAAATTATTGGTTGTTGCACGGAGTTGTTGTGACCTTTCTTGGTCATGTTTACAATTATATGATGTTCCCCCTTCTTGGTTTTTCCACCACAATTCCCGAATTATTTTCCATACCTTTAACCTCATCCCCATTATAACCCTCAAAAGTCCTCTTGATCATTGTGTATTGTATTGTTGAGTATTAAGTGAGTCAAAAAGTCAAAGTTAAAGAGTATTTGCTTCATTTGAGTCGACTTGATTAGGTTGAGTGTCATCATTTATGCCTTAAACACATGAGAGATTTGAGCGCACATGACTATAGTGAGGTAAGTCAGGTTTGGTTAAATCCAGCTTGGGAGAGATGGCATGCGGTATGATTGGAGAGTCGATTGGGATACATGACATGCTATGCGGCTTTGTTCGATGTTGTTATGATGCTTGGTTTGTGTAGTGATTATTTCTCTCGTGTTTTCAATTGAGTGTTTGACCCTATAGTCATATATTGTAGGTTGTCTTACTTTTCCAATGTCTATGTCTTATTGCTTCAGGACAAGCAATGGTTTAGCTTGAGGGAGTTTGATATGTCACATTTATATATAGTTTTTATATGCATTTTGATTGCATTTAGAACTCCTTTTACAGCATTTAGGTGCATAATGGCATGAATTACGTAAATTGTGCTCTACTACTCCCCGTTTGCGTGTTTCGATGATTTTCAGGTTATTCTTATGCAAATTGATTATGATTTTCTAATATCAAGCCTATTAATCAATGAGGATGAAGATATCTTACACAAGGATCACAATGCATCCGTTTGGGACAATTTCGAGTTAGAATGAAGCAAAGAGTTAGTGAAAGAAGTGCCAAGACTTTGAGGGCTTTCCAATGATAGGTCACACGCCCCAAACGGACTTCTGGTTTGAAAGGTACAGCCTTCGCAAGTTGACGCAAAATCACAGTTTTCCCGCCCGGTCGACCGGGCGGTTTGGCCCGACCGGGCGAGAAGAAATCTTCATCAGAGTCCAAGGCATGTTAGCCTGGTCAACCGGGAGAGAAAGGAGCCAAAATCGTTTGCGCGCCCGACAGGGCGCAAATACTCCTTTGCTCGTAAAATCAAGACATCGTTGCGGCGTTGCCCGATCGGGCGGTTTTTCGGGGGCTTTAATTTTTGTCTTTTTTAGCCGGTTTTGTAAAACCTATAATTAGGCTTTTAGTATTTCCGACAAGGGGATCTGATAATTCTGCATTTTTAGGTTTAAACACTTAGTCTTTTTCTCTCTAGTTTTTTTGTTGCAAACCCTAGTTTTTCATGTTCTTCATTAATTCATGATTTCTATTTATTCCTTTCATTGATTTCTTTAATTATGTTTTCCTTGGTAGATGTAGTTTTTATTCTTTGTTTGATGATTGAGTAGTCTTTTTTTGTAGGGTGTGGAATCCATGTTTATATGATATGATTATTGATTGATATTTATTCATGGTTTGATTAGTTATTGATTTCTCTAATTGATTAGTGTTTTTATTGTTAATCTTGCAATCTGATCAATTGTCTGATTAAATATTGCTAATATCGAGTCATAGATCGAGAGATAGTACTCTTTAGAGGCTTACCTACAATTAGCAAATCTGATTATGTTTAGCGACCGTACTAGCATATGTTGATTTGAGAGCGTTAAGACCCGACCGTAGGATTAACATGTGCTCTAGATATCTGATTAATTGAACTATTGATGATATTTTTGATAGATTATAAGTATAAACATGGTGAACCAATGCCCTAGATCTTTTTACTTTGATTTTCTTTATTTATTAGTTTAGAACCTTAATTCTCATATTTCTGATCTTGTTTAGTTTCTCCATATCTTAGAAGCTAGATTAGAACAACCATCTCTCTGTGGATTCAACCCTACTTACCCTACTACATTAATAGAAGGTTTTGCAGGAGTTATGTTTGACACGTGTACGACAACCTTTCAAATTTTGGCGCCGTTGCCGGGGAGACGGTATTGTTTTATTTAGTTTTTATTGTTGGTGATACTAAACTGTATATATTATTTTTCTCCCCTTTTGTGAATTGATTTTTCCCTCTCTATAGTGTGTTGTCATGGAGTCGTATAATTATAGTTCAGAGGTGGATGTTTTTTCTAATTATCAAGGGCAGTATGATTATTCTGGGTATTATAATGCGGATGATTATGTTTATGATGCATCATATGATTGGCAAAATTTACAAAATTTGTGCATGAATTCCTATGAGTATTCTCATTACCCTAATGAGTCTTATGTGCCTGATTATACCCAATGTTATCAACCTGAAGTGAATAATTATTTTCAACTCGAAACATCAGAGTGTCAGGAACTTTTAACATGATGAAAGAGCATATTGTTATACAACATGAAGATTTAAATGAATTAGCTCATGATTACAAAAACATGACGAATTCTATTGAATTACTTGTTGTGCAACAATCTACTAACCAACAGGTTATGCTTAATGATACTGATATTAGTGTTGAGAATTATACTTCGAAGGAGAAATACATTGATTTGACTCATGATAATTTGGTAGAAGGTAAGGGTGTAATTGGTGATGTTGGTAGTTTGTGTCTCTATGTGGACGAATCCATAGTTGAGAGTGAAGTGTCTGACACTTTTTCGATAAACTTTTCATCTGCATATGAGTCAAAAGTTGAGAGTGAGATAATGCATGAGTCTTTGTCGGTTCCATCTGATACTGTTTTTGAGTCTCAAGTTCCATTCTCTCAAAAACTTGCCATTATTCCTTCATCTCCTTTATTATATCCTCCATCGTTCCTTCTTTCTCCCCTTTTGAATGACTCTCATGATAATGTAAATAATGTACAATTAGTTTCTTTTCCTTCTTTTGAGTCATGTAAAAAGACTAACAACTTTTCTTTTTCCTCTTCTTGTAAATATAATTTTTCCTTTGATTTTTCTTTTTGTAGTTTTAATAATTTTTTAGGACTAATTTTTTTCATTTATCCTTTTCACTCTTATATAATATGCTTTGAGATGTTTGCAGAAACATATGATAAGCTTCTTAGAGCATTGAACTATTATGAGTGGTCTACTAATCTTAAACAGTCATGCAAGACCTTAAATTTGTGCTTCTCGGGAGGCAACCCGAGTTTTGGATTATTTTCCCATTTATTTCTTTGCTTTTTATTTTGATTTTTATCTGTGTTTCATTCTTTTTGAGTGATTTTACTCACTTTGGTGTTTTTTTTTTTTGGGTGTTTGTTGTAGGTGGAACGAGTTTAAAAACAGAAAAGAGAACAAGATTGTCAAAGTGTAGGTCGCCCGGTCGACCGGGCAGAATCGCCCTACCGGGCGCGCAAGCAAAATTTTGAAATTTGGAGAATTTTTCAATAATTTGGTCAAGTGTAACTCGCCCGGTCAACTAGGCGAGTCTGCCCGACCGGGCGGAATTTTAACATGACCGGGGCGTAATATCAACTTGACAAGGCGAGCGAAATTTTTCGAAAAATTGGAACCAGCACTCCAGTAACCTTCTCTTTCCTTCGTTCCCTCCTGACTCACCCTTCTTCCCTTCGTCCTCTTCGGGCTTTCTCCTCTCATCACAGATCACTATCGAATCGCCGGTGCATCCGACACCCACTTAACCACCACCGTCCACAGCCGTCGCACCATGCCAGTCATCCCTCACTGTTGCCTCCTCTTCACACCCACCCCACTCGCCACCACTAACGACCACCGCCCTAATCCTCCGTCTTCTCCGCGCCACACCTGGCACCCCGCATAACTCCTTCTCCCGTCAATCTTTCTTCAGTTCCTCTTTACTTCTTTCTTTCTTTTTTTTTCTTTTTTTTCTTCTTTTACTTTTATTTCTTTTATTATTTATATTTCCAAATGATCTTCTAATTCTCTTTTTCTTATTTTTTTCCTCAATGTTGTCATAGGTTTCCTTCAATACGGCGCAAATTGGTTCAAGTTCACCATTGTGAAGCATTACGACATGATTTTGAGCATATTTGACTCTTCTCCCCAATTAATTGGGTAGTAAGTTTGTATTCTCACTTGTATCTGTTGTTGATGTTCATTCCGAATTTTTGCTTGGATTTTTATTTTGATGCCATCTTGTGAGAATCTTTTGAACACGTTGATGGAATTTTTGGGTTATTGGATTGCTGGAGTTTGTACATGGTTTTAGTGGTGTGGTGTGGCTCTTGGAGGGAGATTTTGGTATTTGGTGATTGTTGGGGTGTGTTTGGTTTCTTCTCTAAACTGATTTCTGCGGTGAGGACACTGCAGATTCTAGCTTCAGGGGAGGAATATTCTATCTTTTATTGCTTTCTAGTGTAGATTTCATTGTTTTCGTAGAATGTTGCACGGTTTGTACTGCTTATTAGGAGTGGGAGTTTACGTGTAACCAAAAAAATTGTACTGCTTCCTTAGTTGCATTAGCGTATTTCATCTCATATTAGACTTCATCTCATTTTAGTTGCATCTATGGGACTACTGCTAACACTTTTTTGAGAACCTTGTTGATATCTTACTACAATTCATAAGCGTCACTCATCTTGTTCATGATACTTTATAGCACGATTGTTTCGCAATTGATTGTTTGTGGTAAGATTTATTGATCTCTCTCTGGCTCGATTTAACTTTATTGTGCAGACACCTTAAACTAAGTGAGTTTATGTGCCTATAAACTGACGTACATGTGTCAGTTATGTTCTTTCATGTGTGATTAGTTCCTTTGTTGTCGCATTGATCGTGATTTTGACTTGGTACTCTTTGATATTTGATAGTGCATACATTTTGTTATGATTGAGGCATTCTATTTCATGATCTTAGCTCCAGAGTTTTTCTTGTTTTCATATTATCCTTCCTCTAGCCTCGCTGAGCCTTTATGACTAAGTTTGATTGCTACCTACATTACATGTCATTGGCCTCATTTGCTATTTATCCTAAGCCTAGCTTGGGGGAGCGGGTATTAGTTTTGGTTTGGTTTGTTTTGAATTGAAGTGCTCTATTTGTGGTTTAGAAGGATGGAAATGTATGTTTAGTGAGCTTTGAAATTGAATTGAAAGTTCAAAAAAAAAAAGTGAAAAATGAAATGAAAAAGAAGTGAAAAAATGTTGTGAACAAAGTGAAATAAAGAGGGTTATGACTGAAAATCTTGAGTGAAAAAGGTTGTTGATTATATTTGGAAATTGTTGGTTGTTGCACGGAGTTGTTGTGACCTTTCTTGGTCATGTTTTCAATTATATGATGTTCCCCCTTCTTGGTTTTTCCAACACAATTCCCAAATTATTTTCCATACCTTTAACCTCATCCCCATTACAACCCTCAAAAGTCCTCTTGATCATTGTGTATTGTATTGTTGAGTATTAAGTGAGTCAAAAAGTCAAAGTTAAAGAGTATTTGCTTCATTTGAGTCGACTTGATTAGGTTGAGTGTCATCATTTATACCTTAAACACATGAGAGATTTGAGCGCACATGACTATAGTGAGGTATGTCAGGTTTGGTTAAATCCAGCTTGGGAGAGATGGTATGAGGTGTGATTGGACGGTCGATTGCGATACATGACATGCTATGCGGCTTTGATCGATGTTGTTATGATGCTTGGTTTGTGTAGTGATTATATCTCTCGTGTTTTCAATTGAGTGTTTGACCCTATAGTCATATATTGTAGGTTGTCTTTCTTTTCCAATGTCTATGTCTTATTTCTTTAGGACAAGCAATGGTTTAGCTTGGAGGAGTTTGATATGTCACATTTATATATAGTTTTTATATGCATTTTGATTGCATTTAGAACTCCTTTTACAGCATTTAGGTGCATAATGGCATGAATTACGTAAGTTGTGCTCTAGTACTCCCCGTTTGCGTGTTTCGATTATTTTCAGGTTATTCTGATGCAAATTGATTATGATTTTATAAAATCAAGCCTATTAATCAATGAGGATGAAGATATCTTACACAAGGATCACAATGCATCCGTTTGGGACAATTTCGAGTTAAAATGAAGCAAAGAGTTAGTGAATGAAGTGCCAAGACTTTAAGGGCTTTCCAATGATAGGTCACACGCCCCAAACGGACTTCTGGTTTGAGAGATACAACCTTCACAAGTTGACTCAAAATCGTAGTTTTCCCGCCCGGTCGACCGGGCGGTTTGGCCCGACCGAGCGAAAAGAAATCTTCATCAGAGTCCAAGGCATGTTAGCCCGGTCAACTGGGTGAGAAAGGAGCCAAAATCGCTTGCGCGCCCGACTGGGCGCAAATACTCCTTTGCTCGTAAAATCAAGACACCGTCGCCCGACCGGGCGGTTTTTCGGGAGCTTTAATTTTTGCCTTTTTTAGCCGGTTTTGTAAAACCTATAAATAGGCTTTTAGTATTTTCGACCAGGGGATCTGATAATTCTGCATTTTTAGGTTTAAACACTTAGTCTTTTTCTCTCTATTTTTTAGTTGCAAACCCTAGTTTTTCATGTTCTTCATTAATTCATGATTTCTATTTATTCCTTTCATTGATTTCTTTAATTATGTTTTCCTTGGTAGATGTTGTTTTTATTCTTTATTTCATGATTGAGTAGTCTTATTTTCTAGGGTGTGGAATCCATGTTTATATGATATGATTATTGATTGATATTTATTCATGGTTTGATTAGTTATTGATTTCTCTAATAGATTAGTGTTTTTATTGTTAATCTTGCAATCTGATCAATTGTCTGATTAAATATTGCTAATATCGAGTCATAGATCGAGTGATAGTACTCTTTAGAGGCTTACCTACAATTAGCAAATCTGATTATGTTTAGCGACCGTACTAGCATATGTTGATTTGAGAGCGTTAAGACCCGACCGTAGGATTAACATGTGCTCTAGATATCTGATTAATTGAACTATTGATGATATTTTGATAGATTATAAGTATAAACATGGTGAACCATTGCCCAATATCTTTTTACTTAGATTTTCTTTAATTATTAGTTTAGAACCTTAATTCACATATCTGATATTGTTTAGTTTCTCCATATCTTAGAAGCTAGATTAGAACCACCATCTCTCTGTGGATTCGATTAGAACCACCATCTCTCTGTGGATTCGACCCTACTTACCCTACTACATTGTTAGAAGGTTTTGCAGGAATTATTTTTGACACGTGTACGACAGCCTATCAAATTTTAGCGTCGTTGCTGGGGAGACGGTATTGTTTTATTTAGTTTTTATTGTTGGTGATACTAAACTGTATATATTTTTTTCTTCCCTTTTGTGAATAGTTTTTTTCCCTCTCTATTGTGTGTTGTCGTGGAGTCGTATAATTATAGTTCAGAGGTGGATGTTTTTTCTAATTATCAAGGGCAGTATGATTATTCTGGGTATAATGCGAATGATTATGTTAATGATGCATCATATGATTGGCAAAATTTATAAAATTTGTGCATGAATTCCTATGAGTATTCTCATTACCCTAATGAGTCTTATATGCCTGATTATACCCAATGTTATCAACCTGAAGTGAATAATTATTTTCAACCCGAAACATCCGAGCGTCAGGAACTTTTTAACATGATGAACGAGTATATTGTTAAAAAACATGAATATTTAAATGAATTAGCTCATGATTACCAAAACATGACGATATCTATTGAATTTCTTGTTGTGCAACAATCTACTAACCAACAGGTTATGCTTGATGATACTGATATTAGTGTTGAGAATTATACTTCGGAGGAGAAAGACATTGATTTGACTCATGATAATTTGGTAGAAGGTAAGGGTGTAATTGGTGAAGTTGGTAGTTTGTGTCTCTATGTTGACGAATCCATAGTTGAGAGTGAAGTGTCTGACACTTTTTCGATAAACTTTTCATCTGCATATGAGTCTAAAGTTGAGAGTGCCATTATTCCTTCATCTCCTTTATTATATCCTCCATCGCTCCTTCTTTGTCACCTTTTGAATGACTCTCATGATAATGTAAATAATGTACAGTTAGTTTATTTTCCTTCTTTTTGAGTCATGTAAAAAGACTAACAACTTTTCTTTTTCCTCTTCTTGTAAATATAATGTTTCCTTTAATTTTTCTTTTTGTAGTTTTAATAATTTTTTAGGACTAATTTTTTTCATTTTTCCTTTTCACTCTTATATAATATGCTTTGAGATGTTTGCAGGAACATATGATAAGCTTCTTAGAGCATTGAACTATTATGAGTGGTCTACTAATCTTAAACAGTCATGCAAGACCTTAAATTTGTGCTTCTCGGGAGGCAACCCGAGTTTTGAATTATTTTCTATTTTATTTCTTTACTTTTTATTTTGATTTTATCTCTGTTTCATTCTTTTTGAGTGATTTTACTCACTATGGTGTATTTTTTTTTTTTTTTGGTGTTTGTTGTAGGTGGAACGAGTTTAAAAACAGAAAAGAGAACAAGATTGTCGAAGTGTAAGTCGCCCGGTCGACCGGGCAGAATCGCCCTACCGGGCGCGCAAGCAAAATTCGAAATTTGGAGAATTTTTCAATAATTTGGTCAAGTGTAACTCGCCCGGTCAACTAGGCAAGTCTGCCCGACCGGGCGGAATTTTAACATGACCGGGTGAAATATCAACATGATCAGGCGAGCGAAATTTTTCGAAAAATTGGAACCAGCACCCCTGTAACCTTCTCTTTCCTTAGTTCCCTCCTGAGTCACCCATCTTCCATTCGTCCTCTTCGGGCTTTCTCCTCTCATCACATATCACCATCGAATCGCCGGCGCATCCGACACCCACTGAACCACCACCGTCCACAGCCGTCGCACCATACCAGTCATCCCTCACTGTTGCCTCCTCTTCACACCCACCCCACTCGCCACCACTAACGACCCACCCCCTAATCCTCCGTCTTCTCCGCGCCACACCTGGCCCCCCACATAACTCCTTCTCCCGTCGATCTTTCTTCAGTTCCTTTTTACTTCTTTCTTTTTTTTCTTCTTTTTCTTTTATTTCTTTTATTATTTATTTATCCCAATGATCTTCTAATTCTCTTTTTCTTATTTTTTTTCCTCAATGTTGTCATAGGTTTCCTTCAATAAGGCGCAAATTGGTTCAAGTTCACCATTGTGAAGCATTACGACATGATTTTGAGCATATTTGACTCTTATCCCCAACTAATTGGGTAGTAAGTTTGTATTCTCACTTGTATCTGTTGTTGTTGTTCATTCCGAATTTTTGCTTGGATTTTTATTTTGATGCCATCTTGTTAGAATCTTTTGAACACGTTGATTGAATTTTTGGGTTATTAGATTGGTGGAGTTTGTACATGGTTTTAGTGGTGTGGTGTGGCTCTTGATGGGAGGTTTTGGTATTTGGTGATTGTTGGGGTGTGTTTGGTTTCTTCTCTAAACCGATTTCTGCAGTGAGGACATTGCAGTTTCTAACTGAAGGGAGGAATATTCTATCTTTTATTACTTTCTAGTGTAGATTTCATTGCTTTCGTAGAATGTTGCACGGTTTGTACTGCTTATTAGGAGTAGGAGTTTACGTGTAACCAAAAAAATTATACTGCTTCCTTAGTTGCATTAGCGTAATTCATCTCATATTAGACTTCATCTCATTTTAGTTGCATCTATGGGACTACTGCTAACACTTTTTTGAGAACCTTGTTGATATCTTACTACAATTCATAAGCGTCACTCATCTTGTTCATGATACTTTATAGCACGATTGTTTCGCAATTGATTGTTTGTGGTAAGATTGATTGATCTCTCTCTGGCTCGATTTAACTTTATTGTGCAGACACCTTAAACTAAGTGAGCTTATGTGCCTATAAACTGACGTATATGTGTCAGTTATGTTCTTTCATGTGTGATTAGTTCCTTAGTTGTCGCATTGATCTTGATTTTGACTTGGTACTCTTTGATATTTGATAGTGCATACATTTTGATATGATTGAGGCATTCTATTTCATGATCTTAGCTCCAGAGTTATTCTTGTTTTCATATTATCCTTCCTCTAGCCCCGCGGAGCCTTTATGACTATGTTTGATATTGCTACCTACATTATAAGCCATTGGCCTCATTTTATATTTGTCCTAAGCCTAGCTTGGGGGAACGAGTATTAGTTTTGGTCTGGTTTGTATTGATTTAAAGTGCTCTATTTGTGGTTTAGAAGGATGGAAAAGTATGTTTAGTGAGCTTTGAAATTGAATTGAAAGTTCGAAAAAAAAATGAAAAAGTGAAAAATGAAATGAAAAAGAAGTGAAAAAAAGTTGTGAACAAAGTGAAATAAAAAGGGTTATGATTGAAAATCTTGAGTGAAAAAGGTTGTTGATTATATTTGGAAATTGTTGGTTGTTGCACGGAGTTGTTGTGACCTTTCTTGGTCATGTTTTCAGTTATATGATGCTCCCCCTTCTTGGTTTTTCCACCACAATTCCCAAATTATTTTCCAAACCTTTAACCTCAGCCCCATTACAACCCTCAAAAGTCCTCTTGATCATTGTGTATTGTATTGTTGAGTATTAAGTGAGTCAAAAAGTCAAAGTTAAAGAGTATTTGCTTCATCTGAGTCGACTTGATTAGGTTGAGTGTCATCATTTATGCCTTAAACACATGAGAGATTTGAGCGCACATGACTATAGCGGGGTCTGTCAGGTTTGGTTAAATCCAGCTTGGGAGGATGAACATATCTTACACAAGGATCACAATGCATCCGTTTGGGACAATTTCGAGTTAGAATGAAGCAAAGAGTTAGTGAAAGAAGTGCCAAGACTTTTAGGGCTTTCCAATGATAGGTCACACGCCCCAAACGGACTACTGGTTTGAGAGATACAGCCTTCGCAAGTTGACGCAAAATCGCAGTTTTCAAGTCCGGTCGACCGGGCAGTTTGGCCCGACCGGGCGAGAAGAAATCTTCATCAGAGTCCAAGGCATGTTTGCCCGGTCAACCGGGAGACAAAGGAGCCAAAATCGCTTGCGCGCCCGACCGGACGGCCTTGCCCGGTTGACCGGGCGCAAATACTCCTTTGCTCGTAAAATCAAGACACCGTCGCCCGACCGGGCGGTTTTTTCGGGAGCTTTAATTTTTGCCTTTTTTAGCCGGTTTTGTAAAACCTATAAATAGGCTTTTAGTATTTTCGACCAGGGGATCTGATAATTCTGCGTTTTTAGGTTTAAACACTTAGTCTTTTTCTCTCTAGTTTTTTAGTTGCAAACCCTAGTTTTTCATGTTCTTCATTAATTCATGATTTCTATTTATTTCTTTCATTGATTTCTTTAATTATGTTTTCCTTGGTTGATGTAGTTTTTATTCTTTGTTTCATGATTGAGTAGTCTTATTTTCTAGGGTGTGGAATCCATGTTTATATGATATGATTATTGATTGATATTTATTCATGGTTTGATTAGTTATTGATTTCTTTAATTGATTAGTGTTTTTATTGTTAATCTTGCAATCTGATCAATTGTCTGATTAAATATTGCTAATATCGAGTCATAGATCGAGAGATAGTACTCTTTAGAGGCTTACCTATAATTAGCAAATTTGATTATGTTGAGCGACCGTACTAGCATATGTTGATTTGAGAGCGTTAAGACCCGACCGTAGGATTAACCTGTGCTCTAGATATCTGATTAATTGAACTGTTGATGATATTTTGATAGATTATAAGTATAAACATGGTGAACCATTACCCTCGATCTTTTTACTTTGATTTTCTTTATTTATTAGTTTAGAACCTTAATTCACATATTTCTGATCTTGTTTAATTTCTCCATATCTTAGAAGCTAGATTAGAACAACAATCTCTCTGTGGATTCGACCCTACTTACCCTACTACATTGTTAGAAGGCTTTGCAGGAATTATTTTTGACAGGTGTACGACAGCCTATCAGTAGCACTCTCCTCGGCTTCAGGATACACAATACATAGAGGCAGCTGATCAAGATTAGGAGCTGTAAGCTCCCTCAATGTACGAGCTTCCGCTCTAGGAGGCATCTCTTCCTCCTTCTCCACTTCAATAGCAAAAGGTAACTCTAGAAAACTTTCTCGCAATTCCTTCCTTAACCTTAAAAGAGTTAGCTCCAATTCGGGGTCGTACTGTAAATTTTCTTCTGTTAGTGGCACAAGTATTAACCATAAGCAATACAATCCAAAAAAAAAAACACACGCTAAATTCAAACAACTAACAACGTTTCCCCGGCAACGGCGCTAAAATTTGGGCACGCGGTTTAGTCGTATGCACCTATCCAAAAATAAATTTCTCATACTCTCTTTTACAATTAAATGCAGAAGGGAACTAATGTTCATATCCACAGGGAAACAGGGACTAATTTGTACTCAACGTAAAGAACACCTAGATGACTCTAAGTGTTAAGTAACCAATTCAAGGGGGGATTTTCAACAGAAATTGCTAGTAAACAATTGTAAACAACTAAATGAAAGTTTTAGAAATTCAATGTAAACAAGTCTTAAGTCCGATTAATTTCCGCTTTCAACTAATTAATTGATCATTGAAACCACAGCTCTACTTAAGGTCAAGGTTACCTATTGTTGAGATGAAATCTCCTATTCTCCTTACTTGAAGTTAAATAGCACAATCAGCGTGACTACAGAACCCTTACTAATGAATAACTTAGTCCGATCCGCGTCTAAGTTCAATCCAAAAGTAGCAATAATAATATAGAACCAATAGGCTTGCTAACGTTATACAAGCGATGAACATTCAATAATTTGTTTGATTTCTCTAAGTTCTAACAATTCAAGATCAGCATGCAAAGTTAAATCCTAGCTTACTACCAAGTGATAAAAGAACAAAACAATCCGATTCTGATCTTAAATCTAGCAATAGACAAATCACAAAATCATACTAGTAGTACTCCTAGCAAGTTTGCAATTATCATATATAATGAAACATAAGAAATCAAACAATAACCAAGAGAGATAGTAGAGTATAGAGAATCTTACAATAAGTAGTTGAAGCCTCAATTAATCATACCCAAGAGTATTTTAAGCTACAATTTCCATAATCTAACTAAATTACAAACTAAAATATGAAAGAGAAGTGAAGAGATGAAGTTGTAGCCTTTTTTCTCTGTTTTTCTCTCTCCTCCTCGTAAAAAGAGGCGCAAGTCCCTATTTATACTTCACGGAAGAAAACTTAGTTGTTGAAGAAACGGCCAAAGTCGGTTAAAGGTCGCGAGTCGCGAGGTGCGAGCTGCTACTGATTTTCTCATGCGGACCTGGGTTGGATAACATAAAGGGTCGCGACCCTCGAAAGGCCTCGCGAGGTGCGATGGACAGATCGCGAGGTACGAGCATACTCACGAGGCGCGACGAGCGACTGATGCGCTAAACTTGTTGCAGAGCTAGGTAAACCAGACAACGCGACCCGCTATAAGCCTCGCGAGATGCGAGCTTGGACTGCTATGCTGCTGCTTTGAGTGCGCCACAGTTCTTCAATGCTAAAATTCCCGAACACTTTAAAATTGAAGTTAAAATAACTCGGATAGAACGGGACCACAACACAATGACCTTTACACTTTAAGACTCACAAAAATAGGAATTAGGAGATAAAAATCAACATATTACTCCTAAACCTTCAAATACTAAAACAACTTCATTCTTTCACACTTAAGCCTAACTACTAACCAAAATGATAGAAAATGTGTTTAAGATGCACGCGTAACTCGGACACATCAACAGCGGAAACACTAGAACTTGAAAACAGTAATGATCACACTAAATTTAACGAGGTTCAGCCAAACAAGGGCCTACGCCCTCTTACACTAGTTTTCTTATTAATCAACTCCGAAAAACAAGAATACTCCTTCACTCTCTTGTTTCCCTTACTCCAGGGAAGTAGCACACCCCACACTAACTTTATTTTGCTACTTCGCACTTGAACTCACAAGCACTCGGGAATGAACTCACAAGCGCTACCCAATATCTAAACCCTTTGTTCGAGATTCAATACAATCAGTTTCTCTTAACTCACGCTTTCTTACAAAGCAAACAAAGAGTAATGTAAAGCTCTATGAGATGTGTACTCTATTTTAGGAAACTGTTTAGATGTTCTCTTTGTGAAGGCTCTCGAAAATACTCAATAAAATCCGGGATAGCATCAACGGTGAAGGAGAGTTATGATTCAGTATTTTTATAGACCTTGTGTAGACACATAATCGTGTCTCCCCATTGACTACCCAATGATGAAACATACCATCGTTCTAATTGGTCCGGTCCAATGGAAGAGCAATCGAACATAGACCTTGTGTAGACACATAATCGTGTCTCCCCATTGACTACCCAATGATGAAACATACCATCGTTGTAATTGGTCCGGTCCAATGGAAGAGCAATCGAACAAGCTAAGCCCAAAAGCATTTCGAAAATATGAAATCTTTTCATTTAATCAAAGTCCAGTTTTAAGGCCCAATTAATTATTCCTGATAATTAATTGTATTTTTAATATTTAAATATTAATTATTCTTGATAATAAATTTTTAAAAGGATATTTCAAAAATCATATTTTTATTCCTAAAGATAGCTGATTTCGGATAAAAAAAATCTTAAAACAATAAAAAAAATCCTAAAGAAAGCAAGTACGCGTGGTATTTATAGGCATGTACCTTATGTCCGTCAGGCGCACAGCTCTCTGTACGTCCGGGGCACCGCTGTGCGTCAAACGCAAAGCTGTGCACCAGGCACACAATTTTATTTTATCTTTTTGATTCGTTTTCGGTTTCCTTTGCCTATAAATACCTCGTTTCTTCGAACTACTTTTTCACAATGCTTTCCTACGCCTTAATACCTCGACATCCCTAACAACAAACACTCAAAATAATACTTTAACACTCAAACTCACATTCAAATATATTCAAACACATTCATACCTTCGAATTTCATATTTCAAGCTTCATAATTGCTCATCCTGAAGATCGTTGCATAAGACCCAGGCGACAACGGTATAATTTATGAGGGTCAATTCCAATTAATCCTTTGTTTTACTAGCAATCTACTTATCATCATATAGATCTTAAAAGGATTGACAATTTCTTGTACATTCTTCTCTACTCTTTTCTTTATTTTTATTTTTATTTCTATTCTATATTATATTATTCATATGCATGATTGTATGTTTAATGCTTTCATCACCTCACATGTTATTATTTCTAATTAATACCTAAAGAATTATTCTAACATTAAATTCAGATAATTTGGACAACATGTTAGGTTCCTTGTAATTTGATTGCATAATAGAATGTCACCCAAAAATTAGTCTTTTGTTTATTTAATGAACCGACATAGATTAATTATACATTGCATTAGTACGTTGCTTGGTTATTTATTTGCATAAATATTGATATGAATCGATATTAAGTAGAGGCCACCAATGGGCGAAGGTGGTTCCTGACCGTGTTCATGCCCTCACCCCCGAACTCAATGTATGGTTCATTGACCACTAATGGAGTCATGACGGGGAAATCTATCCAATTAGGTTTATGAGTCTTCCTTTAAACACTTGTTGGCGACTTCAAAAATATTTTCAATAAAACATTTACAATGAGGTAGTCAAATACGCACTCACACCGCATAGCGAAATAAAAACACGCCTATACCTAGGTCTAACCTTTGAGCGTGCCCTAACTCGATATGATAATCCTATGTTATGGAAAGTATATCTTGAACGATATATTTCTCGGAGGAAAGATATTATCCAAGATATACATATGCTTTAAGGCAAGTAAATACTGAAAAATGATTTAAAAGGCTGGCAAACATTTCTTATGGAAAGTTTTTGAGAAAATATTTTTCCGAAAATCTTTTCTAAAACCACCAGCCTAATCACCCTGCAGAGTAACTAGTACGCAGACATGTTACCCTACTTAGTAGTGTTCTGAATATGTAACCCACTGGTTCCATATTCAAAACCCTACTATTTCACACTTAAGAACAACACAAACAATTCCACTATGAATATCATATGCAAATACTACTTAAAGACCTAAGATGAATCAAATAAAAGATCCTAAACTATCTTCATGCACTTCAATCCATGAAGCTTCCCTTGAATCAACAATGCAACGCTTTGTCTTTTCCTCGAACATCTTCGAGAGGGCCTCCTAACTTTAAGTCTTGGAATCATCTATTTGCTACACAAGAACAACATACCATAGCATAACAAATATTCTTTTGACTGTTTCAGTATACAGTCAAGAACAGTTAGTTTCTCAGTTGTTTCCAAACAGCTTGGAACCACCTGTAATATCAACTGTTCCTTGCAGTTGTTTTTCATCATTCAAAACTTAGGGGACTCAACACATATCCCCTCTCCATTAATTCTTCTATTTTGCATTGCAACTCCTTAGTTTCTTGAGGATTACAGCTATAAGCAACCTTATTAGGTAGTGATGCCCCCGAAACAAGATCAATTTGGTGTTCAATCCCCCTAATTAGCGGCAATCCAGGTGGTAGTTCTTCGGGAAAAACATCCTTAAACTCCTCCAAAACCTCCTCTAGGAACTTAGGTACATTAGTAGGCTCACTCACTTCCCTACTTCACTACAAAACAAGAGAAACGCCCTACCCTCTTTCTCAAACTCCATGTCAAATTGTTTCTCACTTATGAACAATGTTTGATTAGGTTTGGTGGTGTTTGTAAGTGGTTTAAGTGTCGTTCTCTTATTACTTATAGTTGTTATGTACACATTAGACCTCCCATAAAATTTGACATATTTATCAAATTGCCACGACTTCCCCAAAAGTATGTGACAAGCGTCCATGTTGCACATCACAGAAAACCTCATTTTGTAATTTCCCAATAGAAAATGAGATAAGGACTTGTTTAGTTACCTTTATGTCGTTTCCATCACTTAGCCACTGTAGCTTGTAGGGTTTAGGGTGTGATGTTGTAGGCCACTTAATCTTCTCAATGAGAGTTGTAGAGACCACAATAGCACAACTTTCCGTGTCAACTATAGATCACATAAGCGATCCTTCACCAAGCTCCTTGTGAGGAAGTTTCTTTCTCTTTAGGATTCCAAAGAACCAACTTTTTGTGAAGGTTTCTCCTAAAAATAAGTTGCTTCCCTTCCATCATAGGCTTCTCAACTGAATCTGCTACTAAAGCTGTATATTCCCTTGTACTCTCCTCCTCTACGTCAAATTATTCCTCTTTCCTAGCCTACTCCTCGTCAATCTCTTGAATATCCCTCAAGGTCATGACCCAATTACTTGGACAATCCTTACTCACATGTGCATAACCTTTACACTTAAAACAAATTCGTTTATCCTCTCCAGCAAAAGGAGCAACACTCTTCTTGTCATCTTTCTTGAATTTGTCGATTTTAGGTGTAAATTTGGTGGTAGTTGAACTGCCTCCCTTTTCTTTGTAGGTTTTGGTCGGGGAAAGTTTTTGTGTAGTGTTTAGTATTTGCAGCCTTTTTTCCCTTAGCATGCTTTTCCACCTTCATGGCAACCTTGCCACCTCCTCAAAAGACCAATAAGGTTGAATATCAACCTTCTTAGCCACACTTCTCTCTAAGCCAGTAATAAACCTAGCCATCTTGTGCGCGGTCCTCTCCTCTAAGTCACACATCATGGCGAGTTTTTAAAACTCAATAATGTACTCTTCAACAGATAAAGAGTTTTATTTCAAGGCTTGCAGTTTAGGTACATGTCTTGCACAAAATCACTTGGCAAGAGCCTCTTCTTCAACCGTATCTTCAATGCTTCCCAAGAGTCCAATTGTGCCTTGCCCTGTCTTATTCTTTTAGCCTTATGATTTTTGAACCATAGGCTAGCTTAACCAGTTAACTTCAATACAGCCACTTTGAAGCCACTCCAAAAACTTATCGGGTTTCATGGCACCATCAAACTCCGGCGTATCCAACCTCAAATCCATACTATCATCTCCTTTGGTTGCTTTACTTAGTAGGTCCTCTCTCCTCTCCTACATCTTTTGAGTTTGAGTGTTGTGTAGACCTCCTACTCCTAACATGACTAGGAGTACAGTTCCTACGCTCTAGGAGTTGCACCACCATATCCAACCTTTGCCGCAAATCATCAATCTCCCTATCTCTCCTTATGTTATTTACTTGCTTCAACGTAAGTCCCCTATGGACTCTACCCTCTCCACCTTCAACATGGTATGTATCATCTCCTATGGTGAAGGAAATCCAAACAGCAAATTTGGTGTGTTAACTTGGGCACTAAGGCACTATGGTGTTCTTCGTTTCTCCTTGTGTGAATTCGGTTCTTGATGAATCTTCTGGATCTTAGATGATTTTTTTACTAAATCAATCCTTAATTTGAAGACCTTTGTTAAAACTTTGTGAAAATTTTGGAATCTTGATAAAAAAAGACTCGATCTTAAAGAGTTTCTTGAAGATTGAACCTCTCTTTCTCTCTCGGCAAAAAGAGAAAATTTTATGTGGTTTATGGCAGTTTAAGGGTGGATGATGAATTTGTTTGAGTGTTTAATGGTTATGGCAAGATGTTTACACTAGCCTTTGCACCATATGATATATTTAATCTTCAAAAGATCAAATGAAGTTGCGGAAAACATGAACAATGATAGAATAATGGATTGATTTGCGTGGATATAAATGAATGGATGAAGGATATGCTTAGTTTAGAATTCCTATAAAGAACTTAATCACTAAGGATTTAAACTAAGAGTTTGAAAGTATAGATAAATGAATCACCAACTTTCAGATTTGTTGAGAACACAAAGTTATGCGAAAGATTATCAAACTTAATTATATTTCAATCCTAAAAATGTAATACAACCTAAGCTGTTTATAAGCAAATATATTCCTATGATGCTTAGGACAAGTCTCTGAGTTTTTCTCTTACTATAACTCTAACAAACAATATAACTACTAATAACTACTTATAACAGTAAGCAAAAAGTCCTAAAGTGCTTAAAACAAGAAAACCCTATTCCAAGTGGAAGAGTAAAAATATGTTAGCCGCAAATCTAATTAATATGAAGATTCGTAATATAACTCAACTAAGGCATGATTCACACCCCCTCCCCCCCTTTATGCTTGCTGTCCAAGGTTATTTACCATGTACCCTACCACCTTTATAGTAACAAAACCAAGGAATGAGCCATGCACACTCCCTAACTTCAAGTGAGTTTCAATCCAAGGCCAAGTAATTGAGCATCATCTACTCTTGTATTATCAACTTGTTTACAAATATTTATCTTCAGATTTCGGATGTTTCAGGTAACAATGGCAAAAAGTAGATGATTGAGAAGCAAAAAGTAGCTTGTGGATTCTTAAGTGGATTTCAAATTTAGGAAGTAATTTATTTTTAAACATTAGGTTTGCTTTTGTTTTGTTTTGAATTGAATATGGATGTACATAATTAACTCCTTAACAATATTTGATTTAGTACCTTATTTTGAACATATAATTATATGTATTTAATTATTAACATTTGGGCGAAGTATAATATATATTAATATAATTATATGTGTTATTTAGAGTAAAGAAGACTTACGCATACATTAGAGTGTATGAAAATATTACATATAATAGACAATTTTGCGTATAAGAGAGATGGAGGGAAGCTTTAAAAAAAGCGAATTGTGACGCTTTAGAGTATCAATATAGTTTGGCAGGATTGTTGGGGAACTAGCTGTATGAAAAGTAATTATCGGCTATAAAACGCGTCGATATTTCCATATAGTGACTCAAGAAACCGCCAAAATATTCTCATTTAGTGACTACAAAATGCGTCACTATATTTCGGCTCTGAAAATAGTGACGCTTCCCGGAATCGGGGAGACTGAAAACGTTGACGCTTTTTTGCGACGAAAAATGACGAAAAAGCGTCTAAAAATGCATGTGTTCTCTTGTAGTGTCCCTTTTCTTTATGTAGAAGACAAGTATATAAAGACTTTAAGACTTTACATCTATTCAAATATTCAGACATGTATCAAATTCTTTTACAGCTTTAGTATTGTACAATTATTTGATATCCGCTCTTCCTTGCACTTATTATATTCTTGTAATAGTTGATGATAGTTATGTTACTCTAATTTTAGCTGATAACAGTTGTATTCTATAGCTTCCATTTGTATGATTCCTTAACAAAGTTAAACGTATGTCTCGCAACATTTTGTTGTGAAGGACCAAGTTATGTAGCAATTATTCCCTTACAAGTCCAAAAACATCTGGATTTTTTTGTCATCGGCTACAACATTAATTCCAATTTCTAAACACAAAATACCAAGTTTACTTAGGTTGGTGCCATCATTTACACTCAAAGAAAAAAAATTTGGATATCTTGTATATTGTGTAGTAGCTTGTTGACTCTAATGATATAGATCAATAATATTGCATGACACATATAATGATACAAAAAAGTGGAGCAAAAAATTATGTTTCAACTACAATAAAGACACGAACTTTATAATATTAGTAATATAGTCTTGAAATTTATTGTAGATGAGTAACCAATTTTTTTTACATCGCAAAAATTTACATTAATTAAAAAACGAAATTACAACCTAATGCTATTACAACCAACATGAAACATAAATCAAACAGACATTACGGTGAGCATCACTTGCTCTTACACTCCCTACTAAGAAAAAAAAACTTATTGCTAATCCAATCCAAATGAACCTTATCTTGGGCGACTTTTGGTAAGTGTGGGTAATACGTCTTGTCGAAAAAGACCTAATAGAATGAGAGAGAATCTGTTGAAACGTTGTACCCTGATGATCTTCGGAGGTAGATTGCTGCCTTCCATCTTGTTGAATCTTTTGTTCACAAGATGATAAATCTCAAGGTCCTTTTACATAAATTTCTTCCTGGGATTTTATTGATTGAACTACCAAAAAAGTCACATCCTTTGGTGGCTTCTGACCCTGCTTCGAGGGTACCCAGAGTTTTGCCCCAAAAGGCGAAAGCTCAAAATGCATGGAGGTCGAAACTTGCCCCAAATTAATTTAGAGGGCCTTCCACAAGATGCATTTTTTATGTGTGATGATTTCGAAATCATCACATGAACTTGGGCCGAATTATCTTGATTGCATTTGCCCAATCGTTGGATCTGAAAATCCAACCTCGCAATCCCAAAACCTGAAGATCGAGCCACAACAAATATAAATCCTATCCTAGATTGAGAATTGCCTCTCATCTTACCCAACTTTCGGGCTCCTAAAGTTGTTTGAACCAAACCATGCCAAACTCCAGGAGCATCTTCCTCATAGATCGGGTTTCCTAGATCATCCCTCGTCATAGGAAACCAACATCCTTCTATTGCCCACCTAGTACTACTAAACATCATCCTAGCACAACCATAAACTGTATGGCAAAGTTAATTGGATCTTGATACAACTACACTAAGATTGAAACAGAAATCGTAACTGAACTAAACGACATAACTAACCAAAATAACTAAGCGTAATCTTCGATTGCGGATCTCCACGAGACAAGCTACACCAGCGCTACGCAAACGAACCAGCCACGCCACCACAAACTAAACTGGGGTGGAACTCAGGCAGTAAGGTTCACAGCCAAACCAACTAACCAAAACCACAAACCAACCATACCAAAACATCGAACAGGGAAACGGGAAGGGAACTCACTAAACGTTGGAACGACTAAACACTAGGGGAAGGGGGAGGGGGAGGGGAAAGGGAAACGCACAAAAAGACCGACGAAAACAACTAGGGGAAGGGGGAAAGTGGGGAGGGGGAAAAGGAAAACCTAATATACGGGAAAGACGGGAAGGGTGACGACGGAGGGAAAGGAGACTGGGCGAGGGACAACCGGGGGAGGGGGAAGACATGGAGGGGAACCGGAGGAACGATGAGCAAGAGCTAGGAAAGGACTTGACACAGGGGAACGGGGAGGGGAAAACCTAAACTAAGGACGAAGAGAGGCCCATATACATGCTCGCCGGCTACCCTGCGGCCACCAGTGAGCCTGCGGGGCGGCGGGCGACGTTCAGGTGATCTTGAGGTGACTTTTGAGTAACCATTTATTTGATACATATAATATAACGTCCTCTAACGTGATCTTGAGGTGATGATTGTCGTGCTCAAACAATTTTTTTTGACATCACACTTTGACAACAAAACATTGACCAATCGATTTAAAGTGTTCGAGTTCTCCATCATGAGTAATCGGAGCAGACTAATGGCAGTACTATTGCTTTTAATGGTTGTATCTGTAGAGTCTGGCTAGATGGCGCAACGTTGACGAGTGAACAACAATGCAAAAAGTCTCATTTTACCCTTCTTGCTTAACCAAGGTTTAGATTATTTGGTTTAGATGATTTACTTTTCTTTTGTTACCTTGTATTGTATATATACTTCTATTAAAATGACTAACAAGAGTCTTCTATAGATCAGTGACAATATCTATTTTTCCACTCCACCTCGTTGCCATTTTATAAACTTCTCTATTACGTCAACAATTGTATATGAAATGTAAAAAAGGAAGTTCATTAATTCTAACATATATATATATGTATTATGTATCACTCGTCGTCATTAGGAAATTAGAAAATAGTAATAATCACATCAACATATGCACCTCGTGTGAGGTGGAAAGTTGTGGAGTGCTCTAAATAAATTGAAGGAAAATTTGTGAGAAATCACTTTCTAAATATAAATTCATTCTTACGAGAAACACCATCTTAAAAAATATTGACACGAGACCATCTATTATGAACTTTTTAGTCAGATGAAACATGTCGCCAAACTTCGGTTGTTTACTTCTTTTTTCTATTGTTGACTCGCACGTGCAACTCACTTGACCCATTAAACCCTCCCCTTACATTTATTTTTTCTCATCTTCTTTGAGAGCAAGTGATTTATCGAGAAAATCAAGGTTGATAATGAAATAGAAATTTGAGGATAATTGGGTCCTGTGAGCTATGAGTGCAAGTGGATGCCTAAATATGGAAGTAAATGGCAGGAATCCGACGATAGGTTTCATCACATTAAAAAAACATAAAAGGTGGTTTCTTGCAAAAAAAAATTTATAAGCTGGTTTTTTATAATAAAAAAACAGGTATTTGAAAGGTGCATGGTATATAAAAAATTTTATTGTTTGAGTTGCTGATACACGACAAAAAGGTTACAAAAAAGTAGTAGCAATAAGTCATTTACGAAAATTGAGAACTAGTAGTACGTCAAGGTGTATATATGCACTAGTATTATTTTTTTTTTTTTTAAACAGGAGAAAAAACTAGGCTAGCCCCTGATAGAGGACCAGCCTAAAACATCCTTACGGATGATAGAGAGGAAAGAAAGGTCAGAAAGTTCAAACCAGTGATGAAGAGAACCATACAGATGACCTTTGTGAGCCAGGAAGTCCGCCGCTTGATTAGCCTCCCTAAAACAATGAGAAAAAACAACATTGCCAATAATATCCAAATCAGAACGCGCATCACAAATTAAAGAATCGATTTCCCAAGGAATTTTCCAAGTCCTGCGGAGAGAATTAATGACAGACAGATTATCCCCTTCCACAATAAGATTCTTGATTCCCGCAGCCAACGCTGCTCTAACCCCTTCTCTCATGCCCCAGGCTTCGGCAATGAGAATAGAATGACTACTATGAACAGGCATAGCTCCCATGATGACAATATTACCTAACCAATCACGTATAATAAAGCCACAAGAAGCACTCCCATCCTGCAATTTTGAGCCATCAAAATTCAATTTAAAAGACTCAGAAGGCGGCTTAACCCACCACACTTCCTTAGGGATAGACGAGACTTTCCTAGGAAGATTGGTAAGACTAGTCTTATCATAAAAAACACGATCGGCTTGTTGGGTATAACCCCATTCGTGACTAAAACTTTTAATAAGAGAAACCGTCCTAAAACAGGAAGTACTCTCATTCTGAAAAATAACTTTGTTTCGGGCAAACCAAACATGCCACCAGACACAGGCCAACTTGGCAAAATTCCCAGGTTTAATGACATCACAAATCGAGGAAAAAATGGCATCAATTTCCTCTCTAGGGTCTACCACTGGAATAGCTGGCCAAAGACCAGATTGAGAAAGCTGAAAAATAACATCATGGGTGAAAGGACAATCAAACAACAGATGATGAGAATCCTCTGAATGAAACCCACAAAAAACACAATCCTTAGGCATAAAAACATGGGACTTTTCCAACCTAGACTTAGTAGGAAGACCATCAACACACACCTTCCAGAGAAAAAAATCTAACCTTAGGAGGAACATCTAAGGACCAAATCCAATTAAAACCCACCTTAGATGGGGTAGGTTTATCCAAATTCTGAAGAAATTTGACACCAGACTTAACTGAATAAATCCCATCTGGAGTCAGCCCCCAAACAAGCTTATCCACACAGTTAGAAGATGGAAGAAAACAACCCATCACATCCTGCACTATCCCACTTGGGAGAAAACTTTCCAAAAAAGGAAAATTCCAATTCTTATCAGATGTTCTACAATCACTCACACGTAAAGAATCAAAACACAAAGGGCCATAGACAATGGACGAAATAGGCACAGGGTAGACCCAATTATCATGCCAAAATGAGATATTGGACCCAGAACCAACCTGCCATCTCAACCCACGCCAGAAAAAAGGTCGCAGCTTCATGAGATTTCTCCATTGCCACGAAGTACTACTGCTTACAGAGTAATCCCAAAGGGAGGACTGCTTCAAATATTTCTTCGAAATCAGGTCCACCCAAATATTAGAAGGGGAAGAGATGATTTTCCAAAGGAGCTTCATTTGGAACGCCATATTAGAAATTTTAGTTTTTCCAAAACCTAGGCCACCAAAACATTTAGGGCGACAAATTGAATCCCAACCAATCATATTGGCCATACCTGCATTTGGATCCTTGTTCCAAAAGAAATTCCTACTAGTTTTATCTAGACCGGAAAGAATAGGAGACGGAAGAGAGAAACTTTGCATTTGAAAATTCGCTTTAGTGGCTAAATTAGAATGAATCAACACAGCTCTACCAGCCTGGGATAGAGAATTCGCCTTCCACTTCGATAATTGATTAACAGACTTATTCAGCACATCCCCAAACGTATTCTTGGATACACGAGAGTCAATAATCGGGCAACCTAGATACGTACCAAGAGAAAACGCATTATTCATCATCAAAATATCCTGAAATCTAAGACAATCCTCCGGAGCAACATTAGTTGTACATTGAAATCCCGACTTATGGAAATTAACCAACTGACCAGACATGGAACAATACTTGTCTAAGATACTCTTAATAATATGACAACTTTCAACAGAAGCTCTAGCAAAGAGCATAGTATCATCCGCAAACGTCAAAAAAGGAACTTTAACACCAGAACGACTTCGCTTGACACCAAGAAGCTTAGAGTTAAAGAAGCTATGATTATGGATTTGGCGAGCCAAAAGCTCAGCACAAAGAATAAAAAGATAAGGAGATAACGGGTCACCTTGACGAATACCCCTGGATGGGAAGAATCTATCCCCAGGAAGACCATTAACTAGGACTGAAAACGAGACCGAGGAAATACACGATTTAATCCACTGAACCCACTTAGGATGGAACCCTAACTTTTCCAATGTAATAATAATAAAATCCCATTCGAGACGATCATAGGCCTTTTCCATATCTAGCTTTATAGCAATCCACCCTTCTTTCCCACCTTTATTCTTAAAAGAGTGAAAAACTTCATGAGCTATAAGAATGTTATCTTGAATTAACCTTTCAGGGACAAATTAAAAGCCCCTTGAAGCGGTTGAATAATGGAACCCAAAAAACTTTGAAGCCGACTAGTAAGAATTTTAGAAATAATCTTATAAATAGTAGAGCATAAACTAATAGGACGGAAATGATTAGCAGACTCAGGAAGATCTACTTTAGGAATCAAGGTAATAAAAGTATGGTTGATTTCATTTAGCAAATTACCAGAATGAAAGAAAGTTTTAACGGCCCGACAAACGGAGCCCCCGATGAGAGACCAAAACTTCTGAAAAAAGAAAGGGGGGAAACCATCAGGACCTGGAGTTTTATCCGGGGCTAGAGCAAAAACCGCAAGCTTAATTTCCTCGCTTGAAACACTACGAATTAACCATTCATTATCCTGATCAGACAAAATAGGCGAAATGAGACAAAATATAAATAGACAAAATATGCACTAGTATTAATGAACATTAAGAAAAATGGTTTGAAGAACATGTTATAACATATGTTTATAAAACAAAATAAAAATTTTATTAGGCACATAAGGAAAAGGGGGCGAAGGAAATGGAAATGTGAAATCCATTAGGACAAAAGAATAATTTTCTTGCTTTTCTATTTTTTGGAATACGTTGAACCTTGTACACGTGTGTGTTGGGTGTCTTTTAAACTGTTTATTCTCTCACCTTTGTCTTCCTCTCTCTTCTCTTTCTTCCTTAACTTTTGGATCTGCCATTTGTTATGCCTTCCGCTTCTTTCTTCATCATCTATTTTCCTCCTTCCCCTTATCTTTTCTTAGCTCTTACTAATTATTCCATTTTTCTTATGGGTTCTCAAATCAGCCAACATGAGTTCACGAAGAACCAATAAAAACCAATGCAATTTATAAAGAAACCGGATTCAAGGAGTTCAAGCTTTGTTTTCCAAGAAGAACCAATACAATACACTGTAAGAGGTACAGCTATTCAAATTTCCTCTTTTTTCTTATTGATTTTTAATAGATTTCATTAGTTGTAGTAGTTTTACTAGCTTTTATTTTTGGTTTAATCTATATATTTATATTCAAGCTTTATTTAATTTTTATATTCAAACTGTATTTAAATGTAATTAGGGAGCATACCAAGCATTTGGTTCATATGTTTCTGGTATGAGGTATGGGTTTAGAATGACCAAAATATATACCTAGTTTTTGTTTAATAAATAGATAGATATAAAACTCATATCTTAAAACCATAAGGTATGGGATTTAGAAACCCAAGGGGAGGTGGATATGACTCATAACAATACCTCTAGGTATCAAATAAAAGAAAAATTTTCATTCCAATATAAAACCAAACACATGGTATGAGGTATCAAGCTCCAAACCTATACCACTTTGGTTTCATTCTTGATTCCAAACTCATACCATTATATGAATCATACCGTTAATGGTTGCTTAAAAGTTGAAAAATAATAAGATAATATTTTTTATATTTTGTAATATTTTTTCTTGAAATATGGTGTACATATGGATGACAATTTAAATGGTAATTTGTTTCTCTATTTCACTTGATTTTTATAAAGCGGATGAAAACCCAAAATAAATTAATGAAAAACAGATGATGGGTGGAGCATGTGATATTGGTCGCTTCCAGGTGATGCTTCATCTCATTCGTTACTCATCCATCCACTCGTTTAATATATATTATGATTACTAAATATTAATCAAGATTATGAAAATAAAGGGGAAAAAATAATTCTAACTTATAATTTTTTTTGTAAAAGTATTTTTTCGTTTTTCTCCTTTTTTTTTACAAACTTAAATATTTATTAGTGAAAATATTTTTTTTAAAGAAGATGTAAACATATTAATTTTAAATATAGCTTTACCCGTTAAACTCCCAATCCACCGATCAGCCCGCGCATGGCGAATGGACGGATATGCATGATGAATCAAAGATAAACAGTTCATGAAATAATAAAGATATTAAAGTAGCGATACCATAAATTAGAATATATATTAAATGTAATCTAATAAAATGGAAGAGGAAGCATATTATCCGCTTGAGTCAAGGATAAAAAAAAAGTGTAACTCATCTAATCTATACTAATATATTAAAAGGTGTGTATGACAACGTATACACGCCACGCGCACCTCTCGTTCTTCACTGTAGATTGTCCAACGTACATATGTCATGTCAACTAACAAAAAAAAATTGACTTGCAACAAGATTTGAACCCGTGACATCTGGCTATTATACATAGCACAACTACCATCTCAACCAACGTTTAATCATGCTTCAAATGTCCAAATTATTATATTTGTACCTTTTAAATGTTGAGTTTTTTTATTATATTTTAATGCAAATGGAAAAAAAATGCATATCAAGTTCGAAAAAAATACCACCTGGAGCAACGCTCGGGCCTAAATACTAGTTAATTAGATAATATATTTGCATACGTATATGTTAGTATTTCAAGTTTTCCATGATAATATAACAAGTTAACCAATTTATGTGTATATTGGTTTTACCATTGCATATCTATTGGTTTGCATTACATATATATATATATATATATATATATATATATATATATATATATATATATATATATATATATATATATATATATATATATATATATATATATATATATATATATATATATATATATATATATATTTATTTATTTATTTATTTATTTTCGTTTTTCTACTTTTTCTTTTACAAACTTAAATATTTATTAGTGAATTTTTTTCTAAAGAAGATGTAAACATATTAATTTTTAATATAACTTTACCCGTTAAACTCCCAATCCACCGATCAGCCCGCGGATGGCGAATGGACGGATATGCATGATGAATTAAAGAAAAACAGTTCATAAAATAATAATGATATTAAAGTTGCGATACAATAAATTAGAATACTACATCCGTTTCATATTAATCTTCACACTTACACTTTTGACACTATTCACAAATTTCCCTTTGACTATCATTTGTGAATTATGGTTAAGAGAAAATATAGTCATGTGGGGTCTTGTTTGAGTCGTCTCGATATGTAGTTTTAGAATATCGACTTTTTATATTTTTTACAAATACAAAATTAGAGATATAAAGGATCAAAGTAGTGCATCGACATGCGTGAAAAGTGTAAGTGTGTAGATTAATATGAAACGGATGTAGTATATATTAAATGTAATCTAATAAAATGGAAGAGGAAGCATATTATCCGCTTGAGTCAAGGATAAAAAAAAATGTGTAACTCATCTAATTAATTAGATAATATATTTGCATACGTATATGTTAGTATTTCAAGTTTTCCATGATAATATAACAAGTTAACCAATTTATGTGTATATTGGTTTTACCATTGCATATCTATTGGTTTGCATTATATATATATATATATATATATATATATATATATATATATATATATATATATATATATATATATATATATATATATATAAAAAGAGGTTTATTTGTCCTTTAAAGTTTTTCTACTTTTTCTTTTACAAACTTAAATTTTATTAGTGAATTTTTTTCTAAAGAATTTTGTGAATATTTTGAGTGAAAATATAATCTCGATATGTAGATTTTAGAATATCGACTTTTTATATTTTTTACAAATACAAAATTAGAGATATAAAGGATCAAAGTAGTGCGTCGACAGTGCGTGAAAAGTGTAAGTGTGTAGATTAATATGAAATGGATGTAGTATATATTAAATGTAATCTAATAAAATGGAAGAGGAAGCATATTATCCGCTTGAGTCAAGGATAAAAAAAAAAAAATGTGTAACTCATCTAATTAATTAGATAATATATTTGCATACGTATATGTTAGTATTTCAAGTTTTCCATGATAATATAACAAGTTAACCAATTTATGTGTATATTGGTTTTACCATTGCATATCTATTGGTTTGCATTATATATATATATATATATATATATATATATATATATATATATATATATATATATATATATATATATATATATATAATAAAGAGGTTTATTTGTCCTTTAAAGTTTTCTTATGAAGCCATTAATTATTTTGACAGGGAAGAAAACGGATTTTAAAAAACCATTCCTAAACTTAGAGACGGATTTCAAAAATCCGTCTCTAAAATTAGAAACGGATTTTTGAATTCTCTAAAGTTAGAGACACCTTTTGAACTAGATCTACAGTTAGAGATTTGATTAAAAAACATCTCTAAAGTAAAAATTTTTAAATCCGTCTCTAAAATTAGAGACGGATTTTTGAAATCCGTCCTAAACTTGGAGACGGATTTTGAAATCCGTCCCTAAACTCGGAGACGGATTTTGAAATCCGTCTCTAATCTTTTGGGTGAATATTATTCCGTCTGCTAAATTAGAGACGGATATTTGGGATTCCGTCTCTAAGTTCGTTTAGCGACGAGGACTTTAGTAACAATAATCCGTCTCTAAACCCGTCTCTAAAATATATAAGCGCGGATTTTGACGATTTAGAGACGGATTATGTCCGTCGCTATAGAGTGATTTTTTTGTAGTGCGGTACGAACACCAGTGGAAGCCCCTACAAAGATTCACAATTGAGGCCAAGAAGAAAAGAGATGAAAGAGAAAGAGAAAGAAGGGTAAAGAATGAAGGAAAAACCTTCAAAAAAGAAGAAAAACCTAGCGATGGAGGCTAGGAAAAAACTCTCCCAAGGAGAAACCCTAGAGAGAAAAAATCCTCCCAATGAGAAACCCTAGAGGGAACCAGGAATAGACGGACCCTATGAAGCCAGTACTTTTGATTAAAAATCACCTTGTAGTGAAGCTTGGGCTTAACTGAATACACGCGAGGAAGAGGTCCATATCCATAGACATGCAAGTGATATATCAAGAATTTTTCTTTTCCTATGGTTCGGAATAGGGGTGCTAATCGAGCGAGTCGATCGCGAGATGGGGTCTGCTCGACTCGACTCGAAAATCGACCGACTCGTGCTCGACTCGACTCGAAACTCGCCGAGCACAAAATTTCCTAGCTCGACTCGTGCTCAATAAGAATTATTGATGCTCGACTCGACTCGAGCTCGTTAAGCTCGACTGATCGACTCGAACTCGCTCGTTAAGCTCGACTCGACTTGGGCTCATTATGCTCAACCCAACACAAGCCCATCAAGCTCAACCCAAACTCTCAAGTGTCATCCTTCCCATTTATAAAGAAAATAAGCTTTGGTTTTTAGTTTTCAACCAATGTGGGACTTTTGTTTAAGCCACCATCTTTTTATAAAGTAAAATAGGCTTTGATTTTTTGTCTTTCTACCAATGTGGGATAAGTTTTATGCATTATTTCTCCCTCCCCCTTTCCAACTTATTTACCTTACTTTCTTTTTAAGTATATTTTTTTCATTCTCATTTCAACAATTTATATAAAAAATTTTAACGAGTTGCTCGCGAGCTTATCGAGTCGAGTTGGAGCTTGCTCAACTCGACTCGTTAAGGTCTCGAGTCGATCACGAACTCGAGTCGAGCAAATTCGAGTCGAGCGTTGACCGAGTATTGACCGAGTCGATCACGAGCTGCTCAACTCGATTAGCACCCCTAGTTCGAAAGGTTAACACTTCAATTAAAGTCGCTTCTAAAATTGAAGTAATGCACAAGGAAACTGATTTTTATAGGAATGGAGTCAGAATATTCAAATGTTCAACATATAAACGGCAAAACCAAATTTTGGGCCTGTTCTTTATCATTATTTTGTTTTTTATTTTCAGTTTCCTTTAATATTGGAAAAATTGACATGAATAATCCCAACTTTCACCAGTCTTTTAAAAATAATCCCAACTTTGGATTATCTTCGAATAATCCCAACTTTAGGGGGTACCTTCTCAAAATAATTTGAACTATTAATTAACTATATATTATAGACCTAAAACGGATTAGTGTAGGCAATAAAAGTTATAGTTTGGTTTATTTTGAGAAGGTCCCCTCAAAAATTAGGATTATTCTAAAATAATCCAAAGTTGGGATTATTTTGAGAAGACAGGTGAAAGTTGGGATTATTCATGTCAATTTTTCCATTAATATTTAAAAACTAAAATATGGACAAGATACGAACCATTTGGTGTTGTTTTATGTTTTTGATTTCATGAGATATGAAAGCCAAACGTATTCTGCTGTTCAGTTAGATGGAGTAATTTTCGTTCATCTTTTACAGATCTGAAGCGGAGAAGTCAAAACAACTAAAAGTGATTTTATACTTGTAATTTTATGAAACAGGCAGTCAGCCATCTTTGTGATAGTTATTTTCAGTCTGCCATGACTGCCACCAGCTCGACATTGAGACCATCGGTCACTAGAAAAAATATCTCAACAGCTTAAGTCTCTTAAGAATCCGTAAATTTTATGATAGCTCCGAAACAGATGTCCGAATCCCCCAAAGTTTGAGGGTGGGGGAGGGTGGCAAGGAAGGGGAGGCGGTGGTTGGCCTGCTTGTGGCAGTTTTGGGGTGGGGGAGGAAGGGTGTGGTGGTTTAAGACGTTTTACCTGTTGTAGCAGCCAGCAGGTCATTTACCTATTGTAGCAGGTCTATTTTTTGAAAACATAAGCCAAAGTTGGGACCAATGAGGATTAATCAAATGTTGGGACTGAAATGTTGGGACTGAAATGGCAGACTGCCCATAATTGGTACTGATCCTGTTAATTTTTCCTTTTTTTTAGGCAAAATTGACCTCAATACCACAAACTATAGCGCGGGAGCACCCATCGCCACCAACTTTGACCTGTAGCCAAAACACCACAAAATATTGGCCCGGTTGCACTAAATATCATAAATGACGCCGAATCTAACTTTTCTCAACACTTGTTCACGTGACTAAGGCTTCGAATCAATAAAAAATAGGATAAATGACAGGAAAAAGGGAAAATGGAAAAAAAAATTAACATAGATTCCCCTTTGTCGGCAAGATAAGTTAGCTCCAGCGTCATTTATGACACTCGCTGCACCCAGGCCAATAGTCTGGGGTGTTCTGGCTACTAGATAAAGTTGATGGTGTTAAGTGCACTCGTGCCATATCTTATGGTGTTAAGGTCAATTTTACTTATTTATTTATTTATTTTGAAGGGATTCCACTACATTACTTTAATTGGCAACTATTTAGTATACAAAGTTTTTTTTTTTTTGACAATTTAGTATACAAAGTTTGTTGTGAATTATTAGTTGAATTGATTTATTTTATGGTAATAAGTTTTTAGATATTTAAAACATCTTTTCTAAAATATTTTTTTTCTTTTTACTAACTCTCTCTGTATTTTTTTTTGTTTCTTCCTCCTTTAACTGTTCATTGACCTTAAATATCTTTCGTTACATATTAGTAAAGATTATAACGATTGAATATTAATAAAACACTCTTTGGGACAAAATCAAACAAGATTTCACATCACTGTATTAATTTTTTAAAATATTGAGCAGAATTGAAAAGATTTTCTCTAATTGTAAATAATGTCAAGATTACTAGTAGGATGAACAAAACAATAGATAAAGATAATATTATATCATGAATTTTTTTTCCTTTAACGCATTTCATCCTTTACTTGTATCATTACAAACAAGTCTAACCCTTAAAAAGATAATCAAAGCATATTTAGTGGGTGTTTGGTATACAAGAAATTATGTAGGCAATTGAAATTTTCATGATTTTCCGTTTTAAGTAATTGTTTGGTTGACATAAATTGGGGAAAATGGGGGCAATGAAAATTCCTAGGAAATTAAAATTCCTACAAAACGTGGAAATTTATTCACCCACCACCTTGGTCATTTAAAATTCCTACATCAATTATGGGAATTTGATGCCAACCAAACACATTAAATCCATTTCGTAGGAATTACATAAGGGAAATGGCTTCCTATGAAATGTAACTTTCCATGGGAATTAAAAATTCCCATGTATACCAAATATTCCCTCCGTTTTCTTTTGTTCCTGTATTTCCCATTTAGAAATTTCAATATTTTGTTCCTATTTGGAATCTTTCCATATATAGTATAATTTATGAATCAAATTTCACATTAGTTTTAAGTTGCAATAAATGTGCTGACACTATTGAGTAGTCATTTTTTGCTTCTTTTACCCCTCAAACTTTTGTCTCATTAATTGCCTAACATAGAGTAACTCAAAGGGGAATAAATGTGTTCACACTAGTTTGGAGTAATTTTACTTTTTTACCTCCTCAAACTTTTGTGTCATTGATTGCTTTACCTAGAATAACTCAAAGGGCTAAAATATTTATTTTTAGTTAATAAATTTTATTTAAAATTGTGGAATCTTGCCCATCTTTTGAGTTGCATTGGTTTCTTCTCCGATTCCAAATAGGAACAACAAAAGAAAACAGAGGGAGTTACCACTTACCACTTATTTTGTTTATGATTAGAATTTGAATGTAATCCATGTAGGTTAATTTTTAAATCGTAAAAATGCCATTTTTAGACATTAATCTAGTGTGAGAAGATTCTATACAATTATTTTTTCGTCATTTATTCGTAATTTGGTAGGTAATGAAATCATAATGTACTATGTTAGCACCCTGTGTGTTGCATGATTTTAAAAACTTTCTTTTGTGTGTGTATTATAGGGGGTGGATCTTGGAGCTTTCTTTCTTCTGAATAAGCGGGCGACAAAAGCTGGATGATCTGAGCACGCTAAGGCTAAGCATATTTGTAAGACAATCAAGATTTGCAATTCAACAGTTTGTACCTTCTCTTAAAAGAAAGATGAAAAGTGTTTTGCTCAGGTTGATTGATCAATTTTTGGTTAGACTGTTAACTTTATTTATGTTAAGTTAAGGCTAACTTTTTGATAAATTTGACATTATTATATTTATATTTGCTTTTGATTTATGGTACAGTGGTCAAGTAAGAAAACCAAATGAGATGCAGAGGCTTATTCTAACCACTTTTGTTGGGATAATGTTTGGGTTCTTCTTAGGTGTATCATTTCCTTCACACCCTCTCACAGAGAAGGTACGGAGAAGTGATTCATTCAAATTTCAATATACTTTTTTCTTTATGGAGACTTCTCATTATTAACCATAAAAGTAATCGAGATTTTGCTTCTTATACTTGGCAACCAAAATACCAACGCTTAGATCGTGCACACGCTTGTACATAGAGCATGGTGTGCACATGTACATGGATAACAAGCCAAATGTACATGGATAACAAGTCAAATGAACACATGTACATGGACAACAAGCCAAATGAACATATGTACATCTTTGTTGGTACATGTTCATTGGTATTGGTCTTTGTGTTCATAATCTAGTCCTTCATGTTCATCGTGCGTATGATTCTCATCCTACAGACGTGTATATGTAATAAGTTGGGCCAAAATACCTCCTCGTTCCTTAAAAACAAAATACTCCCTCGTTTTATATTAGTTCACCCTTTTGCTTTTTTTTTTTTACAGTCATCAGGATGTTCCTTTGACCATGATTATCTTCAACTGTATACTGACAGAAACTATATGAAGTTGATTTAAATCTACAAACTAAAATGAATGGAACAAGATGCCCACATGATGATGTTTAGCATTATAAATTAGTGTTAGAATACAACGAAAGCTAATAAACTCTGACTTACAAAAAGCAAAAAAAGTAAACTAATGAACAACGGAGGGAGAATCATATGACCCCATATCCTCTCCTTTTTCTTTTATGTTCCAAGTTGAAATCTCTTTGAAATACAAAAATGTCAAATTGGGAACATGGAAAGGGAATAGAAAGAGTATCATTGTTTATTCTATAATACATCCTGGCACAAAAAAAAGTAGAACAAAATCTTATACATTTCAAGAAGACATGGGTTTTAATTTGATATTGGCACAATCTTTGAATTATATGAACTATTTTTGCGTTTTTCTTTGCCTCAATATGTGCCCATATAAAATTACTTAACCTTATTTATACTTAATAATAGAGTATGATCAACACAAATTGTTACCAAATTTATCATTAACGTCCCTTTCAGTTGTATAATGTAGCATAGTACAGGCCCATCTTACAAAATATGAATAAATAATCATGAGATTATTGATGAGAATTTACTTTTTAATTATACTACTGAGTCATTTAGTCTATATGTTCCTTTTTTATAAAACTAAAAATTATAATAAAATACATTTCGCAGATGAACCTTGAAGCCCCTCTTTTGCCACCAATAGATCTGACTTACATAGAAGATAAGTACTCAGGGCTTTCAACCCAAGCCTTGTTGAATGCCTGGTCTACATTGAAAGGCAGAAGGGTTGGCCCATCCAAGGGTCAAGCATTAAACGACACTAAGGTATGTTTTTTACATCATAGTATGTCATAAATTCCTTTTCATTTTTCTTTACATGGAAGATGGAGTTACTCTAAGCTATCACTATGAATAACTTTTACTGTTGTAACTTTCATATTTCATGCAATTTTTTTTTAAAATGAAGGCATATATAGTCAATAAAAATATTACAGACATGTAGAACTAAAGTTTTATCCAGTAATAGTTGTTTATGACAGACCAGGGGAGGGGTATGCTAATAATGAACATTGTAGCTTCTTTACTTGCCTTCCTTGCATTGCTATTGTATCTGCAACTTCGTTTGCTTCTCGGCCTTCATGTTGTAGCTCAATGTCAGTGCTTTGCTGGAGCAATTCCCTGCATTTATCAACTAGTTGTTATGGGTCCAACCCAAGTTAGTAATATGTGTTTTTATTTGGGTCCTTTCATTTGGCCCAATATTATGTAGGAATATATAGATGCAAATAGCGGAATTTCAGGAAACAATTTCCTAACATCTATCATAGGATCACAAACATAATCAGACACATGAATCATTCAATAGGGATTAAATATCAAACCTTTGTAGCGTGATTTCCCTGTTGTATGCAAGCTTTGAAGATCCGAGAGCCCCAAGTGTTGCTCCTCTAATCAGTCCACGAGCACCAGTTGAACACCAACGTCTGCTAGAACGGAAGAGAAAAGATCCCTTGCTTTTGGTGGTATAGGCGCCGGCTAGAGGGAATAGATTTGGGTTTCAATTCTCTCTCTTGTGAAAAGAAACTGATTAAAGATTTTATCACCTAAACTCTAATATTATATCCTATATATAATAGAAGAGTCATAGGTTAGTTAGGAGAACTAATTCTCCTCCTATTCCCCTTTAGCCCGGCCCAACCCTAATCCTAAATGGATTTGGATTGCTTTGTCCAACTTGTGCTACAATGTGTGACCTCATAGGATTAATATATTTTAGTTATAGGCCCAATCATTATTGTCCTATTAATCATATTTATTCTCTAGCAAGAAAATAAGATTACTAAAATAATTAACTTTATTATCTTCATAATATTATTCCTATTTATATTTAGTAATTGCCGGGATGTCTAAGGACATATTCCTTCAATCTCCCACTTGTCCGAAGACAAGAGCGCAATGTTAAATTCCTTAAGTCACTTAATGTCAAATTTGATAACACAATGTTATTCTCAAATTTATGTTCCTTGATCGCTGAGTTCGAACTGCTCAAATGAGGATTAACTCTTTAATCCTATTCCGCATGGCCATGCAATTTTCCGTTCTCGCTCATCAAGAGGCCCGACACCATTCCTATTTAATAGGAGGACTTATCCACTCTTGTATGACCATAACTCCCACTCAATTCTTAGCCCACCTGATCACTGCCTTTATAACCTCCTTTTACGGCACGGCGTTTAACAGTGTCAAAGTTAAACTAATTATGTTGTGGTTATTAAGACATACTCATGTCTAAGGAATCCACTAAATATAGTAGTTCGATTCTACTTTTAGAATCTAATTAGGTCAAGTCTCAATGTATCAACTATACATCCATATAATCAATTAGACATCTCTATGTCTCCATAGCCCATGGAACTGCGCTATCAATTAATTATATACTAGTCTTTTAAATAAATCACTTATGTCCAATTTAGTGATTTAGACTAGGGACTTTTAAATAAATTGTGATTTCAGTTCACTTTATAGGGTTCCATTATCAAAACGTTTTCGATAATCCTATTTGAAAACACAAATTATTTGGACATTTTATTTAATACTAAACCAAACAATTAAATAAGAACGAAATTTTATTGATAAACATTTCAAAGCATAATAAATGTCTTTACAATTGTAAACATGAAGTAAACAACCTAAAGCCATTCTCCCATATGCTTAAGCCCCATAGACCTAGTATGACACTCATGCTTAGGTTGAGCAAGCGGTTTAGTCGGAGGATGCGCTACGTTATCCTCAGTATGAACCTTGCTTACTTTCACATCCTCTCTACCAACGATTTCTCGAATGAGATGGAATTTCCTGAGCACATGTTTAGACCTTTGATGCGATCTGGGTTCCTTAGACTGAGCAATGGCACCATTGTTGGCACAATACAACTCAATGTCATTCTCAATGCTAGGAACTACACCAAGCTCACCAATGAACTTTTTGATCCAAACAACTTCCTTTACTGCATCAGCTGCTGCAATATACTCAGCCTCTGTTGTAGAATCCGCGATGGTACTCTGCTTAGAGCTCTTCCAACTCACGGCTCCTCCATTGAGACAAAATATGAAACCCGGTTGCGATCGGAAATCATCTTTGTCACTCGGAAGCTTGCATCGGTGTATCCAAGAACAACCAACTCATCATCTCCACCATAAACCAAAAAATTATCCTTAGTCCTTCGCAAGTACTTAAGGATGTTTTTATTTGCAATCCGGTGCACATCTCCCGGATTTGATTGGTATCTGCTTGCATATACTCAAAGCATATGCAACATCCCGGTCGAGTGCATATCATGGCATACATAATGGATCCTATCGCGAAGCATAGGGAACATTACTCATACGCTTGACCTCATCGGGACTCGAAGGACACCGAGTCTTGCCAAGTGTTATGCCATGTTGCATGGGAATGAAACCTCTCTTGGAGTTTTCCGGCTTGAACCTTGCAAGAACCTTATCAATATAAGTCTCTTGACTAAGTCCAATCGGCCTTTTCGACCTATCTCTATAGATCTTTATTCCCAATATGTACTCGGCCTCTCCTAGGTCTTTCATAGAGAAACAATTTTTAAGCCATTCCTTGGTCGACTCAAACATGGTCTTATCATTTCCTATGAGAAGTATGTCATCCACATACAAGACCGAAAAAGTAATACTACTCCCACTTAACTTCTTGTATACACAAGATTCCTCTTCATTTCGAGAAAGCCAAATTTCTTGACCGCCTCATCAAATCGAGGTTCCAACTCCTTGATGCTTGCTTTAGTCCATAAATGGACTTCTTAAGCTTGCATACCCTCCCTGGATTTTCTAGATCTTCAAAACCTTGAGGTTGTGTCATGTACACATCCTCTTTCAAGAACCCATTCAAGAAAGCGGTTTTGACATCCATCTCGCCATATTTCATAATCATGAAAGGCAGCAATCGCAAGGATTATCCTAATGGACTTCAGCATGGCTACTGGTGAGAAGGTTTCATCATAGTCAATACCATGAATTTGTTTGAAACCTTTCGCCACCAACCTTGCTTTGAAAACACTAATGTTTCCATCCTTGTCTGTTTTCAACTTGAAAATCCATTTGCATCCAATGGGTTTTACCCCATCAGGCAAATCAACCAAGTCCCATACTTGATTTTCAGACATGGAATCCATTTCAGATTTCATGGCCTCAAGCCATCTTTCTGAGTCTTGACTATCCAAAGCATCTTTGTAGCTAGTAGGCTCTTCGATTCTAAAATCGTTATTTCGAACTTCCGGTCAAAAGGAAATCAATATATCTCTTTGACGGAATGATGGTCCTACTAGACCTACGTTGGGGAACAACAGAAGAAGTTTCTACCTCACTAGGTTGAGTGACTTCGCATGGAGTATCTCCAAGTGGGACGGTAGGAGGTACGTGAATTGAATGCACCACCTCCTGAGCATTTTCATGCCGGGCCGCCTCTGATGAGGTGTTAACCTCATCCATTTGTTGCTCATCTCGAACTTCTTCGAGATATACATTTCTCCCACTTGTTTTTCTGGAAATAAACTCCTTTTCCAGAAAGACACCATTACGAGCAACAAACACTTTGTTTTCGCTTTGGTTGTAGAAGTAGTATCCCTTAGTCTCTTTTGGGTAACCCACAAAAAGACATTTATCGGATTTGGGTGAAAGCTTATCAGAAAGTAAACGTTTTACATAAGCTTCACAACCCCATATCCTTAGAAAAGACAATTTTGGAATGTTTCTTGTCCACATTTCATATGGTGTCTTTTCCACTACTTTGGATGGTGCTCTGTTAAGTGTGAATGCCGCCGTTTCAAGTGCAAATCCCCGAATGAAATAGGAAGATCAAGAAGACTCATCATGGATCGAACCATATCATGTAGAGTTCGATTCCTTCTTTCGAAACGCCATTTAATCGTGGTGTTCTCGGCGGAGTCCATTGTGAAAGTATTCCACAATCCTTCAAATGATCACCAAATTCTTGAGATAAATATTCACCACCACGATCGGATCGTAATGCCTTAATTTTCTTCCCAAGTTGGTTTTGTACTTCATTCTGGAATTCCTTAAATTTTTCAAAGGATTCCGACTTATGCCGCATGAGGTAAACATATCCAAATCTGCTCACATCATCGGTAAAAGTAATGAAGTAACTGTACCCTCCCCTAGCCAACGTACTCATAGGTCCACAAACATCCGTATGTATGAGGGCTAAAAGGTCATTGGCCCTTTCACTTGAACTCCGTGAAAGGAGACTTTGTCATTTTCCCCATCAAGCAAAACTCACAAGTATCAAATGATTCGAAATCAAATGATTTGAGAATTCCATCTTTATGAAGTTTCTCAATGCGCTTTGAGCTTATGTGGCCTAATCGACAATGCCATAGGTATGTAGGGTTTGAATCATTTACTTTATGTTTCTTCTTTGTCTATGTTATAGATGTGGGTTTCTAAGTCTAGCACATATAAACCATTTGATAACTTAGCGGAGACATAGAACATATCATTCAAATACGCGTAACAACAATTGTTCTTTATTGTAAATGAATAACCTTCGGAATCCAAAACAGGAATCGAAATAATGTTCTTTGTGATAGCAGGAACATAATAACAATTATTAAGTTCTAAAACTAATCCTGAAGGTAAAAGAAGACTATATACTCCCACTGCCAATGTAGCAACTCGTGCTCCATTGCCAACGCGAAGATCTACTTCTCCCTTTCCCAATGTTTAACTTCTTTTGAGGCCTTGCATATTACAAATAATGTGCGAACCACAAGCGGTATCAAATACCCAAGAAGCAGAAGTTGCTAAGTTAACTTCTATAACATACATATCTGAACTAGAAACTCCTTTCTTTTTATCCTTCAGATACTTGGGGCAACTACTTTTCCAATGACCAACCTTGTTACAGGTGTAACAATAGTGCTCATCAGCAACTTTTGGTTTTGGTGTAACGATTCCCATATCCCTTTCAATTGCAATGAAACGTTTAGCATTCAATTTGTCCTTCGCAAGGACGAAGCGCAAATTACAAGTAGAATTGTTGGTGTTGATATTGTTGTTACTAGACATAATTACTACAACAAATAATAAAGCAAGATTCAATCAATGTTTATCAAAAAAGCAATAATTAAACAAATTTTAATTACTACTACCCTTTATTCAAAATGAAAGTCCCCTATTGAATAAAGAAATAACCAAGATCCCCTCCCACTACAATCAAACGGACTTTGGCCCTGCCTTCAATTTATAGTAGTTGAGGTAAGTAAACACTTTATTAATTATAACTAATTATAATTCTTGGTAGACAGGTTAACAACTCCTTGTTTACTCCTATCTCTTAGCTTCAAAACCCAAAACTTTATCTTTTGATGATTTTGTTGAGTTAAACCAAACATTAACATGTAAGTTTCAAAAAACCTACCCTACTATCCCCGGAACTATGAGCAACACCCTGCTTTGGCAGAACCTATTACTCATGATCTAAGGCTTTATAGGTGTTGTTTGGAAAAGCAATTGAACTCAATATTACTTTTGGGGACCTAAGTTTACTAATATGGTCAATTAATAGTGAACACATGAATCAATTAACCACAAACAAACTTAGAAGCAAGCATTTAAACAAGATAAATGCAAGAGAATTATTATAAGCAATAACTAAATGATCTAGTATGGCCCCTATACTTAGGAAAATAACTAATCTTCATGAATCCTCCCTTGAATCTCCATGGATCACCATTCTTGAAACTCCTTGGATCCTCATACTTGATTACATAATTTGAATTAAATAATAACTAAAATTTAAAGTTACAAAAATACAAACGATTCGCAGATCGTATTTAATTTACATTCAAATATAACGATTCGCAAATCGTATTTAATTTACATTCAAATATAACGATTCGCAGATCGTAATTACTATCCTAATTTGGGCCATACTAGTCATAATATGCAAAATATAATATCACATGTATTATATTAAACATCCACGCATTTATAATAAACACAAACGATTTACTTATTAACAATTAATAAGAAAATAAAACTTTCCATAATAATCATAAAACTTAACAAATTCAAACTAGGAATTATTTAGGAAACTATATTACTTTAAACTTTAATTCAATTACTTATTTAAACATGGCAATAATCATTATTATTCACAAATTTGCAAAATAGGAAACCTTTGGATTTATGCTCAATTATGGAAAATCAGATTTTCCTTAAAAAAACAATTTTTTTTTTTTTTTATAGTGAGGGGTTGACTTGTTGACCGTTGACCAGCAGCACAAGGCTGCCAGTCAACAGCCAAACTTCAACACCCAAAAATTCACGATTCTTCATCACGGGTTCAACAAACCCCAAGTCCCCAACCACCACATATCACACGAGCACCAGCAGCAGCCCAGCAGGACCGCCTACCGGAGTCGCGTCACCCATTCACCGCCGGTCAGTCCCTGCCGCCTGCAAGTACCGGCAACAAAAAACCCGGCAGTAGCACGCAGCAGCACGCGGCAGCACGTCGAACATACGCGGCCTGCGCCTGCTTCGCCGCCACAGTCGACACCCCTTCTACCCTCCTTCCGGTTCCTCCCGCCACCACCGTGCCTCCACCTCTTCTTGGTGGTGCAACCCAGCCATGGTGGGGTTCCTTTTAATTTTATGTAACAATTTACATTAAAATTAAACTAATCTTTATCCAACAATTAATTAAAGATTTAGGATTTAATTAGGGTTTTAATAATCCGAAAATTATGGCAGAAATTTTGAATCAAACAACAAATCTTAAACAAATTTTTAGAATTGTTGAGATTAGATTTGAATGAATAATCTTCATTAAACATTAAATCTAACAAGAATTCAAAATTAGGGCAAAAATTCAAATTATATCCAAAATTCAGAAAATTAACAATTAAATTCTGAAAAATTCGAAAATAATTTTTAGGGTGATCTAATGAATTATCTTAACATATAAAATCAGATATTTTAATTGTTATCTTTAAATTTTATGAATAATCAAATTAAACTTAAAATTTAACCATAATTCATTAATAATATGATTAAATTTCAAAAATTTATGGAAAAAATCCGAAAATTATTTCCAGCTATCATAATATTTTAGATCTACGTGGGTGATGAACATTAGATTTATTTAACAAGTAAAAATCAAATCTTTCAATTGTTAACAAATTATTTCAATGATTAATCAAATTAAACATTAAATAATTTTAAATCTAACAAATCTATTTATAAAAATCCGAAAATTTTGGAGTGAATTAAACAATATATTTCGTCCATAATTAAAAAAAAAACCGGAACTTTATAAAATTATTTGAGCATAAATCACAAATAAATCAATTATTTACAATTTCCAATCAATTAATATCAAATATTAATTATGCAAATTCAAGCCATAATAAATCCTCCCTTAATTGAATAAAAATAATAACTTTTCATACAATTATATGATCATATGAATATTATGAATTAGGCAAAACTGATACCACTGTAGGAATATATAGATGCAAATAGCGGAATTTCAGGAAACAATTTCCTAACATCTATCATAGGATCACAAACATAATCAGACACATGAATCATTCAATAGGGATTAAATATCAAACCTTTGTAGCGTGATTTCCCTGTTGTATGCAAGCTTTGAAGATCCGAGAGCCCCAAGTGTTGCTCCTCTAATCAGTCCACGAGCACCAGTTGAACACCAACGTCTGCTAGAACGGAAGAGAAAAGATCCCTTGCTTTTGGTGGTATAGACGCCGGCTAGAGGGAATAGATTTGGGTTTCAATTCTCTCTCTTGTGAAAAGAAACTGATTAATGATTTTATCACCTAAACTCTAATATTATATCCTATATATAATAGAAGAGTCATAGGTTAGTTAGGAGAACTAATTCTCCTCCTATTCCCCTTTAGCCCGGCCCAACCCTAATCCTAAATGGATTTGGATTGCTTTGTCCAACTTGTGCTACAATGTGTGACCTCATAGGATTAATATATTTTAGTTATAGGCCCAATCATTATTGTCCTATTAATCATATTTATTCTCTAGCAAGAAAATAAGATTACTAAAATAATTAACTTTATTATCTTCATAATATTATTCCTATTTATATTTAGTAATTGCCGGGATGTCTAAGGACATATTCCTTCATATTATACCATGTTACTTGTTTATTTTTAAGTCCCACTTTGGGCTTATTATGTGGCTTATTTAGTAAGCTTTAGGAGGGTTTATAAGGTGAAGAACAAGAGCAAAAGAGGGTAGCAATCTGAAAAGAAAACACAAGAGAGAGAAGAGGGTTTTCGGGTTTTCGGTTTTTCAGGGACAGCATTCACAAATCTGTCCGTTGCCGAAAATTGTATCGTTGGATCGTCCTGAAATTTTGACAGCTTGTTCGTGACATCTAGGGCTTCATTTTGGACGGTTGGATCGTCAGTTTGAGCTCTGGTTTGGTCAGAATCGTCTCTGGACAGATCTGCGAATTTGGGTGATTTCTTCACCTTTTGCTCTCTATTTTGATTCTCTTATTGTTGGTGTTTGTTGGTGGGTTGTGAATCCTTTGTAGACTGATTTGGGATTCTTTTTCCCTCAATTATCAATAAGAGAAGTATAGGGTGGACTCCTCAAACGGTCCCGTGGTTTTTACTCTTCACATTGAAGAGGTTTTCCACGTATAATTCGTGTGTGTTGTTTGCTTATTATTCTTCTTGTTATTGCTGATTTTGCTACTGCATTATTGCTGATTTTATGTGGTAATTTGGTTGTGTGATAATTTGGGTTGATTGGTTTGAGTAGTTGGTTGGTTGTCTTGTTTGTGTGATTTTGTGAGTGTCGTTGTGATCTCTTCCGATCCCTACAACTTGGTATCAGAGCCGGAGATTAATTTGACCATTGTTATGGAGTCTACTAGTGGTAGTGGAGGTAGTTCAATGGTTAAATTGACATCAACCAATTATTCCATTTGGAGACCTATGATGGAAGACGTGTTATATTGCAAGGATTTGTATGACCCAATTGAAACTGTCACCAACTCTGATGGTAGTGTCTCTAAACCATCTAAACCAGATAAAATGGAAGAAAAAGATTGGGTAAAGTTGAAAAGAAAGACTTTAGGGACTATTAGACAATGGGTTGATATTAGCATATTCAATCATGTGTCACAGGAGTCCGACCCTTATGAGTTGTGGAAGAAATTGGAAGGTCTTTATGAGAGGAAGACCGCTCACAACAAAGCTTCTTTGATTAAAAGACTTGTTAATTTGAAATTGAAAGGTGGAAAGTCTGTTTCTGAGCATCTTAGTGACTTCCAGGATATTATTAACAAGTTGACTACTATGAAGATTTGTCTTGATGATGAGTTGCCAGGCTTTGTTCTTATTAAGTTCTTTGCCGATAGTTGGGAGACCTTGGTTGTGACTATTAGTAACTCTGCTCCGGGATGGTGTGCTATCTTTGGATGTGATCAAAGAAAGCATGTTTAATGAAGAGATAAGAAGAAAGGAGATGGGAGTTGATAATTCACATGCTCTTGTTGTTGAGAATCGTGGAAGAAGCAAGAGTACGGGTCCCAAAGGTCGTGGTAACTCAAAGGGGAGGTCCAAGTCTAGAGATAGAGAAACTAGGACATGTCATCACCGCAACAAGCCCGGCCATATCAAAAGTTTTGCTACCGTTGGAAGAAAGAACAAGGTAAGAAGCAAGACTTACAAAAGCGAGGGAGATGATAAAAATACCGCAAAGAACCGCTTCTAAGAGTGATGATGAGGTCACTTTGATTTGTGCAACTAGTGAGTGTCATCATGTAGAAAGTTCAGGTACAGAGTGGCTTGTAGATTCAGGTGCTTCATACCATTGTGTTCCCAAAATGGAGTATTTTACAAACTATCAATCTGGTGATTTTGGTAGTGTGAAGATGGGGAACAAGAGCTCAGCTAGCATTGTTGGGTTAGGTGATATTCGTGTGAAGACAAGTGTTGGGTGCATGCTTACATTGAAGAATGTGCGCCATATTCCTAATTTACGCCTTAATCTGTTGTCTGCAAATGTCCTTGATCAAGAAGGATTCCGACATACCTTTGGTGATGGTAAGTGGAAATTATCCAAGGGTTCGATGACAGTCGCTCGTGGCGAGTTGTGTTGTTCTTTGTATAAGACATACTTGAGTGTATGTTCTGGTGAGGTGAATGCAGTTGAAGAAAAGAATTCTCCAAATTTGTGGCATCGAAGGCTAGGGCATATGAGTGACAAGGGGATTAAACCGTTAGCGGGTAAATCCTTTATTCCCGTTGATAAAACAGTTTCTCTTGACCCTTGTGATCATTGTTTGGCGGGTAAGCGACGTAGAGCTTCCTTTTCTAGGAAGTCCACCGGAAAGGCAAGGAAAATTGGAGTTAGTTCACTCCGATGTTTGTGGTCCTATTGAGGTGGAGTCTCTTGGTGGCAATAGATATTTTGTCACTTTCATTGATGATGCTACTCGAAGAACTTGGGTATATATGTTGAAGACAAAAAGCCAAGTGTTCGAGATTTTCAGAAAGTTTCATGCCATGGTAGAAAGGGATACCAAAAGAAAGTTGAAGTGTCTTCGATCTGACAACGGTGGTGAGTATACTTCGAAAGAGTTCAAGTATTATTGCTCACAACATGGCATTAGACATGAGAAGACAGAGCCCGGCACACCACAACACAATGGAGTTGCTGAGAGAATGAACAGAACCATTGTAGAGAAGGTGAGGTGCATGCTTAGAATGTCCGATCTTCCTAAGACATTTTGGGGTGAAGCAAAGGCAATGTGCCGTGTATTTGATTAATCGATCTCCATCGATTCCTCTTGGTCTTGACATTCCCGGATAGAGCATGGAAGGGACGCGATCCCACTTATTCACATTTGAGAGTCTTTGGCGAAGCAGGCATACATGCATGTGCCTAAAGAACAGAGGTCAAAGCTTGATTCGAAATCCAATCCATGTGTATTTGTTGGGTATGGGGATGAAGAGTATGGTTTCCGACTCTATGATCCAGAAAAGAAGAAGGTAGTGAGAAGTAGGCATGTAGTATTCTTTGAGCACGAGAAGGGTGCAGATCTTCTGAGTACAAGGTACACATCTACTTCAGATTTGTCTTTTGATACTACTAATGATTCTACTTCTACTCCTCCTGTGATTCAGTCAGCAAATGAGAATGAGAATAATGTTGAGGATGTACTAGATGATGTACATGATGATGTTGGTGAGGTACAACCTGATAATGATGTACCAGATCATGTTGATGATGAAGATCTTGATGAGTCTTCATCTGATGAAGAAATCCAAGATGATGATGCAAATGAGGAAGTGGTTCAGGAAGAGATTCATGAGCGGGGGGAGCAACCTACCCCTCAAGTGGAGGATACACATGTTAGAAGGTCCACTAGAGAGCGTAAACCTTCAACAAAGTATCCAAGCTCAGAGTTCATTCTAGTTAGTGAAGATGGAGAGCCAGAGAACTATCAAGAGGTCTTGTCTCATGATGAGAAAAACCAGTGGCTCGATGCTATGAAGGAGGAGATGGATTCCTTGAAAAAGAATGACACTTATGAGCTAGTGAAGCCTCCCAAGGGCAAGAAAGTCTTGAGAAACAAATGGGTTTTCAAGAACAAGAAAGATGGTGAGAAGATAGTGAAGCGCAAAGCTAGATTGGTGGTAAAGGGATGTAACCAGAAAAAGGGCATTGACTTTGATGAGATCTTCTCTCCGGTGGTCAAAATGACATTTATCAGAACTGTATTGGGGTTAGCAGCAAGCCTTGATCTTGAGTTGGAGCAACTTGATGTAAAAACTGCATTTTTACATGGTGACTTGCATGAAGAGATCTACATGGGGCAACCTGAAGGTTTTGAAGAAAAAGGGAAAGATAAACTTGTTTGCAAGTTGAAGAAGAGTCTTTATGGGCTTAAACAGGCACCAAGGCAGTGGTACAAGAAATTTGATTCGTTTATGACTAGCCATGGTTATAAACGAACTTCTGCAGATCCTTGTGTGTATTTCAGAAAGTTCCCTGGAGGTAACTTCATCATCCTTCTTTTATATGTAGATGATATGCTGATAGTTGGACAAGATGCAGGAATGATTCAATGTTTGAAGAAAGACTTGTCCAAGTCATTTGACATGAAAGACTTGGGTCCTGCTAAGCAAATCTTAGGCATGGAGATTGCTCGTGACGGGAAGAAGGCCGGGAAGTTGTGGTTATCACAAGAAAAGTATATTGAACGGGTGCTTGAAAGGTTCAATATGAAGCATGCCAAGCCAGTTAGTACACCATTAGCAGCTCATTTTAAGCTAAGCAAGAGAGCTTGTCCTACAACGGAGAAGGAGAAAGCAAGTATGTCATCTATTCCTTATTCTTCTGCTGTTGGTTCCTTGATGTATGCTATGGTGTGTACTAGGCCAGATATTGCACATTCTGTTCGTTTGGTGAGTAGATACTTATCCAATCCGGGTAAGGCTCATCGGGATGCAAGTGAAATGGATCTTCGAGATATTTGCGTGGCACCTCTAAACTTTGTTTGTGTTATGGAGGTGGCAAACCTATTCTTGAGGGTTATACGAGATGCGGACATGGTCGGTGATCTTGATAACGAAAAGTCTACCTCGAGGTTATGTGTTCACATTTTCAGGGGGAGCCATTTCTTGGCAATCCAAGTTGCAAAAGTGTGTGGCTTTATCAACTACTGAGGCAGAGTATATAGCAGCTGTGGAAGCAAGTAAGGAAATGCTTTGGTTGAAGAGATTCCTTCAAGAGTTGGGTTTGAAGCAAGGAGAGTATGTAGTGCTTTGTGATAGTCAAAGTGCTATGGATTTAAGTAAGAACTCTATGTATCACGCTCGCACCAAGCATATTGATGTTCGATATCATTGGTTGAGAAATGTGATTGAGGAGAAGAGAATGAGGCTGAAAAAGTTCACACCAATAAGAATGGTGCAGATATGTTGACAAAGGTGGTTCCAGGAAGCAAGCTTGAAGTTTGTAGTAAGCTTGCGGGAATGAGCTTCAAGTGATGATTGAAGCGTGATCGTCTTCCCCGTGTTGGGTTGGAGGGGGAGATTGTTATGGGTCCAATCCAAGTTAGTAATATGTGTTTTTATTTGGGTCCTTTCATTTGGCCCAATATTATACCATGTTACTTGTTTATTTTTAAGTCCCACTTTGGGCTTATTATGTGGCTTATTTAGTAAGCTTTAGGAGGGTTTATAAGGTGAAGAACAAGAGCAAAAGAGGGTAGCAATCTGAAAAAAAAACACAAGAGAGAGAAGAGGGTTTTCGGGTTTTCGGTTTTTCAGGGACAGCATTCACAAATCTGTCCGTTGCCGGAAATTTCACCGTTGGATCGTCCTGAAATTTTGACAGCTTGTTCGTGACATCTAGGGCTTAATTTTGGACGGTTGGATCGTCAGTTTGAGCTCTGGTTTGATCAGAATCGTCTCTGGACAGATCTGCGAATTTGGGTGATTTCTTCACCTTTTGCTCTCTATTTTGATTCTCTTATTGTTGGTGTTTGTTGGTGGGTTGTGAATCCTTTGTAGACTGATTTGGGATTCTTTTTCCCTCAATTATCAATAAGAGAAGTATAGGGTGGACTCCTCAAACGGTCCCGTGGTTTTTACTCTTCACATTGAAGAGGTTTTCCACGTATAATTCGTGTGTGTTGTTTGCTTATTATTCTTCTTGTTATTGCTGATTTTGCTACTGCATTATTGCTGATTTTATGTGGTAATTTGGTTGTGTGATAATTTGGGTTGATTGGTTTGAGTAGTTGGTTGGTTGTCTTGTTTGTGTGATTTTGTGAGTGTCGTTGTGACCTCTTCCGATCCCTACAACTGTGATTTCATGCAATTTTTTTTTAAAATGAAGGCATATATAGTCAATAAAAATATTACAGACATGTAGAACTAAAGTTTTATCCAGTAATAGTTGTTTATGACAGACCAGGGGAGGGGTATGCTAATAATGAACATTGTAGCTTCTTTACTTGCCTTCCTTGCATTGCTATTGTATCTGCAACTTCGTTTGCTTCTCGGCCTTCATGTTGTAGCTCAATGTCAGTGCTTTGCTGGAGCAATTCCCTGCATTTATCAACTAGTGTCATTAGTTTTTTTTTTTTTTTAAATAGAAGTCCAGAATAAATTACGTAATAATAGTCAAGTTATTACAATCCGCAATGTAAGACGGCATACAATAACTAGGGCGTGGGGAAAAGTCTAGTCACAGAGCAGTCTATATCCATAGATCGACCCGCCTTAGCCGTGACATCGGCAACCTGATTCTCTTCCCGGCGACAATGCCAAAGTTGCACCTGAGGGTATCTCCCGTGCCACCGATGGCATATATAGATCAATAACAAATCTTTTGCAGCATTGCTTCTATGATCTTAGGAGTTGTCGAATGTTCTTGTTGGAGTATGAGGCCGATAGCATTCTTACGGTAAGAATAGATAAGCATGTACCGTAAACCAAGAATCTCAACGAAGAAGAGAGTCATCGGCATAAACGTTTTAACAAAACTAGTAGTCCACTGTCATGTGTATCATCTCTAATAACACCACCAATCCTAGAGGCATAAGGGGACCAATAAAACCAGCATCAACATGGATCATGGGGGCGTGTTGGGGATGGGGAAGACCCCAGAAAGAAGCAAGGTAGGGAGTGGGGATGATATGATAAGCTTGAAAATGATCCTGTGCACAACAAGTTGTTTTGAAAAGGATGGTCATGGTATTGATAGGGGAGGGGATTTATCTTTGAAGACACAATTATTCCTATCATTTCAGATTTCATGGCATATGTACGGAAATACATCCTTCTACATTAAGCCTCGGAATTGAACGCTGCAAGACATATTGAACTTAAGCCAAGAGGAGAATGGAAGGTCTTCGGGGGTCGAGATGTGAGAAAGGGACCAAATGTCCGAGGTTAAGACACAGTGGCGGAGGATATGTTCCGAATTTTCATGGTCCCTAAGACATCTCGGACAAGATGCAAAGACATCTCGGACAAGATGCATCCGAGAGAAGGCGCCTAGTCTAGAGGAGCTTCCTATGCGGAAGTTTATCCTGCCCCACTAACCAGAGGAAAAATTTGATTTTAGGTTCGCACTTCGCTTTCGAAAGCCAATTAAGATGGGAGGGGGACACTGGGGGATTTGCCCAGCATAAGCAAGGGCCACACAGAAGCCTTGGTGAGTGACAAATGAGGGGCCAAGGAGATCATCATGAGAGGAGGCAGTGGGAGGAGGGAGATTCATTATCCTATATGAACAATGAAAGGGGGGAGCTCAAAGGAGATGCGGCTAAGATCCTAAGCAACAAGAGAGTCAACAACTTTAAGGAAAGTTTCATCGTGAGGGATGGGTCCATAAATAAAGGACCGAATTGGGCCAATAGAGAGCCAATTATCATGCCAGAAGTCCACAGCGTTGCCATTACCATGGGACCAGGAATTATTATTCTTGAGGAGGTACCACCCCTTCCCAATATTACGCCATACCACCGACCCTTTTCTAAACCGAGTGACATAGTTCGAGACTTCGAGTGGATATATTTAGAGATAATGCACTCTTGGGCAAGTTTGGGCGAGGCCTGAGTCATTTTTCACTCAAGCTTAGTCATATTGGCTATATTCATCCAGGATTGTCATCAGTTTTTGTTTTACCTTTGTTTTCCTTTTGATTTCCTGTACGGCCATGGCACTATCAGTCGCGAGGATGCATGTTATGTCATCCAACCCCTATTCAGGATCCATGTCAGAGCTTGCAATATTGCTTTAAGTTTAGCTTCCAAAGGGTCATAACTCATAAGAGAAAGATATTCAAGAGAAGCCTCCAATCCCCGTTACAATCTCTACTGAGTGCAGCGGCAGTTGAACAATTGGTATTTTTAAGAAACGACCCATCAGTGTTAAGTTTTACATAGTTATGGAGTAGGGGGACCCACTTTGCGGGAAGAGTTTTGTAGGAAGCTTCCTTTGGGTGGTTTCAGGTGTAAAACAATTTGCTAGCTGCCCAATAGATATTTGTTAGAACGACACTTGATGGAAGCTAGGTTAATTTTCTTGGAAATTCAGTTGTTTCCACAGAGCCAAAGGTGCCAAAGAGCGAAAGCGGATGAAAACATTATTTGGGATGTCGTTTGAGGATTCTTTGTTACAAATGTTTTCCTTTAATTTTTATTCCTTGAAAAGGATAGTTGGTTTGGGCTTGATGATGGTCGAGATCTAGAATCCCACTGCTCTATTGCAGTCTTTAAAGATGTGAGTCATAGATTGTTCTTGGGGCCCAAGGCTAGAAAGAGCAGCAACCGTCACAATTGCTGGCGGATTTTATATATATATTTTTTCTTTCCAAGGTATTATATTCCACTAAGTTTCCCATAGAAAAATATGATCATTTTTTGATGGCCAAGTGCAGTCCAAATCCAATCCCAAGATTGATCAGGGTGAGGATTTTTATTAAAGAAAATTGTTATGAACGGTCCTAACTTTCGGCGTTTCGTCATTTTCAATTCCAACATTTGGTTATTTTACAACGTGCCCAACTACACCTCATTTTTCCGAAACGTGGTCCAAGTTTACTGGTGAACGGTTTGATAAGTTACTTTTTTTTCCTTTTTTTATTTAATAAATACCCATTTAAGAAGTTACTCCCTCTTTTTAAGTTCTACTCACTTTCCTTTTCCATCCGTTTTTTAAAGTTCTACTCACTATATTTTTTTTTTTTGTTAATTTTCTATTCATTATGCTTTATTCCTCATTTGATAAAAGATATACAATACGTATATGGTGTCTCAAAATTCATTCCCTTTTACCATTGAGAAGAGATGTTTTCTCCATAATTCACATGGGTCTCAAACTATGGCATGTCAAAGGTGAGCGCCTTTGGATGGATGTCGTTTCTTGAAATTTATGAACCTTAACAATAATTATACTCATGGAATGTCATCTTCGTGCTCTGTTAAATTTGTGAGTGGGTGTACAAGAAGAGATCTAAGGAGAATCGATCGTTTTAAGGCGATTTCGGATGATTTGGGTGTAGCTGAAGATGTTATTCATGTTACAATTAATTTGAAATTCAACAACGTCTATGTTTAATGTTAATAAATTCAGCAAATTTGGTGTTATTAATTTGAAATTCAACAAGGTTTATATTTTAATGTTAAATGAAATTCAAGATTTTGACCACAAAGTGGATGGATATATGAGGAGATTCTTTTCCTTTTACCATGACTAAAAATGAGAATTGAATAGTGAAGAAGGGAGGAAGACTGTTAGAACGTGAGTTAGTAGCATATTTTACCTGTTGTAAACTTGTAATATGTTATTCACCTGTTAGGAATTTAGGATCATTTCTGTAAAAAAAATGAGCAAAAGTTGGGACCACCAAGGAATATTTAATAGTGGGGGACTGAAAATGGTGGAACCACCATAGTTGAACTAGTTTTGTCAATTTTATTAAAGAAATTTGAGGCTTATTTTGAATCAAATTTACCCCTTTTACCTAAGTTGAGAAAAAGTAGTCCTCTTTGTTTGAAAGAAGAATGGAATGCCCCCTATCAATAATATGGTTAGGGATGTGAATAGACAGACTTTTTAAGGTATGGAGATCCCGGTGTAGCTACATCAATCAGGGTTAGCAACATTTCTTCAATTTTGAATGGGCCATAGATGTGGCTCCTAAGGGTTTCGTCTCCATCCATTTGTCATTTCACATGCTTATTGACTTTCCATTTCATATTTCCCAAACAAGGCTATTTTGATCTACAACAATGGTCATTTTAATCTAACTTCTATGGAGAAACTAAATAAGATCACAAATATGAGGTGAAAGGTTTAAACTAATAAATAAGGAAAAACAAAATAAAAAGATCTAGGGCAATGTTTCACTATATGTGGACACATAATAATGTCTCCCCATTTTAGTACTAAATGATGATATACCGTAGTCCTAATTGATCCGGTGCAAAGGAAGAGCAATCCAACAAGCTAAGCCCAAAATCGTTTTAAGAATGACAAGTCTAGTTATTTATTTCAAGCCCAATTTTAAAAGCGCAATTAATTATTCTTGAAAATTAATTGTATTTTTAATATTTTTTTATTAACTAAAAGATATTATGAAAAATCATATTTTATCTTTTAGATAATCAATTTTAGAATCTAAATGACATTATTAATGCAGGACAAAAAGAATCTTTTAATATCGGATAACAAATAATAATTGGTCGGGTCTACAGTTGCGCGATGCACGCGCAGCTGGATGTGGAAGCGCAACGTCGAGACAGTCAACAAAAAAGTTAGAAGCGCTTGAAGCAATGCACACGATGCATCATGATGCGTGTCGCGCAATGCAGATCTTATCTCGTTTTACAGATTTTCCTTATTAATAGACATAACTTTCACTCGATTTTTGGCACACTTTCCTACGACTTCCAACTACGAAAATTACTCCAAATACTTTAAACATATTTAAAAACACTTTCAATTTCCATAAAATCGATTTCTTGAGGGTTAATTCCAATTTATTTGTTATTATGTTAAGAATCTATTTTTCATGATGTAGATACTCAAATAATTCATTCTCTCTTGTATATTCTTTTTTTTTTAGGGAACTCTCTTGTATATTCTTGACTAATCTTTTCTTTTTAATATTTCTTTATATGTTTCTATGTCATATCCATATCCTTGCTTAAATGCTTATTGCTTTCATCACCTCACATGCTTATTATTGTTAATTACAATACCTAAATGAATGTTCTAACGCCTAATCTGATAATATGGACAAATTTATTTAATATCTAGTAACATGATTGCTAATAAACTTGTTACTAAAAAATTAGTCTTTTATGTGTTTAATGAACCGACCTAGATTAATCTTTTTTAGGGTGTTGAAATCAATTATTTGGTTGATTATTTGCATAAAACTCGAACATGAATCATATTAAGTAGAGGCCAACAATGAGCTAAATTGATTCAGATCATATTCGTACCCTCACACCCGAACATAATTTGTTGGTTCATTGATTAATTTTAGGAAAAATTCACATCAACAATCCCAACTATGGGCACTCTTCCAATATTAATCCCAACTAAGGGTTATTCCAGTATAATCCAAACTATGGGGTGCATCTTCCCAAAACGATCCCAGGTGACCAGTGACTTGCTAAACAGGTAAATTTTGTAATTTTTCTTAATTTATTTAATTAAGTTAATAATCCACCACCTAACCACCGTTGATCACTACCATACACCACCAAACCCACCATCGCACACCACCACACCCACTGTTAACCACCATCCCACGACCACAACCACCACCACCTAACCACCGTTGATCACTACCATACACCACCGTACCCACCATCGCACACCACCACACCCATCGTTAACCACCATCCCACGACCACAACCACCACCGCTTACACAACTAACACAAAGAATCCACCCCCATCGGAACCACCACGCACACAATCGCACACACAATCACAACCACAATTACCCAAACCCACCAGAAAAACCCACTGCAATTACCACCAACAACTACAACCACAACCCACCTGAAACACCATGCCCAAAACCGCTCCCCTAAAAATGCCAAAAAAAGCCAGTTTTGGTCGAAATACGCGAGACCATATAGTGTCCAAATTCGCCAGAGTATCAGAATCAAGTCAGGGGAATCAGCAATAGTCTCACACACTTGAGCAGCAATAATAAGTCGGTTTTGGTCGACGCCGGTGATGTCGGTTTTTTTATTTTTGAGGGAGGGGGTTCGGGGGAGAGCAGGAAAGTTGGTTGAGGTTTTGAGGGTGTGGAGTTGGGAAGGAGGAGGAAGAGGGGATGATCAGGTTAGGGGCGAGTTGGTGGAGTAGAATTTGGAGGTGGGTTTGAGGGATGGACGGAGGGAAGAGGGTGCAGGGTTGGGGACGTGCACCGGAGGAAGGTTTTGGGGACGGCGAGGCGGTGAGGATAGTGAGGGAGGTAGGGCATTTGACGTCTGGTTGGTGATTTTGGTGGAGGGGTGGTGGCCGGTGGGTGGCATACTGGCATGTGGGTTATTTCAATGGTCAGAGGAAGGAGAGAGAAATGGTGGCTGGTAGGTGTGAAGGGAAAGAGAGAATGAAATGTGGAGAAAGAAAAAAAAAATATGTGACTTAGATTGCGCCACATAAGCGAGTTAACCTGTTAAACAGGTTATAACAGGTAATAGATCAATTTGGGAATTATACTGGAATAACCCTTAGTTGGGATTAATATTGGAAGACTGCCCATAGTTGGGATTATTGATGTGAATTTTTCCTTAATTTTAAAGTCAAGACGGGAAAATCTACATTGGACAAGTTCCTAAGTTGTCCATATGGTTTCCCAATATCAAATTCGGTTTATGAGTCTTCTTTTGAAGACTTGTTAGCGACTTTCTTTTCAAAACGTATTTCAGAACTAAAAACCTTTATAGTGAGGTAGTTCAATCCACGCTCATCCGCGTAGCTAATAAAATTATGCCTACAATTTGGCGGCTTCATTGGGGGCGGGTTCAAACTTTAATTTTTCATGACTGGTTGAAACGCGAAAAATGCGATGCATACTGGTTTTATGCCTTTAAATAACATGAGAGTTCTGCATATGCCTGGCTATTCTTCAGAACCACTATAAGGTTATTGTCCTTGCCTCATTAGCGGAAGTTCTTTGTGTGAAGCCACCCCTTGGGGGTTCGTGCTTTGTTCCTCCAAAAAGCTTCCTGAGTGATAATATTAGATCTCAGTGATAAACAAACCTACCCAACCATGACATTTCTCCCTTGTTCGTGACTTGAGACTGGAGCGTGTCTTATATGTGGTCATCTTTTTAAGCAAAGATAGGAAGCCTGTGATCAATTTCTTAGTCATGCCCTTTTAAGCCTTAATCTAAGCCTAACCATAGTATCAAACATAGATGTTGATTTTAGGTTGGAACTACATACTATTTCTTACCTATTTCAAATTTTTATTTCTTGTTCGCTACGTTCAACATGCTTTCCTTGCATATTACCCTCAAATTAGGCTAGAAACATAAAAAAAACGACCAATAAACCATCGAAACGAAAAAATCGCTCCGTGAACGCCATGCACCAAACACATGGCGCAAGATCTTGCGTTGCGCGGAAGCTTCGTACGCTAGGTGCAAGTTGCTTGCATGGCACACAATCCCGTTCTGTGTGGCGCAAGATACACATCGTTTCCACGGTTCAATTTCGACAGTTTTTTTGCAGGGTTTTTATCTATCTTTGCATTATCATTCATTATCACTTTTAGGTCATCTTTTCAAACAAAACTCACTTAATTCAAAGTTAAAAATCGATCTTTTTCATGCAGATCATCTAAGATTGAGTCTATCCTTAAAAGTGCATCTAGATAAGTGGTCTTGTGATAGAGTTTGAGTCGTTATGCATCTCATCCTATCCCATCTTATGCCTTCTATCTAACCTATCAAATCAGTCCAGTAGAATCAATCCAATCCAACCAACCAATCCAATTAATCCAATCCCGATCCATTTGCATTTATCATAGGTCCATGTGCATTAGAGTCCATGCGCCAAGCTTAGGCCCATTGAAATCTGAGTCCATGCATTTATATTAGGACCACTTGCATTAGAGTCCATCTTAGGCCCATGTAAGTCTAACTCATGTCAAAATCTAGGCCCACTTGCATCTCTATGTGAACCCTAGTCTATGTTAATCCCATGTAGGGCTAATCTAAGCCAGTCCATTCCAAATTCTAGCCCATGTGCTACTCCCTGCCTATGAAGGCCCAATTCAAATCTTAGGTCTAGTTTGCATATCCATGTAAACCCTAGTCAATTCTTATTACAAGCCCATATAGGACGAAGTCCAGAGTCCAAAACCTCTCAAGGTTTTAGTCTAAGCTACTTCCATGTAAGTTTAATGTCTAGCCTTCCCTATCGCCATAACGGCCCAATCTTCGAGTCTAGCATGCTTATTCAACATGTAAGTTCAAAGTCTAGTTTTCCTTATTATCTAGTCTGCTTATTCTCCATATAAGTTCAAAGTCTAGTATTTTTTATTGCCTAGCCTGCTTACTCTCCATATAAGTTCAAAGTCTCTCGTCTCCCTAAGTCTAACCTGCTTATTCTAAATGTATGTTCGAAGTCTAGTTTTCCTTATTATCTAGCCTCATTACTCTAAATGTAAGTTCAAAATCTATTCTTCCTGATTGTCTAGTCTGCTTATTCTCCATATAAGTTCAAAATCTAGTCTTTCCTATTGCCTAGTCTGCTTACTCTTTCTATAAGTTTGAAGTCTAGTATTTCTTAAGTCCATGAAGGCACACATTTTGAGTCTACTCTGCTTACATAGTCTAGTCCATGTCTGCCTATGCATATAGTTAGATCCATGTCTCCATCATGTTCGAGCTCATACTATTCCAAAACCTATATCCTTTTCAAATCCTCCGTCTCAAATTCATTTCTCATTTCCAAAAGCATTTCTCAAAACTTACAAGTAAGGTCCATTCGATTTTTGTTCAGGACAAGCCGAGAGTTTACAACTTGGGAACGTCTAATGGAGAAGCAAATGGTGAGCCCACTCTAAGGCTCATCAAACGAACTATCACCGATCCGACTTCACTTTGAGTCATGAGATTACTTTTGACCGCCTTCACAATAGAGGTGCTATCACTTCTATAGGGCAGACTCCGGACCCTGCACCTGAAAAAAATCTAAAAGGGGCAATCTAAACTTTTACTAAAAATACCATCAAGGTAATATACATCTGACATCTGAAGGTTAGATCCCAAAAAATGCATTGCAAAACATGGTCGATGGCGAGTGATGACAAACTTTCAATACCTCCTACAACAAGATCAAGTCAGCATCACCAACAACCCCTTAAGCAGTATATCCCCATTTCAAAAGGCTTAGTCTTTTATTTCCGGTTTTCTAAGTTGAGTCGAAGAGTCCTCACCCTAGCCATTTTTTGTCATTTTCCATCGAGTATTTGTCACTCTAGGACTTTCATTTATAATAGCCTTTTAATTTTCATTAATATCATTGCATTTTTCCTTTTCTTTTAATTGGTCTTTTATCATTATGTATGCTTCGAATTTGAAGATGAAAACTCAAATCAAATCGTCTCTAATGACCTTTGATTAATAAAAAAAGTTAAAAAAAAAAGAGAAAAAATGGACATACATACTTTAGATGGGGAATTATTTCCCTCTCCATCCATCCTTCTAAAAAGCCATCATATCCGTAAACCATCCTCATGCAACCAAAAAAGAAGTCCCTTAAACCACATCCTCCATAATCCTCATACCAAATAGCCCTTCAAATCAAAACACCACAAATAGCATTCAAACCATTCAATACCCTGAACCTCAAAACTTTTGTGCAAGCCTCTGTACATAGAAAAATCAATGCCAGGCAAAAAAGAAAGAAAAATTCAAAGTGCAAAAAAAAAGAAAGAGAAACAAAAAAAGCAACGCAAAAATATAAAGGCAAAGGCAAAAAGTCAAAGTCAAGCTAGGGGAGTGTACACAAGCTCTACCCCTCATTTCGAATCCCTTCAATCCATTAAAAAAAAATCTCAAAACCCGTAAAAGCCATAAGTCTTATCTTGGCCCATATAATTCAAAACCATAACCCTCACCTTGGTGTAGTGGTGGCAAACAGGTCATACAGGTCAGGTTGAATCAGGTCGGTTTCAATCAGTTTGGGTTGATTTGGGTCGGGTAAATTTAGGTAAGGTCGACCTTGAAAGTATTGCATTACTTCGTATAAGAATCATCTTCAAATCTAAGATGGCGGGTTATTTTCTTAAAAAATGGACGCTTTTTTTCCGTAGCAAATAAATAAAAACAAATGAATTAACTTTTTAGTTCACAAGAAAGGGCGGGTTGTTTTTCCTCTAACAATCAGTTTGAATGTCAATCTACACAGTCAATTTTCCATATTATTTGTAGTCTGCCATTTGGTTATCACATTAATTCTTGTCATTTTAGGATACTAACACTTGGACACAAGCATATTAGGACACCAACACTTAGACAATAATAGCGTACTGACTTATATTATAGTACAATAATTAAGACACCAACACTTCGACATAAGCGGACACCATTGAACTTTTTCAGACTTCACTAGTGGAAAAAAGCCCATCCGATCCGGTCAAAATCGGGCTTACAAATCCGATTTTGGTCCGGATCGGGTGGGCTCGCAGCAGTTCACAATGATTAACTGATCCGGTCCTAAACCGGATCAGTTAATCAGTTACTGATCCAGTTTTTAAGGAAAATCGGATAAGTTAATCATATTAACCGATCCGGTTTTCCTTAAGAACCGCATCAGTTGGGGGTAATGTATGATAAAAGAAAAAGGAACCAACACCTCTTTTATTACAAAACGAACGAAACAACAAAAGAATGGAACGAAATTATACAACAAAGAATGGAACGAAATAAACCGAAAATGGTCAAAAAATAATCATCATTAACAACCTGATTTTATACAGCAAAGAATGAAACGAAATAAAGCTAAACGAGATTATGTCAAGATACAAACGCAAAAAACGAAAAAAATTACAAAAAACCAGAAAATTAAATCGAACAAAATAACAAATCTAAACCCTAAATTACAAACGACACTAAATCGAAAAAAATTACAATGATAAACCCTAAAATAATTCAAAAAAAAAAGACGAGATTAAATCCTAAAAATTGAAAAACTAAATCGAATTAACTCATCTAATTCCTCTTCGTCATCTTCGTCTCGCCGTGGCCCAGATCGTTCGTGGGTGTAGATCTCATTTTCTTCGTCGAAATACTGAAAAATCCTTTTTTTTTGTTAGATCTTGTGAAATTGTTGTTGTTATTTGGAGATCTGAGGTTAGAGGAGTGTTGATGAGAGACGAGATTTGTTGATAAAAGAAAAGGAAATAAAATAAGAGAGTTGTTTTCTTCGCTAATGTGTTGATGAGAGACGAGATGAGAGTGAAGATGACAGAGGAGGGTGAGAGACGAAGATGAGAGAGGAGGATGAGAGAGGAGGGTGAAGATGAGAGAGAAGGAGAGGAGGGTGAAGATGAGAGAGAAGGAGAGGAGGGTGAAGATGAGAGAGGAGGGTGACCATGAGAGATGACGGCGTGAGAGATGGATGAGAGGGAGATGATATATGAGAGGTAGGGAAGCGCAGGGTTTAATAAACCCTAGCATGCATAACGCTTGCTTAATAAGCCCAATAGCCGCTTGTTTTAAAAAGAGGCCCAAGGGAGATGAGAGATGGATCTGACGGAAAACTTGTAAAAATGCCCATTAGCTGATCCGGACCATTACAAACCGGATCAGTTAATGTTAACTGATCTGGTTTACTTGACCGACCGGATCAGTTGACATTAACTGATCCGTTTTGATGCTAATCGGATCAGTTTTTAAGTGACACTTAACCTTTTTTCCACTAGTGCTTCATGGGGTCGCGGTTGATGAGGTGCGGCAAGGGGTGTCGGGTTCGAGTAATAATTTTAAGGTCACTTCCTAATATGGTAAATTCGGGTTGGGTTATCTTCGGGTACGGGTCATATCGAGTAGTTGAATTCGGGTAGGGTGAGGTCGGGTTATTTCCAGTTTTGCCAGCTCTACCTTGACCCATATAAAACAAAGCCATAATCCAAACCTTAAAACCTTTTTCAACCTTTTAAACGAATCCTAACTCCTTATTCAAAATATGTCCAAGCCTGCTAGGTTGAAAACCCAAAAGGACGGCTTAGGCAAAAGTTAGTGCATAAAAAAACAAACAAAAAAGAATCAGATCAAGAACTACGAATGGTCTGATCTTGAGTTCTGACAGCTTCAAGGTCTAATGATTTGACTTTCTAGAATCCAGAAGCATGCTTTTTTTAGATTCCAACACAGTTTCGAGTCTAAACCTAGCCATTTCAAAGCCTTTGCCCGCCTATATTTATTTAAGTCATAAATTAAACCTTTTATTTTTTTTAATCCAAACTCTCTTTGTCCCTAAAGAACTCTCTAATGCTTCCATGGTCTTTGGTGTATCTGACTTTGCCTACATTACTAGCTCCCTAGTGAAGAAACACTGAATGCTCCTGAGTGTCATTCAAGTCAATAGTTTCGAATGCTCAATTCAAGTCAAGTACTTTCTAATCTAGGCTCAGAGTGCCTAATTCAAGTCAAACTTTCCCAAAGCGGAGGCTTCCTATATTTGTGGTGGTTCTTCCAAATCAAATCCCAAAGAGTTGTAATATGGAAATCTCAATTGCGAAACCCGATTTTTATCAAAATAGTTTCAAAAATCAATATATTTCTTTCCAAATCAATCTATCTCTATCAATCTAGTCTACATAGCTTTACATAACCTTAACCTTGCATAGAAAGTAAATTATAAAATTAATGGAAGTAGAACTAAATATAAAGTGGGAGAATTTAACTAAAATCTGGCATGCGTTTCAGGCTTCAGCAAAACAGTACGAACTTGTGGAGCCCATATCTCCCAAATTAAGATTCACCTTGGGTTGAGCGACCTATCATTGAAAATCACTTCAAGTCTAGTTTCTAATGCTGCTAGTATAATGTAATTACATTTAGCGCATCAAAAGTTATGGAGAAAACAGTAGACATGACTCAATCTCCAAATTGCTTTCACTAAATCCAACTTCGTTGCGACTAAAATTCGTACTCAAAGATACACTTAATGATTATTATGCAATATAGCTTCCTCAAAATGCTCCAAATGCTCAAGCTTGGCTAATCATACTCCAAACATGTTCTCAATACCTAAAATTATTGATCAAAAAACACGAAAATATACTAAATAGGAGTAGAATAACACAACTTCCGAATATGATGAATGATAAACCAAAAAATGAATCTAAATGCTCTATAATGAAACCTACATGCATTTTAAAACTATATGCATATATGACACATCATTTGGAATTCCAAGATGGTAGTTTGTTTCACACCTGACGAATGAGAAAATTTTGCTTGGATTCGGAAGGTGTGTTTGAGCAGACACGAAATCCTAGGTAGGTACCTAGGTCATTGGTGCTTTGGATGTTGAGGGTTTTATGGAAATCCTAGATAATGTCAATGTTCGTGTTTTTTGAGAAGAGTATTTAACTCTTTGAAGCCTATATTTTTTTACCTGAGTAGCTAAAGAATGATTCTAAGACGATTTTCATGGACAATAAGATAACGTTGTTCGCATCTCCAAAGAGAGGTTAACATCATCCGCAAACATGAGGTGAGAGATTTATGTTTTTCCTCCTCAAATTTTGAAGGGAAGTCTAAGATTTTGAGGCACAAGCATCATGAATACACATGGATAGGTATTCCAGGCATAGGATGAAAATATAGGGAGAAATGGGATCCCCTTATATTTTGCCTCTTGATGGCTTAAAGTTTGAAGATTTTTTTCCGTTGATTAAGATGCTAATAAAAACAGTAGACATGCCGCTCATAATTAACTTGATTGAAGCTGTGGAGGAATTGAAAAAAGTTAGACAATTTTTAATGAATGGTCCACTCTAGTCTATCGTGCGCTTTTTCCAGGTCAATTTTTAACCATGAAAAAAATCCTTTTTCCCCCAGGATGAAGCTATATTGGTTTTCGGAGATTAGAACTTGGATAATTGGTCTTATTCTTTGGAAGTGGATTCATGTAACAATTTTATAAGGTGTGTTCACAAGGCTGATTGGCCTGAAATTGTTTATTTGGGGCGTGTTTGGTATATTTGGAATTAAGCAAATTAGTATGGTGTTTAGGGATGACGACATTGAGCCTTTTTCAAAAACTTTTGTGATTTGGTCAATACAATCATTTGAAGAGAAATCATTGAAGGAAGATGGCATGAAAAACAATCGTATCCCGGGACTCTTGTACCCCCACGGGAGAAACATGCTCATTCGATTTCTATTGTGGTTGGATTCTAAGAGTAGAGAAAGGAATTTATCTGAAACAATCGAACGCGGACTGATGGTGGTCGATGAAGGGAATAGATTTTAAAGAACGAGGTAAGGAGGGAGTGGATTTTTGGCTCTTTTGAAACTTCGGTCCCCAACATCATTTTTAAGCATCTGTATTTCATTATTTTTCCTTCTAATGATGGTTGGTAGATGAGAGAAATTTGTAAGCTTGTCTCCCTGAATGATCCAGCAGTTTGAACGAACTTTAGTATGCCAAACCATATCTTCTTGGTCAAGGATTGATTCTAGTTGATAGATTAGAGAAAATTCGAGGTTAAAAAGGAAGTGACTATTTAGATTTGCTTCTGACGCTGGTTTGAATTTCCTATATTCTTGCCATAACTCTTATTTTATTTTTATTCGGTTCCCATTTTTCATGGGCAAAGTGATGATATCATTCTTAATGGTCTCAAACTTTGAAATAAGTGGCCCTGAGCTTTTGTTCCATTGGCCTATCACCCAGCAGGGATGAAAAGTAGGGTAGGATGGCTACATGAGTGTGATGGAAAATAGTATGGAATTATGGTCTGAGGACATTCTTGGTAGATTATGGACGATATGCCCTTAGTTTTCTTTCTTGGGGACAATATCCCCCTATCTTTTCATGAGCATTAGTAATTTCACTGACATATCCACATATACATATAATCCAAGCAAGATACATATTACATGCATGGTGTATCAACTTATCCCACAATTTTAATCTACCTTTACATTTGGTGTTTTCATAAATAATGGAAATATAAATGGCAGAGGAATTTGTAACCTGGATGATACCGTGGAGGGCTCTTGGTTCCTTAGTAGTGGTCAAAAAGGAATTTACTCCCAAGTGCCACATAATAAGATTCTCGCCAAATAGTCCGATCAGATCCACAATCTTAAATGAGTTGAAAGGAAGAGCTTCCACAATTTCCTCCATGCTTTGACGCCCTACTTTGGTTTCGGTTATGATGAACACAAGGGGATCATAGTGTATTATGAGTTGTATTTTATTCCACTGGAAACCGGGCTGGGCCACGTCTTAGTGTTCCATATAATAAGATTCACATTCTTGGGTTTATGGAGGGAAGGCTTTGTAGCTCCATATGAGCTGCTCGACGGATTAGCTATCATTCGGAGTGCCACCAAGTGTAGTGTGTTAAAAAATGGTGATATGGGGTTAAGAATTCATATTTTTGGTTATGATATGACATATCCTGTCATTCTGTCGAACCCTCGTGAACATTCAAGAGCAAGTTGTTTGCATGTTTTGTTAAACCATTTGATGTTGTCGCATGTGCATTTGGAATGCATCATTGACCAATTCCTTGTAATTGATAACATCTTTCATTCTTCAAAGAGAACGGTACTAGGTTGACTAAGAATTCGAGCTTTGGTGGTATCACGTTGAAGGAGGACTCTTGGTGAGTTTTTCCGTCCACCACTTTATTATTAGTATTCCTACTATTAGGGACATTTTCATGCCTTATATCAAACTGGGCATGTGAGCAATAGTTAACCGACCGGAGAAGTCTGCTAGCAACATTTGGGGGATTCATGTACGATTGTGGAAGAAGTGAAGGGTTAAGGAAGATTTGTCGCAAGACCTAAGGGTTTATGAGGTATCACTCCCCCATGGAATCTTGGTGATATAACTGAAATTTGGATCATAGGTCCATTTTTGTGGTTTGAAGAAATTTTGGGTGGGAGAAGAAGTTTTTTTTTGTGTCAATGGAAGAAATCCTGGGACTAGGCTGAGTGGCATTTTGTATGTTGCAGCGGGAGGGGAGAAAGGGGATGATTTATTTTTCTTGGGTGGAGAGGGGTATGGATCTTGTTTTTGGGAAGGAGGAGAAAATTCCCTAGTTTCATCATTTTGGAGCTTTAGGGACTCTAGTCTGAAAAACATTTGTACTTTCATTACTCTTGTTTATATGATTATTTCTTTTAGTCCATACACTTTATTCGCCTTTTTCTTTTCATGGGACATGCTGCAAAATATTTTCTTTTTTTTTCGAATTTTTCCCTTAGACTATTTTTCATTTTGCCTTTCTTTGACCTTGGAGTCCGAGAGTTTTTGGTAATCAATTGGTTGTTTTTTGTGGATTCTGGATAAAAGCAGGGTGGTTTGTTGATGGATGGGCTTTATAGGCAAGTTTCATTATTTTTGTCGATTTGATTGCATGAAGTGTAGAAAAATGGCCAATAGTTGAAAAAGATTTATTGTTTAATATTTCCCAGCCATATGGAAGTCTTATTTTCTTTTGCCAGATCGACCAATACGAGGATTCGAGTGAACCACACTTTATTTGCTATAATGCCTTGTTCGTTAATTTTTTTTTTTATAAAATGAACTCACACAATCTCCTATTTTTCTTATCATCTTTTCGTTCTGACATTGGATTGGAAGTTCAGGAAGAGCAACTCATAAGGGGAGAATTGAGACAATCCCTAGGGATGCTTGGCATCCTCGAATCCATTTTTAGGTAGAAACAAAAGCAACCATTGTGGAACACATCCCCCCTCCTTTAGAATTTCAGTTCTATCTTTGCTACAAAGAAATCCTTTCCAATGTGGAACATAGAAACTTTCTCTTGGTTTCCAAATATTAGCAATTGCAGAAGGGAAATAATCAAAGGATAAAGAGTTCAGGGCCCTCTTTGAAGGTGGCTAAGGGCGAAATGGATGCAGATAAGAGGGAGAAATTTTTTTCGGGGTAATGAGTTTTTCTTCGAAGGAGGAAATTTTGAGATCTTTGCTTTCCCACAGGTTAAGATTATAGATCCGAAGACTTTTGTCCCGTCCCAAAGCAAGTTGCGAAACCAGGGAAGAGGAAGGGGGGAGAGGGGGGAGAGGGGAAGGGATGAGGGAAGGCATTCTTTTTACTTGATTTTATTTCATGTATAATTAAAAATCATTTCTCTAACATGCATAGACAATTCCTTAATTCTAGAAAGACATGCAGAAAACAAAGGGCAGAGCAATAAAAGTGGAAGGAAACAGTTTTTTCCTTTATGCTCCAAGAACTACCACCAACAACAAACAAATTACTGTTAACTTCCCCTAGACTTCCAATCAAAAGTACTAAAACAATATTATGTTTTTTTTGTGGTGTGTATGATGAAATTTTATTCATCCCCGTGTCCGAGAATAATGTAACAATAAAAGTTTCACGTTTATCGATGTACAACTTCGATTTGATCTTTTAATACCTTTGATTAAAAAATATAAAAAGGTTGTATTTTGATAATACAGTCTAAGAGAGATCTAACAGATTATGTACAACTATTTGATATTATATAATAAGAATGAATTACGGTTAAAGTGGGATATGTCTATAGTGTAAAAGTCAAACTAGTGTATATCTAATTATGAAACAATGAGAGTATTTACATCCCATCCGGGAAACAGGATCTTTGTAATATATAGCATTAACATCATCAATTCATCATAGTATTGAAAAATGCCGGACGGAATGGTACTAATTAAATATATTAAGTATATTTTATGGATACATTAATTACCTTCAATTAGAAAATTTCTAATGCTAAATTGACAAACTATAACCTGATACGACATATAATAACATAATTAAATAATGAGTCACAATATTGCAGGTTTGGGTACCAACAAATCCACGAGGAAGTGAAAGATTACCCCCTAGAATTGTTGTATCCGAGACTGATTTCTACAGACGCAGACTTTGGGGTTTGCCTGAGGAGGTAAATGGTTTATGTAATCATGCTGACAAGGTATAATGTGCCTATGAAAAGTTAGAAATGTGATTTTACACGTATAAGCTGTAAAACAATGCACAAATGCAGAGAAATACCGCAGACTTGATAGCCTATAAAATCAATCTTGATGCTCCACTTCAGCAAAACCTTTTGGTTGACTTAGTCTTTTAACATGGTATCACAACCAATGTGAGAAGAAGGCAATGGTTCGAATTTCATCTAACCATCATTTTGTTGGTTCTTTGACAAGAATGATGGCACAAAAGGATGAAACTAATCTCACATGATAGGGAAAAAAAGGGAGCTAGATCAAGGTTGTTAATAATCTAGAGTAGCATCGTAGATCTAAAATAATGCGCAGTTTAAGATCATGACTAATGAGGAAATTCTGCAGGACCTCAGTAGCAAACCTAACTACCTCGTCGCGTTCACAGTTGGGTATGATCAACGATACGATATCGATGCATGTGTAAAGAAGGTTAGACACCTCTATCTAGTATAACTTCTTCATTTATCTTTCACTCATCATATTATATCTATGTTTATGTGCTTAATTTTATGATTACAGTTCTCAGACAACTTTACAATTGTTCTTTTTCATTATGATGGGCGGACAAGTGAATGGGATGAGTTTGAGTGGTCCAAGCAAGCTATCCATGTCAGTGCACTTAAACAGACTAAATGGCGAGTGATTTATTATTTAAACCATCCTTCAACTGAGGAGATAACATCTACTGTATTTTATTTATTCTAAATTAGTTGCAATATGTTATTTATATTTTTAATTCGATGAATATTTTTCCACAAAATACCCTCGAATCTTTTTAAATTTACCATATACGTTTCAATGTTTCAAAATCCACCATATTCACTAACGACTCATAGCATTTTTAGTCAATAATCTTTAATTACGTAACTGAACCCCAATTATCCCCTGTTTGACACATTTACCTTAATTCACAATTATTGATATACCTTATATGAGCCCTTTTTCTCTCTGCTCCGTAACTTTCTTTTCTCTTTGTTGGCGTTCGTTGGTGTATTAACAATAGTCTATCAGGGTAAATGACTCAAGTAGGGGGTAGTTAGAGTTTAGTAACAAAATTAAGGGTTAGTGATTAAAAATGTTGATAATTGTTAGTTATTGAGGGCATGTGGTGAATTTTTAGGAAATTGAAAGGTAAATGGTGTGTTTTAAAAGGTCGAAAGGTATTTGGTGAAAAAATAATACTGAAGGGTATATTTGGTGAAACTCAGTAAAATTAATGCCAACAACATATGTTACAACTAATTTAGGACTCATAAAGTATATGTTACATGTTTATCATATGCAATTCAGAATATATGTATTGAGTTTTCAATTCAACCTTTGGTGTAAAGTAAGTTGGCACATCTTAAAGCCTTTTAAGTAAAAAATCTACAAGGTTCGATTATAATAATTAAGTTGTTACTACTCTGTGAGTAACTCTTTAGCTATTCAATTTGTTCCATTACCTGAGTATTTAGATCCAATGGGATCACGTCAAGACTAATTGACTGATGATTCCTACCACTTTGTTTTTGGAGTATGAGGTTGTAAAATTAAACACTACCGGACATTATTTTACTTATGCATCCACCCTTTAAAAAAAAGCTAAGATCAAACTCGAATTATTAGGACTGCCCAATACCATCTTTAATATGGTAATGACAATTTATTAAAAGAAATATAATATTTGGGGGTAAACAAACAATATTATAATCTTTGACATGACACTTATCAAGATAACATATAAATGTATCACTTATCAAATGGGTCGTGAGAGTAGTAAAGTAGAAAGGAAAAGCTACTGTTAAAACTAAACAATGAAAATATTGGGAAAAATTAGCCTAAGAACTGATGATCACATGCAATATTATCTTCACGTGAAATCGATTTGTTCTGAATTCTAAATTCTTGAGGGCTGGTTTAAATCATTTTTTTAACCTGGTCTAATCTAATTTGGTGTGGTCAAATTTATAGTATGACCTAAATGCCGATTGTATTTTTGGCTAATACATATGGATTATGTGGTCGTGGAAGTTGGGTGAACTAAAACACTTACAAATAAGTCAATTCTATCTTAGAGATCTAATGGATTACTTACGCATGATACATATGTAGGTCATTAGCTCAGTACATTTACTCTGATGCTTCATTAACGTTTGGTGTTTTAGGTGGTATGCTAAAAGATTCCTGCACCCAAACGTGGTGGCTGCATATGATTACATATTCATATGGGATGAAGACCTTGGGGTTGAAAACTTCGACGCTGAAGAGTAAGCTTAATCCTACATCAACATTCTACCTTACAAATTTCATTGGGGCCACATATTTTAGTTACCGTTAAAACTTTGGTTTTAGATACCTTAAATTAGTTAAGAAGCATGGATTGGAGATTTCACAGCCTGGCTTAGAGCCAAATAGAGGATTAACATGGCAAATGACCAAGCGGAGAGGCAATAGTGAGTTTCATAAGTAAGTGCATGTGACTACTACATAAAACTTGACCACGTTTTTATTATAAATATTTTCCGCACATTCTTAGTTGTTCGTTGTTACTTTAATTCTTTCTACTTTTACAGATTCACTAAAGAAAAACCTGGATGGTGCCCTAATCCTGTGCTTCCACCATGTGCTGCGTATGTTGTATAAACTATATCTTGAATCTGGATGTGGCTTGTTATATAATCGACTAGCTTTTGAATTGATAAGGTGTTTATCTTTTAGGTTCATTGAGATTATGGCGCCAGTATTCTCAAGAAATGCATGGCGCTGTGTTTGGCACATGATTCAGGTACATGGGTTTTCTTGAACGATTTTCTCAATATAGGTAAAAACAAAGATAAATGCTAAAATTTACGCACTTTTGAAGCTAGGCTAAGTTGAGCTGGACTGGTAGTCTCGAGTGGAATTTGCGGTTCCAATTTGAATTCTAATGTGTTTAGTGGTGTATGAATTTGCAGAATGATTTGGTGCATGGATGGGGTCTTGATTTTGCATTGAGGATGTGTGTTGAGGTGTTGTGATTACTTTTCTTTTCTCTTCTCTTCTCGTACCAATCAGTGCAAGGTTCCATTCTTCTTGGTAATGTCATGTATTATGTTTCTTTTTTTGCAATCCTTGTTGATACAGCCAGCACACGAAAAGATTGGGGTTATAGATTCACAATGGATAGTTCATCAATCAGTACCATCACTTGTGAACCAGGTCAGTTTTTATTTCTACTTTATTTGTTTCATATAAGTTGCATGCAACATTTCTTTTTAAGGGATGAAACTTGTAAATTTGAACTTGTCATATTTTTAACGAATACATATACTTCCTCCATTCTAAAATAAATGAAACGCTTCTCTCAAAAAAAATCTAACATAAAAGAGAGAAGCGTTCCATTTATTTCAGAACGGAGGAAGTATAATGGTATTAATGATAAAAAGCTATGGGGTGTGGAAACCGCTGTAAAAAAAGGTTGGAAAACATGGAATAACTAAAGTATTATTATTCTTTTCTTGTTTGTGTTGTTTTCATGTCTGATCAATCTCTTATCAAATTTTCTTGGATATATAGGGTGAAGCTCAGGATGGGAAGGCACCATGGGAAGGGGTATCTTTCTTTCTTTTCTTATCATTTACATGTTATTTTTGTACAATACTTCGTGAATATATGGGGGGAAAATGTAGATGTCAATTATTGTAGTTGATGATATCTCTAAGACTTGATACAAAATCTCGTCAATTTAGTACTGACTACAACTCTCTATATAAAAAACATAAGAAAAGTAATGCTTATTTATCAAATTTTACCCTCAATTTGCAATCTGTTTTAAGTAAGTTTATTTGGTCAGGTAAGAGAAAGGTGCAGGAAAGAATGGAGTATGTTCCAAGATCGGATGGCGGATGCTGAACAAGTCTACTTCAAGTCATTGGGATTTAGTATCAATAGCACAGCTCGTTATCCCACTCAAATGTAAAGGTCAAAACGAACTACTAAATAGAAGGATGGTTTGAGTATAACAACAATACTAATTATTACCAAGACGTTTTCATACATGGTAAATAAAAGAGCCCCGGCATTGCATTGCATGCAATTTATCGTGAAATCCTTGGACCCAACATAACAACTATATGTATTGATTATTTTTGGATAACATTTGACCGGTATGGCAAAATTTATTGATTATCATGGTGCCCTCCTGGAAAAGTGTACATCAACTAAAGCAAGTCAACTTATTACTACAAATACTCCAACCAGCTATTCTGTGCAATATTATATTTCTAGCTAAGAGTAGCTTAGCCTTTCCTTGTAAATGTTATGTGACGTTTAGCTAATTCTAGCTACTGTCTTTTTCATGTTTACATGTTTATGTGATCTCTGTACTTTCCTAACCTAGATGAAGAGAAGTAGCCCTAGTTTAAATTAAGTTGTACATCTAATAGAGCAATTTAATGAATGCAAAACACTCAAAGAGTTTCTACTAGCTACTGTGCATTTAATCTTTATGGTATCAAAGCTTGTAAGCTACAGATCCTCTTCATCATTTGCAGTCATTAACACCACAAATCAAAAACAATTCCTACTCCTAAAAGCTAAGAAGAAATGGTTGGAGAGAAAGGTGAATAGGAAAGCACTACTAAGGTAATTGTGGTAACAGATCCTCTATACCTTCACCTTTCTCAAAATTCAACATCTCTAATGTCGGAACCAAACTCACCAGTGTAGAAAACTATTTTCCGTGGAAAATAGAAATGGAAATAGCTCTTATAACCAAGAGAAAGCTTGGCTTTGTCACTAGACTCATCACTAAGTCCAAGAATGACCTGTAAAGCAAGATGTTTCTGAAACTGCAATAGCATGGTTATTGCATGGATACTTGACAATGTAAGCAGCACTATCACTAGTGGAAAAAATCCCATCGGTTCCGGTCAAAACTGGGCTACTGATCCGGTTTTGGTCCAGATCGGATGGTGGACCGGATCAGTTTGTCACTAACCGATCCGGTTTTGCAAGAAAACCGAATCAGTTAACTTTATTAACTGATCCGGTTTTTTTGCAAAATCGCATCAGTTTTGGGGCTCATGAAATCAAAAAAAAAAAGCCCGCCTTAAACTGCAGGTCTGCGGCAACAAGCAGGAGGAACCAACCAAAACCAAAACTCAAGCAATTTTTCCATGGATTATAGTTGCAACGAAAGAAAAAGACGAAATTAATAAGAAAAAGAAAGACGAAATTACAACAAGTAAACATTAACAAATTAAATTAAAATTGGAAAAAATTCATATCTGCAAATTAAATTAAAAAATAACAAATATTATACAAACTAAAAATGAATTCAATTATACAAATGTTATACAAACTAAATACGAATTATATTATACTAAATACGAATTACAAAGATATGATATATTCCACAAATATAACGAATTACAGAGAGGAACAAACGAAATTAAAAAAAACGAAAACCCTAACCCTAACTAACGTGCCTGAGAGACGAAGAAGAGTGAGCAACGACGGCGTTGGTGAGTCGAGCCACATGCGAGGAAGAAAACCCTAACGTGGGTGGGAGATTCTCGAACTCCAAAGATTGTTTGTGGGTGCGATGACGGCAAGGCTCGGTTATTGTTCGTGGGTGCAACGACGGTGTGGCGTGGTGGTTGTTCGTGGGTGCGAGAGAGGAGATTAGACTGGTTGTTCGGCGTGGCTGAGACGACAACGAGTGTGAGAGAGGAAGAGAGAGGGGGTAGTGAGAGAGAAATGGCAGTTGGTGAGAGAGAAGATTAGGGTGAGAGGAGAAACAACGCATAAAGAATGAGAGAGGGACTGAGGGGTTATTAAACCCTAAGAAACTCGGGCTTCCTTTCAATCGCGTCCTTCTTGGGCCTTTGTATTCTTGGGCCATTAGCTAATCCGGTTCGGTGAACCGGATCAATTAACTGAAAACCGGATCCGTTTTCTATTAACTGATCCGGTTCACTAATGGACCGGATCAGTAAATTTCCCTCGCTTTGCCTCCCAAAAATTGCAATATTTACGGATCCGATTTTGTTAAAACCGGTTGCGTTGTTAAGTGACACATAACGTTTTTTCCACTAGTGTTAGGCAAAGTGTCATGTACACAGCATCAGCTCAAGGCATATGGAAGGACCTTGAGAGAATGTTTGATGTGGTGAATGGTTCCAGGAAGTATCAACTGTGCAAAAGCTTGTTTGAGACAAGTCAAAATGGAAGAAGAATCAGTGAATTCTTCAGTGATCTCAAAACATCATGGAATGCGCTTCATACCATGATAGATCTTCCACCCATCATTAGGGCTGTTCAGAGTGCGGTCTGGACCGCACCAAATTGCGGTTTCAAAATTGTGGTTTGGTTTTTGCTTTGAAGCAAACCAAGGTTTGCAGTTTGGGTTGGGTTTGAATTTTTGTAAACTGAAACCGCACCGTAAACCGTAAATTTATATGTTCTTTTTTAGAAAAAGTTTATCTATTTTAGATAAGCGTACGGTGAGGCTTGCGTGCCTCTTTTTTTTGCTCTCCTTTGTTTATTATTATTGTTTTTACATAATGTTCATTGTTTGTTATGTCTTGTAACTTCGTCTGCTAATGGGAGCTTGTGAATTATGAAGTCTTTTATTTTATTTGGACTCTTTTTATTTATTATCTAGTTTTAGAGAATTATGTTTTGGTTTATTAACAACTTTGTACCAATTTTTTTTAATTCTTAGATTATAAAACTTATATCGCAGAGGAATATATGGTTAAGCCGCAAAGCGCACAACACCAAACGTTTTGCATGGTCCGGTTTGAGTTGGTTTGGGCTAAAGTGCGGTGCGGTTTGGGTTGGAAAAATGTCAAACTGTATATTAGCGGTTTGGTTTGGGTTACATCCCAAACCAAACCAACCCAACCCACGAACAGTCCTACCCATCACTGTGGTGACTAGTAAAGTCATAACACTGATGGAAGCCTTGAACAAAATCAAAGAAGAACAAAGATTGTTCCAATTTCTCAATAGTCTTTACTTGAAGTATGATGCTGTGAGAGATCAAATGCTGATGCTCAATTCCTTGCAAACAATGGTTGAATCTGTGGCCCCTCTGCAACGTCAGGAGTCTCAGAGGAAAAACTTTGATAACTCTGTCTAAGTAGAAGTTGACTCAAGTGTCTTCTTTAGTAGAAGAAAGGTGAGTAGCTACTGCACCAAGTGTAAGAGGAAGGGTCACAACCTAGAAGGATATTGGAAGGTAATTGAGTATCCTAAGGGACATCCTAGGGTATATAAGGAAGGTCAGTATGGAGGACAGGGAATGCAACAAAAACCTTTGGGTGAACAAGAACAAGTACACTAGCCAAGGAAGCAAGGTTGCATCAAATGCTTAAATTGACAAAGATGAGCAAGCATCACTCTAACAACTAAGGAATTTGAGAGGTTGTAGAGGAGCATACCAAAGGGATCACACTGGAGGAGGAGAAGAAATGGAGGCAAACTTTGCTGGTAAGTTCTTTGCTGCATCACATAATATGTTAGTACATCAAGGCAAATGGCTGATTGACTCTAGGGCTTCTGATCATATGAAATCTGACCTAAGTGGGTCAGATAAAGTAAAAATCATTGAAAAAAGGACGGGTGTAAACTTTCCAGATGGGAAGACAATATATGTGACATATAAGGTACAGATAGACATCAATTATGATCTATAGTTAATGAATGTCTTATATGTACCCGATTTTAGACACAATCTCATATTAGTGCAAAAGCTAATCAGGGACAATGGTTGTTATGTGGTGTTTCATAAAGGTTTATGTGTGGTACATGACTCAACCACTCACAAAGTTAGATATGTGGGCAAGGAACAAGATGGAGTTTATTATTTGCAGAATGCACCAGAAAAGAAGTTAGACTCTAGTGTAGCCAATCTAACTGTAACTTTTAGAGGTGTAAAGAAGAAACATAACATAGGTAAGGAAGTAAAATCTAGTAGGAAACTTGTATCACACTGCTCTTTTATGAACTAGTGCAAAGCAGTTGATACTTTCTCATGTACTAAAAATTTGAGTGTGAATCCAAACTTTGTAGCTATTGCCCTATGACATTGCAGCTTAGGACATGCACTTGTGAGCAAGCTTAAAAATGTTCCTTGCAGAACTGAACATATGACTAGGGTCATGAGAAAATATGTCTAAGCCGTCCCATGGCTAAGTTCACTAAGCTGCCTTTCTCACCTAGAGATTACAATGCTAACAACTCATTTGATCAGATTCTCATATTGATGTATGGGACCCTGTTGGGTAGAAAGCAGAACTAAGTGTAGATATTTTCTCACTATAATTGATGACCATACTAGAGCTACGTGGGTGTACTTGTTGTAATTGAAATCTAATGCCTATGAAATGATGATAAAGTTCATGAAGTTTGTTGAAAATCAGTTTAGGAGGAAGATAAAGGTGGTTAGGTTAGATTATGCCTTGGAATTTGTTGAAGGAGAATATGGAAGATTGCTTGTTGCTCATGGGATCACACATCAAACTAGTTGTGCAGATACACTCCAACAAAATGGGGTTGCAGAAAGAAAACATAGACATTTGCTAAGCAGGGCTTTGAGATTTCATGCCAAGTTGTTATGTTTTGATTGTGTGTTAGCAGTAGTTGAATACATAATCAACATGTTCCCTTCACCTATAATCTAAAACCAAACTCCATATGAGAAAGCTCCTTGGCAAAGCTCCCAAATATAATGACTTGAGAGAATTTAGGTGGTTAGCAATGGCCTATAACCCATCCAGGAAGAAAGATAAATTTCAGGAGAGAGGAGTACCATGTGTTTTCAATGGTTATCCAATTAATCAAAAGGGATACAAACTCTACAACTTCATGAACAAGCAATATTTTATTTCTAGACATGTCAGATTCTACGAAGGTGTGTTTCCCTATCAAAAGGGAACAGTGGATAATGATATGAATCCAATCCCATAATGCATCCCCGAGTCATTCTCTGAAACATTTGGAGATGATCGGTCAGATCTAAGTTCTCTCCCAAATATAGAAATATACAATGAATCTTTCACAGTTGAAGAAGAGATAATACAAGATTAAGAAGAATTGCCACATGAAGAATATGTTGCTATAGAGTCTCCCTCACTAGTTGATAACAGTAACACACTAGCAACTAGAAGATCTGCTAGATAAAGAAGAGCTCCAGAATGGATCAAAGACTATGAAGTCAAAATCCTACAATTTCTCCTCAACCTATATCTATTTGCACTTCACAGAACTTCAAGGCAACTTTGTGAATCAAACTGCAGTTGTTACGAAGCATTCAGATCCCACACACTTTTTGAAGCTGTCAAAGACAAATAGTGGGTTCAAGCCATGAACTTGGAGCTACATGCTTTGGAAGAAAACACCACATGGGAAGTCACCTCCCTTCCTGCAAGTAGAAAAGCAATTGGATGTAAGTGGATTTATAAATCAATAAATTTCACTCTAATAGCTCAATTAGCAAGCACACAAGGTGAGATTGGTGATTTAGGGTTGCAGGCAAAGATATGTCATTGATTATGATGGGACATTTTCCCCTGTGGCCAAAATGTTCACCATTGGTGCTCTTCTTGTTGTTGCATCCATAAAAGGATGGCATACTTGTCAAATTAATGTAAGCAATGCATTTCTACATGGAGATTTTCTAGAAAATGTGTACAGACTCTTCCTCAGGGCTATCCTAGAGTCACACATGATATGCTCATCAATTAGATGGAGTTGCAAAGCCAAGTGTGTAAGCTTATAAAGTCCTTGTATGGACTCAAGCAAGCTCCCAGACAGTGGTTTTCTAAACTGTTAGTGACACTGATCAAATGTGGATTTACATCATTACAATCTGATCACTCATTACATCGTTGTAGTCCTGGTCTATGTTGATGATTTGGTCATTATTGTGACCAATCTCACAGCTATCCAAGCTCTCAAAGACTCTCTTAGCTCTCAATTTCATATGAAGGCCTTGGGTAACCTGAAGTATTTTCTAGGCCTTGAGCTTAATAGATCTACTCAGGGTATTTTTCTCTAAAAAAGAAAGTATACTCTGGGCCTACTATAGGAGTTTGGCATGGAACATGCCAAAGCTCTGAAACTTCCTTTTAGTGTGCACACAAAATTGGAAGTTAACAAAGGAACTCCTCTTCAATGGCTAGATCTCTACAGAAGGCTCATTGGAAAACTTATATATTTGACTCTCTCGAGGCCTGATATTTCTATTTTGTCCAACTTTTGAGCCAATTTCTTTAGGTTCCTACATCATATCATATGCAGGCTGCCAAAAGGTTACTCAGATACCTTAGTCATTATCCTAGTCAAGGAATACTCTTTGCAAGTCATTCAGCAACCTCTCTTACAGCCTATGGTGATTCAGATTGGGAATTATGTCCTTTCTCTAGACGATCCACCACTGGTTACTGTGTGCTCTTAGGCTCATCTCTAGTTTCATGGAAATCTAAGAAACAGTAAGTGGTGGTAAGATCACCTGCAGAAGCAGAATACAGGGCAATGCCCCTCACCATATGTGAAATTACATTGCTTTCCACTCTTCTCAAGGATCTAGGCTTGAAGTCTCTAGGTCCTACACATCTAAAGTGTGACAATCAAGCAGCTACCTTCATTGTTGCCAATCCTATGTTTCATGAACCGCACAAAACACATTGAAGTGGATTTTCACTTCATTAAGGAAAAAATTTAGCAAGGTGTTATTATTCCTTCTTATGTCAACTCTAAGCAACAAGTTGCGGATGTGCTTACTAAGCCTCTTTCCCTCCATCAGCACAATTACTTGCTCTCTGAAATGGGAGTTTCTCCTTGCTCCCACTCCTATTTTGTGGGGGAGTGTAAAAGCATATAGCAACCGAAACCAAGTCAACTTATTACTACAAATACTCTAACCAGCTCTTTTGTGTAACATTCTATTTCTAGCTAAAAGTGGCTTAGCCTTTCCTTGTAAATGTTCTATAATGTTTAGCTAATTCTAGAAGCTGTCTTTTTTCATGTTTACATATTCATGTGATCTCTGTACTTCCCAAACCTAGATGAAGAGAAATAACCGTAGTATAAATTAAGTTGTACATCTAATAGAGCAATTCAATGAATGCAAAACACTCAAAGAGTTTCTACTAGCTACTTTTCGTTTAATCTTCACCTCCTCAAAAAATTAATTATGTATTATTGTCATTATACCAAGCACCTATTATACATGTAACCATATGAATTAAAGAAATATAATTCTCTTTGATTAGCTTTAAAATTGAGTAATGTGACTAAAAAATGAACAACTATAATCTTCTTGTTAGAGGATAGTTTTTGATTTATGATATGTCACTAGTGGAAAAAAGTGCAACTGACACAAGTGAACTGATCCAATTGAGCCCAAACTGGATGAGTTAATGTCTTTGGGCCAACTCATGCCTCTACTCCGATTAGGACTTATGTCCTTAGGTTTTACATATACTTGACTTTATGATGAATGAAAGATAACAAATGATATTGGCAAACCTTAACATGGTATCAAGAGACTAAAAGCCTCTAAACCCTCAATTTTTTTTCGAAAAAACAATATAATAAAATAAGAAGAAGAAAAAACACTGCAAATCACAAAATCAAAGCCAGAAAATTTAACAATACATCTTCACACCAAATCCAACATCGAATTATCTACAGGAAATTAACTATGACTTAATTTCAAAAAAGACAAAAAAATTTCAAATTGATAGAAAAAAAACAAAATATAAAGAATACAAATAGAGATTTGTTCGATAGAAGAACGGTAATGCAACTCAAGAGCTGAAAGCCAGCACTTCCACGAGGGAACCGTGGTGGCCGTCCAGCACACGACGGCGGGGGAGGACGCGGACGAGGCACTACAATGTCGTCGGTTCGTTCGAACAAAACAAACTGCAACCACCGGTTTTGGGGGAGAGCGCACCTGCGGTGGAGCTCCAACGCCCCAACCACGTGATGCCGCCTTGGCAGGACCTGCGGGTATTACGCCAGACCAATGGCAACATCTCCCTGACTTGCTCAATTTAGGTTGATCTAAAGATCGATTTAATGGTAAGTATTGGTGAATTTTGGATATGGGAGCAACTCATCACGTGACGGGTACTTTTGAAAGTTTACGTGATGTTAAAAAGGTTCGTGGTTGTCTTATCGGCTTGCCTGATGGTAGTACGACAGATGCAACAGGTGAGGGGGCATTTAGTGCTCCCTTGAGATTTACAAATTGATAACGTTTTGTTTATTCCAAAACTTGATTGTAATATAAGTTTCGTTTAACGACTATTAGATTCCGAGAACTTTATTGTTCAATTTAGTAAAACATTATGTGTTATAAAGGACCACAGGACGAGGATATTGATTGGAGTTGGGGAACGTAAAGATGGACTTTTCTTTTTCTTGGGTGTTCCTAAGGTGAAATTCATGGTCGACGATGGAGAAGCATCAATTGATCCGTGGCACAAACGTTTGAGTCCTCCAGAAATAGTTATGCGTGCTTTACCATGCTTAATGAGATCTAGTACTAGTTGCAATAAAGATGGATGCGATGTTTGTTTTCGGGGGCAACATCGTGGAGCCATTTTTCCTAGTAGTAATAGTTGACCTAGTAGAATATTTGAACTAATTCATTGTGACTTATGGGCTCTTATAGAATGCGTTCCTCATGTGGAGCATCTTATTTCTTTACTATAGTGGATGACTATCCTCGAAGTGTGTAGATTTATTTATTATATAATAAAATGGAAAATTTTCAAAAAACTACCTTTTATAACCAACTTTTTTCAAAAAACTACCTTTTAAAAATTTTCTTTCAAAAAACTACCTTATATAACAAATTCCTTTTAATATACTACCATTTTACCTTTAAATTTAATATTAATCAATAAATGACAATCGCCGTAAGTGTTATTGTCAGCGGGGGTGGCGAGAAAAGAAGAAAGAAACGAGAGGTGAAGAAAGAAAAGCAATTTACGGTGACTCAATTATTAGTGATTAAACCCCATTTACGGTAAAATGGTAGTATATGGAAATAAATTTTGTTATATAAGGTAGTTTTTTGAAAAAAAAAATTTTAAAGGTAGTTTTTTGAAAAAATTTTATTAGAAAAGGTAGTTTTATGAAATTTTCCCTAATAAAATTGATGTTGAAACCATGTTTCTTAATTTATTGGCTTTGATGGAAAGACAATTTGATCAAACTATTAATCGTGTTCAGAGTTACACTGAGTTTAATTGTTTGTGCCCTTACTTTCGTAAACATGGCATGATATTTCAGACTTCTTGTGTTAAAACCCCGCAACAAAATGGGAGGGTCAACGTAAACATGAACATTTCTTGAATGTGGCTCGTGCCTTGAGATTTCAGGCATACTTACCTTTGCAATTTTGGTGAGATTGAGTATTTGCATGGTGTCATTTGATGAATAAAACTAGATGAGTGATATTTATGTCACTCATAGGTTAGTAATTTGTACTTAATTGGAGTCGTTTTAGTTTATTATTCGTACTTTTATTCTTTATTATCCTTCTTTTACTCCTATTACTATTTTGTGGCTTAATTAGAGTAATTAATTGTTTATATTAGTTTTTAGCTATTAGTTTCATAAGTTATTTATTTTCTTGTTTAGTGTTTTATACTCATATTAGTTTGATTTTCGTAATTAATTTTCTATTTTTATTTCCTTTTAGTTACTCTTATTTTTATTATTCCATTTCATATTACTTATATTTTATGTGTCTCGTTTCTCTCATCTTGTTTTTGTTTTGCTTATAGTAGGTGAGCATGTTGGAGTTATAGTGTGAGATTTAGAATTATTATACGAGGCTTATCGTACACCACACAATTCTCTTATTCTACACCACACAAGCAACCACACCCCGTAATCATAGCACCACCACTCGAATGCTGACCCTCACTCCACAGTAACAACACCATCACCTCTGCTGCAGCACCGCCAACTCCACCTTCACTCCACGAGCAAATCTATCCCAGCCTAGAGAGGAATAGGCGCTCCGCTGTATAACGGAGCTGGCGCTCTATTCCAATTCACCTTAAATAGAGAAGTTCCAGAGACTATGAACGACCTAGGAGTGGGAGCTCAAAGAAAAACGTGCTACAAACTCATTAAATACATCAAGGGTTGTGATTCATTGAAGAATAATCCGTGGTGTCATTAAAGTTGCGAAGGGAAAGAGCAAAACAGTGGGATTGAAAAGAAACAATGGTGAAGATTTGTTGGCATTGATTGCAATTTGTAGATGACGGCTGTCGAATAACATCAACAGCCATGATTAGGTTGTGAAGTGGGTGATAGTACGACGCAACTGAAAAGCCACGAAGAAGGAAGAGAAAGAGGGCATAATTGTAGACACATAATCGTGTCTCCCCATTTAAGGGTTCAGTGATGAAATATACCGCGGTCTTAGTTGGCATGGCCCAATGGAGGAGTAGTCCGAATAACCAGGCAATATGTGTTTTAAAATAATATTAAAAGCCCAATTAATCATTCATGATGATTAATTGTAAGTTCAACCCGTGAATTGTTTTTTAAGTCCATTTTAAAAGCCTAACTTAATATTTATTGTTTTAATAAATATTTTCTTAATATTTATTTTTTTTAATAAATATTTTCTTAATATTTATTGATTTAATAAATATTTTCTTAAAAGCTTTTATTATTATCTTTTACCCATAAATCAGATTTTTAATCCGGAAAATTCCATCTCCGGATTTTTAGGGATGAAAATGGCATCTTGAAAGCACGCGTAGAATAAAAAAACGAATATTCTGGAATATGCGCCGGACGCGGCGGATGCGCTCAGCGCGCCACGTGCGTCCAGCTCATTGGCCAAATCGCGTCAGGCGCGCCAATGAGCGCCTGACACGTGGACTTGTGACTCACACACAGTCCTGCGCCTGGCGCAAGTCCTGTGTGAGACGCAAGTTAAAGTTTTATCTTTTTGAAAACGCGTTTCCACGTGCAACGTTTTAACTGGACGGACCACGTCAGGCAGGCCAATCTGCGCCTGACGCGTGTCCTCGCGCCTGCCACGTAGGCCTGCGCCTGGCGCAGTGATTGCGTGGAGCGCACATCTTGATTTGCCTATAAATACGGGCTGATTTCCCGAATAAGATAAGGCTTCGAATTATTTTTTTTACGCACACATATACTCTCGAATACTCCGAAACATACTTCTAATACAAAACACTCAAACACTTTTAATTTTCCACATTAATTCTCGTTCATGATCCTATTATTTTCCGGGTTCCAAGATTGCTTCGCTTGAAGGTCACTACGCTCTTCGATCTAAACCGTACATGTATAATCCTGAGGGCCCTTGAATAATTATATTTATTTTATTGAAGTTACTAACGTTTTATTGTCATGATGTAGATTTCTAACTAATAATCGCGTCTCTTTGTAAATTCTAACCTCTTTTCTTATATTTTCTGTATATAATATTCTTGATATTGTGATTGTCCTGCATGCTTTTTTTTATCACCCACATGTTATTATGCTAATTAAGACCTAAAGAATTGTTCTCATTAATTCAGATAATTTGGACAACCTGTTAGGAACCTTGTAAAATGATCGTATAATAACTGATCACTAAATAATTAGTCTTTTGATGTGTTTCCTGAACTAATCTAGATTAATTATTTTCGGGTGCTTTAAAATATTGTTCTATTGCATAAAATCTGTTGTGAATCGTTATTTAGTAGAGGCCAGTAATGGGCAATATAGTTCCTGACTATATTGTACCCTCACCCCCGAACTCACTTTTTGGTTCCTGACCATCTATGGAGTCATGACAGGGAAATCTACATTGGATAAATCCCTAAGATGTCCCTTCCGTTTCAATATCCAATTAGGTTTATGTTTCTCCCTTTAAAGAATTGTTGGCGACTTCAAAACGTATTTTTAATAAAACCTTAACAATGGGGTAGTCAAATAAACGCGACAATTTGGCGACTTCACTGGGGAGGATTTTAAAAAAATTAATTTTTTTAAAATGAGTGGGTGTAACTTGAAAAATACGATTCATTCTTATTTTCATGCATTAGAATAATATACTGTTTTGCATGTGCATAACTATTAGCCACCATAAGGACAATCTACATTGCCTCATTAACACATGTTCTATGTGTGAGGTCACCCTCGGGGGGTTTGCGCTTTGTCCTTCCAAAAAGCTTCCTGAGCGATAGTGTTGGATCTTAGTCATAAGCAAACCTACCCAACTATGGCATTGTTCTCTTGTTCCTGACTTGAGACTGGAGTGCGTCTTACACGTGGCCACCTCTTTAAGTAGGGGTACGAAGCGTGGGATCAATCTCTTAGTCATAGACCCTTTCAGCCTTAACCTAAACCTGACCAATAGTTGAATGTAGAACTGGACTTTAGGTTGAGAACTTTTGCATCCATGTTACTTGACATTTATGTGTGATTGCAATTTTAGCCTGATCATATTTTATTAACATGTTGATATGTGTTGCGCCTCAATATAATACAATTCGCATCTAAAAAACTGTCGTCGTTTTCGCCCGAACATTCGTCAAATTACCAATATGCATGCCGCAGAGCATTGCGCCAGACGCAAATCCCGCGTGCCGCGCACATATGTTACGTGACATGCAGTCTTTTCGTCCCATGCAAATTGGTCTTCTGACCACTGTTCGCGTCAATAATTTGCGTCAATTAGTGCGTCTTAAACTTAGTGCGTCCTAAACAGTCGATATAATCAGTGCGTCCGTCTTCGCGTCCTGAAATCATACCAGATTTATCAAAACATCGTCTAAACTGTCACGAACACGAGGGCGGGCTCAGCACGCTAGACGCATGAGGATGCGCCTGACGCTGTTGGCTTGCGCCAGACGCACTACACTGCGCCACACGTAGTATTGCTACGTGGCGTATTGTTGTGCATCTCTCGTTTTCCGTCACTTTAGGCAATGTGGTGATCAATCCCGTATAATAATTCGTGCATTCGCGTCATGGATATCTCGTGTCTAACTTCACAAAAAAAAAGAGTCTGTTTTCTTTTAGAGTTCTATCATCATTAGGTCTTGGTTTTTTTTTTGGAGAAAGTCGGATATTCCTATCCTCCCAGCAACTTACCCCATCTTTATCTTTTAAAAAATAAAATTTTTCATCTTTCTTTTTTTCTTTTATTTTTGCAAAACTGCATTTTGATTGGTGACAGACTCTTGCCAATTCATCATTATCCATTTCCCTCCACAAAATAAATTCATATCCATAACGTCCAAAATATCATTATCCATTTTCCTCCACAAAATAAATTCATCATTATCCATTTTCCTCCACAAAATAAATTCATATATCATTATCCATTTCCATCCACAAAATAGATTTCCTTCCATAAATATCCTCTCCTTTTGGCAGGAGTTTCAAACAAATTAAAATGATATTTTCGAAAATATTTTCATTCCTCACCCTATCCATTTTTGGAGTGTGTCCTAAGTCAATGTGTCCTTGTTAAACAGGGTAATTGAAAAAATAGTCTCGATAGCTCGTCCGCGTGCGCGAAAGGCTAGATCTGTTCCACCGGCTAAAAAACGGTCAACTGTTGAAGCAACCATGGGTGACGAAAAGGTTACTGAATTGACTAATATCATCGAACGAATGGCTAAGAACTTGGAGGAGGTCACTCTCCGTCTGCACCAAGTTGAAAGTGGTGAAAATGCTGTATTCGCCAAACAAATGGAAAATGCTGTTCAAAAAGTCACCAATAAGGAGTCCTACTTCGATTTGGATGAGAACAGCAAATTCAAGGGAAAACAACCCGAAAAGTTTTCCACTAGTGACTTTCCTAAGTTCAAGCCTACTGACAATCCCAAGTATCACTTGAGGAACTTCAAGGCCACTATGATCATTAAGTCTGTGGACCCTGAACTATATCCAACGGTATTCCCGATGTCGTTGGACCCTGCCTGTCAAAACTGGTTCTACTCCCTGGACCCCAAACATGTTGAAACATGGGGTGATATCACTAGAGAGTTCATGAAGCAATATGAACATAACACTGTAATCCAAACCTCACTAAGGGAATTGGAAGTGTTGAAGCAAGATAACAATGAAGGCTTTACCACCTACCTTAACAGGTGGAGGGAAAAGTCTGCTTACATGCTCTCCAGACCTGCTGACAAGGACCTCGTCCGCATCTTCGTTAACAACTTGTTACCTAAGTACAAAACTCATCTCAAATACTTGGGTATCGATATTTTCACCAAGTTATATGACATAGGTGTGCAAATCGAAGATGACTTGTTGAAAAATGCTCAAAATGACAATAATAGTTATAAGGGCAATAATAACAACAACAAGAATGATTACGGATCCACTTCTAAAGTTGGAGAGGTGAACCTTCTTGAGGCACCCCAAAGACCCTTCCAGAGGAATATAAGAAGGACATTCACACCAATAGGCATGTCGTATGCCACCGCTTTCGATCGCCTTAACTCAAAAGGGGCTCTGTAACACCCTAATAATTCTCTCATTTCTAAAATACCTTTCTATTACTTCCTCTGTTTTTTATTAGTTGCAACACTTTCTAAAAACAGAAATATCAAATTAGTAAGTTTTGAGGTGTGAAATGACCAAAACACCCTTACTAATGTTTTTAATAAAAACTTAAACCACCCTAATAATTCCCATTATAACTTAATGTAATCAACATTAGAGTTAATGATTCCCACCAAAAATCTAACACCTCCCCAACTACCACATTCATTTCATCTCTCTTCAATGAAACCCCCAACCCCTCAACTGACTTCATATCATCTTCTCACTCTTCATCTTCATCCTCTCGTCTCTCACATAAACCCTAGATCTAGAATTTTCCTCTTCCTCTCACTCATCATTTTACTTCCTTGAATTTTCTTCTTCTGTTCCCTCATGTCCTCATCTACTGTTCTCTTAGAAAAACCCTAAATTACACCCACGAAAAATCCCCAGAAAAATTGAGTCCCACATCTTTTACATTCAACCATGCATGTCCCAGATCTATCTCCTTTGACTGACGCATTTTTTGAAACTGATGATCCTGCCGAGTCCGACTTCATTATCCATATGATTGACTTCTTCCAGCATCAATCGCCATGGCTAAAGCGGTTCTTGAAAAGTGGGGAAGCTGCGACGATTCTAAAACCCTACGCTTTGAAGGCTTTGCAAAATGTTGTTGACGATTGTGATGATTTTGATGATACGGAACGCCATATGTTTCGTCAGGCTTTGCAATTTCATGATGTTCAAGAAGTTGTGGATTTGGATTCTCCTGTTCAGGAAGTTGATGTTGATTCTCCTGACATTGCTTTTGTTGATTTGGTAAGTGAATATGGGGATGGTGTTGCTGGGTTTGAAAGGGAAGGGGATGTTGAGGTGGTTCAGGAGGTTAAGGAAGTGGTTCGGGAGCCAATGACGAGAAGTGGAAAGAAAAGGGTCGTGCCTGCTGAACCTAGGGTTCCTGATCTTAGAACAAGAAGAGTTATTGTGTGTGCCCTGAGGTGTCCTGAACCACATTCTGAAAGGAAGAAGAAAGGGAAGGAGAAAGTAGGCACCAAAAAGGGGAAGGAGAAAGTTGTGGAGGGGATTGCTGCTCCTAAAACACCTTTTGTTGGTGTCACTATTGGGAAGGAGAAAGAGCATGATATATTTGTTGAGGATGACTCCAACAACTTGAGGAGGTTCAAAGTTCTGGAGGATTATGTTGAGAATATGGATCTTGGATCAGACATACCACTGAGTCCCCGTGTCTCTGATGAGTGGGATCCTAAATTTCATACTTTCCTCCTCCTTCGCAAAGGAAATCCCCCTTCGCGCTGAGGTTTTGTATCTTTCACTATGCCTTATTTTTATGCATGATTTTGATATGTGTTGATGGCCCTGTTTTATTTGTTTTGTTGTCATGCTTGTGTGTTTTGGATTATGACCCTGATGATACTTGGATTTAGCTTACGATGATAGTTGGATTATGATGATTGTTGGTGTTGATTATGTTGATTGTTGGTGTTGATTAAGGCTCGTGTTTTATTGGTTTCTTCTGGTCTGTTCATTATATGCTGTGAATTGTGCTTATGATGACAGTTGGATTTGTGCAGTGTATAATTATTGGTGTTGATTGAGGCCCCTGTTTTATTAGTTTCTTGTGGCCTATGCATTATATGCTGTGAATTGTGCTTATGATGATAGTTGGATTTGTGAAGTTTATAATTGTTGGTGTTGATTAAGGCCCCTGTTTTATTGGTTTCTTGTGGGCTGAGAATTATATGTTATGGATTGTGCTTATGATGACAGTTGGATTGTCATTTTTATGATTGTTAGTGTTGATTAATGGCCCTGTTTTGTTGGTCATTGAGGAATTTGTTCATTATATGGTGTGGATTTTAATGTGGGCTATTGATTGTCAATTTCACCCTGTTTTGCTGCCTTTGTCATCACCATATTGGCAATTGAGTCCCATGTCGCATGAGTATGCAGAGGGTAGGCTTATGATGTTAACCACTATATGGATTATGATGATTTGTGATTATGTTCCTCCCCTCCATTGTTACTATGGAGTCCCCTTAAAATTTTGTCACCCAAACATCCAAATGATGAAGGGACTCATAACTCCTTGAAATCAGAAACTGTTGCTCCATACTTTACAAGTATGTTGAGGTGTTAATGTTTTTGTATTTCTGTATGAGTTAGACTACAATCCCTGATGGATGTAATGAAGTTAAATGATGAGCATGTTAGAGAAACAGATGACAATGCATGTTTGCCTATGTTGCCATTCATAGAGTCCCCACAATGATTTGTCACCCAAACATCCAAATGATGAAGGGACTCATAACTCTTTGAAATCTGAAATAATTGCTCCATACTTTACTAGTATGTTGAGGTGTCAATGTTTCTTTGATGATTTCTTTATGAGTTACACTCAAATCCCTGATGGATGTTGCCCTTCATAACTGATATGCCACAAAGCTTAATTTTAAACAAAAAAGCTGGAAATTCACCATTGCATTAACAATAAACATTAACTACACTGCTATTACAAAACACACTCTTTAATAAAAGTATAATGCACTAACTGCATTAACAGTTAGTATACTATACCTCCTGAATGTATACCCAAAATGTACTGATGCCCATATTAACTTCTTAACCCAAAAAACTATACCTCCTATATATATACCAAAAGTATACTAACAAATGTTGACCACCTCTGTTGCCCATCTTAAATACTGTCTTCATGATGGTACTCAAAAGCTTCACCCATATTTATGAAATTGTCATTTAAATATTTCACTGCTTCATCAATGACTTGTTGATCAACTGTAACATTTTTAGGTAAAAGCCCTTGCCTTTCAAGTTTCCTTTTTCCATGATGAGGGTTCTTGAAGTTATTCCCTCCTTTCACTGTAAGCACTTCCACCATCACATATTGAAGTTGCAACCATGTGTACTTTAACACCTCAGGGTCAAAAAAATCATAAGCATCTTGCACCTTTAAAATGAGATCATCTAGGTTTTTAGGGAATGATTGGTATTGCAATGCTTGAATGGCATTAAAAAAACCCAAATCTAAAACATTAAGATCAGGACTTTGAGCTGGTTGACATATTAGTTTGATGTTGAACCCATTTTGGGTAGCAGCTGCAACAAATGCAGGGTCATCTGGTTGTAGATGGGGTCTTGCATTATCTTGTTGGATGTATATTTCCTTTGATACCCCATCTGGCCAAGTCCTCATGATACATGGGATGACTTCATTAAGGAGTATGTTTCTGATGACTTCTTTGGTTATACTTTCAATTGCCTTTGTTTCTAGTGTGCCTGCTGGTCTCTTTGAAGTGTTGTACTTGGCTGCAACTCTCTTAACAAAAGGGAAGATCCCAAATGTTCCATCATGGATAATTTTCCCTTCATTGTCAAAAATTGGCCTAGAAGTCACTGCCATGAACATTGCTTTTATCTTGTATCTCTTTGACTGGCAACACCTATATGGATCATCCTCCTTTGGTAGGAGGTAGAACCTCCTCATGTCTGGATTCAAGTAGAACCACTTCTCATCCATGTGTATCACATTCTCCATTGGCTGAAAAGTTGGTGGTTGGTCAGTTGATGCAGGCATTATGTGTTTTAAGACCCATTTCATTCTCTCAATCTTGTGATTTGGTGTAAGTGTTGGGTGGTTGCTGCTTGTGTGACTTCTGAGTTTCCCTTTTTTGAGCAACATGTACACAATGGAGGGAGGAACTTTAAGTGCTCCTGCAAAAGACCTCACAGTTGTCCTTTGATGCAGAGGGACTGACTGAAGCCAATCCTCTGCATACTCAATTGCTTTCCTTCCACATTTTCCTAACTTTTTGGATCTAACGTCAATAACTCCCCCCAATGATCTCTGTGCTTTAACATCTTTCCATATTCTGTGTACTGTTGATCTGTTAATAGCAAATCTAAGTGCCATTTTTTTCATTGTTCCCCAAGGTAACTTCCCTTCATGTTCTAATGTGAGAAGTTCATCAACTAAATGTCTTTTGCTATCTACACTCAATTCAATTTTTCTACTTAAATTACCTTGTGTATTTGGTTGCTGACCATCTTCATGTTCTTGCTCTTGGGTTTGCTGTGAATCACTGTGCATATTGTTGTTGTTGTCAACTGTTGCTGCATCATTGCCATCTTCATCCTCACTGTCATTGTCTGAAGAACTATGACAGTTGAGTCCCATTTGATACAGCTGCAAGTCATCCTCCAACCCCTCAATTTCAAGCAACTGTTCAATGGAAAAGAAGCCAACATCTGACTGCTGAAGATCATCAACCGAAGGCATATCCAAGAGCTGCTGTGTGCTGTTCATTTTGTTGCTGCTGGTTGAGAATCAACAAATTCAAGGGATTTTGTTTTTTGTGGGAAAATACAATTGGGTTTGATAATTACTTGTGTTGTGTGTGCAGTGCATTGATTAAAATTTTTTTGTGTAATTACCTGATGAAGTTCATCTTCATGTTTATATTTTGTGCAATATTAAATGATCATTCTCTCTCCACATTGTTGTTTATATAAAGGAGAGAGGAGAGATGTAAAAAACAGAAATATGAATTTGAAATTTGGGGGAAAATTTAAAATTTGGTGCATACAATGCCACTGTTGACTTGTCCGAAATTGGTGGGAAATTCCCTCCATGTGGTTGGGCCAAATATGATTTAAGAGGTGGTCCCTCCTTTCTCTCTCCTACTTTTCACTTAAATTACCACATGCAAATGTCCCCACTTTAGCTAATTACATACCCTTCAACTCACCTAATACTCTTAACAAAAAAATGCATTGGGAACCACAAAAAAAAAGTGTTGCAACTAAAAAAAACGGAGGAAGTATAAATAATAGAGAATTATCAAAGTATTATCGCCCGTGTGAAAACGTATCGGCTTATTCAGAATTTTGCTGCGGAAAACAATAATAATAAACTTTATAAATAAAACTTAGTCAATAATAAGTCAACTCCAAACTAATCAACAAAACCAAAGTCAACTTTAAAACCAAATCAAACCAACTATGAAAAGTATAACTCAAGAGTACAAAATATAAACTACACAAGCTCTCCAAAAACCCGATCCCAATGATGCATCATCTTCAAACCTGTAGATAGACAATGCACTATTGATCCCTAGAGACTGCTCACCGAAATGGGTCATCACGGGATCAATAAGTCATGATCAACATACACAACAAAAGCACGTAATCAGCAAAGCTGAGTACTACATACTAAACAAGTAAACAATCCTAACATGATACTAAGAAATAGTAAGCAGGAATAAATAATAGTATAATAACTTGCAGACAACTTTTACTGAACTAAACTTTTACAACATTCTTATTACTTTAAATGGAATAGTCAATGGACCGAGTTGTCTCATCTAAACCAGCCTTCCCCTTGGAAGACGAAATACGAGCGCGACCCCGTATTCCAAATTGACCAACGATATCGAGGAACCTTTTAATAAAATAGGAACGGTGATCAACCCGAAACCCAGAAAAAGCCATGGGCTACCACCATGAACTCCAACTCCTAATTGTCCAACACTTTAGACGTGCACCAGTCTAAAGCTTATTGCTATCCAGTTTCACTTTACATGATTTACCAATTATTACTTGTTATGACACACAAGCAACACAGATAATATATAACCACACATTCACAATATTACTCCTTTTTATCTTAGGATTAAATAAGTGATCATACAACTTACAACCCAAGATTAATTCCTTTTTAATCCAATCTTTCTTATTTGTTGAGCCTAGCCAACAATCAACTTACCTTTCAAAGGTACAGAAATATCAACTTATCAAATAAGGCCCACAATCCTTATAGAGCAGTGAAAATAATAATATAAGGGAACTCATGTTTCAATCATGATCCATCTAATAAATAAATTAATTCCCCCATGTGAATTAATAAATTAAAGTTTCCAACCAACGTGCTTGCATCAATTTTCCATACAAACATGATATAAATCTCATAATATAATCTCATAATCAACATGTTTACACCACAGCATAAAACATGCAAAATCCAACATAATAAATATCATATATGAACTCAACATAGTTTCTATACATGATACTATCTCAAGCAACACATAGGTATGTACGTACCTTGTGTAGACAAACTGGGATGCCACTTTAACCAACTTAAAAGTCGCCTAGAGAGAATTCTCCGCCTAACACAACCAATAGAATTTATAATCAATACTCCAAATAAATTCCAGCAACTTGAAAATACTTTAAATCCCCTTGAAAAATATTTAAAGTTTGTTTTTATCATTAAAACTTCAATTACCCATCCTTCCTAGTATAGTACCACTATACTAGTCATGAAAATCCATAAAACTCCATTAATAACAACATTTCTAAAATTCCAGCAACTTATAAATTACTAAAACTCCCTTTAAACATACTTAAACATGCTTAGATTCATAATTTAAATCAATTTCATAGTTTATAACATGCTACTATGATTTTCCAATTTCTTAAACCCTAAAAATCCATGCTTTGATATTTTAAATATAATAATCAAATCTGAATTTTGATTCTTTCAACACATAATTTATATAACTTAGATTCAATAATAAATCACCAACTTATAACTTTTAAACATAAACTAATTAAAACCAAACCTAAAAATATAATCTTTGAAGAAAACTTGAGGAGGAAGAAAAGAAACAAACCAAAGCAAAGGAAAGAGGGGAAGAAGAACGCCGGCCAAGAAGGACGGCAGCGGCGGCGGCAGGCGGCTGGTGGACGCCGACAGTGGTGGTGCTCGGACGGTGCTGGCCGGAACAAGGAGGACCGAAGCAGTGCAAAAACCGAGCAAGAAAAACGAAAGAAGAGGGAGCCGAAATATGAGGGAGGAAGGAGGAGAGAGAAAATAGAGTTGTGGGGGAAATTTGGGGTTTTATGGGGTATTTATAGTTTTCCTTTTTGTGGGCTTAGGAAAAGACAACTGGGCTTCAAATAGAGTTTAATGATGAATAGTAGGAATGACAATTGAACTCCTAACATCAGTAGAATTAGTATTTGGATTCCTCAAGCCCATTTAAACTCCTTTTTCAAATCCAAATAGGTACTTCAAACATTTCAAGTACTTTCAAAGCATGACTTAATAAATATTTGACTTGAATAAATTATTAAAACAATTCCTTTGACCTTCAAATAGTCAACCTTTGAAATATGAAATCATTTAAATGCTAAAATATATTAAAATATAAATAACTATATATTAAAATATGTTTATAAAATTCATAAAATTACGGGGGATTACAGTCTACCCCTCTTAAAAGAATGACACGAAACTCACACATTTTCAAAAGTTTTTCAACTCAACTCCCATTGGAGAAATACTTGTGCCACTCATGTGCACTCTTTTGCCAACTTAAAATCACTTGTGTTACTCATGAACACCTTTTCTTATGCGGAGAATCTATTTATTTTGCACCAACATGTGCAAATCGCCAAAATAAGCATAAAAATGCATAAAAATACCATAAAAATAGGTAAATAGCGCGAAATTCTATCGCATTCTACCCCCCTTAAAGAAAAACGAGTTACGCCCTCGTAACTCACCTCAAGGAATAATTCTGGATACTTCTTCTTCATTTCAGCTTCAGCTTCCCACGTCGCCTCTTCGGACTCATGGTTTGACCAAAGCACTTTCACGATATTGACATCCTTATTGCGTGTACTACGCACCTTCTTATCAAGAATTTTCACAGGCCTTTCCTCATATGTGAGGCTACTATCAATCTGGATCCTCTCAGGCTCCAAGACATGACGCTCATCAGGGATATAACGCTTGAGTTGGGAAATGTGAAACACATCGTGCATCTTTTCGAACTCCATTGGCAAAGCCAACCTATAAGCTACCTTCCCAATTCTTTATAGAATCTCATATGGACCTACATATTTGGCACTTAATTTGCCCTTTTTCCCAAATCTCATCACACCCTTAGTTGGTGATACTTTCAGAAACACTTTATCACCTACTTCAAACTCATCTTCTCTTCGCTTCAAGTCGGCATAACTCTTTTGCCTATCTTAAGCAGCTTGAATTGTAGCCTGAATCAACTTCACATTCTTGACAGTCTCCTCAATGAATTCTGTCCCCAATACTATGTTCTCACTAAAATCAATCCAACAAATGGGACTTCTACACTTCCTTCCATATAACGCCGCAAAAGGTGCCATCTTAATACTCGCATGATAGCTATTGTTGTATGAGAACTCAATCAAATCTAATTGGTCTTCCCAACTACCCTGAAAATCAATAGCACAAGCTCTCAACATATCTTCCATAGTTTGATTAGTCCTCTCAGTCTGGCCATCAGTCGCAGGGTGAAAGGCAGTACTCATTTTCAATGTTGTCCCGAGATTTAACTAGACCTTTTGCCAAAATTTCGAAAGAAATCTCGAATCACGATCTGAAATAATATCGGTTGGAACCCCATGTAATCTCACTGCATGCTTAACATACGTCTTCGCAAGTTGCTTCTTCTTCCATGTCTCCTTGATTGGAATGAAAACCGCCGACTTCGTCAGACGGTCCACGATAACCCAAAAGGTATCATTGCCATTCCTTGTCTTAGGCAAAGCAGTCACAAAATCCATTGAAATGGAATCCCACTTCCATCCAAGAACCTCTAAGGATTGAACCTTCCCCATGGGTCTCTTATGATCTATCTTGACTTTCTGACAGGTTAGACACTTAGACACGAACTCGACAACCTCACGCTTCATGTTTGGCCACCAATAGATCTGCTTAAGGTCCTTATACAGCTTGTCACCCCCAGGGTGCACAGAATACGGTGTATTATGGCCCTCATCCATAAGACGTCTCTTTAGCTCATCACATTTTTGTGGTACACACCACCTCCCCTTGAACCTCAGACTACCATCATGATGAATCTTGAAATCAACTTCCTTTCCTTGGCCCATCTTTTCCTTAATCTTCTCTAGGTGCTCATCCCCAACTTGACCCTCTTTGATCTCGTCGAAAATTGACAACCCCAATGATAAAGCACTCAGTCTTGCCTCGATCTCCCCAGGATTCAAGATTTCTATGCTAAGTCTTTGCATATCTCGACACAACTCCTCAGGAACTATCAAGGCATTCATGCTATGACTCGACTTCCTACTCAACGCATCAGCAACCACGTTTGCTTTCCCTTCATGATATTGGATGTCTAAGTCATAATCCTTTATCAACTCTAACCATCTTCTCTGCCTCATATGGAGGTCTTTCTGGGTGAAAATATACTTCAAACTTTTATGGTCGGTAAAGATCTTATAGGTTACCCTATACAGGTAGTGTCTCCAAATCTTCAAGGCGAACACAATAGCAGCTAACTCTAGATCATGGGTAGGGTAATTAGCATCATAAGGTTTCAACTGACGCGAAGCATACGCGATCACCTTCCCATTCTGTTGTAACACACATCCCAAACCATTCATTGAAGCATCACTATACACCTCAAATCCCTCATTCCCATCAGGCAGGGTTTAAACAGGTGCGGAAGTCAAACGTTCTTTTAAAATCTGAAAAGCTTCCTCACACTTCTCACTCCACTCGAATTTTGACTCCTTTTTCATCAAATTGGTCATCGACCTCGCTATCTTCGAGAAATCTCTCACAAATCTCCTATAATAGCCAGCTAGACCTAGGAAACTTCGGATATCAGACACATTCTTTGGAGTTGGCCACTCACTCACAGCTTGAATCTTAGCAGGATCTACAGAGACTCCTTCCTTAGACACATAGTGACCCAAAAATGCTACTTTCTCCAAACGAAACTCACACTTAGAGAACTTGACATACAATTGATTCCTCCTAAGCGTCTCTAATATAATTCTCAAGTGCTCATCATGCTCTTTTTCATTTTTCGAATAGATCAGAATATCATCAATGAATACAACCACGAACTTATCTAAGAGCTCATGGAAAATCCTATTCATCAAGTCCAAAAATATGGCAGGTGCATTGGTTAACCCAAAAGGCATTCAGTGAACTCATAATGACCATAACGAGTCCTAAACGCAGTCTTAGGTATATCCTTATCAGCTACCCTCAACTGGTGATACCCCGAATGCAAATCAATCTTCGAGAACATGCTCGCTCCATTCAATTGATCGAATAGGTCATCTATCCTAGGCAAAGGATATTTGTTCTTGATGGTTACATTATTTAATTCCCTATAATCGATACACAACCTCATACTCCCATCTTTCTTCTTAACAAACAAGACAGGAGCTCCCTAAGGTGATGCACTAGGCCTAATATAACCTTTATCGAACAGCTCTTGCAACTGCGTCTTCAATTCACTCATCTCCGGAGGTGCCATTCTATAGGGTGCTTTAGATATAGGTGCAGTTCCAGGAACTAAGTCTATGGTGAACTCAACGGCTCTAGCATGCGGCATACCCGAAATCTCACTTGGAAACACATCCATAAACTCATTCACGATTGGAACATCTTCAATATTTACCCCAGCCTCTCTACTCACATCTTGCACACTACAGAAAAACAACTCACACCCCTTCTTCAACAACTTCTTCACTTGCATTGCAGAAATAACCCGAAAGTTCTTGGACTTCCCAAAACGTCTATATGAGGTCAACTTTTCCAACGGAATCTTTAAAACTACTTTTTGAACTTCACAGTCTATTTTGGCCTTGTATAAACTTAGCCAATCCATCCCCAGAATTACATCTAGGTCTCCCAGATTAAACTCTATCAAATCAGAAGGAAAAACACAGTTTCCTATCTTCAGAGGCAAATTTTTAAACAACTTGGTACACCTTATGGTCTCACCAGTAGGTATACTAACAGGAAAATCAATCACCCCAAAATCTACTAACCCCTGCCTTTAAATAACAGACGACGAAACAAAAGAATAAGTTGCCCCCGAATCAAACAATGCTTTAACTAGCACGGAGTTAATAGAAAAAGTACCAGAAACTACATCGGCAGATCGTTCAGCTTCATTGCGACTCATCACGAACAGTTTACCCGGAGCCTTATTCTGGTTGTTGCTCTCACTAGCAGGCTTATTGTAGCTCCCTTGATTGTTCTGTGCCCCTACAGGCTTCGAACCCTGATTTCCTGACTGGTTAAATCCAGACCTCACTTGGTTACTACCCTCATTGCCATTTTGGTCTTTCTTTTGCTAAGCAAAGCACTCATGCTCCCTATGGCCCTTCTTCTAGCAGTAATTATAGGTCACTAGTTCTCCCTTGTATTCTTTACCTAGATGGTTATTACTACACTTCTTACAGTGGTACACTCTCTCAGATTGACCCTTATTGTTGTAGCCCTGATTATTCCTCCCTTGGAAATTTCCATTCCCATTTCTAGTCTTCTTGAAGTTCCCTTGATTTCCCCCAGCATTGAAATCCTTTCTTTTCTCACCCACTACAGCATTTTTCTTATCACGCCTCGACTGAAGACCATAAATGTGGACGGCTCTCCCATACACAATATCAAGGGATGAAAAAGTTTCACCACCTAACCCTAGCTGGATTTCATCAGTCAAACCTTGCTCAAACCTTTGAGCCTTTAACTCCTCAGTGGCTACTACCTCAGGTGCAAACCTCGACAGTGCTATGAATTTGCTATAGTACTCATAAATGGTCATAGTCCCCATCCTCAGGTTAATAAACTCCTGGGCTTTCTGTTTTCTCATAAAGGCAGGGTAAAACTTTCCTCTCAAGGCAGTAACAAAAGAATCCCAATTGAATCCCTCAGCAGTACTCAGTCTAGTTCCACTTTCTCTCCACCATAAATCAGCCTCATCCTTTAGGTACAGCACAGCCTTACCTACTCTCATACTCTCAGGATAGTTCACAGCCCCAAAGATTTTCTCAAACTCTCTAATCCAGTTCTCCAAAAAGGTAGGATCAGCTTGCCCCTTAAAATATGGTGGTTTAACTTTGGCTAGCCTCTCAAACATGTCCCCAGCAGAATCGGGACGCTCAGCTCTATCTTGAGTCAGTTTCTCCGCCAAAAGGCGAATAACAGCAGCTAAATCGTTATTGTTGTTTGCCATTCTAGTGCGTGACCTGAAATTATCGTACTCTACTTTAGGTTCGATACATAATTACATGTCATTCTCTACGAAGGCAACATTTGATTTGACCATAAAGATATATCGTATCAACAAACAATTTCTCATGAAGTTACAACAACATTAAAAAATAATCATCATCAATCATCCATGAAGAATATTCACATCAAGAACACACAGTTTAGGAATCATGAATAAAATTCAATCATAACAAATAAATAAAAATATTCCCATTCGCGTGCCAAAATAAATTCTTGCTCACTTGGATAACTAAATATTTGACTTTTATTCCTCAAAAGATGTTAATAACAATTTTCTCAACCATAACACTGTACTTTTCCTAAAAATAAGATAAAGGTACTATGAAATAAATTTACATCACTGCTGAACGAATTATCCAACATTATTCTTTAAAGCATAAATACATAAATGAATAATCTAAGGTGAAACATCATCAGTCTTATCCTCTGATTCCCTGTAGTTTTCTAGAGTGAAAACCTCATCTTCAAATTCATCAATGTCCTCAGTATTATAATAAACATATCTTCTAAATCAAGTGGATCTCCGTTTAGGTTGAGGCTCGTCCTCCTCTGACTCAGAATCAGTCTCACATCTCATAACAGCACGGTAGATGTCACTTCTGGTCTGCCCTCTAGCACGGTCAAACTCATGAAGAACCTCATCATCACTATCAGGCATGCCTGCTCTTAGTACATTACGCATAATGAACTCTAGTTCGGTATAGTTATCATCATCAGACTCATAATTTCCATCACTCTCATCATCACTCAGCATGATAGGGTTGTAATAGCTCCCTACTCTAGTATCTTCTCTTTCAGCCATGGCTAGGAATCTATAACAATAAATTTAACTTCTATAAGCAATTGGTACTCTCACTTAACGTATAATCCCAACAATAAACAAGAAGCAAGAATAACCAACAACATAAAGCATAGGAATAACATAAATAGTTAGCAGGGAAGAAGAATATAATCATGCTGAACTAACTATTTAATGCAGACATATAATATTTCTATCCTATATGCCCTTCCTATACTACCCATCTCTCAAAATAATAAAATAATCTAGAGTATTGAAAAAAATTTAAATAAATAAAATTTTTTTTTCGAATCTGAATTTCGACATAATACGGAAAAATAAAAAATAAAAAATCGGACCTCATAAAATTTCGAACCTAAAAAAAAATTTCGGACCTCATAAAAAAAATTTCAGACCACTAAAAGAAATAAATAAATAAATTCGAATGCGAAATTCTATCGCAATCGTGAAAAAGAATTTTCGAAGATAATTTGAATACCATGAATAAGTAGGAGCTCAATTCTAAGAAATTCATTTTAAGTAACTAGCTAGTTAGGCGCCTAAAGACTTAAAGTTGGCACGAAAGAGCTCCTAGATACCACTTTGTAACACCCCAATAATTCTCTCTTTTCTAAAATACCTTTTTATTATAAATAATAGAGAATTATCAAAGTATTATCGTCCGTGTGATAACGTATCGGCTTATTCAGAATTTTGCAGCGGAAAACAATAATAATAAACTTTATAAATAAAACTTAGTCAACAATAAGTCAACTCCAAACTAATCAACAAAACCAAAGTCAACTTTAAAATCAAATCAAACCAACTATGAAAAGTATAACTCAAGAGTACAAAATATAAACTACACAAGCTCTCCAAAAACCCGATCCCAATGATGCATCATCTTCAAACCTGTAGATAGACAATGCACTATTGATCCCTAGAGACTGCTCACCGAAATGGGTCATCACAGGATCAATAAGTCATGATCAACATACACAACAAAAGCACGTAATCAGCAAAGCTGAGTACTACATACTAAACAAGTAAACAATCCTAACATGATACTAAGAAATAGTAAGCAGGAATAAATAATAGTATAATAACTTGCAGACAACTTTTACTGAACTAAACTTTTACAACATTCTTATTACTTTAAATGGAATAGTCAATTGACCTGGTTGTCTCATCTAAACCAGTCTTCCCCCAGGAAGACGAAATACGGGCGCGACTCCGTATTCCAAATTGACCAACGATATCGAGGAACCTTTTAATAAAATATGAACGGTGATCAACCCGAAACCCAGAAAAAGCCATGGGCTACCACCATGTACTCTAACTCCTAATTGTCCAACACTTTAGACGTGCACCAGTCTAAAGCTTATTGCTATCTAGTTTCACTTTACATGATTTACCAATTATTACTTATTATGATACACAAGCAACACAGATAATATATAACCACACATTCGCAATATTACTCCTTTTTATCTTAGGATTAAATAAGTGATCATACAACTTACAACCCAAGATTAATTCCTTTTTAATCCAATCTTTCTTATTTGTTGAGCCTAGCCAACAATCAACTTACCTTTCAAAGGTACAGAAATATCAACTTACCAAATAAGGCCCACAGTCCTTATAGAGCAGTGAAAATAATAATATAAGGGAACACATGACTCAATCATGATCCATCTAATAAATATGTTAATTCCCCCATGTCAATTAATAAATTAAAGTTCCCAACCAACATGCTTGCATCAATTTTCCATACAAACATGATATAAATCTCTTAATATAATCTCATAATCAACATGTTTACACCACAGCATAAAACATGCAAAATCCAACATAATAAATATCATATATGAACTCAACATAGTTCCTATACATGATACTACATAATTTTCCTTCCTTAAATCATGATACTATCTCAAGCAACACATAGGTATGTACGTACCTTGTGTAGACAAACTGGGATGCCACTTTAACCAACTTAAAAGTCGCCTATAGAGAATTCTCCGCCTAACACAACCAATAGAATTTATAATCAATACTCCAAATAAATTCCAGCAACTTAAAAATACTTTAAATCCCCTTGAAAAATATTTAAAGTTTGTTTTTATCATTAAAACTTCAATTACCCATCCTTCCTAGTATAGTACCACTATACTAGTCATGAAAATCCATAAAACTCCATTAATAACAACCTTTCTAAAATTCCAGCAACTTATAAATTACTAAAACTCCCTTTAAACATACTTAAACATGCTTAGATTCATAATTTAAATCAATTTCATAGTTTATAACATGCTACTATGATTTTGCAATTTCTTAAACCCTTAAAATCCATGGTTTGATATTTTAAAACCCTATTTTAAATATAATAATCAAATTTGAATTTTTATTCTTTCAACACATAATTTATATAACTTAGATTCAATAATAAATCACCAACTTATAACTTTTAAACATAAATTAATTAAAACCAAACCTAAAAATATAATCTTTGAAGAAAACTTGAGGAGGAAGAAAAGAAACAAACCAAAGCAAAGGAAAGAGGGGAAGAAGAACGCCGGCCAAGAAGGACGGCAGCGGCGGCGGCAGGCGGCTGGTGGACGCCGGCAGTGGTGGTGCTCGGACGGTGCTGGCCGGAACAAGGAGGACCGAAACAGTGCAAAAACCGAGCAAGAAAAACGAAAGAAGAGGGAGCCGAAATATGAGGGAGGAAGGAGGAGAGAGAAAATAGAGTTGTGGGGAAAATTTGGGGGTTTATGGGGTATTTATAGTCTCCCTTTTTGTGGGCTTAGGAAAAGACAATCGGGCTTCAAATAGAGTTTAATGATGAATAGTAGGAATGACAATTGAACTCCTAACATCACTAGAATTAGTATTTGGGTTCCTCAAGCCCATTTAAACTCCTTTTTCAAATCCAAATAGGTACTTCAAACATTTCAAGTACTTTCAAAGCATGACTTAATAAATATTTGACTTGAATAAATTATTAAAACAATTCCTTTGACCTTCAAATAGTCAACCTTTGAAATATGAAATCATTTAAATGCTAAAATATATTAAAATATAAATAACTATATATTAAAATATGTCAATAAAATTCATAAAATTACGGGGGATTACAGGCTCTGTTTCCAATTGGACCGACTCCCGATCCGGAAGACAGTAAGAAAAGAGCAACTTGGGAAAAAGATTCTTACTGCAAATACCATAGAGGGAATAGTCACAAAACGGAGAACTGCTACGCGCTAAAGCATGCTATTCAAGACATGATTGATGAAGGTAAACTTCACATTCCTCCTGCAGGGAAGAAGCCTAACAACCAAGATAGGTCCTTAAACAAAGTTCTGGCTATCTCTGAGGATCAATACTGCTATGATCCATCTCTCTTGATTGCACCAATAGGGGATCCTGTCCCCGTTATCATTATTGCTAGCACCTCACCAGATATCAATGGTATCTGGGATAGTGATGAAGAAGACGAGTATGTCACAGAAGAAAGTGACTATATACGGGGAACATGTATCTCTCCACCTCTAGGATTATATGACGATGATGAAGTCATAGTCTTAAAACTGATCGCTTTACTTGAGCAATGGATTGGTACAAAAGTGATGAGGAAGCAGTACGAGTACTTACTCGAACTGGAAGGCTAACTCAGCCTGTTTAAGATAACCTTTCCACATCGTCTGCATCTCTTGAAGGAGTTCTTCCCAAAGAGAACTCTCTCATTCAACAGCTCATGAAAACAAAAGCTGATGTTAACATTTGGAAATTAATAGCTTCCTCTCATGGGCATCACATGGCATTACTAAATGCCCTCACAAAAATAAATGTGTCATCTGATACTTCTCCTGAAGGATTGGTCAATTTCCTGACTGCTGATAAGCCAATCCAAGGAAATATTATTTTCTTTACTGATGATGACCTTCCTTTCGAAGGAAGTAAGCACAACAAGGCCCTACATCTTACGGTAGCATGGGTGGGCATGAATGTCCCAATGACATTAGTGGAGAATGGATCTGCCATTAACGTATGTCCATTACGAACTGCGCGCCGCCTAGGTTTCAAAGATGAGGATTTCAGTCCCTCCCATCAATGCATCCGAGCATACGATAATTCTCGTCGTCAATCCTTGGGAACTATAGCCCTAAACATCTCTGCAGGGGTTATAGAAAAGCGCACGATTTTCCAGGTCATTGATATTAAGGCCTCATTCAACTTACTATTAGGATGACCATGGCTTCATGAGCTTGGTGTGGTCCCATCTTCCTTGCATCAAAAGGTTAAGATGATTGTGGATGGCATTCCCATAACTCTCGATGCCTCTACAATGAAAGTACAAGTAGTAGACAAACCTCTCATCCACATAGACCATGATGAGGAAGATGAAGATCTTCGAGGATTCGTTTCCGAAGAAGTAGCCCTCATTGAAGAAGATTTAGCGCCATTTGACTTTGATTGCTTCTCCAATCTAGCAGTCAACTATATCATGCGCAAGAAGGGACACTTCCCAGGCATGTCACTGGGCAGTAAGAAGTCTAGAGCACCTCCTGTCACTGACTCTAAGTCAGTAGAAAATTTATTTGGCTTAAGATACAAGCCCATCAGGAAGGAGCTCAGAGAACGTATTGCACAACGCATGAAATACCGCAATACCAAGGACAAGGACAGTATCCCTTTTCCTCCCTATCAGCCCACTCTGAATGGGCAATTTCTGAGGGAAGGAGAAGATTATCCTTGCTATGAATTCCCTGAACCATTCTATCAGGCTCAGGAGGGAGTGATCTACCCCGGATTTGAAATATTTCTGGACTGTCACTTTCTGGAAGAAGGGATTCCTGATCCCCAAATTATATAGTTCATTGAAGACTGTTTAGACTACAAGGCATTAGGAATTCTATTCGGTCAAGAACGAGTTAAGTGCTCAAATAATACTTCTCATATCCAGGCTGTGCTACAAAATGAGGACTTCGACCCTGCTATGTTGATCACTCCTGCAAGTGGCATCATGCAAGGATGGAGGAAGACTATCAAGCTGACTACTCCAGACGGGAAGAAGATGATCTTCACCACCGGGGAAGGGCTAATGTTTGAAGAGTCCGAGTCATCTGAGTTAGAGTTTGAGTCTGAGTCTGAGTCTGAGTCTGTTGAGTCTAGTATCCCAGTTGGGACTATATCTAAGCCTGTTAATTCTAGTGTCCAAGTAGAGTCTTTAGTGTCTGCTGAGTCATTGTTCAACTCTATGATTTCCGATTTCAATAATATGAACTCATTTTCTTATGACTTGTGCAATATCTCTACTTCTTCTTCTCCGTCTCCTTCTAATTGCAACAATGAATCTGAAAAAGAAATAATTAAAGCAATGGAAGAACATGAAAATAAGACTCCTATCATCGAGGAAACAGAAAAAATTAATCTTTCAGATGATAATGAACCAAAGGAGGTAAGAATTTAATTATCTTTAAGCGAATACGAACGCACTCAATTAATCAAAACATTCGTTGAATATATTGACGTATTCGCATGGTCCTACCAGGACATGCCAGGCATTGATCGCGAAATTGCTCAGCATACCATTCCCCTAATCGAAGGGATGAAGCCTGTCAAATAAAAGTTGCGCAGAATGAAACCAGATGTAGCTCTCAAAATCAAAGAAGAAGTCATCAAACAACTTAATGCAGGATTTATAAAGGTCGCTAATTACCCTGACTGGATCGCTAACGTTCTGCCTGTGCCTAAAAAGGATGGTAGAGTTAGGATGTGCGTCGACTATAGAGACCTCAACAAAGCAAGTCCTAAAGACGGCTTCCCCTTACCTCACATAGATGTCCTAGTAGACAACACTGCCAACCATGCCCTTTTCTCTTTTATGGACGGGTATGCAGGGCATAATCAGGTAAAAATGACCGAGGAAGATATGGAAAAGACTACCTTCATCACACCATGGGGGACCTTTTGCTATACCGTTATGCCTTTCGGGTTAAAAAACGTTGGGGCCACCTATTAAAGAACTGCGACTACCCTTCTCCATGACATGATGCATAAAGAGGTAGAAGTTTACGTAGATGACATGATAGTTAAGTCCAAAGATAGAGAGGGACACCATACCGCCCTTGAGAAGTTCTTCATGAGACTTTGCAAATACAACATGAGACTTAATCCACAAAAATGCGCCTTCGGGGTCACTTCCGGGAAACTCCTAGGTTATGTCATCAGTTCTAGAGGGATTGAAATTGACCCTACTAAAATAACGACCATCATGACCATGCCTCCGCCTAAGAATGAAAAACAAATAAGGGGGTTCTTAGGTAAAATCCAGTACATCAGTAGGTTCATCTCTAAACTGACCATGGTGTGTGAGCCCATCTTTAAAAAGCTTAAGAAAAGTGTCGCTGCCGAATGGGATGAGGACTGCCAAAAAGCCTTTGACAAAATTAAAGAGTATCTATCCAACCCACCTGTCTTAGCACCTGCCTTGCCAGACATACCTTTAAGGCTTTACTTGACTGTGACTAAGACCGCGGCTGGGGCAATGTTGGCACAAGAGGTTGATGGGAAAGAGTGCGCCATTTACTACCTCAGTAAGAAACTCTTAGACTACGAATCCCGTTACACCCCCTTAGAAAAGCTTTGCCTTGCACTAGTCTGGGCCACTAAGAAGCTTAGGCATTATATGCTTACTCACACAACCCATATAGTGTCGCGACTAGATCCTCTTAAGTTCTTGTTCGAAAAGCCAGCCCTTAATGGTAGACTCTCTCGCTGGGTAGTAATGTTGGCCGAATTTGACTTAAAATTTAGGAATAATTGATTCTAATAATACAACCTTTCACCGATTAATTTTTAATAAGTCAACCTTTCAATTATTCTTGAATAATGCAACCTTTTAGGAGTATTTGCTTTTAATGGGCTTTGACGTGTAGATAATCAGTTTGTTTGGTAAGCCACATTTCCCAACTCGTCCATTTTTCTCCTCCATTCCCTCCATGCCCCTACTTCTATGGTAAATAGTTGATGTTTTAGACGATTTTAAGTCATTTTGACTCACTAGACGTAAATAGGGTATAAAGGTTGCATTATTCAGGAATAACTGAAAGGTTGGTTTATCAAAAATTAATCGGTGAAAGGTTGTATTATTAAAATCAATTATTCCTAAAATTTATCCCTCATAAATCCATCAAAGGCAACGCTGTTTCCGACTTTTTGGCAGATTTCTCTGTAGATGAATCTCGCGAAGAGTATGAATTTCCTGATGAAGACCTTCTCATGACGGAAGATGAAAGTTGGGCACTATACTTCGATGGTGCTTCCAACCAAAAGGGATGTGGCGTAGGGGTACTCCTGGTATCACCTGAAGGCGAACACACTCCTCTCTCTGTTAAACTCGACTTTGACGTTACTAAATAATGCAGCCGAGTACGAAGCATGTATCATAGGGCTCCAGGCCGCAATGTCCCTCGACATCAAGAAACTAAGAGTATATGGTGATTCATCTTTGATCATCAATCAAATTTCTAAAAGGTGGAAAGTTAGAAATGAAAGCCTCTTGCAATATCAAACTCATCTAGAAGCCATTGCTGAGCAAATCCCTGAAATACAATATACATACCTTCCCCGAGAAGAAAATCAATTTGCTGACGCTTTGGCCCGCTTAGCCTCTATGATTAGGATTACTCGCACCATGCCAGAAATGCCCCTTATCATTGAGAGGCGGCAAGCGCCTGCTTATGTTCATACCTTAGACAATGAGCCATATCCTATTCCTTCGGAACCATGGTTTACTGACATCCTAAACTACCTAACCAAAAAAGGATATCCACTTGGAGCTTCAACAAGAGCCCAGCGTGCCTTAAGGCTCTTGGCTTCCCAATATGTCGAGTATAACGGGACACTGTACAAAAGAACACCACAAGGCGTGCACCTGCTCTGTATTGATAAACTTGATACCACAACGGTCATGGATCAAGTCCATAGTGGAATTTGTGGCACGCATATGAACGGACGCATGGTAGCTCAAAAGATCATTCGCTTAGGCTATTACTGGACCACAATGGAGAAAGACTGTTACCTTTATGCCAAAACCTGTTCAAAATGCCAATTATGCGCTAACCTACAACATGTCCCACCTTCTTTGTTATATACCTTTACTTCACCTTGGCCATTCTCAACTTGGGGTATTGACATTATTGGTAAAATAACACCACCTGGTACTGGGGGGCATGAATTCATCCTTGTGGCCATAGACTACTTCACTAAGTGGGTAGAAGCAGCGGCCTATGCTAAATTAACAGCCAAACATGTAGCTGCCTTCTTAAAAAATACCATAATTTGCCGCTATGGGGTTCCCCACGAGATCATAAGTGACTAAGGTACCCACTTTCAAGACGAATGCGAACAAGTCCTTGAAAAATACAACATCAAGCACCATCGCTCCTCCCCATATAGACCCCAGGCTAACAGTGCTGTGGAGGATGCTAACTAAAATATCAAGGTTATTATCCAGAAAATGACCGAAAATTATAAGGATTGGCCCGATAAGCTACACTTTGCCTTATGGGGATACCGCACTTCTATCCGAACATCTACCGGAGCTACACCTTATTCTCTTGTCAATGGCATAGAAGCTGTCCAACCTATTGAACTAGAAATACCATCCCTACGCATTGTCCTAGAAAGTCAAATTTCGGAAGCTGACTGGGTCAAAGCTAGATTCGAAGAGCTCATCTTACTCGATGAACGAAGATTAGCTGCCTTGCATCATGTGCAAGTTTATCAAAATCGTATTGCGAGATCTTTCAATAAGAAGGTCAAACCCCGAAATATTAAATAGGGTGACTTGGTGCTCATGGCATTAAGGAAAAATGTGTTAGATCCTCGAGGTAAATTCAGACCTACTTGGGCCGGTCCATACATTGTCAAGACAATCCTATCTGGAGGAGCAGCTCAACTTATTGACATAGATGGCACTGAATTTTATAATCTAACCAATCTTGATCAACTCAAGAAATTTTATGTGTAAAACACAACCAATTCTTTGATTGGTAACAGTTATCCAATTTTTTAGCATGAACTACGTGCGGCCTGATTCCTATTTGGATACGTAGGCAACCTTGTACAAGGTTCGGCCCCTTCATTAATCAAAACCTCCTGCAGTTCATACGAGTTTACAGCAACAAAAATAAAAAAATAATAATATTTTAAACTGTCTATTCACGCCAGACGCAAATATGTTGCGCCCAACGCAGCGCAGTGCGCCAGACGCGCCAGTTTACGTCTAGTGCACTACCCCGCTTTGCTGCTGGTCCGAACATTCTTCCGGCATTCGCTAAGATGCTTAATACGATAATATATTTTGCGACATGTTTAGGCTCACTTCGGCCTAAATAAAAATGAACTTTGTTTTTTATTTAAATTGATGAATGGAAAATAAAACATGAAACATAAAGTTATGACTACACTATAAAATAACTATGTGGCATGTAAGCCTTATTGAGAGCAATAAATCAACATAAAAACAATAACTCAACACATAAAAGTTGCAATCAGTCCTTCTTTTCCTTCTCCTTTTCAGCCTTTTCTTCCTCTTTTCCCTTGGTAGAAGTTTCTCCCTTTTTCATTTGTAATTTCGGTTTAGGTGCCTTTCTCTTTTCCCAATACACCATAGGTTCCTTCCCTTTGCATGTAGGAGTGTCTGTCTGTCGAGTCACCCTTCCTGTGTCAGCCCTTTCCCTGATTACTACGCCCCCTAAGCGTAATCTTATCTTTGTCGGTGGCATCCGTGGCCCAAGTCGTTCCCGCGCTGGTGCTACCTTTGGTCCTAAATGTTCCTTCACAAAGGAAGTTTTAGTAACAGGTTTCTGGCTGCACTTCCCTACAGATGAGTGTCTAACTGGTCTCTTGCCTCTGTTATCCAAAATATCAAAAGTTTTCCCCATGGTTCGTGGAGTAAATTTCCGCTTCTTAGTCTCTTCGGCGGACTCCTTCTCCCTCATCTCTTTCCTCACAGCAGGGTCTCTAGTCAGCATCCATACGATATAACTCTTAGACACCTTCTAAGATTCTATTCGTTCCTGGGTATACCAAAGTGGGCGCTCACCCCAATATCTCTCCCACTTCCTAATTCCACTCCAGGTCAGACATATATTTTTGGAGCAATAGTGTCTTCAGCAGGGATCAGTTGGCGGTACCCATATTATCTCAAAACCCTCGAAGGAAAATATAAGGTCATGGTATACAGACTACACAACCTCACATAGGGAGAATCGTCACGAATACCTACCATGGACCCAATCCTCCACTATGACACTACCCATCTGATACTCAACTCATCATCCCCAAAGAAAAAGGTCCAGTCTTCAAAGGATTTCTTAGTGAAGATCTTCTTCCTGCCAATGAAACCCTTTTTATTATATCTCTCCATATTCTCGAGAGGATCAATCAACCTCAAATGTTCCATCAGCCAGATTTGCATCAACAAAAACATTAATATTATTATTGCTTCCTGCTGAGTATTAATACATATACACTACTTTATTATTGCTTCTCAAAGAGTAATAATACATGCACAACTTTTATTGCTTCACAACGAGTAATAATAAGTAACATATTATATGCAATATTACTTCCTGTCGAGTAGTATTACGTACGACATCTGTTGCTTCACATCGAGTTGTCTAATAATCTGCGTCTGACGCACAAACCCTGCGCCAGACGCGCTCCATTGGCGCCAGACGCATACTTCGCGCCCGACGCAAATAAGCTGCGCCCAGCGCACAATCCTATTCAATGTTTTCTTTGTTTTTTTTAGGGATGTAATATCATAATTCCATTATTCAATACAGTCGTCATAATCCGAAAAGTTATTATATATTATTACTTCGCATAGAGTCATAATATGTCCAAATATACAAAAAACTTATTACTTCGCATAGAGTCATAATATGTCCAAATATAAAAAAAACTTATTACTTCGCATAGAGTCATAATATATCGAAATATAAAAAAAAAGATTTTTTTCTTTGGTTCATGACTGGAAAAATATATTTTTACCTGCAACAGTAGGGGGCTCCCTGAAAACTGCCCTTTCGGGTCCTTCTTCACAGCATCCAGGCTTGAGATCATCTCCCCTACACAGAGTGGCATCGGTGTCCGTCCTACCTCCAGTTGCTCTGCTACAGTAATTAGGGAAGCAAAACCAGCACCATTTTCCCCGTTCACAAACAGAAAACAACTAAGCAGGCAAAATACCAGCGCCCGTATACGATATGTCTGTCTAGCCCTTTCAGTAGGAGGACTATACATTGCAGCTAACCTAGTCAAATTAACCCTCCTCCCATACACGATTTCAGATATATTTTCTTCCTTTAAATCCATGAACCTTTCAAAGTCCTTAAAAAAATAATCCTCCAAACTAGAGACACAGGGTAATTGACTACAGGACCATCCAATTATAGCACCAAATTCCTCAGGCAAAATCGTTAATTCATGGTTCCCAAAACAAAAACAATGATTGGTAACATCCCAAAAATTAACAGCTGCATAAAGGAAATTATAGTCCAACTGTACAAACCTCAGGGATCCCAATACATCCATATGCCGCCTTCCAAACTCGTGTTTCTCAGCAATAGTCAGTGACGACAACCACCCACTTAGAGTCGGTTCAAAAGCCATAGCAAACAGTTAAAACTGGCAGAGAAGTATTATAGAGAAAAGTGCAGAGAGGAATAATAACACTCGTAATACTGAAATAACGCACATACTCTCCTATTTATAATGACTTCACATCTCAACTCTAAACGGATTCGGATTTACCGTTCCAGACGGAAAACGCGTCACACGCTAAACCTGCGCCTAGCGCATGAGAGCGCGCCAGACGCAACTATAAACCTGCGCCCAGCGCAGGTTCGTGTGCCAAACGCCACGTTTGCGCCACGTGCCACAGATATGCGCTCAGCGCACAGCTTCCGATTCACATATGTTGATTCGGATTATTATCTATCACACGATTTCGGGCCACTCCCCCTCCAATTCGGATGAAAAATACTGTTTTTACTTACTTCCTACACTTTTGGTTTATTTTTTACACCCACCCGCCCAAACCCTTTTCGCTCTCCTTTTCTTTTCTTTTTTTTATGTTGGGAGAAGGTCGGCTACGCTCCATTTAAACTTGCTTTAAACTGAGTCAGTCGCATTGCATTCATACATTGCATTTTAGGATAGGAGTCATTACTAACAAAATCTCACCAACAAACATGAAAAAAGAAGCAACACCAATGATCATATAATGTTTGAACAAAATGCGCAATACATATCAACATACAAAATATACATCATAACAAAAGTGCAGGGCACAGGTACACCAAAAACAAAGTAATGCAGAAATCTAAGATGAGGGAGGATCCTGCTCCCTCGAAGAGGAATCCTCCGGCTCCTCGACCCGGACCCCACTCGACTCGCCCATATGATAGCCTATCCCAGACTACATGAAAGGATGCATAGGCGGAGTTGGCCGCAGGGGAGACATCTGTTGCATCCCCAACATCTGATGTTGCATCTGCATCTGCATCTGCTGCATCTGCTGCATCCGCATCTGCTCCATCCACATCGGGGAAGGCCCAGGGCATGGATAGGACCTAGCACCCCGCATAAAATCCATACTGCCAACACCGAACTGTCCGGCAAACGGACTTATTGGAGGCCTCTCGGATGTCGACTCTCGAGGAGTATGAGTCGAGAGCCTAGACTGGGTCGATGTCCTCAGCTCGGAACGAGGCCCACTCTCATGAGGACGACGCTGCACAAAATGTCACAAAGCATTAGCAAAACAACTGCAATAAAGAAAAAACAACGAAATCACAATATGCCCATCTACCTGGCTATGCACGTTGCTGCGGCGACAGGACATGCTCCTCTTCAGCTTGGCCATCCCATGCTTCAGCGAGTCAACCACTCGGAGAATCTGGACGACGGTCTCTCGAGGAACCTGGAAATAAACAGTGCATAAGTCACTACAAGCAAGATAGATAAATGAAAGTGCCTGACTTTCAACACTTACCGAGCTCACAGGGGCTGGCATAGCACGAACATCGTGCTGCTCTGCCTCTGGGGCAACATCAATCATCTCCTCAACAGGCCCAGAATCTCCAGTATACCGAATTATCAGATCCGAAACGAAGGAGATACGAGCCGCAGCAGCCTCCTGGCAAAAGAAAGCAATAACATTCAACACTTTGATCATGTCAAAACAAACAAAAACAAGCAAATTCAATGTGCATACCTCGTTGAACTTGACAGGAGGAGCCAAGCAAGGCAAGAAGGCAGCCTGGTAATCGCGATCACGAAAAACAAAGTCGTGATAGCTCACCCGAAGCGTCGCCCCTCCCTCGATAGCCTGAACAAGAGCAACCCTGTCCATCATAGTGATAGGGGGGTCATGAGGCACCAATAATAGTCTCATCCCGTCGTGCTGACATGTCACCCTCTCACCCAGATACCACACAGGGTATGACTCTCCGTAAAAAATGACCCTCTCACGGGTCAAAGTGCGAGCTCTATGAGCCCAATCAGGGATCTCCGGAAACGACGCCCAAGGATAAGAAGTAACCTGAAGAGCAAAGAAAGTTAACATTTGCTACATACACCAAAGGAGAGGGTTGATTCACTACGATTACCTTATCATCCTTGACTTGCCGGATAGCCTTCCGGACACTCTCCACAGCGCAGTATCGTGTCCTCCCGCGCTCCGCCCAGGAAAGGCCGGCAGGAAATGTGGGATCACGAACCCTTTTCGGGGCCGATCCCGGAAATTACTCATAAAACTAGATTTGTAACAATAAGATCACCTCAGTTCTGATCAAGATAGCGAGACAAAAGACAGGCGATATGTACAATCATACCTCCAGAAGTCTCCATGGACCAAAAAGAGAGACTGGCCCACCATCACTCCACTACCTGATAGCAGTACGCATGTAGTACAAAAGGCTGCAATAGCCCAGCTCGGCCCAGTCATAGGTCGACACCGGAGACAACTCCCTCAAGGGCTGCAGGTATCGCGTCGAGACGCGCGATCCCCTATCAGTGCGCAACAAGCCGCGGACAGCCAACCACAGCAGAATGCGTACCTTCTGCTCCTTTAGCCACTTTAGACCAAGGAGCATAAGACACATTTGGAGGAAGAATATCGGCAACCGGACTGATCAAACCTCAGACCACTACCGACTTGAACGGAAGCGAATCACCTATCGGCACTCGGGCGCCGGTAAAAGACAGGCCGGAAATCAAAGAGAAATCCAGTGGAGTAATGGTCAACTCCCCACAACGTGTGTGAAAGGAGTTGGTGGTATCCCACCACCACTCCAACAAGCCTCGGAGGACAATCTGGGAGGAGTGAACCTCTCCCATACTCTCATAAACATCGAGAAAAGAGGCTAGACCACTCTGTTCGATGAGGACAGCTCGATCTCGAACCTTTCGGACTTTCCTGAGCCAGGCAAAGTCAAAAGTCCCAAAATAACGAGTAGTACCCTCGTCCAGCAAACGTAAGTACAGTTAATAAAGCGCCTAGGCTTTAATATAAAATGAGGTCGACATAACACGGATACTTACAAAGCCGGAGAGCGGGCGGTGCGAAATATGATGCTCCCGATCAAAGTGCAGCTGATCAGGAGTCCACCCCACGGCCTTCCACGCCCTCCTAGATCTTGAAGCTGGCCTACCATCGTCCTCCCTGCCTGAATCTTCCGACGACATGCTAGTCGGATTGAACATCACAAATGAAACTAAGAATCAAAGAGTTCCCGACTCTAAATTACCAGATTTCATGAATCGTTAAATTCTAAAGCCGCTTCAAAGCGTCACCACTACATGAGATTCCCATAATCCATTTCACACAGCAAGATAGATATCATCGCCTAAAACATGATTTCTACCAACAGAATCATCACACATTCAAAGTTCTCTAAGCATGTTTCCAGGTTCTAGACTTAGAAACTACGCTAATCCTGATTCTGAGATTCATAATCCAAGAGTCATCACGCATTCAAAGTTCCCTAAGCATGTTTCTAGGTTCCAGACTTAGAAACTACGGATCTATGAATTATCATCGCATGTCAAAATTCCCTAAACATATTTCTAAGTTCCGGATTTAGAAATTACATCAAGCTACAGTCACACTTTGCTCCACATGCAAATCGCGAGAATCCAAAGCAAATCGCGATAATCGAAAAAAATGAAACAAAACCAAAAAGCAAGAAGAGACAGGAAAATGTACATGAATTGCCGGCAAACCGTCGAAGTTTTCAAAAAATTTCGCACCCCAAGCTCTTCGAAAATTGCTCAAAAACGCCCAAAAACACCGCAAAAGTAACAATCAAGCATAAGTAATCACTCCTCTAAGCTAGATCTGAAGAAATACTCTAGAAACAAGGAGTTTGGAGCTTTAAAATTTCGAAAATGGAGTTTGGACTTAGGAGAGAGAGAGAAATGAAAGAAAACGGCGGAGAAAGAAAGAAATGGGAGAAAAGAAGGTCGCCCGTGTTCTTTTAGGTCGTTTTAAAGCTCTGCGCCCAGCGCGCCACATGCGCCTAACGCGTCAGCAAGACGTGCGTCTGACGCGCAGTACTGCGTCCAGCGCAGCATACCACGCCAAGCGCAGGTCTGTGCGTCTGGCGCACAGTCCCATACAACCCGCTTGGGGGCTTCTTAGCCATGTGGAGCCCACACACGCTCAATTCCAAATGATTTCAAATGTTCGTTACGACATTGCACGCGAAAACTCAACGAACTTTCAAAAGTTTGCAAAAAATACGATTTTGACATCCTATAAATTCTCAATGCATGTCATTCAAGAAACGATGAATAGTCAGAAAAATCAATGACGGCACACAAACCGTCAACAATGGGACACAAACCGTCAACAATGGGACACAAACCGTTGGGTCTGCATCATTTGTCTGAGCGCGGGACAAACAACATACTGCTCAGCCCCGCAGAGTGGGATATAAATACTCTACACCATTTGTCTGGGAGCGGGACAAACGACATACTGCTCAGCCCCGTAGAGTGGGATACAAATACTCTACACCATTTGTCTAGGAGCGGGACAAACGACATACTGCTCAGCCCCGTGGAGTGGGATACAAATACTCTACACCATTTGTCTGGGAGCGGGATAAACGACATACTGCTCAACCCCGTGGAGTGGGATATAAATACTCTACACCATTTGTCTGGGAGCAGGACAAACGACATACGGCTCAGCCCCATGGAGTGGGATACAAATACTCTACACCATTTATCTAAGAGTAGGCATTAAACGAAATAAAAATCCATGCCTACAATAATACTTTAAAGTTTTGGTTTAGAATTTTCATTTTTCTATTTTCTTTTGTTTACTTTTTCTTTCTTCCTTTCTTGTCTCCCCTGATGTACTTCACGTGTTTCACCTCTTTTATTTTCTTTTTCCCTTTTTCTTTACCACCCTTTTAAACTTTCTTCCTTTTTTTATAAAGGAAAGAAAAATCAGGGAGAGTCTCAAGCCATGGGCCACCTTAAAAGCATCCTTACGGATGATTAGAGAAAAAGGGAAATTAGGGGCGTCAAACCAATAGGAGAGTTTATTAGTTAACTGTCCATGATGAGCCAACCAGTCCAAGGTGAACTTGGACCTCTTCAAACTGCTTCAAATCTTCACCTACATCTAAAACAAGAGAGTTAACTGTCCAAGGAATTTTCCAAATGTGCTTAATGGTCTAATTAACCGACATGTTGTCTCGTTCAATAACTAAGTTTTTAATACCCAAGGAAAGAGCCCCTCTTATGCCTTCTCTAAGGCCCCAGGCTTCCGCCACTAAAATAAAGAAGGAATAATTAATAGCATTAGCACCACACACTATAACTTTGCCATTAGAATTTCGAATAACAAACGCAAAAGAAGTTTGGCTATTTTGCAATTTAAACCTATCAAAATTTAGCTTAAAAAAACTCGTACGCGGGTTAGTCCAAGAAGACAGCCTACGATTGTCATGCACTACAGAAGAAGGGATACACTTATTTTAGGTGCCGAAGAAAAATTAGACTCCAGATCATCCACAATAGACCCATGAACTTCAAAATTATCCACAAAATCCCTTATCATCGCCCCCACTTTCGCTGGGGAAATGGACTCTTGACGAAAAACAAAATATTACAGGAATACCAGATAAACCACCAAGACATAGCAAAAACTTCAATTTGATGATACGAAAAATGGTCCTTCAAATTGAGGATATAATCTAAAAAAGAAGAACCTTTTTGTAAAACATGAGAAGGGGGAGACCAGTTCCTATGAATATTTAAGTCCTCGAAAACATTAACACTGAAAGCACAAGAGGAAAAAAAGAGACCTATCTTTCAAATGATGATTGTAGAAACACACTCCAGTAGAAGAAAAATATGATTCATTACAAGTCTTTTCTTGAGAGGTAAGCCATTTTGACAAATTTTCCAAAGAAAAGATTTAATTTTAGGGGGGGGGAACCTTTAACTTCCAAATCCAAGTGAAACCAACGAACTCAAGCATGTTTCTAGGTTCCAAACTTAGAAACTACGGATCTATGAATTATCATCGCATGTCAAAATTCCCTAAACATATTTCTAAGTTCCGGATTTAGAAATTACATCAAGCAATATAATTCTAGATTCATGATCTAAATAATTATTTAACAACGAACTCACATGAAACGAGCATCAAACTCATGAAGAGCAATAAAACTGCACAGAAATCCCGCCGGAAACTCACCGGAGCTCGTCGAAAACCACCGGAATTCACCGGAAACTCGCCGCAAAATATAGCTTGAGCTCGCCGGAAATGGCACACCTCACCTAACACAAAAATCGGCAGCCACAGTCACACTTTGCTCCACATGCAAATCGCAAGAATCGAAAAAAAAATGAAACAAAACCGAAAAAGCAAGAAGAGACAGGAAATTGTACATGAATTGCCGGCAAACCGCCCGGAAATTCGCCGGAAAATGGCCCGGAAGGGGGTAGAAGTTTTCGAAAATTTTCGCACCCCAAGCTCTTCGAAAATTGCTCAAAAACGACCAAAAACACCGCAAAAGTAACAATCAAGCAAAAGTAATCACTCCTCTAAGCTAAATCTGAAGAAATACTCGAGAAACAAGGAGTTTGGAGCTTTGAAATTTCGAAAATGGAGTTTGGACTTAGGAGAGAGAGAGAAATGAAAATAAACAGTGGAGAAAGAAAGAAATGGAAGAAAAGAAGGTCGCCCGTGTTTTTTTAGGTCGTTTTAAAGCTCTGCGCCCAGTGCGCCACATGTGCCTGACGCGTCAGCAAGACGTGCGTCTGACGCACAGAACTGCGTCCAGCGCAGCATACCACGCCAAGCGCACGTATGTGCGTCTGGTGCACAGTCCCTACACAACGCGCTTGGGGGCTTCTTAGCTATGTGGAGCCCACACACGCTCAATTCCAAATGATTTCAAATGTTCGTTACGACATTGCGCGCAACAACTCAAAGAACTTTCAAAAGTTTGCAAAAAATACGATTTTGACATCCTATAAATTCTCAATGCATGTCATTCAAGAAACGATGAATAGTCAGAAAAATCAATGACGGCACACAAACCGTCAACAACGGGACACAAACCGTTGGGTTTGCAAACCACTTTCAATCAACTACATCATTTGTCTGGGAGCGGGACAAACAACATACTGCTCAGCCCCGCAGAGTGGGATACAAATACTCTACACCATTTGTCTAGGAGCGAGATAAACGACATACTGCTCAGCCCCGTAGAGTGGGATACAAATACTCTACACCATTTGTCTAGGAGCGAGACAAACGACATACTGCTCAGCCCCGTGGAGTGGGTTACAAATACTCTACACCATTTGTCTGGGAGCGGGACAAACGACATACTGCTCAGCCCTGTGGAGTGGGATACAAATACTCTACACCATTTGTCTGGGAGCAGGACAAACGACATACTGCTCAGCCCCATGGAGTGGGATACAAATACTCTACGCCATTTGTCTGGGAGCGGGACAAACGACATACTTTGCTCGGCCAGTGGAGTGGGATACAAATACTCTACACCATTTGTCTGGGAGCGGGACAAACGACATACTGCTCAGCCCCGTGGAGTGGGATACAAATACTCTACACCATTTGTTTTGGAGCGGGACAAACGACATACTGCTCAGCCTCGTGGAGTGGGATACAAATACTCTACACCATTTATCTGGGAGCGGGACAAACGACATACTGCTCAGCCCCGTGGAGTGGGATACAAATACTCTACACTACTTGTCTGGGAGCGGGACCACCAACAGCTCAGCCCCGTGGAGCGGGATACAAATGCTCTACAACATCTATTTCATTTCCACCTATCATTTCATTTTTGCAAATTTACAATTACTTTGCAAATATGTTTCACACATGTCTGTTCCTGAAGCTTTTGCTTGTTTTGCAGGTACCGGCGCAAAAGAGTGATTTTGGAATGCAGAGCATCTAGAATCATTCACCGTCCCGACAAGTATACTTTGCCTTTCGGTTTTACAAACCTCAGTCAAAGTGGGGGCTTCTGTAGACACATAATCGTGTCTCCTCATTTAAGGGTTCAATGATGAAATATACCGCGGTCTTAGTTGGTATGGCACAATGGAGGAGTAGTCCGAATAACCAGGCAATATGTGTTTTAAAATAATATTAAAAGCCCAGTTATTCATTCATGATGATTAATTGTAAGTTCAACCCGTGAATAATTTTTTAAGTCCATTTTAAAAGCCCAAATTAATATTTATTATTTTAATAAATATTGTCTTAATATTTATTGTTTTTAATAAATATTTTCTTAATATTTATTGATTTAATAAATATTTTCTTAAAAGATTTTATTATTATCTTTTACCCATAAATCAGATTTTTAATACGGAAAATTCTATCTCTAGATTTTTAGGGATGAAAATGGCTTCTTGAAAGCACGCGAAGAATAAAAAAATAAATATTCTGGAATATGCGCCGGACGTGGCGGATGCGCTCAGCGCGCCACGTGCGTCCAGCTCATTGGCCAAATCGCGTCAGGCGCGCCAATGAGCGCCTGACACGTGGACTTGTGACTCACACATAAACCTGCGCCTGGCGCAAGTCCTGTGTGAGACGCAAGTTAAAGTTTTATCTTTTTGAAAACGCGTTTCCACGTGCAACATTTTAACTGGACGGACCACGTCCGGCAGGCCAATCTGCGCCTGAAGTGTGTCCTCGCGCCTGCCACGTAGGCCCGCACCTGGCGCAGGGATTGCGTGGAGCGCACTTCTTGATTTGCCTATAAATACGGGCTGATTTCCCGAATCAGACAGGGCTTCGAATTATTTTTTTTACGCACACATATACTCTCGAATACTCCGAAACATACTTCGAATACAAAACACTCAAACACTTTTAATTTTCCACATTAATTCTCGTTCCTTATCCTATTATATTCCTGGTTCCAAGATTGCTTCGCTTGAAGGTCACTACGCTCTTCGATCTAAACCGCATAGGTATAATCCTGAGGGCCCTTGAATAATTATATTTATTTTCTTGAAGTTACTAACGTTTTATTGTCATGATGTAGATTTCTAACTAATAATCGCGTCTCTTTGTAAATTCTAACCTCTTTTCTTATATTTTCTGTATATAATATTCTTGATATTGTGATTGTCCTGCATGCTTTTTTTATCACCCACATGTTATTATGCTAATTAAGACCTAAAGCATTATTCTCATTAATTCAGATAATTTGGACAACCTGTTAGGAACCTTGTAAAATGATTGTATAATAACTGATCACTAAATAATTAGTCTTTTGATGTGTTTCCTGAACTAATCTAGATTAATTATTTTAGGGTGCTTTAAAATATTGTTTGATTGTTCTATTGCATAAAATCTGCTGTGAATCGTTATTTAGTAGAGGCCAGCAATGGGCAATATAATTCCTGACTATATTGTACCCTCACCCCCGAACTCACTTTTTGGTTCCTGACTATCTATGGGGTCATGATGGGGAAATCTACATTGGATAAGTCTCTAAGATGTCCCTTCCGTTTCAATATCCAATTAGGTTTATTATTCTCCCTTTAAAGAATTGTTGGCGACTTCAAAACGTATTTTTAATAAAACCTTAACAATGGGGTAGTTAAATAAACGCGCTCACACCGCGTGTAGGCATTAAAGGAAATAAAAAACCACGCCTACAATAATACTTTAATGTTTTGGTTTAGAATTTTCATTTTTCTATTTTCTTTTGTTTCCTTTTTCTTTCTTCCTTTCCTGTCTCCCCTGATGTACTTCACGTGTTTCACCTCTTTTATTTTCTTTTTCCCTTTTTCTTTACCACCCTTTTTAACTTTCTTCCTTTTTTTTTATAAAGGAAAGAAAAATCAGGGAGAGTTTCAAGCCATGGGCCACCTTAAAAGCATCCTTACGGATGATTAGAGAGAAAGGGAAATTAGGGGCGTCAAACCAATAGGAGAGTTTATTCGTTAACTTCCACGATGAGCCAACCAGTCCAAGGTGAACTTGGACCTCTTCAAACTGCTTCAAATCTTCACCTACATCTAAAACAAGAGAGTTAACTGTCCAAGGAATTTTCCAAATGTGCTTAATGGTCTAATTAACCGCCATGTGGTCTCGTTCAATAACTAACTTTTTAATACCCAAGGAAAGAGCCCCTCTAATGCCTTCTCTAAGGCCCCAGGCTTTCGTCACTAAAATAGAGAAGGAATAATCAATAGCATTAGCACCACACGCAATAACTTTGCCATTAGAATTTCGAATAACAAACGCAAAAGCAGTTTGGTTATTTTGCAACTTAAACCTATCGAAATTTAGCTTAAAAAAACTCGTACGCGGGTTAGTCCAAGAAGACAGCCTACGATTGTCATGCACTACAGAAGAAGGGATACACTTATTTTAAGTGCCGAAGAAAAATTAGACTCCAGATCATCCACAATAGACCCATGAACTTCAAAATTATCCACAAAATTCCTTATCATCGCCCCCACTTTCGCTGGGGAAATGGACTCTTGACGAAAAAAAAATATTACGGGAATACTAGATAAACCGCCAAGACATAGCAAAAATTTAAATTTGATGATACGAAAAATGGTCCTTCAAATTGAGGATATAATCTAAAAAAGAAGAACCTTTTTGTAAAATATGAGAAGGGGGAGACCAGTCCCTATGAATATTTAAGTCCTCGAAAACATTAACACTGAAAGCACAAGAGGAAAAAAAGAGACCTATCTTTCGAATGATGATTCATTTCAAGTCCAGTAGAAGAAAAATATGATTCATTTCAAGTCTTTTCTTGAGAGGTAAGCCATTTTGACATATTATCCAAAAAAAAAGATTTAATTTGGGGGGGGAACCTTTAACTTCCAAATCCAAGTGAAACCAACTGGCTCAGTAGCTACTAAGCCAAACCCCTGCATCATAGCAAATCCTGATTTAACTGAATAATCTCCATCTGATGAACCCCAAAATATTTTCTAGAATATGATTGGTAGGAATAAATGACTTTGAAACTGCAGACACTACAATAGGAGTACCGTACTGAGACAGAAGAGTGATGTCCCACTAAGAATCATGAATAATAAAGAAGCAAACTTTTAAATGTTCAGAACCATGCAAAATGATATAGATTTCATAAATAGGGTGTTGGAATACCCAATTGTCAAACCAGAATGAAATATTGTCACCGTTACCTACATTCCATCTTAAGCCCTTTTTAAAAGAGCTTCTCAACAACGTCATAAGTTTTCTCCACTGCCACGAAACATTCGCTTTAACTTTATAAGAAAATAGATCATCCTCCTTCAGATACTTTGTCTTAACTAAGTTGACCCAAAGCATCTGAGGAGCAGAAATAATTTTCCAAAGCAGTTTGAATTGAAGAGCAATGTTGTTAATCTTGGCCTTCCTAAACCCCAAAGCCCCGAATTTTTTTTGGTTTGCACACCTTGTCCCAACCAATCAAGTTAGGGGATTTATAATTTGGGTCTTTGTTCTAAATAATTTCCTATAGCATTTATCAAGAGAAGAGAGAACAGACGGAGGCAAAGTAAAACTTTGCAATTGATAATTTGCTTGAATAAGAACAGTCTGTCCTGCCTGAGAAAGAGAATTGAATTTCCATTTAGTAGGTTGAGAAGAGACTTTCTCTTGGATTTATTCAAAAGTAGCGTTTCTAACCTTGCTACTAATAATTGAGCCACCCAAATATTTCCCTGAGGAAAAAGATTCCTCCATTTGTAAAATGCTAGAAAAAAGTAGCAGAGTTGGCTACGGGAACATTTGGAGTACATTGAGAAGCTGATTTGTGGAAGTTGAGAAGTTGTCCTGACATAGGCAATACTTATCTAAGATATTTTTTATAGTCTGACAGCTCTCCTCATTAGCTTTGGCAAAAATCATTGTATCATATGCAAAAGTAAGATAGGGAATTTTTACTATAGAATAGCCTAACTTGACACCTATAGATTTGCTACCCACAGTACTATCTTGATGAAGTTGACGGGCTAAAAATTTCAGGACATAAAATAAAAATAGAAAGAAATAAAGGATCCCCTTGACGAATCCCCCGAGAAGGGGTAAAATAATCATATGGGATATCGCTAACCGATACTGAAAAAGAGACCGTCTTTAAACATTGTTTTTAAAGGTATGAAATTCCACTCCAATCGATCATAAGCTTTTTCCGTGTCTAATTTCAAGGCAATCCACCCTTCTATACCTTTGTTATTCTTAAAAGAATGGAAAACCTCGTAGAAAGTACCACATTATCTGGGATAGCCTTTCAGAGACAAAAGCTCCCTGCAAGAGATAAATAATTTTCCCCAATACTATTTTTAGACGATTAGCCATAATCTTAGAGATAATTTTATATACAATAAAATAAAGACTAATATGTCGAAAATTGTTAGGGTTAGAAGGGGCTTCAATTTTTGGAATAAGAGTGATAAAAGTATGTTTTATCTCCTTTAAAATTCTCCGTGAATGAAAAAAAAATGCTTTGACCGCTCTAAAAATTGAATTACCAACTAATGACCAATATTTATGATAAAAGAAAGGTGGGAATCCATCAGGCCCAGGTGCTTTATCTGGTGTGAGATTAAAGGTTGCATTTTTAACTTCCACCAAAGTTATATCAGCACAAAGAAATGCATTGTCTTCATCTGATATAATTGATTCGAGTAAAGAAAACTCGACATTGGCATCAAATCCACACATGGGATTAGACGAAAAACGCTTAATGAAGGCATTAGAGATACATTCTTCAATTAGATCACGATGGGTAACTGAATTATCTTGAGCATTATTGATAACATTAATTAAAATCCAGTTTCTTCTAATTGATGCTGTAATAGCTCTAATATTATTTCTAAGTTGTTAGACCCTAAAAATTAATTAGTGGTAAGTGGTAATAAGTCGAGCTAATTTTTACAATCTTGATGGAGCTCATTAAGAGCTTATGATGTGGTTTTATGAAGTCTTAAATATTCGAATGACTTGTTTATGTGTGTAACAAGAATGTATATGTGTATTATGTTTTCTTATTAAAGTTAAGATAAGGTTTAAGGACCATTAAATATGTTACTAGACTTATAAGAGTCATATTCTTAGAATTTACAAAAAAAATAGAGCTGAAGCTTTTATCGGGTAACATCAAAATCCTATTTGTGAAGCCTTCTCTACTGAATTTCAAACTCTAAACCCAGTGGGCCACATTTACTTACCTTAGTATGCTAATTAGGAATGCAATCCAGCAATTAGAAACCATTAATAGGTTTCCTATCCATGAGGGTTTGCAAATAAACTCTTCTAGTGCTGCTGATGCAGCAGCTAGCATAGTAAGCTACAATAACCCCTTTTTCGTGGCAATCTAACCAAACTCAAGTGATGAATAGGACCCCAACATACTGTACTTCACTCCCACCTCATGCTTTACTTGATAAACACTTAAAACACAGCTGCCCAGAAGCACACACCACACTCTTTCTCTCGCCAGTTTCCTGCGTCTCAGACTGTAGGCGAGTTTCTTCTGTTTTACTTCCACTTTCTCTTCCTGTAAGCTAGTTTTTCTTACATATTATTGTTCTAAACTTGAATACCCAGAACCTAAGGCCTTTGTTCGTGCTTTAGAGCCATTAGAAGTTGGAGTTAAAGCCCCTAAGAGTTCAGGTATGCTGCTGAAAACTCTGTCAGCTTCTATTTGAGTTTTCTTTTAGATTAGTTCAGCTTAAATCTTGTTTTCTTACACCATAATATCTTACTTTGATAGTATTTCAAGATACACCAGTATTTGGATTAATTAAGGAGCTTTAATCAAGGTTTAAGCTAGGTTTTCTAAGGTACTAAGCTTGATTACCCTATAACGTTTCTTCTTTGAGTTACTATAATGGTTATGTGTGTGATATGAAATGTGAGCTGATTTTTATGTTGAACCAGCATGTATATAATCTGTCTAAAGTTATAATGAGTGCATATATAGTTGTTTTAAAGTTATGAGTATTCATTCTTAAGTTCTAATTGCTAATTATGTTGTGTATATGTCATTATGGTAAGTGGTTGCAATGGTTAAGCTTATTATCAAGGTGAATATGCTATTTGTGTGGTGTAACCTATTGTTTAGCTACTGCAACATGTTAATTTAGTGTCCATGAGGTAATTTAGTTGTGTTAATCAAAGGTTTATAAAAACTATGAAAACTAACGCCTTGTTTTATAGTCGTTTTTCGTAGAAAGCTAGTATGAAGTTATATATGCTGAACTTTTGAGTGATACTATATGTGTATTAAGTTGATTATATTATGTATAACATGTTGTCCTTAGGTACTTTAATCATATTTTCTTGACATTAGTCGTTTAATAGTGGTTCAAAGCATATAAATCGGAGCTAGTAATGGAACGGTCATATGTATTAATTGTAGATTCTCTTTTTGAATAAATGTATACACATGTATAAGTTTGTATGATTCATATTATGGAATGATTTTTATGGAGAAAGTAGCCTCATTTAATCGACTAGTGAGGTAATGAACGGTGCCCCATGGACTGTGAACCTTGGGGGTTCCATAGGGAAACCTGCCTATAGCTCTATGGAACGATAATCGGGCGAATTTAAGTAATGCGAAACTTGAATATAATAAGTGATTGGAATTGGAAAATGAACTCCGGACTAGTCGCGGTAATGGCCATGGAAAACGAAAAGGTTGAGTGACGACCCCCACAGTCGGAGATGTAGGCTTTGTCCCCTCCGTCGCGTTCTCTTTCTCCAAGGAACTATGTTTCATATAATAATCTTGTTTCTGTTTCATATTTTGATTGACTCATGGAAACTTGTGATTAGCTTGTGGTTCATTGATTATTTCGAAAGCAAGTACCACTAAAGTATGTTTTACATGGTAATAAACTTAGTACTCAGCTTTTTGGCTGACGCTTGTTCTTGGAACCTGTTCTTGGTGGGGAGCAGTGGTTCCTGATGATGCAGGTTTCTAAAGGCGTTATGATCGTGTTTCTGCTTTTGCTGTGCTCAAGTGATGACTTGTAAATATGCAGTGTTGCATGTTCTGTTGTTATGTTCAAAGTGTAGCTTTTGATCTCAAACTCTACGTTTTATACTCGTGAGATGTCCTTTAAAAACTAGTTTTTGTAATCCGACTTAGTTGGTCGATGCTATGTATGTAAATTAGTAAACTTAAAGAATAAGGGTTGTATATTATCAGTTTGGTTGTATAAAAGTATTTCCCTATATAAGTTCGTTGTTTCTCGCGATATCATCCAATTTCCATTAGATGATGTCATGGTGATGGTCCGAGTTTTGCTAAATAGGGCTTATGTTGCACTTATTTCTAATTAAGCTGGTTAATGGAACACGGGCTGTTACAAATGGTATCAGAGCTAAATTAAGTTTAAAAAAAAGAGATTCCGGTGTCTGTATATGTGAAGTGCCTAAGTGTATATATGTGTTAGTGAAATTCGTGAAATTTATGTGTTTTACCTTTATGTGTAATAAGGTTATTTAGATAGCTAGTAACTATTAATTTATTTTGTAGATGAGCCAGATTAGTGATGAGATCATTGAGGAAGTGGGTAATTATATCCCAAGCATGCAAGAGCTTGATAAGTGGGTTCCGCTTCTCTTTAAGTGGTTCAATGCGCCTGCCCATGTTGAGCTGATAAAGAGGACTATTGAGAGGTGGAATGCAGCAATGGGTCCAGCTATATCTAACCCTTATACTAGGCCTGAAGTGCAATCCTTTACCATTATAAAGACTCTACCTCTATGTGAACCTTGGATTTCTCTGCAGGAGGAGTATTACTGGAAAAAGTTGGCTCCATTTGTTCCTAACTTGGCAATTTTGATGTCAATGGATCCTGAATTTGATATAGCTAATATTGATAAGAATAATGTTCGTTGGGAAGTAACTGTTGATGAAGTGACCCAAAGGATTCAGGAAGTAGATCAAGAGGGCAGGAAGCAAGGATTGATTATGACTAAGGAACAGTATGATGAGGAGATTATGGAAAAAATGGAGAAGTGGGCAAAGCATAGGGAGGTGAAAAGGAAGAAAGTTGAGTTTATAAAGGGTTGGGTTAAGAAGGTTAGGAGAACTAGGAGGACTAAGATGATTCAGAGGGCTTGGAAAGCAAGAAAAGAGAAAGGAGTGGAATAGTGGGTCAGAGGTTGATGATGCTACGCAGGATCCAGACTATGTGCTTGAGAGTGATAGTGACGGGAGTAGCAGTGATGATAGTGGATATGCATATGATTCCATGAAGTTGAACTGAAATAGTTAGAAGGTCAATAACAGTATTTCATGTAGTATAACGGTAGTAAGGTAGTGAAAACCCTTATAAGCTATGTAAGATAGGTGTGTCAATGTAGAAGTTTTAATTTGGTAAATCTAGCTTGTAAGGGGAAATATTTTTGAAGGCTTATAGCCTTTTGTACAAATGTGTATAGCATGTGTGAAGTAAGCCTAATCGCTTACTTTTATGTAATGTTATGCTATGTGTAATACTAGTTATGTATAAAATAAATATGTTTTTATGTGTGCTGAATTTGATTCACTTATAGTTCTGTGTGAATGTACGATCTCTAGACGTCATAAATTTCTAAAGCTTTCTTAACAAAATAGGAAAGTATGGTTAGAGGATCATCAAGTCAATCTGAGTCCAATCAAGAGATGGAATGGAGGATTAATCAGCTTGAGACAATGAATTAGCGCTTACTTAGCATTTTAGAGAATCAAGGAGTGAATCGGGAAATGGAGGCTGAAGGGAAGTTTTATAAGAGGTTAGCAGCTCACAAGCCAAATACTTATGACGGGGAGACTGATCCGGTTAAATTTGAAGATTGGATCTCTTATATGGAAAAATTGTTGGGAGTTGTGAATTGCCCGGAGAACCTAAAAGTTAAATTCGCATCGTTTTATTTAGAAGGCCCAGCAGACCTATGGTGGAGAACTATGAAAGGTGTTTCCACTAAACCCGAATTTAATTGGGAGATGTTTTTGGTGAAGTTAAGGGAAAGATTTTATCCACCTGCAGTGCAGAGGAAGAAAGAATCGGAGTTTCTATTTCTGCGTCAGCAGACGATGTTTGTTGTAGAATATGCCGTCAAGTTTATGGAGCTGTCAAGGTTTGTGCCTGAGTTAGTTAGTACCGAGAGCTTCAGAATGACTCGATTTTTCGAGGGATTGAATTTGAGGTACCAAAAGCTTATTGGGAAGTATAGCAGTTATCAGGAATTGTATGATCTTGCTTTAGAGAAAGAAAGAATTTGCCAAAAGGAAGATGAAGCTAACAAGAAGAGAGGGGGGAATAAGCAAGGAGGAAATTATGACAAGCGTCCAAGGGTGGAAGGATGGAATAATCAAGTGCAGATAAATCGGACTCGAAGGCCAGAAAAGTTAGAGAAATGCAGTAAATGTGGGAAGATGCATGTCAAAAGTGTTACTTGTACTGGAGTACCCATATGTTATAAGTGTACAAAGCCTGGACATCTGGCAAGGGATTGTACAATGAATGATGGTAGAGTTATACAAGGGAACCTGGGAAGATTCGATAATCGACAGGGAGGAAACCCAGTGGGATTCAATCGCTACAACAATCGTGGAGGAAACGTGGGGTCTTCTGGTCGAGCGGCGGGCAAGGTGTATGCCATGACAGAGGAAGAAGGTGCAACGTCGGACTCAGTGGAGGTGGAAAGTAATGTAATTTCGGGTACATTCCATGTGTGTTATGTTCCTGCTTGTGTGTTATTTGATTCTGGAGCATCAAAATCTTTTATATCGAATGCTTTCTTGAAGAAGCTAAACCCTATTCCTGAATCGGTTAAGATAGATTTCTCAATAGACATACCGGATGGGACTAAGGTGAGGTGTAATAGGTTATACATGGATTGTCTAGTGAATATCTCAGGAACTGAGTTGAAAGCTGATCTTATAGGATTTGATTTGAAACCGTATGATGTAATTTTAGGGATGGATTGGTTGAGTAAGCATAGGGCTCTAATTGAGTGTTATGAGCAAAAAGTGAAATTGAAGACATTAGGGGGAAATAAGATATTGTATCAGGAAATGGTAGAAAAACTGCAAATTAAGGTCGTTTCTGCTATGAAGGCAATAAAAAGTTTTAGGCAAGGGTGCTTAGGGTACTTATGTCATGTTGTTGACACCATAAAGGAACCAAAGCAGTTGAATGAAATACCTATAGTAAGGGAATTTCCATATGTGTTTCCAGATGAATTACATGGGTTACCACCAAGCCGAGTGGTTGATTTTCATATTGATTTGGCACCTGGAGTCACACCAGTATCAAAGGCACCTTATCGAATGGCCCCTGCAGAAATGGCAGAATTGAAGAAACAATTGGAAGAATTAATGCAGAAAGGGTATATTAGGCCAAGTGTATCGCCTTGGGGAGCCTCAGTGCTGTTCGTGAAAAAGAAGGATGGATCGATGCGGTTGTGTGTAGATTATAGAGAAATCAACAAGCTTACAATCAAGAATCGATATCCATTGCCCCGGATAGATGACTTATTCGATCAACTAAAAGGAGCTGCAGTATTCTCCAAGATTGATCTACGATCCGGTTATCACCAAATGAGAATTTCAGAGAAAGATATATCCATGACAGCGTTCCGAACAAGGTATGGTCACTATCAGTTTGTTGTCATGCCATTCGGATTGACTAACGCACCAGCAGCATTTATGGATTTGATGAATAGATACTTTCAGCCATATTTGGACAAGTTTGTTGTTGTGTTCATTAATGATATATTAATATATTCGAAGTCTGAAAAGGCACATGAGGAGCACTTGAGAACCGTGTTGTTGACCTTAAGGAAAAAAAAGTTGAATGGGAAGTTGAGTAAATGTGACTTCTGGTTAGACAAAGTAGCATTTTTAGGTCACATAATTACTAGAGAAGGAGTGTCTGTTGACCCAGAGAAGATTAAAGCAATCGTTGATTGGGCAGCACCGACGAATGTTGCAGAAGTCCGAAGCTTTATGGGGTTAGCAGGGTATTATAGAAGATTTGTGGAAGATTTTTCAAGAATCGCTCAGCCTACCACTTGTTTGGTAAAGAAGAATGTGAAATTTCGATGGTGTGATAAATGTGAAGCAGCATTCCAAGAGTTAAAACGGCGATTAACTAGTGCTCCAATTTTGACCTTACCGACTGATAAAGAAGAATATGAAATTTATAGTGATGCATCAAAAAGTGGGTTAGGGTGCGTGCTTATGCAGAAAGGAAAGGTTATTACTTATGCGTCGAGGCAATTGAGACCACATGAATTGAATTATCCCGTGCATGATTTAGAATTGGCTGCCGTGGTTTTCGCGCTGAAGTTATGGAGGCACTACTTATATGGCGTTCCGTGCAAGATTTACACAGATCATAAAAGTCTAAAATATATATTCACGCAGAAAGACTTGAATATGAGACAAAGGAGATGGTTGGAATTCATAAAGGATTATGATATTGATTTGCAGTACCACCCAGGGAAGGCTAATAAGGTGGCTGATGCATTGAGTAGAAAGCCCTGTAAAGTGGTGAATGGATTGTTATGTGTACCGCATGAAATCTATGAAGATATGAGAAGACTAAATCTGCAAATTGTGAAAAATGGAGAAGTTGGAAATGTTTTAAGTGCCATTAGTGTAACCCCTACACTATATGACGAGATCAAGAAGAAGTAGAGAGAAGACCCATTTTTGGAAAGTATAAGGAATGAAATAAGGAAAGGAGAAGTAATGGATTTTGAGATTTATGAAGACGATAGCCTTAGAATGAAAAGAAGATGGCGTGTTCCCAATGATCTAGAGTTGAAAGAAAAGATTCTTGGCGAAGCACATAATAGTATGTATTCGATACACCCAGGAAGAGATAAGTTGATTCGAGATATACAACAATACTTCTGGTGGAAGGGATTGAAGAAAGATGTCGCTATGTTCGTTGCAAAATGTCTGACATGTCAAAAGGTGAAATTCAACAGGGGGAGACTACCTGGAGAATTGCAACCTCTACCTGTTCCAGAGTGGAAATGGGAGTCTATTTCTATGGATTTTGTTCTTAGTTTACCTAGATCATGAAAAGGAAACGATACAATTTGGGTGATTGTTGACAGACTGACTAAAACTGCTAGATTTATTGCAATGAAGGCTACGTGGAATTTAAAGCAAATGGCAGATGCATACGTTCGAGATATAGTTCGCCTGCATGGAGTTCCGAAAACAATAATCTCTGACAGTGACACAAGAATTTTATCAAACTTCTGGGAAAGGTTACAAGAGGCATTTGGAACTAAACTGAATTTTAGCACTGCATTTCATCCAGCAACCAACGGACAGACCGAAAGAACTATACAGACGCTAGAAGATATGCTCCGAGCTTGTATCCTAGAATTTCATGAGTCATATGAAGATCGATTGTCACTGGTCGAATTTTCGTACAACAATAGTTCACACAGTAGCATCAAAATGTCTCCTTATGAAGCATTGTACGGAAGAAGATGTCGCACTCCTATTTGTTGGGAAGATGTAAGCCAAGGAACTCCAGTTGGATCTGATATGATACAAGAAACGATGGATCAAGTCAAAATAATCCAAGCAAAGATGAAAATAGCCCAGGATCGACAAAAAAAGTTATGCAGATCAAAAAAGGAGAAAGTTAGAATTTGAAATAGGCGATAAAGTATTTCTGAAAGTATCACCTACCCGAGGGATAAAACGATTCAGAGTTAAAGGAAAACTAAGTCCGAAATATATTGGACCATATGAAATTTTGAGACGAGTTGGGGAAGCGGCCTATGAGTTAGCATTACCGGTGGAGCTTGCAAGGGTTCATAATGTATTCCATGTTTCTTAATTGCGGAAATACATTCACGATCTGTCTCATGTGTTACAGTATGAGCCACTCCAAGTTGATGAATCATTGACTTATGAAGAGAAGCCTATTTAAATACTTGATCGGAGGGAAAAAGTATTGCGAAATCGAACTATGCCGCTTGTCAAGGTATTATGGTCCAATTATGGCGATGAAGAAGCAACATGGGAAAAAGAATCCGACATGAAAAGTCGATATCCCCAGTTATTTTGATGAGGTAATACTTCTAAGTTTCGAGGACGGAACTTTATTAAGGGGGTAGTATGTAATAGCTCTAATATTATTTCTAAGTTGTTAGACCCTAAAAATTAATTAGTGGTAAGTGGTAATAAGTCGAGCTAATTTTTACAATCTTGATGGAGCTCATTAAGAGCTTATGATGTGGTTTTATGACGTCTTAAATATTCGCATGACTTGTTTATGTGTGTAACAAGAATGTATATGTGTATTATGTTTTCTTATTAAAGTTAAGATAAGGTTTAAGGACCATTAAATATGTTACTAGACTTATAAGAGTCATATTCTTAGAATTTACAAAAAAAATAGAGCTGAAGCTTTCATCGGGTTACATCAAAATCCTATTTGTGAAGCCTTCTCTACTGAATTTCAAAGTCTAAACCAAGTGGGCCACATTTACTTACCTTTGTATGCTAATTAGGAATGAAGTCCAGCAATTAGAAACCATTAATAGGTTTCCTATCCATGAAGGTTTGCAATTAAACTCTTCTAGTGCTGCTGATGCAGCAGCTAGCTTAGTAAGCTGCAATAACCCCTTTTTCGTGGCAATCTAACCAAACTCAAGTGATGAATAGGACCCCAACATACTGTACTTCACTCCCACCTCATGCTTTACTTGATAAACGTACACTTAAAACACAGCTGCCCAGAAGCACACACCACACTTTTTCTCTCGCCAGTTTCCTGCGTCTCAGACTGTAGGTGAGTTTCTTCTGTTTTTCTTCGATTTTCTCTTCCTGTAAGCTAGTTTTTCTTACATATTATTGTTCTACACTTGAATACCCAGAACCTAAGACCTTTGTTCGTGCTTTAGAGCCATTAAAAGTTGGAGTTAAAGCCCCTAAGAGTTCAGGTATGCTGCTGAAAAATCTGTCAGCTTCTATTTGAGTTTTCTTTTAGATTAGTTCAGCTTAAATCTTGTGTTCTTACACCATAATATCTTACTTTGATAGTATTTCAAGATACACCAGTAGTTGGATTAATTAAGGAGCTTTAATCAAGGTTTAAGCTAGGATTTCTAAGGTACTAAGCTTGATTACCCTATAACGTTTCTTCTTTGAGTTACTATAATGGTTATGTGTGTGATATGAAATCTGAGCTGATTTTTATGTTGAACCAGCATGTATATAATCTGTCTAAAGTTATATTGAGTGCATATATAGTTGTTTTAAAGTTATGAGTATTCATTCTTAAGTTCTAATTGCTAAATATGTTGTGTATATGTCATTATGGTAAGTGTTTGCAATGGTTAAGCTTATCATCAAAGTGAATATGCTATTTGTGTGGTGTAACCTATTGTTTAGCTACTGCAACATGTTAATTTAGTGTCCATGAGGTAATTTAGTTGTGTTAATCAAAGGTTTATAAAAACTAAGAAAACTAACGCCTTATTTTATAGTCGTTTTTCGTAGAAAGCTAGTATGAAGTTATGCTGAACTTTTGAGTGATACTATATGTGTATTAAGTTGATTATATTATGTATAACATGTTGTCCTTAGGTACTTTAATCATATTTTCTTGACATTAGTCGTTTAATAGTGGTTCAAAGCATATAAATCGGAGCTAGTAATGGAACGGTCATATGTATTGAATGTATTGATTGTAGATTCTCTTTTTGAATAAATGTATACACATGTATAAGTTTGTATGATTCATATTATGGAATGATTTTTATGGAGAAAGTAGCCTCATTTAGTCGACCAATGAGGTAATGAACGGTGCCCCATGGACTGTGAACCTTGGGGGTTCCATAGGGAAACCTGCCTATAGCTCTATGGAACGATAATCGGGCGAATTCAAGTAATGCGAAACTTGAATATAATAAGTGATTGGAATTGGAAAATGAACTCCGGACTAGTCGCGGTAATGGCCATGGAAAACGCAAAGGTTGGGTGACGACCCCCACTGTCGGAGATGTAGGCTTTGTCCCCTCCGTCGCGTTCTCTTTCTCCAAGGAACTATGTTTCATATAATAATCTTGTTTCTGTTTCATATTTTGATTGACTCATGGAAACTTGTGATTAGCTTGTGGTTCATTGATTATTTCGAAAGCAAGTACCACTAAAGTATGTTTTACATGGTAATAAATTTAGTACTCAGCTTTTTGGCTGACGCTTGTTCTTGGAACCTGTTCTTGGTGGGGAGCAGTGGTTCCTGATGATGCAGGTTTCTAAAGCGTTATGATCGTGTTTCTACTTTTGCTGTGCTCAAGTGATGACTTGTAAATATGCAGTGTTGCATGTTCTGTTGTTATGTTCAAAGTGAAGCTTTTGATCTCAAACTCTACGTTTTATACTCGTGAGATGTCCTTTAAAAACTAGTTTTTGTAATCTGACTTAGTTGGTCGATGCTATGTATGTAAATTAGTAAACTTAAAGAATAAGGGTTGTATATTATCAGTTTGGTTGTATAAAAGTATTTCCCTATATAAGTTCGTTGTTTCTCGCGATATTATCCAATTTCCATTAGATGATGTCATGGTGATGGTCCGAGTTTTGCTAACCAGGGCTTCCATTGCACTTATTTCTAATTAAGGTGGTTAATGGAACACGGGTTGTTACAGATGCACAAGCGATAATATTTAGCATTAGCATCTCAAAGTTTAATATGGTTTAATTTAGCTTTAACCTTCCAGTACATGTCTTGGAATTGTAGAAGTTTATTTTGTTTTGCTAAAAAATTGTTTTGAGTAGTTATTAAGTGAGGACAATCCTCCATTAACTAATAATTGAGGCTTGGATAACTTTAAGCTTATCCTCATTAATCCGAAGTTGTCTAAAAATATTTCCAAACCAAGTTTTGACCATATTTTTGCTTTATCTTTGAGTAGCTTACATTTCTTTGTGAGGCAATACATATAAGACCCTTGAAACTTACTGCTCCAAGTTTTTTTATTAGAAAATCGAAGTCTTTTCAATAGTTGACCAAAGTTTATTAAATCTAAATGGAGGGGCCTTCCTACATTTAATCAACTTTAAAGAGAGAAATTTAAGCTACCACTCTCACCCCTCACCACCGCCACCTTCGTTCTTCCCACTTTTCGCTTCCCCACAACAACCACCTCGTCGCTGGCCACAACAACCACCTCATCGCTGGCCACAACAACCACCTCGTCGCTTGCCACAACAACCAACACCTCAATGGCCACAAAAAGAAACGTGAAGGAGCAACCACAACAACCACCCATGCTCTCTAATCAACCGGTGAGGTAGAAATGCAAAGGAAGTCTTCAACCCTCCTCTCTCATCGCCAGCGAAGCACAAAACGTGAAAGAAGAAGCGCGAAGAGAAGTTAGATCTGAAACGATTGGTTTTTCATTTAGTTTCTGCATTTTTTTCGTTTGATTTCTTTTTCATTTTCATTTATATATTCGTTTTATTGTATTTTCGTTCAATTTATTTTTTGGTTGACTTCGTTTATTTGTTGATTATCGTTTAGATCTAGGCTTTGTAATTTATTTCGATTTAATTTTTCGATTTTAGGGTTTATGTTTCGATTTTCTTTTATCAGTGAATGACTTGATGAATGCTTCGATCACTACAAAAAAATTCGCTTATAGAGGCAACGTAGAATTGCCTCTGAAAACAAACATGTAGCCTCTAATTACCTTTTGAAGTAAATTAGTGGTTGTCTCTAATAAGTCCGTCGCTAATTAATGGTTGCCTCTAAAAGTCCCTTTTGGAGGCAACATAACTTGTTGCTTCTAAAAGACTCTACATTTAGAGGCAACCATATATTCTTGCCTCAAAATATAATTAGAGGCAATATAAAATATTGCTTCTAAAAACCACATGTATTTAGAGGCAACCATATAATTTTACCTCGAAATATAATTAGAGGCAATATAAAAAGTTGCTTCTAAAAACCATATATATTTAGAGGCAGTCGTATGATGTTGCCTCGAAATATAATTAGAGACAATATAAATCGTATGATTTTGCCTCGAAATATAATTTAGGGGCAATGTCTTATTTTTCAAATAATGATATTTAGATGCAATTTAAGACCTATCGTGAAAGGTACTTAGATGCACTGAAAATAATCTACTGTATTATTTCATACATTTCGAGGCACGGTCACTAAGAAGTAACCTTAATAGAATTGTAAAAGTAAACCAATAAACTTCATAAAAGTGGAAAATTTATTAACTCCAAGTAACATTGTTAACCAAAAGCGAATAAATTACATAACAATCTCAACCAAATATAACACTCTAGGCCTTGGCAACAACCTGCAAGCCCCTTACTAACAAGAGTCATGAACATAACAAAAATTACCAAAGTCAAACTAAGTCAACATTGGTCTAAAGTAGGATAATGAACTGCAGATCACGCAACAACAAACTGCAGCAGACCAGTGGACACCAATGCACGGTACAAAACAACAACACTTATGAGCAAAATAAACAGTAGCACAGGGGTACCACACTACCATAGGACATTACAGCAACATATACAAAGCCCTTTGCCCCTATGTGATAGTTTCAAGGCAGTAACTCTGCACTCCTAGAAGTACCCAGTAGCATGAAAAGTGCATATCCCTTAGGAATACAAGGGTCCATGTTCCAATTCAATAACTGCACAAAGTGAAAAAAAAAAGTAACTTATTTGTAATTCTAGAATTAATAACAAAGTAACAAACCAAAGCTAATTAAAAAATATAGCAATTTCACAACGGCATCATATATAGATCAGATTGATTCTTCATCCTAGAAATCATAAGAATGAAGTTCCAGATCAAAAGAATCATTCCACAAGGCAATAAGAAGGCTATTGCAGTTTCTTTAAAAGCATTTTTCCTTTGTTTGCTTCAACTGAAAACCAATTTCACCTATTTTACTCTATCATCTCAAAGATTATATGATTTATATTTATTTAAGTATTTAATATACAATCACCACTTCAAGAAAACCAAGAACATAGGCAATAATTGCGGCCACAACACCAATAATCATTCCCTCGGTTTCATAGGCCATCTAAAATTCAAGATAAACAAGGTAAAAAATTACATTAATATACAATCACCGCTTTTTAACTCAACACAATAACTAGCACAACTAATTGTGTCTTTTATACCCGAGAAGGCTTTTCAATTGTTGATCCATTACCCGACTCCAATGCAGCTAATAACTAGACCGTCAGCTGCTGTAATGAAACCAAATATGGTTAGATATAATTTATTAGGTAGATTTATTAAACAAGCAAATATGGTTAGTTATAATTTAGTTTGTGCAATACAGAAATGCAACCTACTATTATGTACACTACTATTACGTAAAATATATGCTAGCACAAGTAACATTATTATAGACAAATGAAGAGGCTAGTACTGACACAACCTAAACACCATCCATATCCATTCTCTTTTGAAAGGAAACTCAAACAACAGATTGAATTAGTTTAGTAAACAAACAATTTCTTTTGAAGTGGAAAAATAGCAGAGACAAATGTAAGATTAGAGTTGTGTCATTTCATCAAACACTTAGTGAGCACAACATATCATTGACAGAGATATGAATGAACATCTTAATAAACTAATAAACAAAGTTTTCAATTCACAAAAACATAACAATAATATCTCTTTAGAACTTGAAAGTATGAATATCGTCACACATTATGAACTAACATCCATCCATTAGCAATCACATTTTCATTATAAATTTGATTTTCAAGTAAAATCCAAACCCAATGAAACGAATTTCAGGACGAAAAAATAAACTCAAAATCAATTAAATTGCAAATAAATAAAACCCTAATTCAATCGAATTTTAGGGAAAAAACCAAGATCATAGAATTTTATGGAAAACAAAGCGCTAAAATAAATCGTATTCAACTGAGAGTATGTATTTACCTGCTCAAAATTCCGGCAACGGCAAGGACGACGAGTAGATGCAGGGGAGGGAGAGATGCAGGGGAGGGAGAAAGAGAAAGAGAAGAGGGGGTGAGTGGAAGGAACACGGGATATATAAGGAGTGAGGAGGAAAATGATAATTTGGTCTCGCTTTTTTTTCCTTAAATTTTTTTTTTGATTCGGTAATTAACTGGCCAAGCAGGATCAACCCTTATGAGTTAGGGGGAAGAAGGTGCAAATTAATAGGTGCATACGTCTGTATTGTGAGGAAGGTGCGCACGATGAACATCAAGCACTAGGTTATGAACATAAAGACTAATACCAATGAACATATACTAACAGATATGTACATATGTTCATTTGGCTTGTTAGCTATGTACATGCGTTCATTTGACTTGTTATTCATGTACATTTAGCTTGTTAGTATATGTTCATTGGTACATCTCTGTTAGTATATGTTCATTGGCATTGGTCTTTATGTTCATAACCTAGTGATTGATGTTCATCGTGCGCACCTTTCTCACCATACGGAGGTGTGCACCATCTACGGATTGGGAAGAAGGGGATCCCAACCCCTAAGGAAATTTCACCCATAAAAAAATATCCACACAAACACCCCATATTTGGGGTTGATGAGAGTCGAACTTCCCGACCATGAGGTTGGGAGGTGGGAGCTTCAACCATTGGGCTCCCACATGATTCTCCCCTTTTTTTTCTTTATAAGTAAAATATCACCAATTGTTATTACTAACATCACCAAGTAAATAACATATTTTCAAATTAAAGTAGTTATTTTATATTAGAAAATTATAGTATCAGAAATAGTTGTATAATTAAATTTACTAAAGTTATATTGAGAAATATAAATTAATTAGCAACAGTAATAAGTCATACTTCCTCTAATTTTTTTTAAAATTGCACCATTTCGTTTTTCACGTTTGCTAAGGCGCTTCTTTGAACGCCAATACCTCTGATCGATATTAAATTGAGGCAATCATTATTTTATTAATGCTAACGCTACTTTTAGGGGCAGCATAAATCTCCCTAATACTAAAAAAAGAGTTTTAGAGGCAACCATTATTTCATTAATGCTAAAAACTACTTTTATGGGCAACATAAATTTTCATGATGCTAAAAAAATAGTTTTAGAGGCAACCATTATTTCATTGGTGCTAAAAGTACTTTTAGGGGTAACATAAATTTCCCTAATGCTAAGAAAATAGTTTTAGAGGCAACCATTATTTCATTGATGCTAAAAAGTACTTTTAGGGGCAACCTAAATTTTACTGATGCTAAAAACAACTTTTAGAAGCAACCAAAATTAACTAATGCTAAAAAGCACTTTTAGAAGCTACAAAAACTTGGTTGCCTCAAGGTGTTGCCTCTATAGGCGAATTTTCTTGTAGTGGATTTTAGGGTTTCTGTAGTCTCCAACCCTCCTCTCTCATCGTTTTTAATCCTCTATTTGTGTGGCTGCAATCGATTTGTTTGGATCAAAGTTGCTGCAATTGCAATTGCATTCGTTTTTAAGCATTTCTCATCGATTTAGGTCTTCGTTCAATTAGTTGGAATATGGTTTTTTTTAAGTTCATAATTAAACATAATTGATCCGTTTTTTTATGAAAACTGGATCAGTTAATCACTTACTGATCCGGTTTTCACAAAAAAATCGGACCAGTTAACTACAAACTAGTCCGGTTTACAATCAGATCAGTTAGTCAACTGATCCGAGCCTAACTGATCCCATCCAAAACCGGATCAGTAACCCCAGTTTTGACCGAATACGATGATGTTTTTTCCACTAGTGTAGAGAATCCAAAATATAAGCCACCTATTTTATCTAAGTGTGAACTAAGTTAATTGAAATCACCCAAGATAACAAATGGACCATTGAGAGTCTTAACATAGCAGATTAATTCTTCCCGCAAAGCCTATTTATGAGCATGGCTAGGGGGAGCATAGATAAAGATAGCAAACAAGTTACAATTCATTGATAATATACTAATATTACACACCAAAAATCTACTAATTTTTTTAACAATAGATAAGGCAAAAGGATTACTAGCATTGCCTTTTCACATTAGCCAAATCCCACTGGCCATACCAAAAGTGGGTAGGAAGTCAAAATATTGAAACCCACAATGCCTAACACTACTCCCCTCTAAAGGAGGAGATTGCACCTTAGTTTCATAAAGCATCATCACATGCAAATTATTGTAATTACAAAAATCTTTTACTTCCTCCATTGCAAGGTGCCTCCCCTGCACCCTCTTATATTCCAAAAATTAATATTCATCACACATTAGGCAGGTGGGAGACAGGACTAAGCTAAATCTTGCTCCTCTTCACACTGAAGAAGCTGAGTAATCCTCATTGCTATTCTCTATCCTTTTAGCAGAACTGGAAGAAGAACCATGCTCATTAGGACTAGCCTCTTCAACCCCCATTCCCTCTATTGGCTTCACTATGGAAGTATCAGAGTTAATGGAGTGGAAAGAGTTGAATGGTTGAGACAAATAGTCATCCATCATCTCATCATCAAACTGAGCTTTGATGATAAAATTCTCATCATACGCACTAGAATAATCAACATTGTTATCAGAGTACTGCTCTTCATCAGGGACATAAACATCTGATGCAGGCAGAGAAGAAGAAGCAAATAAGTCTTCAAGGTAGACCACCCTTACGGGAATCGGTGAGATTAACTCGTCATTGACTACCAGATATGTGATAAAGAGGAGTGAAGTGACTATATACCTGATTTAGTAGTCTTAAATAGCATAAAAATTTGGGGCAAACCCAGATAAAATTGAACCTTAATAGGGAGTTTTCTTATCTTATTAAATGCAATAACTGAATTTATGAACACCAGAAAAGCAAGCTATGCTTACAATGAACTTCAGACGCCACACCAGGAGAAGAAATGATGACCCTAAATCCAAAAGGATTTATTGCACCCACACACGATTGGAAGAGTAAATGAAATTTTCCATCCTTTTACAGACAAACCCTAGCTCTCTTTCGATTTTTGTACTTGAAACCCATATATTGATCAAGCCAACTGATACAAATTGACGTAGAAGTAGTTGTATTAATTATGAAAGAAGGCATGATTACAACCCTCATAGGCTTATAGCCCTGACATAGAGGCGATTTAATAGTAACCACTCTACTATTTTTAATAAATAGTAATTATTATTAATAATTAATAAATATTTTCTAAATCAAAGAATATTATAAAAATCAGATTTTTATTCCTAAAGATAGATATGATTTTGGACTTCAAAAGATAATATTTCATCAAAAATGAAAAAGGAATCTTTAAGCGCACGAAAACCATTCAGATCTACGTTTCGTTGAGCGTAGTGGGATGCGTTGACGCAACACAGAGACAGTTTACAAAAGCCATGAACACAACAAGGGCATGCGTTGACGCAAGAGCGTTGCGCCAAGTGCAAGGTGATGTGTCGAGCGCATGAGCCATGCATGGGACGCATGAACCTTGCGCCTAGCGCAGGCTACGCTCTTATCCTCCGCGTGATTTTCGGTCTCATTTCTCCTATAAATAGCCTTATTTCGACGAGCATTTTTCACACGACTTTACACGACTTTAACATATACTTTTCATATAGACTTTCTATACAACATTATCACTCATATTTCATCATACTTCCAACTACAAAACCCTCTCAAACACATATTCACACCCCATCGATACACATTCAAACACCACTCAAACTTCAAGATTGCTCATCCTACGGATTGTTACATAAAACCCAGGCGACAAAGGTATTATTCATGAGGATCAATTCTAATTTATTTCTTATTTTAATAACAATCGACTTTTCACGATGTAGATCTTAAAGGAATTAATGCTTTCTTGTACATTCTTCTCTAATCTCTCATTTTTATATTTCTTTACATATGATCTCTACATTTTATTATTATATTGTTCGCACGCATGCCAATATGATTTAATGCTTTCATCACCGCACATGTTTCTTTCTGCTAATCAAAGACCTAAATAAATGTCCCAATGCTAAATTTAGATAATTTGGACAATTGGATTAGGTTCCCTATAATTTGATTGCTTAAATAATATGTCACCAAAAAATTAGTCTTCTATGTGTATAATGAACCAACGTAGACTAATTCTTAGATTGCATGAACATATTGTGTGGTTATTTAATCGTATAACACTCAACATGACTCGTGTTAAGTAAAGGGCATCAATGGGAGAATTTGATCCATGATCATATTTGTACCATCACCCCTAAACTCAATCTTTGGTTCATTGGTCAATTATGGAGTCATGATGGGTAACTCTACATTGGATAAGTCCCTAAACTGTCCCTACGATTTCTCAATATCCAATCAAGTTTATAAGTCTTCCTTTAAAAAATTGTTGGCAACTTCGTTATTTCAAAACGAATTTCAAAACAAAACCTCACTATGAGTGTAACATGCTTGTTTGTAAAAGAATTTATTAAATGCTAATTATAATTATTAAGTTAATTAAGTGTCATAATTTATATTTTATTTGGGTGGAATATGAATTTTATTTGTCGTGTTTGTAGTATATTTATTTAATTCAATTTATGAAGTGGTCATTAAATATATTTTGGGTTTTTAATTATTTAAAATATGTTGAATAGTATTTGGTCAATGAGGAAACCAAAGTTGGTTTCCATCCGTGTTTTTTTTATCCTTTATCGGTTTGGAAAGTAAAACAAAAACCTTCTCTTTTCTTTTTCTTTCGGTTGGATAAACCTAAAAAGAACCCCAAACCCATTTCTCTCTCCCCAACTCCTTCAAACCCCCGTGATTCCTCTCTCACCCTTCGCACCTCCTCCGCTTTTATCACCAGCACCCTCTGCCGGCGTCTCCTCTCAACTTGCCAGAGTTCTGTATCTCTCTCTCCTCTTTGTGTGTTGGTTGTGCGCAGTTGGTGCTGCTGCTGCTATTGATGTTGTTTCCCGGTGTGATGCGGTCATCGTTGCTGCTGTTTTCCTCGCCGTTGATGGGTCACGTTACCCTCATTGATGATGGGGTTGCTTGCATCGGTCTCTCTCTCCTCTGCTGAGTGCTGCTAATGTTGTTTGTGAATGGTGGTGGTGCCGCGCGCACGCTGCCGTGACTCTTCTTCTCCCTCCTTTTCTTCTGTTGTTGCTCGTGGTCAGTGGTGGTGTCGCCACCAAGGTGCTTCCCTTGTTGGTACTAACCCTTCCTTTGATTTTGATTTTGTTCCTTTGAATAGTGAATAATGGTTAATAATTTGATGATGAATTGTGGTTGTTAGTCGTGTGATATTAATGATGCTGAGTTATAATTCTTTGTGAATTAGTGAATCAACCTCAATTGACTTGTGTTTGTGTTCGTTGATTTCATAAATAGAGTACTATCGAATTGTTGTGAATTGTTGGTGGTAAACGTAGATTGGACAATCCCCTTTATAGGTGATAAATTAAGTTGGTGTAATGTTGGTTTTGGAAAAGATTTGTGATTATAAGTTCTTAAATTAGCTTGGTAAAATGTATTGGTTTAGTCTGGGTAATAGAAACCTTATTCTAGCTAAGATGGATAGTAAGTAATCTAATTGAATTATTTCTTCGATTTTGAGATTGTCATTTACATTATTGGAATGGTTTATATTAAGAGTAATGAGAAATGATTGTTGATATTACTTGATATCATTGAGGTGAAATCATGGGATTGACTTACGGAGTTTAAGAGTTATTTGGAGAGTGATGATTAGTCTTAGGGGGTTATTCGTATAGAATTGAATATGTTAGTTTTATTTTCTCCTAATTAATGATTTCTAATTAGACTCATGAACTACTCTTATTTAATTGAGTTAGATGAGAAATAGTTGTTCTTAATTAATAATTAAGGAATTAGAATAATAAGAGTTAGTAAGAGGCAATCTATCTTTCTTGGTTCTAATGTTGATAGAAAATTGTTAATCTTGTATAGTATTCATACTATCAAGTATAGTAGTAGTTCCAGTTCTTTGTTAAGTTATAAGCTAAGAGTATTGCAATTAAGAAATTATAAATGTATAAGCTAATTAGTCAGGGACTATTGAGCTAAACTATTAGAATGAATTGGTTTATGTTAGTTTACTTCAATAAAGTTGGGAGAAGGAAGAGGTAAATATTGTTGTAAGGTTGATAATTAGTCGAGAATTATTGAATTGGACTCATAGATTGAAGTTATTATGTTAGTTTACTTAAGTAAAGTGGGAAAATGGAATGTTGATAATTACATTAAGATCATTAGAAATAGTTTCCTTGTTCATGAAGGCTATTAACAAGGTTTATCTATAAATAGATTTGAGTTGATTCGAGTTTATGAGGAGGTAGCTAATACGTCTAATTCTTTTAGTAATTTATATAATACTGAACAGAACTAGTAGTTTAATAAACTTCTTTCATGATGGTTAATTACATGTTCTAAAGCAAGATGTAATTCACTTATTTGTCTAAGCGATTAAGCTATATTGTGTAGATAATACTTATGTTAATTAAAGTTAGTTGTGATATTCAATTTAATTAGGTTCTAATGGAAATATGTTAGTAGATTGGTAAAAGTGTATATTAAGAAGATTCATCGGATTAGTTTATTTATCTGAAACTTAACAAGAATAGCTATTAACTCTTGTCATTGTTGTTAAGATAAATCCGAAGGTTAATTCTAGAGAGTAAAAGAGTACAATATGATTGGAGTTGTTTGATGGTGTCCAAAAGGAGAATCACTTAACTAGACGCTAGAAGTTAATAACTAAATCAGTTTCTCACAAAAAGATAGAAAAAGGATTAACTACTTATCACTAATGATAAGGAGGATATTGGAGATAGTTTAACTAACTGTGGACTAGATTATTTGGTTTAATAACTGCAAATGGGGTAATGTAATAATGTCATACTATTCGATTAGTGTTCACTAAGGTAAGTTAGTATCCAAGATTACTTAAGTGAGTATAAGCTCGTGAATTACTTCAATGTAGCCTCGGTTATATGGTTGCGTAATCTAATTGGAATGAGGCAGACTCGCTTTATATGATCATAGTCACCAAAGCATGTGTTAATCTTGTTTACGGGTTTAGTGCTCAGCTTTGCTGATGTGCGTATGCTGTTTTGTCATTTATGTGGCCTGTCACTTGGTGGGTGGCAGTATCCTAAATGTTTCAGGTTGAAGTCGAGAGTTAATCTTTTGCAAGTTGAAGCTGATACGATCTGGAGTAGTGTTGTATTTGTTTTGGAGGCGAGAACGCTCGACTTTGTATTCGTTTCTGTATTTAAGAGTTATTAGTGCCACTAGTAGAATTTTTGCTTATTGCTGCGGTGGTATTGCTGCGATTTTACCCGTACGCAGCAATAAACCACGAAAAAAAAGGAAAAATCGGAATTAAACATATTGCTGCGGTTTCTTCTAGAAACCGCAGCAATAGGGTCATTAGGGTTTTTTATGCTTTTAGCATCAGGGTTATTAGGCGACGTTTCCCTCATTTTCATCAGTTCACCCTCACCCTCTCTCACTCACCCTTCACCCTCCTTCCTCCTCTTTCTCACTCCTCTCTAAATCTGCTCATCTCTCATCCCTCAGCCGTTTTTCCTCCCTCATCTCTCTTCTCTCAACCCTCACTCATTTTCGCCTCTCTCTCTTCGAGGTAACCCGCACTTGGTAGTTCAGTCGTCGACGAAGCAGTGGCGAATTTTCAGATCTCTTGCCTTCGTCGACGAATTGTTTCAGATCTGAACGCGGGATGAAGTGCGACGTCGTCGTCGCGATATTTTAAGATATGAACTTGCATTTTCTCACTCTCCTCCTCGAGCTTCCTTCTCGTCGTTCGTCGGCCTTTCCTCGTCGTTCATCGGCCTTTCTTCGTCGTTCGTCGGCCTTTCTTCGTCGCTCTAATCGTCACCGGACGAAGACAATAACTCCATCGTCGCTCGAATCGTCACCGGACGAAGACGAAGACGACCTTTCTTCGCTCGACCTCGTCACCGGACGTGTTCACCAGACGAATTATGTTAGTCGGTCTGTATTTGTTATTTTCTTCATTTTTTTAAAATTTTTGATTTAGATCTGATGTAGTGGATTTGTATTTTTTTTTGTTTTTACCTTTTTCTGATGATGTTAGTCGGCTCTTGTAACTTTTTAATTTAATTTTTTTTCAAATTTTTGTATGTAATTAGTTAGTTAGTTTCATTTTCTCATTCTATTTTCTGATTTCTTTTATTTTATCTTTTGTATGTTATAATTGTTTTATTTTCATTATTTATGATTTTATACTCAATACATGGATTCAATGTGTTGTACCAGTGGGTTTTATTTACTTTAAGTTTTTATTGCATCTTAACATTGAAAATAATAATGAAGATTTTAATTTCAAATTTTTTTTTTTAAAGTGCACCTATTGCTGCGGTTTTGGCCCAAAACCGCAGCAATAAGTGCAATTTTTTAATATTAAGAAAATGCATATTGCTGCGGTTTTGAGAAGAAACCGCAGCAATAAGTTGACGTATTGCTGCGGTCAAAAACCGTAGCAATAGGCAATTACCTATTGTTGCGCCCTGAATTGCTGTGCGGCTAAAACCGCAGCAATAGGCCACTTAATGACCGCCGCAATAAGCAATTATTCTACTAGTGTGCTCCTGATTCTCTCTTGGTGTTGCTCTGCATAAGCATTGTGGTTGTTGAGTTTTGGTGTTAAAAATATTTTATTAATTAAAATTGTAACAGGTTTAAACTATTTTTCGTTCTAGGGTTGTTCTATTTTCAAAGGAAACTCTGCTGCATTTTGCAGAGAAATTTACTAAAATAGACTCTGAGGATCAGGCCGTTGTTGTAATAGTTAATCGAATTTAATAGAGTTGGGATTTGAGTTCCACACTCTCCGATGTACTTCGGTGAGTGTGATGGTAATAGTTCGGGTTAGCTCGACTAGTGTCTCTTCTGCTGTGCTTAATTCTTTGTAAGCTGGTCGCGAAAATCCGGGCTATTACAATGAGGTACTCAAATACGCAATCATCCTGTGTTAGCAATAAAAACACGCCTAACACGAATTATGATTGAAATGAAGAAATCAATTCGTCGAAGATGAACAGTTTTTAAGAGGGAGAAAGTAGAGAGAAGTTAGAGATTTTGGTGTAGGTTGACAATTATGATTTGCGTGCAACTGAAATGACGCTTAAGTGTTTAAGTACAAGTTTTTCAAAATGTAATTGTCAAATCAGTTTTTTTATGTGACTATGATGTTCATTTTCTAGTTCAACGATGTTCATTACGTAGCTTTTTTCATTTAAGTTGGTTGTGTTTTTGTGTATCGCATGACTGCGTTTTGAATGTGCGTACAATTAGTGGTGTCAAAACAGGTTCTGGGTATACCCACGGCGAACCAGGTCAGACCCGGACAGGTCAGGATTCTGCCAGTCAGTGCCCCAGGTCGTGATTGGTCAGGCTTTATTCATCTGGGTCGATCACATTTGAATCATAGGATTGCCGGGTGTCGGACAGGTCTGAGCGTTCCATTTACAAGTCGATCCATTCCCGGGTATGATCGCCAGTGGACATTTTTTAGCCAGGTTTGCGCAGGTCGTATTTGGGTTTCATGTACGCTTGGGTAGAGTCAAGTGTACTCGGGTTGAATCACTAATGACCTTTGTTCGATCATTGTGAAGCATCGGGTCCATTCGCTATTGAACGTCAATTCAACTTCGGTTAACTCCTGGTCGGGTCATTTTGGTTATGTTATGGATTTTGTAAACGAATCATATTATTAAAAGTATTAAGATCGACATATATAGACATATGTGTGTGTGCGATAAATATATGGATGATAACGAAAAACTAATAAATACACTATATTGTTTACCGTGATCGATGTTTAGTGTATTCTCTTAGTCAACTCTTATTTCGACTAATCAACTGCGTAAAACCACTCTAATAAGTAAAGGAGTAGAACGACTCTTCATATGTTCTAATATTATATATTATAACCAACGACAATAATAACGAGTAGACGATCAATTCCAAGGTTTATATAAATGATTTATTATTATAAGCACTATGATTGATATATAAGTTTGTAAATAGCTATGATGATAATGAGAATAGTAATAATAATAAACATAAAGCGATGATGACAATAATGATAATACAAATAATAACAATAATAGTAACAATGCTAACAATAGCAATAGTAATTCAAATAAGAACAGGAATACTAACAATAACAATAACAATATAAATACTAACCGTAATAGTAGCAACAATACTGATAATAGCAATAATAATAACAAATATAACGCGGTATATATGTATTATGTTGTGACTATATATGATAAAGTATAAACAAACTATTTTTAGGGAAATTTTATCAATATGTTTAAACATTTTAGTACTACATTGGTATCAAAATAATTATAAAACCACTCTAATACTCTATTGATTATAAATTAGTATAACGACTCTTGATATGTTAACATTATATCAAATGACAATCATATGTTTATAACTACGGTTCATATGAGGACTAAGTGATTATAACGAGGGTTCATATGTTGTACAATAATAATAAACATAACAACAGTTTATATAAATGAGTAAAGTTACTAAACTAATACTTAGATTATTGGCTAATGGCTTATTGCATTTATGTGTTACTCCAACGAAGTATATAATTAAACAATATACATTAAAGTCACTAATGATCAATCATCAAACGATTAAGTCAAATCAACTTGTGTGAACATTCGGTTAGAAGTTTATCTTACTAAAATCCCAACTTATTCGATTCTTTCTAAAATCCTAACTTGTTAAAAATCAAAATCAAGAAGTTAATCTGTTAATAACAAGGTTAATCTACAATAAGCCAATAAATTAATAAGTACTTACTACATAATAACCTGTTAATAATCATATAGTAACTTAGCACTTAGTCAGTTACTCCCTTAGACCTATTAACTCAGTAATTCACTAACTTATTAGTTGTTAATTGTTCTTAAGTACAAAAATACTAATTAATTGATAAGTGATAAAGTGATAAAGTGATAACATATTAGTGATATTACAAAGTTAACACAAGAACAAGTATCAACAATAAGACATAAGTCAAATTATAAATGTAATTATTAAGACATTAAGTTCTAAATCCTAATATCGGACCATCGGCAATAATCGACTAACTGTTACTGTGTTACGTCTTACATGTTAGCATTAAATTAATCTCTAATCACCGCATGTAACATGTTCACATATTTCTAATTTATAAATTTAGAATAATAATTTCTTAAAAAGCAATAATACTAATTTAATTTCAAAAGTTTCTATTAATTTCTAATAATACTACTAATTTCTAAAGTTACTAAACTAATAATATTAGAATTATAAATTTAGAATACTCAAATCATAATAATATCAAAATACAATACTAGTTTATTAGTAGTTTAGGCCATTAAGTTTTTTTTTGTGGGAAAGGCCATTGATTTTAGAAAGATGAAAATCCAACCATTGATTAAGTTAGCAATCCATGTGATTGGCCACTCTCAATTCTCATTGGTCAAAAAATAATGTCATGGATATAAATTAAGACCATTGATTTGAGAAAGATCAAAATCCAACCATTGAATTAAGTTCCCTCTCTAACCCTAAACCCTCCCTCTTTCCTCCCATCCTCGTTCCTCAGTCACAGCCTCCCTCTTCATCATCCTCAATCGTCTTCCATCTCTCTCGTCTTCTCTCTCCCCTGACTCCTCTCACCCTTTTTCTACACCACTACCGTTAGTCCTCTCACCAAAAGAAGCAAATCCTAATTCGAAAAGTAACCACTAACCACCACCTCTCTCCCCTAACTCCATTTCTCTCGCTGCTCCCTTCTTGCCGGCTGCCTCCGTCGGAATTCGGCCACCACCACGCTGTCGATGCTGTCGTCAAAATTCAGCCACCACCACTAACATTTTCATTCAACCACCACTGCACCACGACAGCGGCACCACTCAGTCGACGCGAGACATTATCCCTGACGCTTCAAGGGCCTCTTCCTGGTGTTTCGTTAGCTGGTATTCAAGGGTGATTATCTTTTCATTCAATTCCTTGACTTCCAACTCTCTTTGAGCTAATGTCTCGCTGCTTCCCATCCTCACTTTTCTCTTCTCGAAAATTTCTAGTGGGTTTTCATTTCGAACAAATTTTTATTTTGGTGCTTTTCGGAGTTTATTATTTCATCTTCCTTCTCTCACCCATTCATTTCACTCCTCCTCTTTCGCCTCTCTCATCCTCCCAGCCAACCGTCCACCGCTGCAGCTCCTGCCGCCAACCTCCCTTCTTGCTTCTATTTGTTGCTGTTGTTTTTGTGGTTGTTGGAGGTGTTGTATTTTTGCTAGTTTCTATGTTTTTTTTGTTGTAATTTAGTTGTTAATTTTTATATTTATATTCAGATTTTTTTTTGTATTTCATTGTTAATTTCTTTGTAATTTTTTGAAGTTATTTTCGTTGGTTTTTTTATCATTATTTTTTTGTAATTTTGATATTGATTTGATATTTAGTTGGTTAATTTAAGTGATATTTGTTGATTAATTTAAGTAAGGTTTATGGTTAATTCAAGTAATAATTTTGGTTTGATTTTAATTTGATAGTGATAAGTCTAATAGGTTTATATTCGCTTGTCAATACAAGAGTGAAAGAAACTCACTTGCCTCTCTTTCATACTATATATATTATATATTATTTTGATTTTTCTAAATGTATAAAATATCATGCTATTAAAAAATATAATTATAAACGGTACCAACTTATAAATAGTTATTAGGGAATGATATATTATATATTTAGTAAAAGATTAAATTTATATATTTAAATGATTTTGTAAATATAAAATAATAATTGGATTTTAGTAATTTTGTGGGGTTTAGTCGTCCAAATAGGTTGGTTTGAAAAACTGGATCAAATAAGGCAGATTTGATTTATCTGGTTACCATGAATTATCATTGAATTCGGGTTGGTCATAAACAAATCGGGTATTTACTGGGTCTAGTCGGGTTTTGGTTAATATCTGGTTGGGTTACGGTCATGTTCAGGTTTGAATGCAGGTCTGTGTGGTCATGCCAGAATATGATATTGTCGGGTGCCCGTCAGGTCTGGGTAATCCCAGGTCAGGTTTCGGTCAGGTGGGGACTGACTCTCACAGGTCGAACCAGGTTCAATCCAGGTTGATATCAGGTTGACCCTGCGGTCAGATCTGTTTCTGACACCACTACGTACAATGATCTCTATAGGGTCGTGTGTATGATCGGCGGATTGTTTTCATGTTAAATAAATATAAAATTCGGTGGCCCCCTACGTAAGAAATTATCCAAAGTCTCATATAAGACCGTATTACCATGATTTATGGTAAGACGTGAGTAACTTATTTTCTTAAAGGGGTTGCTTATACCATAAGTGATCCCTTTAAAACACGGGGTGACTAATTATCTAAAGTGACCCTCACTAGAGGAAAAAAGCCCAAGGGCTGCGGTCAAAAAGGGCCCAAGGGCTGCGTTTTTTGACCGCAGCCCTCAGACTAGCAGTCCTTGGCATTTAGGAAGGGCTGCGGTTTTTAACCGCAGCCCTTCACGCGTTAAGGGCTAAAACCGCAGCCCTTGGTGGGTTAAGGGTCTGCGGTTAGGAGAAACCGCAGCCCTTGGTGAGTTAAGGGTCGCGGTTTTGGCCCTTAACCGCAGCCCTTAACCAACTAAGGGTCACGGTTTTTGCCCTGAACCGCCCTTGTGACCCAAAAAAAATTTTTTTTTTTTTTTTGCATTTTTGTCCAAATGTTCCCAACTTATATATAATATATATATATATATATATATATATATATATATATATATATATATAAGTATCATTTTCCATTACAAATTTTTTTTTTTACAATAAGAGAAAATAATAACTGAATTACATTAGTTCGAGGCTGCCCTCGATTGTTCGAATTGCAATATATGAGCAGGATCACAACCATCAGAAAATAAACCAACCAAAGAACACCCATGAAGACATTACAACAACTCCACCAAGACTAGCATCCGGATCCCTCAAAAGCAACTTCTCTGGAGACGATAGAACCTGCAAATAAATCCAAAATCGCTATAATTTGAAGGTGAACCTGGGGGAGTGTAGCGGGGGCGCGCAGGGGGTCTTGGGGGGTTGGGGGCCGGGCGGTCTTGGGGGTGTAGCGGGGGGGGGCGCCTGGGGGGGGTGTAGCAAGGGGAGAAGCGAGGGGGTCTTGGGTCGGGGGTGTAGGCGGGGGGTGTAGCGGGGGGCCGGCGGGGGTGCTTGGATCGGGATGGGGGGTGTAGCGAGGGGCAACAGGGGGGTAGCGGGGGCAACGAGAGGGGCGGGGGTGCGGCGGGGGTCAGGGTGGGGGTGTTGTAGCGGTATATGGGCGACATCAAACCGAAGAATTAAAATGGTTCGAGACTTATGCCACAATATTCACGCATCACGCTCAAATTGAGCAAGCAAAAAAGTCAATCTCGTCGAAAAACCTTTCGACTTAGATCACACACCCCAAAACCACCCAAAAAAAAGAAAAAAAAACATGTATGATCGAAAGGGTAAACAATTCCAGGACATTTCCCGACAAAGAGATAGAGAAAATAAATTGGCAAATCGAACTCGTTAAACTAAGCTACTACCTCTGGTGACAATCTAACAATGGCAGGGGGTGCGAGGGGTGCGAGAGGGGGTGTGCAGCAGGGGGGTCTCGTGCAATGGAGGGGTGTGCGGGGCCGTGTGTGTGTGTGGGGGGGTACGGCGGTAGGGGGATGTGGAGCGGGAGGTCCGTGCATGGGATGGGGGTGTGGGTGCAGGGTCTGTGGGAGGGGAGACTATGGTAGCATGTGGGGAACTATACAGCAGCAAGGTCAGTGCAGGCAGCAGGTTGGGGGGGGATTCCATCCCAACAGGGGGGGGGGTACATGTGGTGGATGTTTGCTGGGTGGGGGGTGGAAATCGAACTCGGATCATGTGAGTGTAAAAATAAAAACAAGTTATTCTTTAAGATAATTGTCCTTGCAATAAAATGTCACACTCAATTTTGATTATTCCCGAAGTAAGATGTCGCATTCAATTTTCGATATTACGTCAATATTATGCTACCATGACTTAACTTTGTCAAGATAATTTAGAAAAAATTTACAAACCAGATTTGTTTTAAGATGCATTGTACTATGCAGCAACTTAAATGTTCAAGGATCCCGAGTGTCGGGGTCAGATTGTCAAAAATTATTAACTAACTAAATTCACCAACTTTTAGCATGAAGCAAGCAACAACGGCCAAAAATAATTGAACAAAACCAGCACCATGATCCCAAAGGGGGCTACAATGCCCATACTAATTCCTCGAATAATCATCTTCAACAAAGGGGGAAAGAGGGATAAATAAGGTTCATCCTCGAACAATCAACTTTAGGTAAAAGGGTTCTAATATCTAAAACATAACTCCAAAAAAAACAGCACAAAAAAAGAGTAAGACATACCTTTTCTCATACTCAAATACATTACGAGTCAATATGTAACAATTCTCTCCTCTTCGCTTCATATGTAGGGTCCTTCCGAAGATACATAAATCAATATATCAGATTAACGATCAACACACAACACAAACAATCCAATTAAAAATAGCTAGATTGTTTTAGACCAAATCATTTACTTTAAAATACAAGAATTCATGTCTAAATCCCTGGGTCATGATACTTATTTAACAGCAGCTTAAAAAGTTAGCCTACAAACGAAAAATGATCAGCTAACAACCACATTGTTTCAGTTGCTAATAAGACAAGTGAGTAAAACTCAAGTTACAATTCAATCTGCACTCATATTTCTCGAATGCTATCTAGTCCATCAGCCACTACAACATCCTTCCCATTCCTATTCATATAAGAAGTGACTATGACTAAATGGAAACAGACCGCGTGCATAAAAAGCTTAACAAAATTAACATTAGAGTTGTTTGACTTTGACCCATAGAGTGTTCTCATAGTTCTTGAGAAAAAGCACAGAAGAAATCAAGCCAGTATAATGTCATATTACAGTAGCTCGTCTAAATGCAGACACTGCAAAGGGAATGGGTGTGCATTTTTTATCTGAAAATCTATATATTTCCTCATAAACATGCTATGTCTCATTCGCATAGAATATAGTGTTCTCTTATTTGTAGAACTCACAAAAATAGGGACTCTTTTTCTCACATCAAAGTTCCACATACTCTTAAACAAAGGAGTAGTTAAGTTCATAGATAGATACATCATAATCAAAACTCTAAAACAAAAATTTCAGGTAACAAATTCAATATGAGAAGCTTAATCACCAAAAAATTGTCTATGCTTTTTCTCTGGTCATTTTAGATTTCAAACATTCGGCACACACCCCCACCCCTTAATACAACTATAAGTCATCATATCTAAGAGGCAGATACATTAATGACAGGAAAAATCAACAACATTATGGCAGCAACTCAAACTAAAAGCTTCAAAACATTAGCAATATATAACGTTACTACTTTATCCTGTCAAAGTGCAAAAGACATAAGAAACTGACTATGGTTGAAAGAATGCAGAAGGAACGAAAGTCCTTGAAATTAAAAATATGGTCTATTGAGAATTGCAGCATGTCTAGCTTCAAAGATAGACTTCACGAGTCCATATCAGGGATTACCACTTGATAACATCACATTGTTGATTAGAGACAGTACAGTATCCAGGACAATAGAGATATATACTACATGCCTGCTCTATGACCATCATCACAAAACTCGCATCATAGGAAAGATTATGGATTCACAAGAGACAATACCTAAACTCATCAAGATTAAAAGGTACAAGCTTCTTAAGAGCTTCAACCGATGCCTGTACATCAATTCCTTGTCTTCAGTTGCATCCGATTTCGTCTCAGGCATTGCCAGTCCACTCTTCCTCATTTTCATCCTCGGCTTCGACTCGGAAGTGCACTCTTCACTAGATACTGCATGTTCATCATCCGAATCGTTTTCGAGACACACCATCATCACCAAAATCCCGCACTACAACTATCGATTACAAGTTCTAGTTTATAACATCCATGTATATGTAGTCACTATAGGTTATATTGCCAAAAGAAATCATTAGTTGAGGAACTTACATAGGGAGCAAGAACGCTGCTGTCGAGCACCAATAGAGGAACTTTTAAATCACGAGCAAGTGCTCTAATCATTCTCTCTCGATATAGTTCCGTTCCTAGAAATCATAAACAGGAACATAGTTTATGAAAACGGAAAATAAACATCGTATAGCTAGAAAGTACCCCGAAAAAGTTACCCTGAGCAATGCAATTTAAGCATAAAGCTAAAAAATAAAGCCAATTGGAACACTTTGGAGCGATATTCTCCCACTAGAAGAGGGCAAACGTGAACCATATGCCGAAGTGAATTTCTTGTGTTTCAAGTGGGACGAAGCACAGTCCACCAAGAGGCTTTTGGTATGTTCACTGACAAATAACCAAAGCTTGAATGAAGATGATATCAAGATAATATAAGTTGGAAAATAATGCAATGGGTGGTGGAGAAAATTAACTGGACATAATAGGGAAACGTTTCCCATGAAACAGTTAGTTTCTCCCATGGCACAATCCTCTAGAAAAAATCATTCTTGAACTTTTCCCACCTGCTAAGAAAGGGGGAGTCTTTTTTTTTATTCTCAATGGCTATCTTCTCACCCTATTGTGTGAACCCTAAACCCTAATACAAAAACTGAAAAATCCTAACAATGAATCAAAGCACAGCTAGCCATCAAAAACAAACAAAAACAATCAAGAATTTCGAGCAAAAAGAGGCAAAATCGAAAATCCCTAATTCGAATTCTAGGGTTCGAGTTTTCGAACAGAATCAATCAGAAATCGGAAATAAAAAAAGCAAACAAATTCGAGCCCTTTACTTGTTTTTAGTGAAGAATAGGGCGAAATGCGAGTGAAAATTCAATTGAAAACCCTAAAAATGGGGGTTCGGATCAAACAAAAGAGGGAGAAGAAGGTTTTGACTTACCGTAAACGAAACTTCGGAATTTTGAGTTGAGAATTTCGCAGGCTCGCAGGAGGTTCAATTTCGAATTGAAGATCGAAGATATGACGTCAAGCTTGGAATTTTGAGGTTCAATTTCGAATTGAAGAACAAACTTCGACAAGAGAAGAATGCCGGAGAATAGTCGTCTGCGATGATGGATAGGGGCCGGAAAACGTCGGAATTGTAGGGGATAGCGGTTTCGGCGGCTGAGAGTGAGAGAGTGGTGAGAGAGAGGTGAGAGAGAGAGAGAAAGAGGGGTGAGAAATGTAGCGTGTGGATAGTTTCTTCAGATTGAAGGGGTGGAGTTAATATTTGGGCCCCTTAAGGGCTGCGATTAGCCCAAAACCGCAGCCCTTTATCTTAAAGGGCTGCGGTTTTTGGGCTAACCGCAACCCTTCACATTAAGGGCTGCGGTTTTCAATAAACTGCAGCCCTTGCACTGTAGCCCTTGCTTTTTTTTCCACTAGTGCCTTTAACTCATAGAGTGACCCTTTTAACTTACAAAGTGACCTTTTTAAGGAACAAAGTAAGATAGGCTTACGCTAATCTTATGGTAAGGCAGTCTTACTCAAGCATTACTTAGAGTATGTACAATGGGGTTCTCCAACTAGTTCTCCAACTAGCTCTCTAAGGAGAGAAAATAGAGAGTTACCTCTTACCCAACAATGGGACTCTTAGGTGTGTATTGGGTGTATCTTCATTGAGACACTTTGCAAAGTGTCTCTTGGAGGAGATACCATTTGTGTTAAAGGAAAGATGACTCTCCAATGTGTGGGGCCCACAAAAAAATACCCTTACAATTACTAAAGTTTTCTTTTCTTCTTGCAACCATTTAGGGTGCGTTCTCTTCACCTTAATAAATTAAGTTTCAGGTCCAATCAGTTCAGTTCAGTTCAAATAAAATTCAATCAGGTCCAATCAGGTGTATAAGTTCCAATCAGGTCCAATAAGGTCCAATAAGTTACAATCAGATACAATAAGTTCCAATCAGGTCTAATCAGGTCCAATAAGTTCCAATAATGTCCTTATAGTCAATGATCAACAAATTTAATTAAAGTACCACTATGATTATTATATAGTATTATATTTATAATATTGTCTATTATTTTATTATTCATATTACTATTAGCTGATTATGTTATTATTAACTTTTTTAAATTAAAGTACAACTATGATCATATAGTATTATATTTGCATTATTATCTATTATTTTATTATTCATATTACTATTAGCTGATTATATTATTATTAAAAAATATTATAATCATGGTCAAATAAGGTTAACAATAGTAATCATCATAATTATAATATTTTGCAATTCGTCTTTAAATAATTAGAGATAACATGTTTTCGTTACTAATAACAATGAAAGATATAAATGTTATTAATTAATTTCCTACTAGTGCTTTATGAAATCAAAGCAAGACTATTAGATATATTAGTGGTGAAAATTGTGTATAGGCAAGCATATAAATAGTATTTTTTTTTGTTAAAATGTTAATTATAAGAGATAATTAATAAACTATTTTTTCGAAGGATAAATTTTAATAACTATTATGTCATAATAAATTTTGAGGGATAGTATTTATGTTAGGGGTAATATTTATGTTATTACTCATCAATTTTTTTGTCAAATAAGTTCCAATCAGGTCCAATAAGGTCTAATAAGTTTCAATCAGGTCCAACCAGGTCTAATAAGTTCCAATCAGGTCAATAAGTTTTAATCAGGTCCAATAAGTTCCAATTAGGTCCAATAAGTTGAATCAGGTCCAATCAGGTCCAATAAGTTCAGTTCAGTTCAGTTTAGATAAGTTCAGTTCAGTTCAGGGTTATTCGGGTGAAGAGAATGCACCCATAATGATCTTTTTATAAAAATTAAAAATAAAGATGGTAATAATTACTATCCCAACAACTATAATTTTTCTTTATCTATAAAATGATTCTAACATTGGATATATTTCATATACAAAATCTACTATCTATTTGCAATTTATGAAATTAAATATTAGCATTCAGAAATAATATTTTTTTAAAAAAAATTCTACATTACATAAATTATGAAAAATATTAAATTTTTTGTAATTATATTTAATTTACATGAATAACTTTATTTATATAACTTTGATCATAATACGAAATGAGATTCATTAATTGACATGGGGACCACTAAATAGTGAAAAGTTGAATGAAGAGCTCTCTAAAGAGTTTTATTGTTGTTGAGTGTTTTTAGATATAGTTCTTGAGAGTAGCTTGAAGGCTCCGTTTTGTAGGGCGTAAAACATTTTCCTGGAAAATTGTTTTCCTCTATTTTTTATTTTACATTATTTGGTTTGCAAAGGAATATAAAATCATTTTCCCTAAGATTAAAATTGCTTTACCAATAATGGAAAACCATTTTCCCTTCAAAATGAAGGGAAAACTGTTTTCCATCCTTTTCCTCATCTCTCTTGTACACTACTCTCACTACCTCCTTACTTTTCCTTTCATTTCATCATTTTTTTTACGGAGCCGAAGAAAGAATAAATGAGAGAGAGCAGAGAGCTAGCTGGAGATCCATGTTGTACAAATACTACATGCTTTAAAAAAAAAAAAACTAAAGTCTAAAACCTTTTCCCGCAATATTATAATACTTTTTCCTCTGTCGTCAACTCGTCATCCTTTTAGATGCTTTTTAAATAGTTCCGTTTTTTACATTCATCCTTGGTTGAGTCAGAGTCAAGCTCTCCGTCTCCTCCACCACCCACCGTAAAAGCTCTTCCCATCCCCAACCCAAAAAGTACAGCACGACGTCGTTTCAATCTGCCGCGGTTCGTCTCTATTATCTTCATTAATTATTCTCCAACTTCTTTTTTTCTTTTTTTTTCCGTAAATAACCTTCAAAAATCATAAACATTTTCCAGATCTTTGAAATGCGGCTGGTCATATGATCACATTTTTCGCCCGTTCTCCTGACGAAACTTTTGAATCCAAAGCATTTGACCTTACTTTTTTCCTTTTTAATTTTTTTTAAAAAAAAATACTAAGATCCCGAAACTTCAGACGTAAGTGATAAGAGTTCTTTTGCTTGTAAACTTCTACTACTAGCCGTCTTTTTTCTTTTCTTTGATTTCTTATCTATCTTTTTTCAGGGACTTATCTAATTCTTGTTTGTTTAGATATTCTTGTATATTAAGTATTTAAAGATATTGGGTGATATCAACTTTTTTCTGTTGTACTGAGAGAATATTCATCAATCATCAACCTTTTTCTTGGATAATCAATTTTTTTTTTGTTTCATCAGTTCATAATTAATAAAGTGAATGGGAGGAAACAGCTCAAAGGACGAAAGTTGGAGGACAAATTCAACATCTCAATCTTCTCAATGGAATGAGTATGGAAATAATGAGCAAGCAGGATATGCACAACCATATTATGCACCACCAACTGAGGATCATTACTATGTTTCATCTCAACAGCACAACCAACCAATGCCGCCGGCACCGGGGCCGAGCTATGGTGATGGTGTTCAAACCCATGACCATAAGAAGAGGTTTGAAAGGATGTACTCAAGGATAGCTGATGAGTATACATCTCTGGATCAGGTATGCATGTAATTTCTTTTTCTCATGTTTAACTGCCTTTTATCAATCAATTTATATTTTATTTGTAACCTTTTTTGGAGATTGATTATGTGATTTCTCATGGAAAAAGTAATATCTTTATTAAAGGTGTGTACTGTGTAAAGTTGATTATGTCTTGGTGCTTGTTGTCAAGATTTGGACTCTTTTTATTTTTATTTTTATTTAATAACACAAGTATCTCACAGGTTATATAAAAGACTAGGGCTCCATTTGGTTGGGTGTAAAACATTTTCAGGACATAATGATATTCATGGAAAATAATTTACAATGGAAAACACAATTCCAAAATTAGTTTTCTATTGTTTGGTTCCATGTAAGAAAAAGGATGCAAGGAAAGGAAAATAAATGGGAAAGTAAGGAGGTAAAGAGTGGAGTGTACAAGAGAGATAGGGAAAAGGAAGGAAAACAGTTTTCCCTTCATTTTGAAGGGAAAATGGTTTTCCAATATTGGGGGAGCAATTTTACTCCTAGGGAAAATGGTTTTACACTCCTTTGCAAACCAAACAATGTAAAACTGAAAATAGATGAAAACAGCTTTCCAGATAATATTTTACACCCTACCAAACGGAGCCTAGATCGATAATTTAGGAGAAAGTAACAAATAATTATGGTGATTTCAGTATGGACAAATCCATTAATTAGCACATTATGGTTTTTATCAAATCGAATAATTTGATACGAGTTTAACTAAACTTTGATGAGTGTCTATGCTTCTGTGATAAGGTTCTTATTACAAATGACCAATGTTACCTGGTTCGCTAAACCCCCCACAAACTAAGATTCGAAAAAGGAGAATTGTTACATGCAAGTTGTATAATTTAGGCTAACTGAAGGAAATTAGGTAGTGAATTGTGCTTTCGTACTCATTCTTTTGTACCGCGGATCAGGTAGCATTGCAAAGGAACGTGTGGCTTTCCCATTTTGCTTCAACTGTCTCTTACTGCCTTAAGACATTTCAGCTGTTGCCGATAATTTATGGATCTCTAATTGTGCTATATTGATTTCGCTGGAGCTTAACTGTTTTTCTTTTCCTCTGTCCTCATTCGTATGTTTATGAACTTTAAAACATGAAGGATTGTGGAGATTTTGCTACTGCGCTTAATAGGCTTATACTTTATAATGTCAAAAGTGGCTTTATATGGGGACTACAACTTGTACTTCAGCACATATGCTGAGACCAAATTAGTATCACCTATCAACTTTAAACTTGAGTTTGCTCTGATTATTCTTTTTGTGGGAGCTTACTTCTTCATGTGCATTTCATTCTTGTATTGTTCTTTTTCTCCAAGAAAGCTTTACTGTAACAATGTTTCTAAGGAGCTGGGGTGCTTCATCCAAGTTGGTGCTTGCCTTATGGACATTGAGATTAGGATAAGCATGAAGATGATGATGACTATAGATTGCAAGGTGGAACTGATGGAGAACTCTCTCTTATAAGTTCTCCTTCTCCTCCTTGGTTCCACCACCGGAAAGAGGGGAACAAATACTTTGCAGCCACTCATTGGAGAACCATTTTATCACCTTCGCCACCATTTTCCCTATACTTTCCAGCACAGCAGCTAATGTTGCACTTTCTATGGACAAGCAGCTACATTTTCCATCCCCTGATCTTCTCAACTCTATGGATAAACAAGAGGAGGCAGTGGAGTCAAAGAGAGACAAATGGTGATGAGTCATTATTATATATGGGAGGAGAGTGAAGGCAAGCTAAAAGAAAAAGGAAGAACTTATCGGTCAATCTAGGTCCTCATTCTGCTGGCAATAGCTTAAAGGTGCCTCCAATATGAAACATTGAAATCAAAGGTGGCTTTTTTTTTTAAAAAGAAAAGCCCCTTATTTCTAAGATGGGTATTAACTAGCTTTTTTTTAGTCAAATTTTTTTTTTGTTAAAAAAAGAAGTTTGCCAGGTGGATTGGGGCAAGGGATTTTTATGAAGAGGGTTGGGGTCAAGGGATTGTTAAGAAGAGGATTTGGGTGGGAATTGTTATGAAGAGGCACAAGTTGAGATAGCTCTTAATTATCACAAAACCATATCGTAAATATTGTTAGCAAATAACTGATAATGGGAAAACAATGAACTTTAGGAATATGTTGAATCAGTCTACAGCATCAAAGCAAGAGCACTTACATTGTGTTCAACACTTGAGAACTGGTTATGCATTGTCTTATTAGAATTAGGATGGAAAAAGTAGTAATGAGGGGTGAAAAGTACTAGAGGAAAGCATATTTCTGGAATTGCTCCGTGAATTTTTTGAAAAAAAAGCAGCAGCAAAGAATCTGATTTGTGGTTCAAATAAAATGTACACATATCACAGGGTCCACAAGTCCATAATATACGCTAAGTAGCAAACTGCGTCCGTTTACTCTTTTCAATAACCGAAATCTATGGCAGGAGGAAAGCCAATGAGGAGTGGAAAGTAAGGGGCGAAAGAGAGGCTGGAGGAAACACCTTCTCTTTTGAAATCATTTCTGGTTTGCATAAGGTTGAATTAAGTTAAGGTTATTACTTGTTGGCGGACATCCTTTTATTGTGTATAATAATTGTTGTTTGTCACTGTGTTTCTCTCTCCCCCTCCCCCCAACCTCTCCGTCTCCCTCCCTCCCTCTCCACCCACCCTCCCCCTCCCTCCCTCACCCACCATCCCCCCCTCTCTCTCTCTCGCCCTCCCTTCACCCCTCCCTCCCCCTCTCTCTCTCTCTCCCTCCCCCCCTCCCCTCTCTCTCCCTCTCAGTACTTAGCAACAAATATTCTAATGAGTTTCCATTTTTAACACTCAGACACAAAAAGTTGCTTCTTTCATATTCGAAAAAAGGTTGTGAACACATTTTTTGACCTGTTAGTTGAATTAAAACTCCTTTTTTTCTTTAACAAAAGAATAGTATAAGAGAATAAGGCTCCTTTGTTTCATACTTCCTTTCTTTTTCTATTGCAATATATGGATTTTTACACTATTCACACAACCTGTTCACCATCAATTGTGAATCTATTGTGATTTTTTATGTAAGGAATGTATATAGCCATGTGGGTTCTTGTTTGATTTGCCTCGATATATATACTTTTAAAATATCAATTTTTTATAGTTTTTACTAAAAGGTTATTAAAGATATTAATGGCTCAAAATTGTGCATTGGCAAGCGTGAAAACTCATATCATACAATAGAAGAAGAATTATGTTTTTGAGATCCTTATTATTTTGTTAGAGATGTTGTCATTTTCTGGTCCTCTAAGAACAACATACTGTATTTTGTTGCATAAGTTCTACTGCATATGTTGTGCTACTTTGATGTTCAAGCTAACGATGTTTCTATTGAAGCAAAAATCTATATTGAAATCATCTTGATCAGTGGTTATAAGACATGCATATATATATATATATATATATATATATATATATATATATATATATATATATATATATATATATATATATATATATATATATAACACAATTCTTATGTGAAAATGTGAGAACACAATGTAGTAATCCTTTTAACCAATAAGGAATCTATTTTAGCTAAATGTAACCTCCCCCCCTCCCCCCGCCCGACCATCTTTCAAAAGTAGTATATTTTTGAGGAAAAAGGATTACCATGTAATATCTTAATAATAAATTAGTATTCCAGTAACCACTATTCTCACGTTCTCATATAAGAAGTGTTCTCACCTGAACTTTATTATATATGTGTGTGTGTGCACGCATGCGAAAGGGAAATAATGGTTATAATTTAGCAAAATAGATTACTGTTCGTTAAAAGAGATTACTACTAAGTGTATAAGAGTTGATCTCACCAGACACCAACCATGTATGTATATATATATATATATATATATATATATATATATATATATATATATATACTTCCTCCGTTCTTTGTTAATTGCTATGTTTTCCTTATTTGGAAGTTTCACATTAATTGCAAAATTTCTTTATTTGATAATATCTTCTCTCTATTTCTCTCCTACCATATGGGTCCAACTTTTTATCTATCTTTGTCTCTGTCCTCTTCACATAACTTTCTCAAATAATGTGTCAAGGAGTAATGTTGTAATTAAAAAAGAACGGAGGAAGTTTATATATATATATGGAAAAATTGCTTTTAATAACCCCACATTTTGGTAGTCTGTCCAAAATGGTCTAACCTTTCGATAATTCCTAAATAATCCCACCTTGACACCCGACCTTCTCAAAATGAGCCTTTTGACTTGAAACCTGTTAAACAAGTTAAATTACTTATTTGTTTTTATTTTTCAATATTTGCTTTTCTGACCCCTATTCTCTCCTCCCTAATCTCCTTCTCTCTCCTCTTATTTACTCCACACTAGCACCACCCCTATTCCACCACCCCACACCACCTTGGAGTCCCACCAAACATACAACGAAAACTATCCACCATTGCACCACCTGGAAAGTCGAAATTCCACCCCATAAGACCCGAAAATCTACCCAACTTGAAGTTGAGAATTGAGACAATAACTTTTTTCCTCTTTTTTGTGGTGAAGATGTGCACGCGATGTTGGTGTCGTTGGTGGGGGTGGTCCTATAGGTGGTTAGGAAGGTGTGTTGGTGGGGTTTTTGGTGTTTCGAGGTGGGATCAGTGGAGGAGAGAGAAAGAGATCGAGCATGGTGGAGGGAAATGGATTGTGAGAAGGTGGGGTTTCAACAAAATACTTGTTCACGTTGCCGATCAACAAAATTTTGGCTCTATGATGATCAAATTTGGTGATATGTTTTCACATCTGTACCACTTCGACACAGTTGGATCATTTAAGAGTCTTATATTGCCCATTATAGAGGAGCCCAAAGATGAGGCGGCAAAGGAGTTAAAGGTTGGTATTGAAGAGTAATTAGGTTGTTCACTTGTGGTAGTAGCATAGTTCGAAAATGCGGTTTCGGTCATGATTGCGGTAACGGTCACGGTGATGCGGGAACGGGGATGATACGGTTGCCGTACCGCCAAATATCGGCTTAAACCATGAGAAATCCCTAGAACCCACCTAAAACGCGGTTTTTTTACACCTTTACGATGCGGGTAATATCGGTTCGGCAGATTTGAAAACCTTTACAACACGGGCGATACGATACAATGCGGCCTTGTTTTGACACCATGGGTAGTAGTGATAATGGTGGGTGTGGAAACTGAGAGGGAAGAGAGATTAGTGTGGTGGTGATTTGAAGTTGTTGACGGTGTTTATGTTGGACGATGGGCAGGGAACTGGTTGGTGATTATTTGCCAGTGGGAAAGCAGGGGATAGGGTTGGTCAAGGTTTTAAAATTTTAGGGTGGGTGGAAAGGTGGTTGGAGAGGTGGGGCAGGTGGTTGGAGATGGGACAGGTGGTGTTGAGTGGTTCAAGTGGTCAGGGAAGTGCTGGTTATAGTTGTGGAGGTGGTTATGATGGTGGATTAGTGGGTGTAGAGGAGCATAGAGGATTTTCTAACAAATTAAAATAAAAAAAGCTTAGACCAATTAAAAATAGACACATGTCTACTTTAACTTGATAAACCGGTTAACTTAACTTAACAACAGGTAAAGGCTCATCTTAAGAAGATCATGAGTAAAGGTGGGATTATTTTGAGTTATTGAAAGGTTGGACCATTTTGAGTAGACCACCAAAAGGTGGGATTATAAAAATCAATTATATATATATGGTAGTTGATAAAACTTCTTTTAGTATTGAAAATTTAGTATAAACTATTACTATTTACCAATGTTTATCACCACAATTGCAGGCTGATGGTAATTGTATTTGATATTATTGCTATAAATGAATTTCCTCCTTTTGAATGAAGAACTAGAAGTTGATATTTGGAGTGTTGAATTAAGTGCACTGCATTAATTGATATGATCAACAGTATGTTATTCATGCTACAATATATTCCTCATATACTTCTATAACCATTGCATTAAACATCATCTGCAGGTGACTCAAGCTTTGGCTCGTGCTGGCCTTGAATCTTCTAATCTTATTGTTGGTATTGATTTTACAAAAAGCAACGAGTGGACAGGTGAATTCAACTTTGTTGCTCTCGTCTTGTCTTCTTCGCAAATCATAATACGCTTCTTTTCTTATTTTAAAATTTTGAACTTGTGATTCATCAATAGGTGCCAAGTCATTCAATAAAAGAAGTCTGCATCATATTGGTGATGGCCTAAATCCATACGAACAGGCAATATCTATTATAGGAAAGACACTAGCAGCTTTCGACGATGATAATTTGATTCCATGTTATGGATTTGGAGATGGTATTTATGCAAATTTTTTATTTTGTTCTTTGTGTTTCTTGTGCCTTCTTAAGTCATGGTCTCTAAACAAACTGTATCTTCTTTTGACAGCATCAACACATGATCAAGACGTCTTTAGTTTCTACCCTGATGAAAGAGTTTGTAATGGATTTGAGGAAGTGTTATATAAGTATAGGGAAATTGTTCCTCATTTACGACTTGCAGGTTTATTATCCTTTTGATGTTCTTTTTGGTTGGTTTCTCATGATTAGTAATTTCAATTTTATTCTTGTGAATTTTCATTGCATGTTGGGTAGTATCTTAAGTTGCATTATTGCTTTTCTATCTCTTGTTGTGGCAGGACCTACTTCGTTTGCCCCAGTAATTGAGATGGCCATGACAATTGTTGAGCGGAGTGGTGGACAATACCATGTTTTGTTAATGATTGCAGATGGGCAGGTATTTGCTCTCATTCTATTTTAAATGTGGGTGGATTGATTATTTTGTGCTTTTTTTTTTTGCATGAAAAGATCAATGGTAGCTTGAATAATAGTATTCTGAATTCCTGAATCTTTTTCTTATCTAGTACTACGAATATACAGCATAATATATCAATTTTGTGAAATAAGTTGAAACATTTAGTGTTTACTTCACTAAACTATATAAATATTTTATTTCACCAAACCATAAAGACCTTATATATTACATTTCACTAAACTATATAAACTTTATAGACCCTTTCAATTATATCTTCAGTTGCCATGGAAAATAAATTAGTGCTTATTCTTCTCATTACGAATATACTCCTATATTTTTTTTTTCCTTTTCCTTTCTTTTTAAAGTTACATAGCACTAGGAGACACTGTTGTCATGAAAAAAAGTTTAAATGTCATCACGTGTAGAGTTCTTTCACAATTTGTAAACAGCATAACTGGTCCTCCATGAAAGATAATAAGTTAAACATATGGCTAGGTTATTTTGATATGTAAATAGCAGAATTCCTGGAAGGAGTTATTGTTCTACGGGCACTTTACATTGTCTATTAGTGTAGGTTACTAGGAGTGTTGATACAGAGCGTGATAGGCTTAGTTCCCAGGAGCAGAAGACGGTTGATGCGATTGTCGAAGCAAGGTTCAATTTGAAATATTCTCTCTCTTTCCCTTTTGTTTCATTTTTCCTCTCCTGTTTGTTTTATAGTTCTGTGTTTCTAATGTTTGTTATGGTGATTTACGACAGCAAATATCCCCTTTCAATAGTTGTTGTTGGGGTAGGGGATGGACCCTGGGACATGATGAAGGAATTTGATGATAACATTCCTGCAAGAGATTTTGATAACTTTCAGGTGAGTATGCCTACTTTTTCGGTGTCTTCCCTTTTTAATTAAGCTTTTTAGATGTTTTGTGAAGAAGTTGTTGTCTTGTATTAATTTGTGTTCTGTAACTTCAGTTTGTGAATTTCACTGAAATTATGGCAAAGAACACTCAGCAAACTAGGAAGGAAACTGAATTTGCTCTGTCAGCATTAATGGAAATTCCTTCTCAATACAAGGCAACAATGGAGCTTTCTTTAGTGGGGTAACAACTCTGCCAAATCACTACTTGTGGGCACTAATAAATCTGTCTGATTGATTGATTGATTGACTTAGTTTTTTCTATATTTTAATGAGTGCAGTAGGCGTAGAGGAGTTTCTCCGGATAGAGTCCCTCTTCCTCCACTTTATAACGCACGGCCATTAAGCAATGCATCATCTTTCAACTCTCCGAAGCCTTATAACTCAACAAGTTTTCAGTCGAGTGCTCCTTCATATTATGAAAAACACAGCCAAGTGGGTACAGCTCCACCTGTGCCTAGTTCTACCCACGATTTGGGCCAACCTGCTGCCACCTCTGATTATGATAATCTGGTATTTACTGTTTGATTTGTGCTTTTGTTTACAATTCTCACTACTTGTTATCAGATCTACATTACCTTTTCAATATCTTTCTTTCTGTGGTTTATGGCATCTTTTGCCATTTTTACACTACCATGTATGCTCGGGTTTCCTGGCAGTTTTACGTTTTGTCTAAGACAATGTCAAGTCTGATTCATTATGTTCGCTTGTGAATAATTCAAATTTGTTAGATTGCTAATTAGGGCTTCTGTTAGGACTATCTCTAATTACAATATAATTTCGTATTTGATTTAACCATGGTTCTTTGATGTTATTGAATAGCTATGCCCAATCTGCTTTACGAACAACAAGGACATGGCTTTTGGCTGCGGGCACCAGGTAGAACTTGCAAAATACTTACTTTATTTCTCAATAGATGCATCATATTGACTGGGCACATTGTTGATGCACAACTTTGACCATCAATATCTTCACTTATATATATTATTGAAAATTATAAAAATATAATATTTTAAAAATATACATGGAAATTAACCCAACAATAATTAAGATAATGCATTTATCTTTACACAATAGTAATTAAATATGGTTAAAGATAAATTCTAAATAGCGTAAGAAGTCAATATGATGTATTTATTACGAAACGGAGGAAGAATAAATCCTAGTAAAGATTTACTTCCTCCGAGCTTTATTATTTCTTGTTTTTGTTGCATTGCTGTGAATGTGATTTGTATTGTCCTTGACAGACATGCGCTGAATGTGGGCAAGACCTCTCTAATTGTCCAATTTGTCGCAGCACGATACAAACGAGGATAAAGCTCTACTAACATCTTCAATATATGTGTGGATATTGTGGCTGTCGTTAGTTGAAATTCTTTCATTTGTTTGTTTTATTTTGTTCAAATTCATGGATGATGATCTAGTACTTGGTAACAAAAAAAAAGGATGATGATCTAGTATGGTATCTGCTTTGCCTGATTTTGGCGTGTTTTGTTGGCGGGGATGTAAATTTTTGAACGTGGTTGTACATTGTTTTTGTTCGTCGCTTTTATCTGTCAAGAATTCCTTGCTGTAATTACAAGATTGTTGCACATAATATCAATAGTCATCTACTCATCTTCACAGCTTTGTTGGTCCCATCTTAAAAGGATAGAAACTTTGTTGCCTATTAACTTGTTAGGCTAATATGTTTTAGGTTTGAACGAGTTTAGGAAAATCGTTGTCTTGCGGAGACTTTTTCTTGTGTACTTCCAGACACTTTGTTTCTTGGTTCAATGAGTTTATAATGTGTGGAGTCTAGACCTGTTCAACGGGTTGGGTTGGGTCGGGTCATGCTATATAAAGGTCGGGTTGGGTCGGGTCGGGTTTGAAGTCATTGTTAACGGGCCGGGCCGGGCCGGGCCGGGTCAAGGGCTAGTCTGACCCGGCCCGACCCTAATCCTATTTTTAAGTTACGACGTTCGTTCGATTACTGATTTTCATCATCATCTCACTATTATCTCAGTTCCAAAAGTTCCCACAAACCTTGACTCTTGATTCAATTCATCTGCACGGTTGATATTAGTACTACACAGAATAATTATACAAACATCTCTTGTTAAAATCCCTCTGAAAATCCCTCACTTTCTCTCTCCAAACTTATCTACATACTTCGGGGATGAATTCATGGAGCAATCCGTCCAATTCGATCATAGCTTCTCCAACAAGAGAAAGGCATTCAGCCATTCTTGGCTTTACAATTGCACGGTTGTTACGGCGTTGTTTTCGGTTTTGCTTTTCATCACTGTTCTTCCACATTCTGGTACTTTCTCTCTCCTCTTTTTTTTTGTATTTTTAAATAATCATTCCTTTTACACTTCGTAATCATAAAATTCATTTTGATATTAATTTTTTTTAGGTATTTTTACATATACTGCTGCTCTCTGCACCATAAAAAAATGGCGTCCTGATTTTTATTTAAATAGTTTTTTGTTGTTATTTTTGGTTTTACAGTGATGCGGTTGTGCGGTTGAATTTCAATGATTTTAAAGTGAAGAGAGGTTGATTTCATCCGCCATTAACGATGTTCTTCCTTGACCTTGTACAAAACACAAGTGACCTTTTTTTGACCCGACTCGACCCGACCCGCTAATGCATCATTAGGGTCAGACCCTTTACGACCCGACCCTATTTTAATTGGGTCGGGTCATGACCCTATAATATACGGTCGGGTCAAGGGCTTTTTTGGGGACCCGACCCATTGAACAGGTCTAGTGTGGACCATTGCTCATCACCACTGACAACAAATATAGGTCATTGATCTTAAAATATGCGATAACAATTGTGGGATATAGATTCAACTAGGTTTGAAGCCCGTGCGTTGCACGGGTTGTTGTTTATTTTATTTTATTGTATATTTTTTGTTAATATTATTGTTGATTTTGTGTTGTTGTAAAATGAGATTTTTCAAGATCATTGTATTTACATACTTCCTCCGTTCTTTTTCTATTACAACAATTACCACTTTAAATAGTTTCATCTTTTGGGTACATTCCACTTCTGGTAAAAAAAGAAACTACAGTTGACAATATTACCTTTACTTTATGTTAATAAAACCATCATTAATTACCCGAATTGCCTTATAAAGTTGCGTTTACTTTAATAAGGATTTATTTGTCCCATATTCTAGTTAACTAAGGAGGTACCTCTATGCTAAACTACCCATTTTTTATTTCCTTAAAAACCATGTCCAAACCAATTGTTGAAGTAGAAAAAAAAACGGAGAAAGTATTTGTCATTATACTATAATTTCTAGATTTGTTATTTTGATATATAAATTTTATAATTTTTAATATTCAATTGAATATTGTAGCTAAGTCTATTATTAAATGGTATCCCAATAACAGATATGACTAACAATAGCTAATACAGTTTTAACATGAATAATACGCGAATGATACTTTAAGAAAGTAGCGGGTAATAATTTAATAGATGCAGGACAGAAAGAATATTTTCTTAAAAATTGATAAGAATGACATGGCATGCTTAGGTGGAGCTCTTTATAATATTCTAAGGTTGTTTTATTTAAATCAAACTCTAATTTTTACATAATCCAAAACTCTAATTATATATATGTAACTTTATCGCTATAGATTTTAGTCAATAAATTTTGTTGCAATACAATATTGTTTTAGTTTGGTTGAGTAAGATTGAGGTTTTGAAAGATAATATGTTTAATCCTGTAAATTGGACCTATAATCAAATGTTATAATCACATATAATACACTATACTTAATACTTATAGCCATTATTATATTTATCTAAAAAAAAGACTAAATAATGTCCTACAATGCATCTAATTTAATATATTTTCATGAGTTGTAAAACTATATTGTAAATAGATCCTATTTTGAAGCATATTTCAAGCACTCTCCAATGGTAAAAAAATTATAATGTTTTAAATTAGGTAGCAAAAGTTAAATTCAATTTACATAATATAATAATTTAGGTTGTTTATTCAAAACGCAACTCTAATTTCCCCCTATCCAAAACTCTTTTATGTATTTAAATATATGTAGAATTCTATTTTTTTTCAAATATTTAAAAAAAATAACTAAATGACATGACAATCATAAGTGGCGCTCTCTATTTCATAAATTGTATAACTATATTGTAAATGGATCTTATTTCAAAGCATATTCCGAGCACTATTTAATGGTACAAAAATTATAATATTCTGAATTAGGTAGCAAAAGTTATACACAATTTACATAATATAATAATTTAGGTTGTTCATTCAAAACGAAACTCTAATTTCTGCTTATCCAAGACTCCTTATATGTATTTAAATCTATGTAGAACTCTATTTTTAGAAAAAAAATAAAAATAAAAATTGATGACATGACAATCCTACATGGCGCTCTATATTTCATAAGTTGTACAACTATATTGTAAATGGATCTTATTTCGAAGCATATTTCGAATGCTCTCCAATGGTACAAAAATTATAATATTCCGTATTATGTAGCAAAAGTTATACACAATTTTCATAATATAATAATTTAGGTTGTTGATTCAAATCCAAACTCTAATTTTCGCTTATCCAAATCTCTTTATATGTATTTAAATCATCTAGAACTCTATTTTTGTAAAAAAATATAAATATAAATTGATGACGTGGCAATCCTACGTGGCGCGCTCTATGAGCTCGAAATATATTTAAAAAAAACTAATGACATGGCAATCTTAAGTGGCGCTCTCTATTTCATAAATTGTAGAACTATATTGTAAATGGATCTTATTTCAAAGCATATTTCGAGCACTATTTAATGGTACAAAAATTATAATATTCTGAATTAGGTAGCAAAAGTTATACACAATTTACATAATATAATAATTTAGGTTGTTCATTCAAAACGAAACTCTAATTTTTGCTTATCTAAGACTCCTTATATGTATTTAAATCTATGTAGAAATCTATTTTTAGAAAAAAATAAAAAGAAAAATTGATGACATGACAATCCTACATGGCGCTCTATATTTCATAAGTTGTACAACTATATTGTAAATGGATCTTATTTCGAAACATATTTCGAATGCTCTCCAATGATACAAAAATTATAATATTACGAATTATGTAGCAAAAGTTATACACAATTTTCATGATATAATAATTTAGGTTGTTGATTCAAATTCAAACTCTAATTTTCGCTTATCCAAATCTATTTTTTTTTTTGAAGGGAAACAGGCAATAATATATTAATGTAAATCAAGTTCCACCAAAGTTATTAAACTTTGCGGAAATGAGTGAGTACAAATGAGTTCCGAGTCCTCACCAATATCCCCACGAGCCACTAAATGGGCTGCACAATTGCCTACCCTTTTAACATGCTTACAAGAGAAAAAATCAAAAAAAGATGACAATAACACAATTTCCTCATACAGCAAATATAATGGAGCAGCCCCTGTACTCCTCCTTTGAATATGATTGCAGACCACACTTGCATCACCCTCCAAGATAATCTTGCGATACCCCAATCTCAGAGCCAGCTGAACCCCAAATAACGCCGCCCTTGTTTCCGCCATTTCCACAGACCACCTCCCTCTCCACCTCCTTGCACCAGCAGCTACCACCAGACCCCTGGAATCACGCACCACCACACCACATTCAACACCCCCATCAGCGTATAAATGGGCATCAAAATTAACCTTAACAACGTCCATAGGAGGGGGAACCCAACACGTTGCAGCGGCTTCAGCAGCAGGCAAATTGTGGCCAAACACCTTCTCAGCATATTGGTTATATTCAACAACAAGAGAGTAAAAACCAGCAGCCACACGAACTGGATCAGGGGGTACATCCTCGAAAATCTTCATATTCCTACATCTCCGATCCAAGCTGCCCAAGCTAGTGCAGCAAACTTACACAGCTCTTCTTTTGTTGTTTTACTCATTACCCACTCAAATCTCTCCCTGAATGAGGAAGTTGGAGCTTCAAACAGTAGGCTCGAAAAATCACTGTGAGACCATATAACCACAGCATCACTACAATCAAACAAAGCATGGATAATCGTTTCTTCGTCATTGTTGCATATTTGACAAATCTTATCTGGAGTGATATGGCGGAAGTGTAGCCTATCCTTCACCGCGAGACTTCCTTTACATGCTCTCCATATAAAGTGCTTGAGCTTGGGTGAGCCCAGAATGCTCCAGATAGCATGCCATGTCTTGTTCACAGGCTCTCCAAATTGGTGCACCCAGGTTTGCGAATGCCCAAGTGAACCCAGCCAATAAGCCGACTTGACCGAGAACACCCCATTTGAAGTTGGCCACCATTAGCAAGCATCTTGGGGCCATCTTGTAGATAAAAGCACATCCCACACCCAGCTTCTCTCTTCCTCCACAAAAGTCTCATTAACCACATTCATGTCCCATACACCATTTTCGAAGTCAATGAGTTCACAAACTCTCATCTCCATATTGCTGTCCTCCTTAGGGGAAGGAACAATGTGTGCCCCTCTCCCTGGGAGCCATGAATCAGTCCATACCTTGATACTTGAGCCATTTCCAACCCTCCACTTCAATCCTTCCAAGAGAAGCGCCTTCGCTCCCCAAATACTACGCTATGAGTAACTAGGGTCATGTCCCCTGAAAGAATCAATGAAGGAGCTATTTTTAAAATATCTTGCCTTCAACAATGAGTGGAGAATAGTACCTTCTTCATTACAGAGACGCCATGATTGCTTTGCAAGCAAAGCTTGATTGAAAATTTTAAGATCTCGAAATCCCATGCCCCCTATTGACTTTGGTCGACACAAAGATTCCCAGCTATGCCAATGTAGCTTTCTCTCTGCACCGTTTGAGCCCCACCAGAACTTCGCCAAAATCCCCTGTAATTCATCAATTAAACCATCCGGAATCCGGAAAATTGACATCATGTACGTGGGTATTGCCTGCGCCACAGCTTTAATCAAAATCTCTTTCCCCGGCCTTGACAGTAATTTCTCCTTCCAACCCTGCAACTTCTTCCATATCCTCTCTTTCAAACATGCAAACGTAGCTTTTTTTGATCTCCCTATAATAGTGGGTAATCCAAGGTATTTTTCATGACGATCAAACTCCCGAACACCCAACGTATCCACAATCTCCTGTCTTATATTACGCGGGACACATTTGTTGAAAGCCACTTCAGTCTTGCTCAAGTTAACTTTTTGACCCGATGCTCTCTCATATGTACTGATTATATCAGCAACTTTAGAGCATTCTTGTAGACTGGCTTTAGCAAACAATATACTGTCATCGGCGAAAAAGAGATGAGATATACGGGGAGCCCCTCTACAAATTTGCACACCATGAATGAGATTCTCCCTAGCCGCTTTATCAATCAGCATAGAAAAAGCATCAGCACATAGAAGAAAAAGATAAGGGGAAATAGGGTCACCTTGTCGCAGTCCCCGGAAAGGAACCACATCACCGCAAATCTTCCCATTGAGTTTGATATTGAACGACACACTAGAGATACAACTCATAATTCTATTCACCCATCTGTAACGGAAACCCATTTTAGCCATCACTCTCTCTAAAAAAGACCATTCCACTCTATCATAGGCCTTACTCATATCTAATTTCACAGCCACAGACCCCTCCTTTCCTTCTCCCTTCCGTTTCATAAAATGAAAGATCTCAAAAGCTACAAGTGCGTTGTCTGTAATTTGCCGTTTCGGGACAAAAGCACTTTGATTTGGGGAAATAATCGAACCCAACATAGGTTTCAATTTATTCGCCATAACTTTTGAGATTATCTTATATAACACGTTACACAAACTGATCGGGCGAAACTCAGACATACTTTTCGGGTCATTGCACTTGGGGATGAGGACAATACATGTGTGATTAATAGTTTGAAGATCAACCTCCCCCCGCCACCATCGACGCACATAATCAATAACATCATTACCCACCACGTGCCAATTTTTTTGGAAGAAAACAGCATGAAGCCCATCTATCCCCGGAGCTTTATTAGGGTTCATCTGAAACAACGCTTCCCGAATTTCCTCTCCATTGGGCTCAGCATTCAACCTTGCATTCATCTCATCAGATACCACCATATTTATTCCCGCGAGCGCATCATCAAAAAGTTGAGGATTGCTAGTGCTGAACAAATCTCCAAAGTAATCAACCACCACCTTTTCCATATCCTCCTCAGATTCTCGCCACATGCCATTCTCATCAACAAGCCCACGGATAAAATTACGTTTTCGACGTTGTGAGGCTTTTTGATGAAAATATTTTGTATTTTTGTCACCGTCTTTCAGCTCATTTGCACATGCTCGGGCATGCTAGTAGGACTCTTCTAACCTATGAAGTTCATCAAGATTAGCAGAGAGTAGTTTACATTGCTCCAACATACTGGCATCTGGCGCTCTTCTTTGACAAATCTTCAATTTTGTTTAAGTCACTTTGATCTTCTTCTTTATGTTACCAAACACCTCTGCCGCCCAAGTAGTTAAACCATCTGCAACTTTCCCTAGTTTTGTTGTGATCATTTCCCCAGCAGCCTCCTCCCAAATATTCGCAACCACATCACCACAATCCTCCCGTGACAACCACATGGCTTCAAACTTGAACATCCTCCCTCTCCCCCGCATTTTCTCTTCGTGCCCAGCTTTAAGAAGTATAGGAGCATGATCGGATCTGTGTACAGGCATGTTAATCACCTCATAGCATTCTACTAGTGAAATCCACCCATTATTTGCCACAAAACGATCCAAACGTTCCCGAACAAGAGTTGCTTGGGAATTGCCCCGCTGCCACGTAAATTTTCCTCCCCTATAGCCCAGATCCCGCATATCACACACATCCAAAGTCTCCCGAAAAGAGTCCATCTGCCGCTCCCCTCTGCGAGCCCCACCTTCTTTTTCCTCCTGAGATAGAATTTCATTGAAATCCCCAAACATCACCATGGGTAAACCATCTGTACCAACTATCTCCTTCATAAGTTGCCATGTCAAAAATTTATTCGTCGCCTCCGGCCAACCATAGACCCCAGCAGCTTTCCATGTAGGATTTTCGGAATTATCCATCACCATCACAGCAAAATGGTGGTTTGAGTATGATTGAATTGCAACATCCAAATCTGTCCACCAAAACCCCATGCCACCCGAGTTACCAGTACTGCTAATACAAACACCATTAGAAAACCCACATTGCTTCTGTACACATTCTAATTTTTTTGAGTCAATCATCGTTTCCATAAGGAAAACGATATCCGGCCAATCTCTCCAGCACCAATTCCGGAGAGTTAGAACCGTCAAGGGGTTACCGAGCCCTTGACAATTCCAACTGAGGATTTTCATTGCTCTTCGCGGGGTTGGGTCATGCCAACCTCCGCTACTTGCTCCCTGTAATCAGGAACTTTTAATTTCTTCCTCTGTTCCACACAGTCCACCATCTCAGTATCCTCATTATAATCCAGCCCACCACTGAAAGATTTTCTTTTTGCACTTTGTACACCCTCCCCTTTAAATAAAATTCCATCCTTGCCCCCCACTTCAATAACTCCCCCATTATCACTACACCTGTTGTCACCAGCGGGAATTTTCTTCTTCATACCTCCTCTTTTACCATGGCCTCTCACCTGCTTATTTCGCCCATGTGTTCGTTTCGGGTGTGAGCTATCACCCAGAACAAAACTCCCTGATAAATCCCCCACACCACTATCTGCTACCCACTCTTCCTCCCTAACTTTTCCTCTAGTCTTCGGTTCCACATCTTGCTTATTAACACCAACAACAGCTAGTGAGTTTACATCACCCACCTCCTCACAACATGGCTTATTCGCAGCAACATTAACCTCTAAGGACTTGGTTGGTTCCTTAGAATGAACACTGCAGCTTGAGTCATTTTCAACCTCTAAAGCCTTCTCTCCACAGGTGTTTGACGAAGAGCATAAGGGTGTTGTGGGTTTACAAACAAATAACTCTTTACGACAAGATTGGACTGCATTCAGTTCTTCTAAACTTCGATTGCATCCCTTACGAGGAGACGCTTTGATCCATGTACCCCATCCCAACTCCTTCTCTCCATCATCTTCATGCCCCATATTAAAATCTTTTTCACTATGTCCCATCAATCCACACATAAAGCAAAAAAATGGAAGACGTTCATATTTATAGTCAATCAACACAATCTCACCAGATTTGTTCTTAATCCGCTGAGTTCGACGTAAAGGTTTAGTCACATTCAATAGTAATTTCACCCTTCTGTATCTATCAATCCCTAGTTCATCCTTTTCTATCTCCAGCATAGGTCCTAAGCTAGCCGTAATAGCTTTGACATCAGCATCAGTACGACAATTAAACGGAAGATGATAAATTGGTCTCTCTTGATTTTCGATCTCTTCTTCGGTCATAATGGCTGAGGATTTAATCAATCGATGCTCTCAACTCAAAATTGATGATGATCCTGATGGAATTGTGGACCTGGGGGCTGTTGACTCTCATGACATAGAGAATAAAGTATCCCTGTTGATTATTGGTAGACTCTTAACTGAACGTGCAATAAATATTGAAGCTTTCAAAAGAACAATGACTCTGGCATGGTCGCTGCAAAGGAAGGTGGTTATTAGGGTTATTGGGACCAATTTATTTGCCTTTCAATTTTTCCATTGGCGCGATAAGGAGAAGGTTCTTGAAGGACGCCCTTGGTGTTTTGATAATCATCTTCTCATCCTTAGCGAGATCACTGGAGATGAACAACCGGAAAACGTTTCCCTTACTCACTATCCAAATCTATTTAAATCATCTAGAACTCTATTTTTGTAAAAAAAATAAAAATATAAATTGATGACGTGGCAATCCTACGTGGTGCGCTCTCCCGAAAAGTTCCTCCTTTATATATATATATATTGATTTCATATTTAATTTAAGATTTTTATTTATGAAAAAAACTGCAAGAAGAAGATAACTTTCATTAATTGGAACACTGGTAGCCTGTCTTTTTTCATGTCCTCCATCATCATCTTCACTTTTTCCGAAAATTTTTCCGATAATAAAGCATGTACTGACGACTTGAGTTCTGCTGTAATCTTCCTTCTCCAACTTCAAACCCTAATAACTTGAATTATTCACATCGCATATTACTATGAAACCCGGTGATTCTTCGCCAGACGACCTGAATTACGCCACTGCTGCCGCCGCATTTCACTACCCCTTCGACGAAGCGTACTTGGTAGAAGCTCTGGCTCCATAAGATAAATGAAGTGATGGCACATGATTTCTGGAAGAGTTTTTCGCCACTAATGAAGAAGAAATCGGAGATCCGAGGAGAGAGAGAGGGGATATAATACTTTGACCAATAATGATCTCATAGTCTCCAAGATGCTCAATGTATATAAGAAAGAATAAAAAAGATTAAACTGTGTTTCATCATTGGAAATGTGAAATTTAAATGTTTGTAAATTTGTTTCACCATTGATGAATGCTTCATCTCGGGGATCCTTTTCAAAATGTTATTTTTAATCTTTGATTGCAATGAGTTGAGGATAAAACTTTTGATTTTCCATGACAGTATGTTATATGGCTAACAAGTAACAACGGATGCATGAGGTCCTTTACCATGTCTTTTGTGTTTGGGAACTTGATGACAACCATTGACAGTTAACTGGAGGTGGAAGAGATGAAAGAGCAAATTAAGAGCCTATTGTGATCACATACGTTAATGCTTAGATATTACTTAGATTATCCTTTTCTTTATTATACTTATATATATTTATATGTTTACTGAAATGTAGGGTTAAGATTCACTTGAAAGTTAATAGCTTAGATTTTCCTTTTGTAGTTATTAGCGGTAGTTGACATTTACTTTAGAATTTTCGTTCTTAATTAATGCATTAGTTTGGCTTCCCCCTTGAACGAAAGAGAGAGAAAAGTCGTCCCCATAAAGAAGTTCCTTATGTTTTTGTTCTTTCTTTTTTTTTTTTATTTTTTTTTCAAAGATGAGATAGAGATAATCTCCAATTTTTTGAGTTTCTCTAAAGCATTTGATATATGTTTGGGGTTGTTGGTGAGGTATTTAGCGGAAATTGTGTCAATCATGTTACATACATAAGGACATGATAACTTTGAGTATATCTAGTACACGAGAAAGTCCCAGTTGATCTCCTAGATAAACAAAATTATGTTTATTTGGTGGCATTTTTGTAATAAGCAAAAAAAGTTAGAGTCTCACTTTAAAGTTTGGTGTTTTTCTCAAGAAAAAAAAGGGAATCAATAGATTATAGATGATATATATTGGTCATGTGATTGTATAATCTTTCAAGTTCATTGCAAAGATGTCACCAGATATCCTTTCCATGTTTGTCCTTGGGATTAACTTGGCAGTTCTTGTTCGTCCATTACAAATAGTATTGGAGGTTGTCAAGATTTGTACATACTTTGGAACAAGAGTTGTTTCCCTCCATCATTCCAAAAAGTCATCACATACATAAGCCATCCGCATGCAACTCAAAAATAAAAATAAAAATAAAATAAAATCCCTTAAGTCATCGCCTTCATTATCCTCATAACAAATAATCCTTTGAAACTCAAAACTCCACTAAATAGCCTTCAAATATTCCAACATCCTAAACCACAAAAACTTGTGTGCAAGCCTTAGTTTATAAAAGATAAATGACATGCAAAATAAAAGAAAGGAAAAATTCAAAGTGCAAAAAAGCAGAAGAGCAAAAACAAAAGCTAAAGAAAGTAAAAGAAAACGCACAATGCAAAAATGCAAAAGCAAAAAGAAAGAGCCAAAGGCAAAAAAAAAAAATCTAGGGGCTTGCACACAAGTTCTACCCATTATTTTAAACCTTCGAATTCATCAAAACCTTAAAACCTATAAAATTCTTAAACCTTACCTTGGCCTTCAAATAAAAAGAAGTCATGATCGTATCCAAGTAAACCTTCATCCAAGTTCCTAAAATCTTTCAATCTTTCATATCAATCCTAACTCCTTCTTCAAGGTATGTAAAAGCCCACCAGGTTGAAATCCCAAAAGGGCGGCCTAGGCAAAAGTTAGGGCACAAAATAAAATAAAAAAGGAAAAAAATTAGATCAAGATCTGAGTGGTCTAATTCCGCAAGGATATATAGGAATCCTCATCTCAAGGTCCAACTGCTTGAATAAAATCAATTAATCAAGGTCTCATGATTTGACTTTCTAGAATTCGATCAGAAGCATACTCTTTCTAGACCCCGACATCGACTCAAGTTGAACCTAGCCACGTCAAAGCCTTTTCCCACCGACATCTATATGAGTCTTAAATTAAACCTTTTATTCTTCAATGCAAACTCTCCTTGTTCCTGAAAGACTCTCCGATACTTCCATGGTCTTTTGCGATATCTAACTTTACCTACATTAACTCCCCTAGTGAAGAAACATCGAATGCTCCTTTGCAAGCTCAATTCAAGTCAAATACCTTCCGATCTAGGCTCAGAGTGCTTAAGTCAAGACAAGTTTTCCCAAAGTGGGGTATTCCTATATATGTGGTGGTTCCTCTAAATCAAACTCCCCAATAGTTGTAATATGCGGGTCTCACTTACGGACTTTGATTTTTACCAAAATAGTTTTCGAAAACCAATCTATCTTTTTCCAATCAATTTATATCTACTATCAATCCGGACCTCCTAGCGTTGCAAAACCCCGACACTGCATAACATTACATATGTACCTTAGCTTTGCATTAACCTTGCATAGCGTCTCATGCATCCTTAGAAAGTATAAGTTTGCATCATTGCATCATTATGTGCAGTATTATCCGAGTTGTTTGCACCTATCTGCTAACATCTTTTCTTGCAGGTAATCAGATTGCTTGTATGTTATCGTCTTGTAGACTAACTTTGTTTTGCATAAACTGGCGATATATAAACCAATTCTAGACTGCAGAGCGTTTAGAACTGATCTCCGTCTTAAAACAGACTACTTTGACTTTCGGTTCATGAACCTCAGTCAAAGTAGGGGCATCTGTAGACACATAATCGTGTCTCACATTGAGAACCCAATGACGAAATATATCATCGTCCTAATTGGTCTGGTCCAAAGGAAGAGCAATCTAAAATGCTAAGCTCAAAATCGGTTTAAGAAAATAATGTCTATTTATTTGTTTAAAATAATTCCAAACCTACTTTTAAGAGCCCAATTAATTATTCATGATAGTTAATTGCGTTTTTTGAAGCCCACTTTTATGAAGGCCAACTAATTATTCTTGATAATTAATTGTAATTTTAATAAATATTAGGAAAAATTGACAGAAACAGTCCCAACTATGGGCGTTCCGCCATTTCCAATCATAACTTTTATTATTTCTCAATGGTCCGAACTTTGGGGTTTGTTTTATAAAAACAATCTTTGTAGGTTAGTGACCTATTAGAACAGGTAAACTGTCAGAAACCTCCATTCCAGCCACCCCTTCCCCCACCCCACACTTCCCCCTTCGAGAGCCCCCTCCCCTACCCCAAACCTGCCACCCTAAAACCACCTGCAACTCTGAAAGCACCACTATCCTACTGCCAGCCCCCCCCTCCACCGACCTGAAAAACTTGAACCGCCATCAATCCCATGGTTCCCACCCAAACCCCACCCTCCACCCCCCCCACACACACACACCGAAAAACCCACCCAAACCACTAAGAAACCAGTCCAACTTAAACAACTTCAAATTTGTATTCAATTAATATAATTTCATCCTTTCAAGAGTACTCCAAGCACGTGTTTAACAATAATTCAACAAATAATTTTAATTCCAAAGTGGAGCACTATAATTTAAGAAGTAAAACTACATTATTGAACCCAGATCCCTCTCTTTGGAACAATGTTACTTTTCAATGAATTCCTTACAGTCTTACTTTTCATCCAATCTCTTTTGATAGTGTTATATTTAGTAAGAAGATAGTATTACTTCACAAGATCTACTTCTTTGCTTGAAAACGTTTTGAAATCTAAATCTGGTATTCTGTCGTGCTTGCTGAGATTTCTTATAATATTTACCTTTTTTGTGTTGTCTTTAGGTAAAAGCAAGGAAGAAATGATTTGTGATGCGACTACAACTACAGCCTTCGGAGGCAATTTATATGAAGCTTACGATATGTGAATTGATAATTCTTCTGTGTATTATGTTCTTGTTAATAAATTTACGAGTGGGGATTTGACAACGAACCCTTCCAGTTGGGTATCACCAGTATTTGAGGGGATGGCTGACGACTGACGTAATTTCAATCTAATGTGGGGTTGGGGAAAGAGAGAGAAAGAGGTGGAGGAGGGAGAAGAGGGGTCGCAAGGTAGGGGGAGGTAGGGGATGAGGAAGGAGGAAGGAAGGAGGAAGGAGGAAGTAGGAAGTAGGAAGGGAAAATGCAGGAGAGAGAAAGAGGAGGACGAAGGAAAACCACTTGAAAGAAAAAATTTAGGGCTCGTTCGTTATCGTTTTTTGTTTTCAGTTTTTAGTTTTTTTGTAAATTAAAAATAAAAAACAAGAAACCTAAAGTGGTTTTCACTTTTTAGTTGTCAGTTTTTAAAATCATCATGTTCTAATAAGTTTGACTAATTTTTATCCATTATAGGACATATATCATATGACTTTTAAATACAAAAAACCAAAAAACTGAAAACCACAGTGATACCGAACGAGCCCTTAACATGTTGAATTGGTAACCTGTCAACTAGGATCATTCTTGTAAACTATAAGCAATAGTTGGGAACACTGAAAAATAATCAAAACCTGGGACTGGAAAGGGCGAAACTTCCATAGTTGAAACTCTTTTTATCACTTTTTCCTAAATATTAATTATTCTTGGTAATTAGTTAATATTTCTTAACTCCAAAGATATTATGAAACTCATATTTTTCTTCCTTACGATAACTGATTTCGGACTTCAAAAGATAATATTTAATACAGGATAAAAGGAATCTTTGGATGTCGGAAAACTACTCAGTTCTGGGTTGCGTCTCGCGCAACATCGAGACTGTCAGCAAAACGAAGAAACGCAAAGAGCAATGCATTGAGGCATGAAGCTTGCTCTCCGTGCACGCTTCGTGCGCTAGACGCAAGATTCGTTTTATCTGTTTGCGTGATTTTCAGACTTACTTTCTTATAAATAGACATGCCTTTTTTACGAACGTTTTTTTTACCACGACTTTCCTACGCCACTCGCATAGTAAGAAAAACACTCCAACATATATTCAAAATCATTCAAACACTCAAACCCCATTCGAATTTTATATTTCAAGCTTTAAGATTGCTCCTCCTACGGATCGTTATACAAGACCCACGCGACAAAGGTATAATTCCTAAATTTCAATTTTAATTAATTCCTTATTCTATTAACAATCTATCTGTTACGACGTAGATCCTCAAAGAGATTGTGCTTTTTTCTTTTATTCTAACTCTTAATCTCGTTTTCATATTCCTTTTATATTTCATTAGTATTCATATGCATGCTCATATGATTTAATGCTTTCATCATCTGACATGTTTATTATTGCTTATCAAAGACTCAAATAAATGTTCTCATGTTCTAATGGATCAAAGAATTTGGAATGAGGGGTAGAACTTGTGTGCAAGTTCCCTACCATGAATTTTGGTCTTTGGATTTTTCTTTTTGCTTTTGCGTTGTGCATTTTCTTTTGCTTTTTCTTTTTTTCGCACTTTGAATTTTGCTTTCTTTTGTGTTTTCCTAGAATTGATTTTTTTATTGTATAGAGGCTTGCACACAAGTTTTTTGCGGTTTCGAGTACTGGAAGGTTATCTTGTGGAGCTTTGATTTGAAGGGATGTTTTGGTTAATAATCATGAAGATGATGGCTTAAGGGATTTTATTTTTTGGTCGCATGAGGATGGTTTATGGATGTGATGGCTTTTTGGAAAGATAGAAGGAGAAGGATATAACTCATAATCCATTGTATGTCCTTTTTTATTTTTATATTTATTTTATTTTTTGTTAACCAATGTCATTTGATTGATTTAAATTTCATCATTGAATTAGAAGCATAAAGGATGGTGAAAGTAATATAATGATATTCATGTAAATGGAAAAAGACTATAATAAAAGTCCTAGAGTGACATAGACTTGATGGGAAAGGACATAAATGGCTAAGGGTAAGGACTCTCTAACTCAACCTAGAAAACCAGAAATAAATAACAAAGCCTATAAAATTATTGACACACTGCCCAAGGGGTTGTTGGTGATGTAGATTCTTGTTGTAGGAAGTATTAAAAGTCTATCGTCATCGACCACGTATTGTAGCACATTGATGGTACACGCAATAGGAGTTTAGGTTGAACTTTTTGGATTTTTTTTGAGGTTCAAGGTTCGAAGTAGACTGGTGGGTGCGGATTGCCGTGTGCACCTAACCAAAGATAAAATTTCTCCTACTCTCTTTTACACTAAGCAAGTATAATGGAAGTAGGGGTCGTATCCACAGGGAAACAGGGACGAGTTTAATATTTAGCGTGAATTAGTACTTAGATTAAGCTAAGGGCCGAGAAACCTAATAACAAAGGGGGGTTTCAAATAGATTATAAACAAACTAAAATTAACTAGCAAATAAATAAGATGAGAAATCAATTATGGAAAGATCTTGAATCCGATTAACATCCACTTCAATTCATTATCGATCATTGAACCTCAACTCTAATTATTTCCATGATTATCTATTGTCGAGAATTAATCTCGCATTCTCCTTATTCTTAGTTGAATAGCACGATCAGCGTGACTATAAAACCCTAACTAAAGGATAACCTAGTCCGATCAGCGTCTAAGTTCAATCCAATAGCAGCAATAAACACAGAGAACCAATAGACCTGCTAATGTCATACACGCGATAAACATTCAACAGTTGATTCAATTTCCCTAAGAAATAACCAAGACGATCTGCATCTAAGTTACTCCCTAGTTTGCTACAAATAGATAAAAGAATAAAACAATCCGATTCTATTCTTAAATCTAGCATTAGATTAATTACACAATCAAACTAGTAACGTTCCTAGTATAATTATGCAATAATCATAAAGTATAATCATAGAAATTGAACCATAATCAAGGAAAATAGATAGAGAGGAAAGATCTCACAATAATGCTTGAAGCTTCATGTTAATCTCGTTCAAGAACAGTTCAAGCTACAATCGGCATAGCATAAGCCAATTCCATAATTGAAATCTCTAAAAACTAAACTAAGAAATGAAAACTAAAACTAGGAAATGAAGAACAAAGAAATGAAAAACAAAGAGGAATGAAGAAGGAAACATGGAAAGAGGAGCATGAAGAAGGAAAGATGAAGAGAGGAGTATCCTCTCTCTCTCCTCAAACTTGCTGCTCCAACCCCTACATTTCAGCTCTCCTCTTCGTCCTCTCCCAAAAATAGGTTTTTTTTGGGAGGCTTTTAAACCACGCACAAAAGTGGACCCAAACCGTCATAAGCATCGCGAGGCGCGATACTGATCGCGAGTCGCGAAGAGCACTCTGTCTTCCGCGCACAAAATGGCTGGGCAAAGGGTCGCGAGTCGCGACAGGCCTCGCGAGTCGCGAAGGCTGGGTGCTCGCGAGGTGCGAGGATGCTCGCGAGTCGCGAGCGGCTGTGCTGGGCAGGTGCTGCTTTGAGCACGCGCTGGGCTGGCATGGGTCGCGAGGTGCGAGCAAGCTCGCGAGGTGCGACCAGCGTTGATGCTGCTTGCTGCGCACGCGAGAGCTTGGTGCTGCTGGATGGGCTAGGTGCTGCTTGGCGATGATGCTGCTGCTGAACTTGCGATGCTGTTGGCGGAGCTTGGTTGTTGTTGGTGAGATGGCACAATATTGTTGAGCTACACTCATGTTACGACCTTCAACTTCTCGAACACTTCCAAGTAGATCGCTCAATCCCATTTTACCATAAAAGCTCGGAACATATGATATTAACACAATTTAACTCACAAAACTCCGAACTTCCGCTAAGGCTAATATATATGCAAACGTCAACAATTATAATCGAGACCCTTAGCAAAAAGCACCCAAAATATAATATAAACACCGTATAACTTGAGCGTATCAAATACCCCCACACTTGAACTTTACTCGACCTCGAGTAAACTCAAAATGAGGATCACCAAATAGATCTTCACCCAAATTATCGACACCAACCTACACTCCCCATCTACTACATCATCATCATCACATCTTAACAACATCCGCTCAAAATCTAAACGTAAAGGATGATGATTCCCCCACACTTAGCTTCAAGCTACTATCAGAAATACAGACGCGACAACAATAATAACCAGCAACATCATCAAGAATCAAAATGTCAGCTCACGACACACTAAACTACCAGCTCTCCCAAACCTCAAAAGATGACCTACTACTACTATACTACTAGTACAACCAACTTAGAATAGCAAGCCATGGAATAAAGACAAAAAGGGATAAATTCCATGCTTACTCCCAAAAACAAACAATCAACCAAAAGAATGTGAAAGCCAAAACAAATCATCACAAAATCAAGGATGAATTCACCAACCTTACCCGAAAACGCTTTCCACCTTATGACACCATCTCCGGCAAATGAGTTTTCCAAATACATAATTCTCTCTTAATCTCTCATTTTGCCTAGGAGCCCTTTCGGGTTTTCATCCTAGCTTCTCACATTTTTTTTCATCTCTCTTCTTTTTCCGGCTCACAAAACTCACCCGCTCAACTAGCCCTTTTTTGCATAGGCCGCCCTTTCGGGTTTTCGACCTATCCGAGCCCCCAATTTTGCCCGAGTCGCCCGCCCTTGCGGGTTTTCAACTCAGCGGGATTCACTTCATCACTTTTTTTTTTAATATTTTTTTTTTCATTTTTTCAAATTGAAAGTAATAAATACAACATAGATACATGAGAATGAGAATACCCTCCCCCCTACTTAAACTACACATTGTCCTCAATGTGACGACAATTAGAAGAAAAAGTAAACTGAAAATGGGGGGGGTGGGGGAAATCGAAAATCGGGTAAATCGAAGATCGAATGCTCAAAACTCATGACAAACAATCCGTCAAACTCAAATTTCTTAGCAACACCAACTCAAATCTCATAAATCAACTCACAACCCGCTCCCTCGAATCACTCAAACAAATGACAAATTCAAATTTTGTTTAAATTTTTGAGATTTGCACCTAGCTTAAGAGATCGAAAAGATTCATTAACAATCTCAACCCTCTAGTGTTACCAACTCCTAGCTATTGAACTCCTCCCAACGGGTTTTCTTTTGTGGATTTTGGTTCCAAGTGGATTAAGATTGGTTGTGGATCTTTTTAGTGGGTGGGCGGTGGGTGAAAGAAAATTTGTTGTGGTGGTGGAAATTTGATGAGAAAATAAAGGAAAAGAAAGAAAATAAAAGGGGTCTCGGGTTGCCTCCCGAGAAGCGCTGTTGTTTAAAGTCGTTAGCTCGACTTAGTACCTTAAGCTTAATCATTGGGCTTGTGCTCCATGTGTGACAATGGTGGTTCCATGTCGATCTCCACTTCAAGTACCTGCAAAATTGATTGAGAAGAACTCTTGCAATGCATTGTTAGCGCTATGAGTGTCAACCAAAAACAAAGAGCACAAACAATACCATCCAAAAATCACGCTAAATACAAACAAGTAACACCGTTTCCCCGGCAACGGCGCCAAAATTTGGTAGTAGGCGTTTGTCGTGTACACCTAACCAAAGATAAAATTTCTCCTACTCTCTTTTACACTAAGCAAGTATAATGGAAGTAGGGGTCGTATCCACAGGGAAACAGGGACGAGTTTAATATTTAGCGTGAATTAGTACTTAGATTAAGCTAAGGGCCGAGAAACCTAATAACAAAGGGGGGTTTCAAATAGATTATAAACAAACTAAAATTAACTAGCAAATAAATAAGATGAGAAATCAATTATGGAAAGATCTTGAATCCGATTAACATCCACTTCAATTCATTATCGATCATTGAACCTCAACTCTAATTATTTCCATGATTATCTATTGTCGAGAATTAATCTCGCATTCTCCTTATTCTTAGTTGAATAGCACGATCTGCGTGACTATAAAACCCTAACTAAAGGATAACCTAGTCCGATCAGCGTCTAAGTTCAATCCAATAGCAGCAATAAACACAGAGAACCAATAGACCTGCTAATGTCATACACGCGATAAACATTCAACAGTTGATTCAATTTCCCTAAGAAATAACCAAGACGATCTGCATCTAAGTTACTCCCTAGTTTGCTACAAATAGATAAAAGAATAAAACAATCCGATTCTATTCTTAAATCTAGCATTAGATTAATTACACAATCAAACTAGTAACGTTCCTAGCATATTATGCAATAATCATAAAGTATAATCATAGAAATTGAACCATAATCAAGGAAAATAGATAGAGAGGAAAGATCTCACAATAATGCTTGAAGCTTCATGTTAATCTCGTTCAAGAACAGTTCAAGCTACAATCGGCATAGCATAAGCCAATTCCATAATTGAAATCTCTAATATCTAAACTAAGAAATGAAAACTAAAACTAGGAAATGAAGAACAAAGAAATGAAAAACAAAGAGGAATGAAGAAGGAAAGATGGAAAGAGGAGCATGAAGAAGGAAAGATGAAGAGAGGAGTATCCTCTCTCTCTCCTCAAACTTGCTGCTCCAACCCCTACATTTCGGCTCTCCTCTTCGTCCTCTCCCAAAAATAGGTTTTTTTTGGGAGGCTTTTAAACCACGCACAAAAGTGGACCCAAACCGTCATAAGCATCGCGAGGCGCGATACTGATCGCGAGTCGCGAAGAGCACTCTGTCTTCCGCGCACAAAATGGCTGGGCAAAGGGTCGCGAGTCGCGACAAGCCTCGCGAGTCGCGAAGGCTGGGTGCTCGCGAGGTGCGAGGATGCTCGCGAGTCGCGAGCGGCTGTGCTGGGCAGGTGCTGCTTTGAGCGCGTGCTGGGCTGGCATGGGTCGCGAGGTACGAGCAAGCTCGCGAGGTGCGACCAGCGTTGATGCTGCTTGCTGCGCGTGCGAGAGCTTGGTGCTGCTGGATGGGCTAGGTGCTGCTTGACGATGATGCTGCTGCTGAACTTGCGATGCTGGGCAGGCTTGCGATGCTGTTGGTGGAGCTTGGTTGTTGTTGGTGAGATGGCACAATATTGTTGAGCTACACTCATGTTACGACCTTTCAACTTCTCGAACACTTCCAAGTAGATCGCTCAATCCCATTTTAGCATAAAAGCTCAGAACATATGACATTAACACAATTTAACTCACAAAACTCCGAACTTCCGCTAAGGCTAATATATATGCAAACGTCAACAATTATAATCAAGACCCTTAGCAAAAAGCACCCAAAATATAATATAAACACCGTATAACTTGAGCGTATCATAGACCCAATTGAATTGATCGCGCCTCTATTGTGAAGGCGGTAAAGATTAATCTCATGACTCTAAATGAAGTCGAGGTGGTGATAGTTCTTTTGATGAACTTTAGTGTAGGCTCTACTTTTTGTTTCTTCATTAGGTGTTCCTAAGTTGTAATCTCTGGATCGGTCCTGAATAGAATCGAATGGACCTGGCTTGTAAGAGCTATAAATGAATTTCGAAAGATAAACGGAAATGAGATGGACGGTTTGGAAATGGTATGGGTTTTGGAATAGGGTGGGCTTCACATGATGACGACATGGGCCTAACTATATGCACATGTAGACATGGACTAGACAGAACTATGCAAGTAGACTGGACTCGATGACTAGGCTTTGGTGGAGACTAGACTTTGAACTTACATTTAGGGTAAGTTGGCTAGACAGTATAGAAGATTGGACAATAAGAGAGACTAGACTTTGAACTTAACTTATGGCAAGAAGGCTAGGCAACTAGACTTTGAATTTACATTTAGAGTAAGCAGGCTAGACAACTAGACTTTGGAACTTACATTAGACTAAGCAGGCTAATTTCAAGAATTACCTATGTGGACTTAAGGAATGCTAGCTTCGCTAGACTTAGGGGTTGTCGTTATGGTCTTGAGGGATGAGTACATAGCTTCGCTAAACTCGAGGATTTAGGTTGTTATAGATTTAGGGGAGAACCAGCTGCACTAGACTTAAGGGATTTGGGCCATTATGGACTTAGGGGGGAGTAGCTTCACTAGACTTGATGATTAGGCCATTATGGACTTAGGGAGTAGTTGGACTTGACTAGGGCTTACATAGAGATGCAAACTAGACCTAAGATATGAAATTATAGACTTAAAGCTTTGGGATTGTAGACACATAATCGTGTCTCCCCATTTAAGGATCCAATGATGAAACATACTGCGGTCTTAATTTGTCCGATCCAAAGGCAGAGCAGTCCGAAGAGCCATCCCAAAACTATTTCGAAAAGTGTTAAAGTCCTATTTTAAATCCCAATTAATTGTTCATGATAATTAATTGTATTTTGAGCCCAATCCTTTGAAAAGCCCAATTAATTGTTTTATTTAAATAAATAAATATTTTCAAAGATAATTTTTATAGTTAAAATCAGATTTTATCCCGTAAAATTAGATTCCCCTAGCGCACCAGCTTGCGCCTGGCGCACGTCTGTGTGTCAGGCGCAGCTTTTCCTGATACGTGGCACTGTGCCACACACTGTGTCGTGCGCCTGGCGCACAACTCTGCTTGAAGAGCAATTTTCTTTCTTATCTTTTTCACAATGCATACCACGTGTACGCTTTCTACTGGGCATGCCGCATCATGAGCTTGACACGTCAGCCTGCGCTAGGCGCAGCTGGCGCGTGAGGCGCAGTGTCGTTTTCCCTACAATAGGCCTGATTTCCGTACAGATTTAAGAATGGATTTTTCACATTAACACACTTCGAACTCGACGAATACTTTACGAACCTCTCTACGAACTACAAAACTTCCCTACAAAATTCATACCTTTCAAATACAAACACATTCAATCTACATACTTTCATACATTCAGATTTTCAGGCTTCACGATTGCTCGTCCCGAAGGTTGTCAATCTCGCAGACCCAAGCCACGGTATGATCCTGAGGGTCCTTGAATAAATTAACTATTTTTATATTGATGTTACTAACTATTTTCTTTCCTGATGTAGATCTTTAATATAAAATCGTTCTACTGTATATTCTAAACCTTTTTCCTTCTTTTTATTTCTTTACATGCTTGCCTGATTATTCTATGCATATTATATGATTGTCCTGCTTTATTGCTTTTATCACCCACATGTTATTTTTGCTAAACAAGACCTAAAGAATTGTTCTAACATTAATCAGATTAATTTGGACAACCTGTTAGGTTCCCTGTAATATTGATTGCATAATAACTTGTCACTAAAAATATAGTCTTTTTTATGTGTTTCCTGAACCAATCAAGACTAAATATTTTTAGGGTATTTAAAACGTTATATGATTATTCTTTGGCATAAAGTTTGTAATGAATCGATATTTAGTAGAGGCCAGCAATGGGCAATATGGTTCCTGACTGTATTGTACCCTCACCCCCGAACTCAATCTTTGGTTCATTTTGACCATATATGGAGTCTAGACGAGGAAATCTACATTGGATAAGTCCCTAATTTGTCCCTACGGTTTCCCAAAATCCAATTCGGTTTATGAGTCTTCCTTTAAATACTTGTTGGCGACTTCAAAAATATTTTCAATACAAAAACCTTTACAGTGGGGTAGTCAAATCTAATACTTGCTCACACCGCGTAAGCGAAATAAAAACACGCCTATAATTTGGCGAATCCACTGGGAAGGATTTAAAAAAATAATAATTTTTTTAAATGAGTGGGTGAAACTTGAAAAATACAATTCATTCTCTTTTTATGTCTTTGAATGATATACTGTTTTGCATATGCATGGCTATTGTTCAGCCAGCATAAGGACAATCTACCTTGCCTCATTAGCACATGATTTATGTGTGAGGTCACCCCCGGGGGGTTTGCGCTTTGTCCTTCCAAAAAGCTTCCTGAGCGATAGTGTTGGATCTTAGTCATAAGCAAACCTACCCAACCATGGCATTGTTCTCTTGTTCCTGACTTGAGAACTGGAGTGCGTCTTACACGTGGCCACCTCTTTAAGCAGGGGTACGAAGCGTGGGATCAATCTCTTAGTCATGGATCCTTTTCAGCCTTAACCTAAACCTGACCAATAGTTGAATGTAGAACTGGACTTTAGGTTGAGAACTTTAGCATCCATGTTATATGACATTTGTCTGTGATTGCAATTTTTGCCTGTTATTATCTTGTCAAATTGTCATTATTATGCGTCGTTCCTAAAATCACGTCTAACAAACAATAAAAAATTCGTCAATCGGCCAATACGTCGCCTAAATCCCCGAAAAACGCGTCAGGAGTAGTGCGCCAAGCGCATTAAGTTGCGCCTGGAGCAACACTCCCGTGCCAGAAGCACGGCTGTGCGCCGCGCGCAGCAATGCTGCGCGGCATGCAGGCTGTGCATCGCGCGCTTTTCGTTGATTTTGTCGCCGTAATGGTCGATCCTACATTCAGTCCTATGTTTGTCTGTCTGCATTCGCGTAATACATGGTCTAATTAGAGGTCTCGCCTAATTCAAAAAAATCAATCTTTTCATGCAAGGTTGAGTCTGTCCTAAAAAAAAAAAGGGTGCATCTAGAAAAATGGTCATGTTAGAGTTAGAATCATCATGCATGTCTACCTTCTCCCTGCTGTTCAACTAATCTTCCCTATCAATCTTACCTTACCATATTCAACAAATTTCGAAATCTTACATTTTTTCAAAATCAATCCTACGCCCTCTTCTATTCTACTCTTTGTCAAAAGCATTTACTAAACATCATCATACACAACATTTACAAAAACTTTTTCAAAATTAATCCATCATCTTTTCCTAATAAAAGATAATAACAAGGGGTTCCTTTCAAAAACAAATTTCAAAAATTCTAAATACATTCAATGCAATCCTAACAACCCAAACCCAATCTTAAAAACAAGGGGTTCCTTTCAAAATCGAATTTCATAAATTCTAAATACCTTCAATGCAATCCTAACAACCCAAACCCAGTCCATTTGCATTCATTTCTAAGCCCTTATGCATTAGAGTCCATTTTGAATTCATTTTAAGCCCGTCTAATTGGAGTCCATACATTCACTAGCATTACAGTCGATCTTAGGCCCAAATAAGTCTAGTTCATTTCAAAATCTAGGCCCATTTGCATCTTTATGTGAAGTCTAGTCCAAATCTATTCCAAATCCATTTGAATCCAAATCAGAGGTCCATTTAGGCCCAATTCATTTCCCTAGGTCTAGTTTGCATTATATGTAAACCCTAGTCAGTCTTTGGACTATAAAAGTCGGTCTTAGGACTATAAAATTTCCCTAGGTCTAGTTTGCATTATATGTAAACCCTAGTCAGTCTACGGACTATAAAAGTCAGTCTTAGGACTATAAAATTTCCCTAGGTCTAGTTTGCATTATATGTAAACCCTAGTCAGTCTTCGGACTATAAAAGTCAGTCTTAGAACTATAAAATTTCCCTAGGTCTAGTTTGCATTATATGCAAACCCTAGTCAGTCTTCGGACTATAAAATTCAGTCTTAGGACTATAAAACTTTCCCTAGGTCTAGTTTGCATTATATGTAAATCCTAGTCAGTCTTCGGATTATAAAAGTCAGTCTTAGGACTATAAAATTTCCCTAGGTCTAGTTTGCATTATACGTAACCCTAGTCAGTCTTCGGACTATAAAAGTTAGTCTTAGGACTATAAAATTTCCCTAGGTCTAGTTTGCATTATATGTAAACCCTAGTCAGTCTTCGGATTATAAAAGTCAGTCTTAGGACTTTAAAATTTCCCTAGGTCTAGTTTGCATTATATGTAAACCCTAGTCAGTCTTCGGACTATAATAGTTCAGCCTTAGGACTATAAAATTTCCTACGTCTAGTTTGCATTATATATAAACCCTAGTCAGTCTTCGGCCTATAAAAGTCAGTCTTAGGACTATAAAAATTTCCCTAGGTCTAGTTTGCATTATATGTAAACCCTAGTTAGTCTTCGGACTATAAAAGTTCAGTCTTAGGACTATAAAAATTTCCCTAAGTCTAGTTTGCATTATATGTAACCCTAGTCATTCTTCGGACTATAAAAGTCAGTCTTAGGACTATAAAATTTCCCTAGGTCTAGTTTGCATTATATGTAAACCCTAGTGGACTATAAAAGCCAGTCTTAGGACTATAAAATTTCCCTAGGTCTAGTTTACATTATATGTAAACCCTAGTCAATCTTCGGACTATAAAAGTCAGTCTTAGGACTATAAAATTTCCTAGGTCTAGTTTGCATTATATGTAAACCTTAGTCATTCTTCGGACTATAAAAGTCAGTCTTAGGACTATAAAAATTTCCCTAGGTCTAGTTTGCATTATATGTAAACCCTAATCAGTCTTCGGACTATAAAAGTTCAGTACTGGGACTATAAAAATTTTCCTAGGTCTAGTTTGCATTATATGTAAACCCTAGTCAGTCTTCGGACTATAATAGTTCAGTCTTAGGACTATAAAATTTCCCTAGGTCTAGTTTGCATTATATGTAAACCCTAGTCTGTCTTCGGACTATAAAAGTTCAGTCTTAAGACTATAAAACTTCCCTATATATGTAATCCCTAGTCAGTCTTCGGACTATTAAAGTTCAGTCTTCGGACTATTAAAGTTCAGTCTTCGGACTATAAAATTTCCCTAGGTCTAGTTTGCATTATATGTAAACCCTAGTCAGTCTTCGGACTATAAATGTTCATTCCCTAAGTCTAGTATAATCAAGTCTTCGGACTATAAAAGATTCGTTTATACCCTTAGGCCTAGCCTGCTTGCTATCATGTAAGTTCAAAGTCCAGTCCAGTTCAATCTATATCTGCATATGCATATAGTTAGGCCCATCTCAGCATCATGGTCAAGCCCATACTAAGTCTAAATCATACCCATCTCCAATCAATTCCCATTTTCATTTCAATTTCCATTCTCCCATTTCCCATTCCCATTTCTCACCTCCATTTCTCATTTCGAAAATCATTTCTAAAAACTTACAAGTCAGGTCCACTCGATTCCGTTCATGACCGGTCGAGAGATTACAACTTAGGAGCGCCTAATGGAGAAACAAAAAGTTGAGCCTACTCTAAAGCTCATCAAGCGCACTATCACCACCCGGACTTCATTTAGAGTCATGAAGAATTCTTTTGATCGCCTTCACAATAGAGGCGTGATCATGCCCATAGGGTCTACCCTATTAACAATAGAGGCGCGATCACTTCCATAGGGTCTACGCCGAACCCTGCACCTAAAAGAAAATTCAAATGGTACAACCTACACTTCTACTGCGAATTACAACAGAAAAATGAACATCTGACATTTAATGTTGGATCCTACAAATGCACTGCTAAACATGGTCGATGACAACAAACTTCTTATACTTGCTACAACGAGAATCAACATCACTAGCAACCCTTTTGCGCAGTGCATCAACAATTCAGAGGCTTAGTCTTTTATTTATGGTTTCCTAGGATAAGTCAGAGAGTCCTTACCCTAAGCCATTTCTGTCTTTTCCCATCGAGTCTATGTCACTATAGGACTTCCTCTATTATAGCCTTTCCATTTTCATTTCATTTTATTTTCATTGGCCTTTCATTATCATATATGCTTCGAGTTCGATGATGAAACTTAAATCACCTAATGATCTTGACTAATAACACTACAAGAAAAGGCATAAATAAAGACCGCTCCAAGCCGTCGTTGTTTTAGATAAAACCGTCGCTGAATAATTCAACGACGGTCAGCGGTCGTTGATTGACCGTCGTTGAAAAGTTGGACGCTGATTTAGGAATCAACGACCGCGTGGCCGTCGGTGTAAAATTCAACGACGGTTTTTGGCCATTTACCGTCCGTTTAGGAAACCGTCGTTGAAATAATTTTACCGACTGTTTTTAGCTGTAGGTGAATCACCGACGGCTTTGAACAGTCGTTGATTCAACGTCTGTTTAACGCCGTCGGTAACTCACCTACAGCTTGGAACCGTCGCTAATTACGCTAAACAATCGTTAATTTTTTTAATCCATGCCAGCATCCCATTTGTTTACAGCGACTGCCTAGCCGTCGTTGTCTAATATTTAGCCGTCGTTGTTCTTCAATATTACGATAATTTGGATATTATTGTTCCAAATTATAATTAAACATGTACCTAAATACACTACACTAAACCTGTTCCTGCTCCATCGCCTCCATAGTCCATAGCATTCAATATTTTCAACCACAAAAATATGCAATTTTGATATATATTACAATTTGCGTAGATACTTATATAATTACATGAGATATATTAAAATTATGTACACAAAATAGATCCCGGTGTCGGGAGATAAAGTATAAGTCGGGTTCTACAAAATATACATCGATAAATCTAGAAACTTACAAGTTAGATGCCGATCAATATAGACACTAAATGCCTATAGTTAGACAAACTACCTAGATTAAATATATGTACCCAAAATAAATCTCGGTGTCGGGAAATAAAGTAGAAGTCGGGTTCCAAAAAAATATACCGACACATCTACCTAGTTGCCAAAACCAAAAAAAATATACACTAAATGCATATAGTTAGACTAACTATATAGAACCTATAAGTTAGTTACCTGCTTGCCAAAACCAAACAGACTACAATGTCACGGGTGTCTCTGTAGCACTACTGCCACCACCAAACCCTGGGTCATCTTCCGGTCTGCGTTGTGGAGGGGGGCTTGTGTTGCAACCTGAGAACATGTGGCCGAAACCAGACATGTTCCTCATCATTTGCTGCATGAGGGCCCGGTTTGACTCTTCTATCCGTGCTGCGATCCTTGCCTCAACCTCTTCAATCCGCGCAGCGACCTTTGCCTCCACCTGCGCCTCAAGCTGAGAAAAAATGGGTGGCTCATATGGTTGTGAAGAGCCATCTCCTCGCCCAGATGAAGAGTTGTAGTACAAATGATCTCCCTGACCCAAACCCTGAACTTTTCCTCTGTTCCTCCCACCAACTGTCTCCCAATACAACAAATTAGGGTTCGGCTGTGACCCTTGAGTGGTACAATCATCCAGCATCTTTTTGTATGTCTCCTGCATTTGGTTAAATAATGTACTCATATTCATGAATTTTCAAGTAAAAACAACTATGTGACACACCAAACAAACAATATTTGCGTTCTAACTTGCCCATATATTGTATTTTCAATCAAAACAACTATTAAACACATCAAACAAACTATATACATGATATTTGAGGTGTTTATAACTTAAACTAACTTAAAACTACTCATATTCATTCATTTGGAACTAAAATGGCATAAAATGGCCTAAAATGACCTATATTTGGTTCTAACTTGCCTATATTTTGTATTTTCAATCAAAACTACTATTAAACACATCAAACAAACTATATACATGATATTTGAGGTGTTTATAACTTAAACTAACTTAAAACTACACATATTCATTCATTTGGAACTAAAATGGCCTAAAATGACCTATATTTGGTTCTAACTTGCCTATATTTTGTATTTTCAATCAAAACTACTATTAAACACATTAAACAAACAATATACATGATATTTGAGGTGTTTATAACTTAAACTAACTTAAAACTACACATATTCATTCATTTGGAACTAAAATGGCCTAAAATGGCCAAAAATGACCTATATTTGGTTCTACCTTGTCTATATTTTGTATTTTCAATCAAAACTACTATTAAACACATCAAACAAACTATATACATGATATTTGAGGTGTTTATAACTTAAACTAACTTAAAACTACACATATTCATTCATTTGGAACTAAAATGGCCTAAAATGACCTATATTTGGTTCTAACTTGCCCATATTTTGTATTTTCAATCAAAACAACTATTAAACACATCAAACAAACTATATACATGATATTTGAGGTGTTTATAACTTAAACTAACTTAAAACTACTCATATTCATTCATTTGGAACTAAAATGGCATAAAATGACCTAAAATGACCTATATTTGGTTCTAACTTGCCTATATTTTGTATTTTCAATCAAAACTACTATTAAACACATCAAACAAACTATATACATGATATTTGAGGTGTTTATAACTTAAACTAACTTAAAACTACACATATTCATTCATTTGGAACTAAAATGGCCTAAAATGACCTATATTTGGTTCTAACTTGCCTATATTTTGTATTTTCAATCAAAACTACTATTAAACACATCAAACAAACTATATACATGATATTTGAGGTGTTTATAACTTAAACTAACTTAAAACTACACATATTCATTCATTTGGAACTAAAATGGCCTAAAATGGCCTATATTTGGTTCTACCTTGTCTATATTTTGTATTTTCAATCAAAATTACTATTAAACACATCAAACAAACTATATACATGATATTTGAGGTGTTTATAACTTAAACTAACTTAAAACTACACATATTCATTCATTTGGAACTAAAATGGCCTAAAATGACCTATATTTGGTTCTACCTTGTCTATATTTTGTATTTTCAATCAAAACTACTATTAAACACATCAAACAAACTATATACATGATATTTCAGGTGTTTATAACTTAAACTAACTTAAAACTACTCATATTCATTCATTTGGAACTAAAATGGCCTAAAATGACCTATATTTGGTTCTAACTTACCTATATTTTGTATTTTCAATCAAAACTACTATTAAACTCATCACACAAACTACATACATGATATTTGAGATGTTTATAACTTAAACTAATTCAAACTACTCATATTCATTCATTTAGAACTAAAATGGCCTAAAATGGGCTAAAATTGCCTATATTTGGTTCTAACATGGTTCTAAGTATGTTTAGAAGTATGTACCGAGATTTCCTTTGCTTTCTTGTTTGCTGGAATTTCTCCTTTTCCAGGAACAGTCTTGAAATGAGTCTTCAAGAACAACTCGGGAGCGGTAGGAAGTACTCCTCCTCTACTCTTTGCCTGTACATTGTTGAACAAAGGCTTAGTTTTTTACTTATACCGAAAATGTCATGTAATTTATACTAAATAGTAGATATGGAACATTTTTACCATTTTTTTAGCATGCTGCGCCGCCGAAATAGAACCCTGAAAGTGTGACGGCTCAATTGGATTAGACAGTGAGCCACCTCTGCGGTTCTTTTTCGCCGTTTCAGATTTTTCCCGAAACGTGGGGTCTTCACTTTTCTTCTTCATCTCCTCGTAGATGGTCTCCCCCAACCATTTTGGCCTTTCTTTGGCTTTGTTAACCGTCCAATATCGCAAGTCTCTTAGACGATTTGCCGCTTTCATCTTGTAAGCCTTCCTCACTTGGCCATCTAACTCAGGAGCCCATTCGTAAAGACCCTTTAATCAAACATTAAACCAAGTTATTAATAAACTAATATAATCAATTTCATTCTTCATAATTCGATTCATACATACCGTGAAGGAGTTCCACCAATGCGTCTTTGTGGCATTGTCTACCTCACTGTAATTGAACCAAGGTTGTCGAAAATGGCCCTGGAAAATGTTAGTGATGGACCCACTAACCTTGTTATCATCAAACCTGAAATGAAAACCAAACAAACACGTGAATTGTGAATATCATTTGATACAAATATCATGAAGCATATATTAGCTTACAAACTTACCACAATCCAGTAGGGCTTAAAACCTTTTTTTTACACGGTTCGACCCTTCACCTTCCTCCATATGACTGTTCGGAGTCTCTGGTACGTGGTTAACAAAGTCACGTGCCTGTGAATCATCTCCCCGTGTCTCTGAGATAGGGATCTGTCTTTCTTGTGGTTCTGGTGACTGAAAAAGCTCCCTAGGAATCAAATTCTCACGACCTTCGCTTCCAGCTAAGCTATCTCGACCACCATGCTGGGACTCCATGCTGCACATACATGTTCAAATTAAGAGCAAGCATGTGTACTTTAACCAATGAAGTGATAATAACTTTCTTATCCAATGAAGTGATAAGAGCGGGCAAGATACAAACAATCCACGAGTCTAGAAGGGGAAGGGTTTATAGTCAACTTTCTACTCAAATGCATGAGTCTACATATAAAATAAATTTACAAGTTCCTCAACTTCACCGAAATCATGGAATCTGCTCTACGAATCCTTTAATTCATATTCACGTAAGTATACAAACAATCCACAGTCTAACTCTAAACCTATCCACCAAAGCATGTATAAAAACATCAACCAAAAATCCACAAAAACCTCTTTTTATTAAAGAGAAACTTGCAATTAAAAAGAAGGATCATACTTCAAATACAACTCAATTTATCAAAACTACCACAGATAGCCATCGCAAAGTTCAAACAACTAAACAATTTCATATTCTTGCTAAGCAAATCAATCTCAAATTGAATTCTAAACTCGCAAAATTCACATCCAAAATACTCACAGTAACGAAATCATTATGTGAATCCTTCATACTTCAATTATTCTGACTAAGAAAAACAATAGAAAGACAGAAAGAGGAAAAGGTAATTTTCAGTGATGAAAAGTTTGATCAAACCATAATCTAAAGCATGTGACTTCAAGACTCAATCTCCAAGATCAACCACAAACAGAACACATTCTTTTTAGAACCTTAGTTGATCAAACCTTTCAACAATTTGTTAATTTATCCAAAACACTCACAATTACAAAATGAATCCTTCATACTTCACATAAAACCTCAATTTCGCACTAGAAACATCAAAGGAAAAATATATGTATATACACATCGGCAGTGCAAAATTCAATAACATACTACAATCATTGGCACATCTAGGGTTTGAGTAACTTCAACTGAACCCCCAAAATCTAAATTTCTTCAAATTCACCAATGAAAAACGATAAAACCAAAATCAAACAAAGTTCTAGCTCAAATATTAAAAACAGAAAATTCAAACAACAAATTCAATTAAGTACCTGGAATAGTAGTCGAACTTACAGATTCCAAGTGAATTTTCGAATTGAGGTATTACCGGCGGCGAGGACGACCGGCGAACTTGGTGTTTATAACCTATATCCCAAAAACCCCATTTTTAGGGTTTGGTGAGTAACCAAAAAAAAAAAAAAAAAAAAAAACAAAACACGAACCTTCAGAAATTACCGGCGGCAAGGAGAACGAAAATGGGCTGTCGCCGGTAGTCGGAACGACAAGGAGGTCTGACCTTGGCCTTCAATTTGCACGCCCTCCTCTCCCTTTTGTGTTTTGAAAAAAGAGTTTTGAAAATGAACGACTGAAAAACAACAAAGATGCCTGAGTTTATTTTAACTCCTTTGTACTCAGCGACCGTTTAACACCGTCGCCTAAAGTTAAAAAAATCTAAAATTTAAAATAATAAAAATACCGACGGCTTTAAACCGTCGTTGATATTCAGCGACCGTTTACCCGTCGTTAAATACTTTAAAAGCTGTCGGTGTTTACCGACGGCTCAAAGCTGTCGCTGAAATAAAATTTAACGACCGTTTCACTAACCGTCGCTGTGAAGCAGTCGTTGTTTCAGCATTTTCTTGTAGTGTAATAATAAAAAATTGATCTGAAAATATAAAAAATGAAAAAAGGACATACTTTGGGTCAGGAGTTTTCCCCTCTTCCCTCCATCACCTTCCATAAAGCCATCATCCTCCATGATCCTTAGCCAAATAATTCATTCAAACTCAAAGCTCCACAAATATCCTTCAAACCTTCCAATACCCTAAACCAAAAACTTGTGTGCAAGACTCACAACATAAAAAAAATCAATGCCAGACAAAATAAAAAAAAGTGAAAAATTCAAAGTGCAAAAAAAAGCAAAAGCAAAAGAAACGCACAGGTAAAAAAAATGCAAAAAAGAAAAAGCCAAAAAAAAAAAGTCAAGCTAGGGGGCTTGCACACAAGTTCTACCCCTCATTCAAATCCTTCAGTCCATCAAAACCTTAATCCCTATAATTCAAATCCATAATCCTTACCTTATCCTAACCAATTCAACCTTCATTTAAACATCAAGCCTCTAACCCTTCAACCTTTCATCAACCCTAACTCCTTTTCCAAGGTATGTCCAAGCCCGCTAGGTTGAAAACCCGAAAGGGCGGCCTAGGCAAAAGTTAGGGCACAAAAAAGAAATGATAATAACAAAAAGAAATCAGATCCAGGACTACGAATGGTCAGATTCCACAAGGATACGTAGGAATCCTCATCTCGAGGTCCGACCGCTTCAATAAAATAAAAATTAGTCATGGTCTAATGATTTGATTTTCTAGAGTTCAGGAGCATACTCTTTCTAGATCCCGACATAGACTCAAGTCAGAACCTAGCCTCGTTAAAGCCTTTTCCCACCTACATTTATTTAAGTCACAAATTCAAACTTTTTATTTTTTTAATCCAAGCTCTCCTTTTCCCTGAAGGGCTCTCCGACAATTCCATGGTTTCTGGCGATATTTGACTTTGCCTAATCAACTTCCAATGAAGAATCCCCAGTGACAACTTTCAACGTTCAAGACATGTCAACTACATTTCAATCAAGGCTCATAATGCTTAATTCAAGGCAAGCTCACCCAAAGTGGGGGCTTCCTATATGTGTGGTGGTTCCTCCAAATCAAATCAAACTCCCAAAGAGTTGTAATCCACGGACCTCGTTTACGGACCCTGATTATTTACTAAATAATGATTTCCCAATATCCAATTAGGTTTAAGATTCTTCCTTTAAAGAATTGTTGGCGACTTCAAAACATTTTTCAATAAAACCTTTACAATGAAGTAGTCAAATACGCGCTCATCCCGCGTAGGCGAAATAAAAACACGCCTACAGGGATGGACAGGGAGAAGCACATGGGCTTGACATTGAAAATTAACTAGGTTTGGACTTAGATCGGAATGGACTGGGATTAGACTTAAATTGGGCCTAAGATGGACTCTAATGCTAGTGGACCTAATATGAATGCAAGGACACTAATGGGCCTAATATGAATGCAAATGAATTTTAATGCATATCGTTCTAAAATGAATGCAAATTGGATTCATGGGATCAGATTATTTAGACTAGGTTGATTGGATTTGTGATACCCATATTTATTAGTATTTATTTAAGTAATTAAATATTTATTTTCTAGAATACATATTTTAACCAAAGGGTATTTTAGTAATTTTACTAGTTTTAAATTATTTTGGCGGGAATATGGCGCCAAACTTGGATTTGTTAAACCTTTTGATTTAAACCCTAATCAAAATTTTTATTGAATATGTTTTAAACATTTAAATATTTATGATTTTTCTTTATGATGGAGATTTGGAAAAAAAAATTGTTGAGGATGGCTGGCCACACTAATGATGGGGTGGGAATTTTGATTTTGTAAAACTTCCAAATTTATGATGGAGGTTACATATCTTGGGATTAATCTCCTAATTTGTGGTGAAGGTTACAAAATATTTAATTTTGGAAATTAAGTATTCTCTATTTCTACTCCTATAAATACCCCGAACCTCAAGCCATATTTTTCCACACAAAAACTTTGAAGAATTCAAACTCTCTTACTTCAAGGTTCTTTCTTCTCTTCTTAATCTAATTTAGTTTTGTATTATTTGTTCAAGTTCCAATTTTATTTGGTTTAAATAAAAGATTTTCATGTTTCTTACTCAAAAACATTATGCTCATGATAGGTTATGTAGGAATTCATGTTTAAATTCATGTTTAAGTTCATGTAATAAGTTACTTATTAGATTTTTTTATATTATTGGTTGGTTAGGAGAACGCTCAAGCATAAGACTAAGTGAATATACTAGTATACTCTTTGTGCAAGATCAAGGTACGTTATGTAGCTAGATCTTTCGAAATGTAGTTTTCTGTGTTAAAGTTTTTTATTGATTTAATGTTTGAATTGATTGAAAATTTTAGTTTAATATGGTTACAATATTTTATTGTTCACTTTTGGAAATGAAAAGAAGGAATGAATTTATCAATCATATTATATAATGTTTTATTACCCTTTTTGAAACTTGAAATTATTATTACAAGGAATAGTTTGATTGGTTTTTTATGAACTTTAAATGTTCAAAAAGTTGTTTACATGAAAAGTAGATTTATTCATGACTTACAAGTCATATTATTATTATTATTATTATTGTTGTTATTATTATTATTATTATTATTATTATTATTATTATTATTATTATTATTATTATTATTATTATTATTATTATTATTATTATTATTATTATTATTATTATTATTATTATTATTATTATTATTATTATTATTATTATTATTATTATTATTATTATTATTATTATTATTATTATTATTATTACCGCTTGAATAACGTCAAGAAGGGTTTATGCTTCAAAGTCCACTTGTTGGCAATTACCCCTTGATATAGATCCGTGATGGGATGACTAGCTTGGGGGGGTATGCACACTTAGGTAAAGGAAGGGGAGATAAGAAGAGGAATTGTTTCAAGATTATTTTAATCCATGTTATCTGTAAAGAGTTTGTTCCTAAAAGTTATCATAGAATTAGTAGTGATGGAGTTTTCAAATGTAAATTGTTATGAACTAGCAAATGTGTTACTTATCTAGTACATTTCTTACTCAGTTTTATACTGACGCGTATTTCCTTTTTCCTATTTGGCTTTGTCCTGTTTACCTTTTGGTAAGCAGTTTTGCAGGTGAACTTTGGATGTGCATGGGAGCATATTAGGGAGAGGATCTTCACCTAATATAGGATGTTTTATTTATTTTAAGTTTGAGATAATATTTATTTTTAATAATAAAGAGTTATTATTATTTTGGTTAAAGTCTTCTGCTGCAAGTTATTTTATTAGTTAGTTGTTAGTTACCGAAAGTGTGATAGTCAAGTGGCGAATACTCCTAAATTACTCAAATATTATTTATCTATTATTTATTTTAAAGTGAGTAATTTGGGGATGTTACAAAATGGTATCAGTTTTCCAGGTTTAGAAAAGATAAAAGTTGAACGTTAAAATTGATGGGTAGACATAAGATGGTCATATACAGTTTCGCATTTGCATTATAAATTGTTGTTGTCAAGTTTATTGCTTTCTTCCGTTATGATTTGTATAGATGCATCTTGCTAGTGCCACAAAAAAGTATTTTTTTTTTTGGAAAGTTGAATGGTATAGATGTGTTGGGGTGACAAGCTCTGTCTAGGATTAGGAAGGCTCTCCCCGACGCTGTGGGTAACTTCCTTACCTAGGAGCTCTAATCACCTTGGCTATTCTACATCTTGAAATCAAGTACACTTTAAAAACTTTGAAATAAATATTTTAAGCCATAGTGGTGCATTTAGTACAAATCTTGGACCATATTAATTTTTTTCTAGTTAACATATATTAGATGTTATTTGAATTCTTCTTGCTTTTATTTGATGGTTGTATATGGTAATTGAAGGTAGAGGACAAGGTTGATGTTATTCCCTATGTATGGGATAAGTACGAAAGTCATATTGCATTGACTAGCACATAGTAGTATTGTGTGTATTTTTTTTTATGAATAATTTTGTTACAAATGATTAACCACATGAGGGACATGTATTACTCTGAAGAACTTCTTTTGGAAAGAAAAAGGTCCCTGAATTTATAGATGATGTTGCTGAGGCCAGTAATATTAATGTCTTTGACTAGGAGCCATGGGTTAGTGAAGAACCCTACCGAGTTCTGTTAGCCTTAATTCACCTTCCTCAGACACCCAAATACCAAACCCTCTATGATAAGCACGCTAATGTAATCTTACTAAATGGGGCATGGAATAGGGTTAATCATCAGTTCTAGGGAGTATGGTTAGCCACTATTCATCATTTTGGTACTGAACTGATGTATTTAGAGATAAATGGGGCTCAAAAGGGTGGGGATGCCATTGAGATTGACTTTCCTAGCCCAGTATCCACAATTTCTTCAGTTGACAATATGGGATATATATGAAGCTTCATCTGAGCCTGATAGCCCAGAATATACCCCTCGAGAAAACCTAGGCTAATATGATTATATGGCCATTGACGAGCTGGACAATGTTGTTGAGGTGGACTACCTAGAGCTTGAAGTCTCTAGTAGTAACAGTAGGTTTATGTAATTTTGTTTTGGCCATGAAACGACCTAGTTGTCTTAAGGATATTTTGATACACTCAAATGTTCTAGTAGTTGCTATGTATAAGGCCGAATATTTGGCCATGATATATGAAGTATGTGATTGTTATGTTTTGAACTAGTTATACTTACATGTTTATTGAATTGTTTGGTAGTTACACAACTATTCTATGAATGTTAGTTGAGATTTTACTCAAACACTCTTACTTCTAGCAGAATGGCAGAAACAAGGAGAACGAGTATGAGTTATATGGTTAGAAGGCTAGCAAAGATAACTGAAAACATCACTCATGTGATGGCTAATCAAGAAACCAAGCAGAGTGAAACCGATAGCTTTGGCGAGGTCTTTAAGAGGGTAGCAGCAGTCAAACCTCCGACTTACCATGGGAAAGAGGATCCAGCTAGCTTTGAAAACTAGATCCAGGAGTTCGATAAGCTTTTTTATGCCATAGTGTGCCCTGAAGACCTTAGAGTTAATAATGATGTTTATTATTTGAGAGATGAGGCAGACCTATGATGGAAACAACGGAAAGACGATCTCTTAGAGGATCAGGACTTTGGGTGGAACGAGTTTAAAGATGCCTTGAGGACTAAGTTTTACTCTCCGTACTTAAGGAAGCAAAAGGCTATGGAGTTCACCAATCTGAGGATGGAGACTATGTCTGTTAATGAATATTATAGCAAATTTTAGAGTTAATGAGGTTCACACTTGAGATAGTACCGTCTGAGACTCTGAAGGCCCAAAGGTTTGAGCAAGGCTTAACCTTCATTAACCCTACAAAGTAAGTTGGGAGGGGTAACTTTTGAGACTCTTGATGAAATTTATGGTAGAGCTGCTCACTTATATGGGGTTCTAGGAAGAGAGCTTGATGGGAACTCCTCTGGGAAAAGAGGAAGTATAACGGAAATAAGAGTCAACAATGTGGAGATAAGAAGCCTAAGCCCAATGCTGGTTTTAACCAAACTGAGAAAGACAATAGGTACCCTTATCGGAAGCCTAATGGGAACCAAGGGAATGGGTAGAAAGCCGAGAGAAATTTTTTCTGCAAAAGATGTGATAAGAACCACCCTGAGAAGGATTGTGAGGGTAACTTGGTGACGTGTCGTTATTGTCAGAAATTGGGGCATCGGGAGTATGAGTGCTTTAGAAAAACTGGTGAAGAACCTGCAGTCAAAACTGACCCGAGTAATAAGGTCCCTCATAATGATCCACAAAATAAGCTTCTTCCAATGCCGATGTTAAACCAGGGATGGGGAATCAGTCTAAAGGCCGAGTTTTTGTCATGAACCGTCGTGAGGTTGAGAATGTTTCTGAGGTAGTAGTTGGAACTTTTTCATTAATTATCTGTCTGTCAAAGTGTTATTTGATTCTGGAGCATCTCATTCATTTAAAACTAGCACTTTAGTGGCAAAGCTTTAGTTAAGCACTCTAGTGTCTATTTCATTAGAAATTGCATTACCATCAGAAGAGATTTCTAGTTGTACTAGGTTGCATAGTCAAGTACCTTTAGTGATAGTTGGGGTGAATTTTTCGTCCGATTTAGTTGAGTTTGACTTTACTCGATGTTGTTTTGAGGATGAATTGGTTGGGAAGATTCAAGGCTCAGATTGATTGTGAGGCCCAGAAGGTGTCCTTAGTAGGCCCTAAAAAGGAAAGGGTAGCCTATATGAAGCTTGGGAAGGAGAAGGGAATGAAGATAGTGTCTGCAATGAGAATTTAAACTTATGTGAGGAAGGGATGTCCGTTATTCTTATGTGGAGTTCAGAGGATCGAAAAGGAAGACGAGAATGAGGAGGTTCCAATTGTATCTGAGTTTTCCGACGTGTTTCCAGAAGAAATATCGGGTATGCTACCTGTGAGAGATCTTAAGTTCACTATTGATTTGATACCAGGAACCGAACCTATTTAAAAGGCTTCGTATAGAATGGCTCCAGCTGAGATAAAAGAGTTAAAAGTTCAGTTGGAGGAGTTGTTGGAGAAAGGGTATATAAGACCTAGTTCGTCTCCTTGGGGTGCACCTGTATTGTTCGTGAAAAAGAAAGATGGTAGTTTGATGTTGTGCATTGATTATCGGGAGTTAAACAATTTAACAATCAAGAATAAGTATCCACTTCCAAGAATAGATGATTTTTTTAATCAATTGAAAGGAGCAGGGATTTTCTAGAAGATAGATTTGAGGTCAGGTTATCACCAATTGAGGATTGCTGAGGGTGATATTCCTAAGACTGCATTTAGGACGCGTTATGGTCACTATGAGTTCATAGTGATGCCGTTTGGTCTGACCAACACACCTGCAGTGTTCATGGATTTGATGCATAGGATTTTCAGGCCATACTTGGACAGATATGTGGTTGTGTTTATAGATGATATCTTGATATATTCGAAAATAGGAGCAGTCATGAGTTGCATTTGAGGGATGTTTTTCCACCCTGAGACAGCATAAGTTGTACGCCAAACTCTCTAAGTGTGAGTTTTGGTTGGACGAGGTTGCCTTTTTAGGACATGGTATCTCAAAGGAAGGAGTTTCGGTAGATCCTGTTAAGATTTAAGCAGTGCGTAAGTGGCCAACACCGAAGACGGTGTCTGATATAAGGATTTTTCTCGGGTTAGCCGGTTACTATCGAAGATTTGTGAAGGATTTCACGAATAAAGACCAATGACTAGCCTGATGAAGAAGGAATGTAAGTATGCCTGGACTCGTGAGTGTGAGGAAACTTTTTCAGCGTTGAAGGAAAGATTGACTATAACACTTGTTTTAGCTCTACCTGATGAGAGTCGGCAGTATGAGGTTTATAGTGATGCTTCGAAATTTGGGTTAGGGTGTGTATTGATGCAGAGCAGGAAGGTCATTGCTTATGCTTCTAGGCAGTTAAAACCATATGAGGTGAAATATCCAACCCATGATCTTGAATTAGCTGCAATAGAGTTTGCTTTGAAGATATGGCGACACTACTTGTATGGGACAACGTGTAAGTTGTACATGGATCATAAAAGCTTGAAGTATATTTTCACTCAGAAGGATTTGAACATGAGGCAAAGGAGGTGGTTGGAGTTAATCAAGGATTATGATTTGGAGATCAAGTATCATGAAGGGAAAGCTAATGTTTCTGCAGATGCATTGAGCCAAAAGTCAAGTCATTTAGTTAATGCAATGGTGCTGCCAAGTCAGTTATGTGTAGAGTTTCATAAACTGTCAATGGAGGTCACGGAAGAGGGGTTGTTGAAGAATTGTTGATTTCTTTGTCGGTTCAATCCTCGATCTATGATGGGATTAGGGAGGGTCAATTAAAGGATGAAAAGTTAGAAAAGATTCGAGAGAAGATACAAGAGGGTCAGGTGTTGGATTTCCAGATAACTGATGATGGAAGTATCCGATTCAAGGGGAGGTGGTGTGTACCAAGTAATAGAGAAGAGTTGAAGCGGAAATTAATGGAAAAAGTGTAACGCCCCGACTTTCATACATCCTTATTAAGTTAATTAATCAAGATCAGCAGCGGAATACCTAGCTTAGTCGACGCGTTACCGCCATACTTTCCACTTAGGGAAAATACAAGGCGACTTTTAACATTAAAATACAGTGACATTACTTTGATTTTCCACTCTTTAAAGGAACACTTTAATAATTGAATAATAGTTTCTAAAAATTTCGGTAGAGTTCCCTTTGTAAATTGGATAACCCAAAATGGGAAAATGTTTGAAAAACCTGTTTCAATTTTAATATAAAAACATTTCTAAAACCAGAACTCAACGCTTTCGCGGAGTAACAGCAGAAGAGAATCAGGAGCACTGTCACTCATCCAGAAACAAAAATAAAAACTAAAACATCTATTTACTATCTATTACGTAGTGGAACGTCTTTGCCTCGAAAACATATAAATAAGTACATTAGATCCAACTCTTAACTGCTTCTATCTTGGAAGAGATGCTCCAGAACTTCAACCTGGAACTATTGCGACACTGCCACCCACCAAGTGACATGCCACAATAGTGACAAAAAAAAACATTGACAGACACATCAGCACAACGTTGAGTACTTACCCATAAAACATTTTGAACACATGCTTTGGTGTCTACGACTCTCACGTAATCAACACGTTCACATCGTTCATAACCACATCACAACAACATAGCAACATTCACATTGATGCATACATTTAACCATCTCTATTCTTTCATTGATCGTGTTTCATGACTTTTAAGTACTTTCAGAAATCATAGCAGTGTCGTAACATCAGAAAACTTTCATTGGTTATTGGCGAGTACAACGGAAGGCAAAGCCACCGAGGAGATAAGTCCCCCATCAGAAGGTGGCATATAATGTCATTGATCATAACAGAAGGCAAAGCCACCGAGGACACGCGTCCCCCACCAGAAGGTGTAATGCCATTAGTAACAGAAGGCAGAACCACCGAGGAAGTTGTCCCCCATCAAAAGGTGGCATATAATGCCATTATGCGGGTGCCACCGAGGACGTTGTCCCCCATCAGAAGGTGACGTTGCTGCCATAAGGTACGTGCACGACCCGACATAACAGACTACTCTCTCACTTAACTCTATCGTGTTTAGTTTCTTTCACGTATCATAGTTACATTACATAACCGTAATCGTAATCATGAGACGTAATCCTAAACATAACATAGTCATAATCATATTCATGCCGTAATCATGGTCGTACTTTCGTAGCATCATAGTTATTTCATAAAATTCGTTCATAACATCGTTAATCATCATATTCATAAAACATTCCATATATCTCAATCTATACATCAATAACATAATGTGCGAAATCATAAAACATAATCGCAATCATAATCATACTTTCATAACATCAAAGTTATCATACTTCATAGCATCAAATCACTTAATAAACATCATTCACATAGCAAATATTTCATATCATATCATAAGCTTCATCATTATCTTTCCATCTTGTTGAGTCATAGTGTTTTGATGATTGTAAACAAATGATGATTATCTAACTAACATGTGTGTTTGAGATGTGCATATTACATTAACATAGAACAAGTCATGAAAGGTTGAATATATCACATCATGAAGAGTTCCTAGAAGAAATCCAATAAGTGAAGTTCCTAAGGAAGAATTCCAAAGAGAGAAGAAGTCTGATTATACTGATGTGCTGCTAGACTTTAGTAAGTTCCTAAGATGGAACCAAGCATAAAGAGTTCAAGAAAAATGATATAAAAGCAAGCACAAACAAAGTTCCTAGAAGAGTTCCTAGAAGGAATACAAACATAGCAGTTCCTAGGTATATCCTACGAGGAACATTGAATATGCAGTTTCGGAGCAGTTCCAGAAGTTTCTGGAGCAGTTCCTGAGTGGGAGCAGTTCCTGAAGTTTCATAGTTGAAACAAGCAGTTCCTGAGCAGGAACTATAAGTGCGCAGTTCCTTAAAGGAACTAGCACGTCGAAGTTCCAGAGGTGGAGCTATCAGCATGTGGTTCTTGAGTTGGAGCGGCATGGAGCATGAAGGCAGAAAATTTGAGTTTATTTTCTAGGATTCATGTAAGTATGTGGAAATGTGAAAGGTAATGGAACAAGGTGTCAAAAGGAACTCGTGGAACTTAGAGTCAAAAGTATTTAAGAGTCAGTGAGTCTGTTGCATATTATTATCTTAATCTGTAGGATTTATTTAGAGTTTGTTTCTTAATAAATCTCTACTTGATTAATTGTTTTTAAATACATATGCATTAGTTGTTTTAGGATAAGTTTTAGTTTTTAAATAAAAGATAAGTTTTAAATAAAATAGTTTTTTTTTAAATAAAATCGATTTTTATTTAGATTATGATTTTAATATCTTTTGTTTATTTAATCTTATCTTATCAGCTTTTGGAAAATAAAACGCCTAGATCTATAATACGTTCAAGTTTTTGAGTGCAGGAACTTGTAGACGTGAGATCCTGTACGAACAAGAACTCATGTACTTATGTCAGGTTTATGAAAAAAGTTTTCAGTAAAATATTTTTGCATAAGAAAATAAAAAAAAGTGAGTTTTGGAAAAATATCTCTTGGATTATATTTTGAAAAAACGCTATTTTTTCTCCAAGTATTTATTTTCTTTTTGTTTCCTATTTTTACTCTAACTGTTTTACAGTAAACGTGACTTAAGTAATGCCCAAGTCTTTGACTGCTTCTTCCCCAAGTTTCTCCCAACTAACTGATCACGGGTTAGTGGAGAAATAAGTGGAAGTGGTGCTCAAGTCTTGTGCATGCTATAAATAGAGGCTTATGTCTTAATTCCAAATTGTCTGACTGGCGTCTCTCCATAGTGTCTAACTTGTGTCATTCCATAAGGTTTGGCTCAAGGAATAACGTTACAAAAGAATTATATTTTCTATTCCCTGTTTTGAGTCGAGTTCTAAGTTCCTACGAGTGTCATGTTCCTTTACAGTTATTCAGTTTCCTTATACTAGAGTTAAACCAAATTATCAAATGTCTGTATTTGAGTTTGGGGTTAAAGGGTTTGAGTGAACTCTTGTAATGGGAACTTGGTTAAGAGTTTGAGTGAATTCTTGTATCAAGTTCGAGTTAGGAACTTGAGTAAGTTCTTGTTGTTTATGCGTAGACTTGGGGTGAAGTCTATCCAGGGGTGAAGGGTTTGAGTAAACCTATTGTAAAGAGTTGTGTGAACTCTTAAGGGACTTAGAGTTTAGTCTAAAGAGTTAGAGTTCCTAGTGGAACTTGTGAGAGAGTTGGAGTTCCGAGTGGAACTTGGGTATGTAATAGGTTGTAACAGAGGAGGTTCCCTATTATAGTAAAATCCTGAGGAGGTCGTGGTTTTTCTTCTTGTATTGAGACAATAAGTTTCCACGTAAAAATCTCTCTTGCACTTTAAGTTCCTTATTGCTTATGTTTTAAATTCCGCATTATTTGGGCAATAAGTTCCACACTACAATTCACCCCCTTTCTTGTAGTGTTCCTTCCGAGTCAACATGTCTTACTTAAGTCATATTGGTAACTTGGCGAGTACGGCATAAGGTAAGCCACGGAGAACCGTGGTTCGCCAACAGAAGGGGCAAAACCGATTGCAGGTGCCACAGAAGACTATTGTCCCCCAATAGAATGTGGCATCACGGAATACGGGTGCCACGGGAGATTATTATCCTCCAACAGAAGGTGGCATAGCCGTATGCGGGATGTCATGGGAGACTATGTCCCCCAACAGAAAAAAGTGACAAGAACCGCCAGGATGGAACATGCACAACCAACATAACAGATACAGAATGCCACGGGAGACTTTTGTCACCCGACAGAAGGTGGCTTGCCATGGGAGATTTTTCATCCCCCGACAGAAGGTGGCCAGAACACGGGTGCCACCGGAGACTTTTGTCGCCCAACAGAAGGTGACAACACCGCCATAATGGAACGTGCATGACAAACAGACTTTGATTAGCAAGAATAAGCATGTGTCGTGATGAAAGCATTAAATCATACAACATGCATATGAATATTAATATAAAAAAAAATAAAATAAAGAGAATAGTAGAGATTATAGTATATAAAGAAGCGTGAATTCCCTTAAGATCTACATTATGACAAATAAATTGTTAGTACAAAAGAAATTAAATTGGAATTGACCCTCAAGAATAATACCTTTGTCACTTGGGTTTTATGTAACAATCTATAGGAGGAGCAATCTTGAAGCTTCAATGGAGATCAATAGAGTTTGAATGTATGAATGAGTTTGAATGAGTGTTTGAATGTGTTTAATTGCGTGTTTGAATGTGTTTAGTTGTATGTAAGTATGTCGGAGAGTATGTGTATTATGAAGTCGTATTGAAATCATAGGGAAAAAATCTGGGAAAGATACGTAGAAATCATAGTTAGTTATAGGCAAAGGAAACCGAAAACGACGTGAAGAGATAAGGAAAAGTCGTGCGCTCTGTGCACTGCGGTGCGCACCGTTCACGAGCCTTGCACCTAGCGCATGGCTCGTGCGTCTAGCGCACCTGTTTCGTGTTTTTAGTTTTTGTAAGCGGCATCAACGTTGCGCACGCAATACGTTGCGTCAGACGCACCAGTGTGCACTTGACACAACGCAGATCTGCGCGGTTCTTGATCTTTTTTAAGATTCCTTTTTTTATCTTTTGAAATATGAAATCAGCTACCTTTACAAATAAAAATTTGATTTTCGAAATATCCTTGGAAAATGATTATCGGGAATAATTATTATTAAAATATTAAAAATATAATTAATTATCGGAAATAATTATTGGGCCTCTAAAATTGGGCTTAGATTTAATAAATAAGACTTTATGTTTTCGAAACGCTTTTGGGCTTAGTTCGTTCAATTGCTCTTCCTTTGGAGCGAACCAATTAGAATGACGGTATGTTTCATCATTTGGCACTCAATGGGGAGACGCGATTTTGTGTCTACAACCTGTAACCCTAGAATTCATTACTGGAATCATGGAGGTTATCATGGTTGAATACTCATGCCAGCCTAGGCGGTCTAACAAACTGGTAGGGAACTTGGACAACGCCCATAAAAGTAGGATAAATATATGTTTGCTTAAATTAGCAAAACCATATTTGGTCATTCTACATAAAACCTTCTGCTTATTTAGCACACTTTTACTACTGTGAACTGATGAGCAACAACCTTCTTCTGCTTTTTTATTTCACTGCACTATGCAACAAATATTTCACAGTATATCTAAAATAGGATCTATATTGACTTCTGATTCATCATCAACATTCACATGTGTTGTTGTGATGAATAATGTTGTAATTCCTCCATTGCTGATGAAGGTTGCAAATGTCGATAAACTTCGAGTGATAATGGAACATTAGTGCGTCCTTGTTAATTCTAATGATTACTATTTGAGTTCAGTTTTCTGGAAAATTCCATGAATAATTCAGTTCTCACATTAATGGAAAAAGAAGAGGAAAGAAATGAGAAAAAATTGATATTAGTTCGTTTGGGAAAGTTTAAAAATTTGCAGGTTTTTTTTGTCTTTTTTTAGCGTAAATTACCAGTATGCTACTGAAGTTCTCATTTATTACAAAATTGCACCAAGGTTGAGCATGTTACACCCTGGTGTATCGTGAATGGACTCCAAGGAGTGTAATATAATCGAGTTGAAAGATGTTAGATTAAGGAGAAAAAAATAGATAATCTAGACACCTAAAAATATCTCATCCTTGGTTCCCCGAGTCCTTGCGTGGAGCTATTAAAAATGATGGCGACTAAGAGATTGTATTTTTAAATTGGTCAATTATAAGTGTCACTATTTCCACAAATGGGCTCATTTGTTCCATAAAGTATTTATATAAATGTGAACTAAAAGCCTCATATCATGGTTCTTTTGGAGCTTAACAAGCCAAATGCTCATGATTGAAGAGATACAGAAAGGAAGCAATCCTTAGCTAAAATGGGTTCAAAATCATTTCAACATCGATATCTGTAGGCGTGTTTTTATTTCGCCTACGCGGGATGAGCGCGTATTAGAATTTGACTACCCTATTGTAAAGGTTTTCTTAAATTTATGTTTTTGAAAGAAGTCGCCAACAATTCTTTAAAGGAAGAATCATAAACCTAATTGGATATTGGGAAATCGTAAGGACAAATTGTGGGACTTATCCAATGTAGATTTCCCCGTCCTGACTCCATAGATGGTCAAAATGAACCAAAGATTGAGTTCGGGGGTGAGAGTACGAATATGGTCATAATGAACCAAGTTCGCCCATTGTTGGCCTCTACTAAATATCCATTCATTACAAATTTTATGCCCAAGAATAATCATATAATATTTTTAACACCCTAAAAATATTTAGTCTAGGTTGGTTCAGGAAACACATAAAAGACTAATTTTTATTGACAAGTTATGATGCAATCAATATTACAAGGTACCTAGCAGGTTGTCCAAATTATCTGAATTACTTAGAACAATTCTTAAGGTCTTGATTAGCAAAAATAACATGTGGGTGATAAAAGCAATAAAGCAGGACAATCATATAATATGTATAAAACAATCAGGCAAGTATATAACATACATAGATATGAATAATAATGACATGAATATAAAATAAAGTATAGAAAAGGGATTAGAATATACAGTAGAACGATTATTAATTAAAGATCTACATCATGAAATAAATTATTAGTAACTTCAATATAAAAATAGAGAATTTATTTAAGGATCCTCATGATTATACCTATGCGGTTTAGGTTGAAGAGCGCAACGATCTTTAGGCGGAGCAATCGTGGAACCAAGAACGCAATATGATCAGAAACTGGAAATTGATTTGATGTATTGAAAGTATTTAAATGTTTGGAGGTTCGTAATAGGATTCGTAAGTATTCAGAAGTATACTTGTGTTCGTAAAATAATAATGAAAAGTCGTTCGTGATTCGGGAAATCAGCCCGTATTTATAGGTAGAGGAAAGCTGCGCTGCACGCGCCTACTGCGCTAGGCCTAGTCCGACGTGGCAGGCACAAGGCCACGCGTCAGGCGCAGATTGGTGCGCCTGACGTGGTCTGCACAATCAGGTTTGAACATGTGTAAACGCGTTTTCGCGTCAGGCGCAAGACTCTGTGTGAGTCACAAATCCACGTGTCAGACGCTCATTAGCGTGCCTGACGCGTTCTAGCCAATGCGCTGGACGCACGTGGCGAGCTGAGCGCGGCCGCCGCGTCCGGCGCATATTCCAGCATATTCGAATTTTTGATTCAGTGCGTGCTTTAAAGATGATATTTTATCTCTAAAAATCCGGGAATTGAATTTCACGGGATGCAAAATCTGATTTATGCTCAAAGATAATAAAAGCATTTATGAAAACATTTATTAAAATAATAAATATTTAATTGGGCTCATAAAATGGACTTAAAACGTTTTACGGGCTTAAAATACAATTAATCATCATGGATAATTAATTGGGCTTTAGAATATCATTTCAAAACACAATTTTAGATTGGCTCTTTGGATTGCTCTTCCGTTGGGTCACGCCAACTAATACCGCGGTATGTTTCATCATTTGACCCTTAAATGGGGAGACACGATTATGTGTCTACAATTTCTGTAGCCCGCCACATGTGACTCTCCTCTACATAAATGACTTGGCGCCATGTCATCGCACACGTAAGGACATATTGGTTCTCATTTAATTAAAATAAAGCAAGTAGTCGTAAGTATCAATGCTTGAACCCACAACCTCATATTTAGAAAGTAATTCATTTAGTTTAGTATGCTTGTCCAACAGGTAAGCTACAGGTTGAGCCTTCTTGTCTAGCAAGTAAACTAGTATCCCTTAGATGTTCTTCACTTAGAGACTTGTGCAACAATGTCTGACTTGGTCCTGTCCGAGCCTGAGCTTCGTTCCCGAACCTGTAAAAAGGGACCCACCTTAGAGGGTTGGGTGGTGGTTCCCCCTCCGAAGCTTAAATCAGATATCAGGAGTTGTAAGGAGAGAAGTAGAGATAGAGAGAGAAAGTGAGGGAATATTTCTTCAGAGTAAGTTTACACTGTTTGCATTGAATGATCTTTCTCCTGATTTTAGGGGTTTTATAGTGATTGTAGTATGATAGCTATCCTTAAAAATTGCCCTAGAATAGTGGCATCTGATTGGCTAAGCAATCAGATCATGACACTTGGCAGGCCAGGATTTGTGAGAGTTTATCAACCAATCACTTGCAGCCACCTTCAAGGAGCTGGGCTCTGACTAACTTTTGGGCCAGAAGGGGAAGCCTTTTCTCCCAACTGGATACAACTCAACCCAAGGATTTAAATCTTTTTTCATTTATTTATTATAAGAGGACACGTGTACGGCCCTGATGGACCCAAGTGTCTATAAAGGAGCCGTAGATCTTTTAGGCTACAACATTTTCCCCTAAAAGGGCTTTTACTGTTGGCCCATCTGACGGTTAAGACCCTTTTACCAGAGGTGGTTTATTCAAATTCAAAATAGAGGCAATGACGCGCCCTTTTTCCGGGTTTTACCGGTCATAGTCGACCGTTTTAGGCTTTTTCGGTCATCCTTAACCGGCTCTACGGGTTTCTTACCCTCCTATATATATCCTTGGTGTGACCTCATTAAATCATTTTACACCTTGAGAGAATTTTTCTAGAGAGAGAAGCTCTGCACATTTTTTTCTAGGGAGAGAGAGATCGTCCAATCTCAGTCTTCTTCACCGAATCGTCCAAGCGTTTCGTCAGGTATCTTTTCTTTCTTCTTTTTCACTTTCCTTTATTCTTTATTTTTTTCTTAGAAAATCAATAAAGTGGAATCTTCTTCTTCGTCAAATAATCCTAGTCGACCAAGAGCTTGTCTTAACCCTAGAACCGAGAGTATTTCTTCTTCGGCGCATTCTTGAGTTGGGCCTCTTCTGGCCGAGTACATATTTTTTTATGGTTTTGGCTGAGAAAGTCAGACGACCCAGTCTTTACCTGTGCAGGGTAATCTGGCGCGCGTCAAGCAAACGGCCCGTCTAAGACGAAGGGTATTACTCCCAACAAATAGTTCCGACATGGAGGAATCTACTGGACGAGTTCCTGATGAGACGAGGGAGGCCCAAAGTGCTCAACCTTTGGACGAGCCCCCTTCCCTTGACCGCAGTTTTGAAGATCCTCAAATAAACCCTGAGGCCAGTCCTTCTGGCAGGGACGTCAATATGGAGGAAGCCGGCGAGGACAATAATGGGAGTGAATCCGGTACTGCCGAGGAGTCAGATGAACCCTCTACTACCTCGTCTGAGATTAGGAGACGCTTAGGTCCCCTTTCCGACCCCGTATTTATTTTAGTAAATCGTAAATGGCTAGAGAAGATAGGACCTGACCCTAGCTATTTATCCACTTACATGCCCATGCCGGGCTTCTCTTTCGTCATCCCAAATAACGAGGCCACTCTTCTGAGTGCCCTAAAATATCACTTCGCCGTCTACAAGCTAGCCTTGGACGCGGGATTAAGGTTTCCCCTCCACGATTTTATAGAACAAGTGCTAAGGTATTACAACATCGGCCATAACCAGCTCGCGCCTAATGCCTGGCACAACGTTCTTACTTTCATAGCCGTCTGCGAGCTGCGCGGCCTGGCTCTTTCTCTCCAAGCCTTCACCCACATTCACTATGCGGCCAAGGTTCCCGGGGCCATGGACGGAACGTGGTTCAGCATCTGCAACCGCCCCGGCTTTCTCACCGCTTGGGGTAAGCCGTCGAAGATGCACGACTGGAAACCGGACTTCATCTTCCTACAAGCGGCCAACGACTACGCCACTGAGGGCTATCGATTTTATAATCGAGCCGTCACGAATACTGGACGGAAGCAGTCCTGGCTGGAGTTGGAGGACCAATACGACGAAGAGGTGGTGGAGTACTTTAGAATGAAAGAGTATTCCAGGCCGGGTCAGTCTTCCTTTAAAGGGCCAGCGAACTGGATACCCTTTAAAGAAATGTTTTATAATGATGACTTCTTGGTCGCCGCCGGCTTACGGTTGGCCGAAGATAAAGATATACACTCAAAACCCCCAAGTAAAATGCTTTGTCCATAAACCATATCAGACTAACTCTCTTACTTCCTGTTGCAGATCCAGCCAGAGCTCGTCTCAAACATTCTTGGACGGGAGATATCAGTATGTCCAAATTTCTGATAATTTGTGGAAGGAGCTCACCACGAGCAGTGCTGAGAAGAGGGCTGAAACCCTGGTAAAATTACTTTTTTTTTTTTTTTACGAGGATCATTCTGACTCGTCAAGGATTGATTTCTAATCCTTGGACGAGAATCACCCAAAGAAAGAAGGCGTCTAGGCTTGGACGGTCACCTTCTTTGGGCCATTCTCGTCTGAGATACTAAACAGCTCTGGACGAGGACCGTTTGGGTTCGTCCAAGTCGGTTTCCATTCTTTGGACGAGATTCACCCGAAGAAGGAAGGCGTCCATGCTTGGACGGCCACCTTTGTTGGGCCCTTCTCGTCTGAGATGCTGAATGGCCTTCTGGTTCGTCCAGATTGAATCCCAATCCTTGGACGAGTATCACCCGAAGAAGGAGGGCGTCCATGCTTGGACGGCCACATTCTGTGGGCCCTTCTCGTCTGAGCGACTTTGAATCCTTAGACGAAAATCATTCTAGTCCGTCTAATCTTGGACGGTTTCCTTCTTTGCATCACTTTCGTCTGCATATGGAAACTACTTTGGACGAGGTTCCCCTAAGAAAGGGGTTGTCCATTTTTGGACGCCTTCCTTCTTTGGGTGATTCTCGTCCGGAGCCTTATAATTATTTTATAGATTTTGTTCTTTGGACGACCCGGATAATGACTTGTTCATTTTGCAGAAAAATGCTCCCACCAACAAGCTTCCGCCTGGGAAGTCCTCCTCGTCTAAGAAGAGGCCATCAGCGGCCGCGGATCAGCCCCCAGCCAAAAAAACTAAAGGCTTTACACGGAGGAAAACGGAGAAGAGTACTCCGTCCAGTAAGGGGGTTGGGGAGACTACCATGCCTCCTCCAAAGGACAAGGTCCTAAAGGAGGAGTCGTCTGGTGCTTCTCCGGCCTTGGAGGAGAAAAGCGACGCTCCCGGTGGTCAGTTGGATATTTTGCCTGCTGATCCAACTGAAACCAGACCAGAGTCGACTTTGGAACTGGTAATTCCGGAGCAGGAGACGGCTACTGACAACTTCCCGGGCTTCAGCGGCTCGGTGGCGAAGCTGGTCTCACAGATGCCGCTATCCGTCAGGACGACCTCCTTATCGTCGGGTGAGTCATATTACCCAAATAGAGTTTGGACGGTGCGGGTTGACGGACGGTCCATGAGTCCGTCCAACAGACAAGCCATAGTCTTTCCCATCAAGAGAACTGACTCCCCCCCTCTTTCAGATAAGGGCAAAGGACCAGCTTCTCCCACAACTGCTCCCCCTATAAACTCGGACGAGGAGTCTTCTGCTGCTTTTGCCAAGATGTCAAAAGTTGAACGAGATCGGCTGAAGCAGGAGCTGTTCAAATGTTACCCTAAATCCTATATTAAAGGGTTGAGGGGAGCATCAGCCGGGCATGTGGGCTACATGTCACAACTTGCTGCTGAGGTATAATTTGTTGCCGCTGTTGTTTCATACTTGTAAACATTTTCTTTTATAACTCGTCTAATGACTTGCTTTGTTTTCATTGTTCCAGCTTCTGGCTCGCAGTATATTGACAGAGGAGTGGGCGAGGGGGCTTAGGAAAGAAAATAAAGAACTCATCCACCTGGCTACAACGGCTGGCGACAAGGCCATCCATGACATTGAGATGGCTAATACTCTTCACCGCCAATCACTGGAGACCTTGGAGTCCAGATCAGCAGTCCTGGAATCCGACAACAAAAACTATCTTGTTACTATCAACCAGCTGTACAAGGAACAAGACCGACTGAAATTGGTCTTAGACACCGTCTCAGCTGAGTTGAAGGGCGAAAGGGATACTGCTCTTCTGGCCGCGGTCCAACTGAGGAGGGAGAATATCATCCTAAGGGCGAAGAATGCCCGTCTGCTAAAGGAAGCGGCCCAGGCCTTTAATGACGCCAAAGAAGGCTTGAATCAAGTCATTGAGACGTCCAAAGACTGGCCTGTCAAAGCTTTTGAGATGCTGGCCGAGCCTAGTGAGGTCCCCAGCCTTGTCTGGTGTCTGGAGTTTCAAGAGAGTGTTCACCGTGCACTAGTGTCTGCTGAAGAACCTCATGAATTCTCTGAGTCGGACGAAGAGGGTGCGGACGAGGAAGAAGCCCTTGAGGACGACCAAGAAACTCCCAAAGAAGGAGAAGCCTAGCTTTAGGTTTATTTTTCTAAGTTTCTTGGCTTGTTTGCCGTCGTAGCTTTGTCTCCTCTAGCTTTATACTTAAGCTGTAAGTTTTTGACAAGTATATAATGAAATGCCTTTTGCCAATTGCTTGTCCTTTCTTTTATTGCACTTAAATTTTCATCAAGTATAACTGAGACTCGTCCATCACTTCTTGGACGCCTTTCCAACTTAGACAGCAAGTACAGTTGAGACTCGTCCTGACTTTTGGACGATCTGCAAGCTTATAAAAAGTATCATCCTTGTCTCTTGACGATCGCAAAACATTCCAAATTATAGCCAAGTATAAACTGAGACTCGTCCTGGATTTCGGACGGTCTGCATACTTGATTAAGGCAAGATTATCAACCTTGTCCTTGGACGATCGTGAATCTTTCCTGACACTCGTCCTGGATTTTTGGAGGGTATGCAAAATTTAGTTAGGGAAAGATTGCTGAACTTCTATTCATCGCCCCCAAACTACTTAAAATCGCCCCAACTACCCTCTGAATATACCATTATGCCCTTAACTCCTTTTTACCATTTTACTTTACTTTAGCATTTGAAATTTTACCTTCATTTGAAATCTGAATTTTATCAATTTACAATTCTCTCTAAAGTCACCAACCACCAATCGCAACCTCCAAACTAACGTCATGACCCAACGCCATCACCACCGGCAAGAATGTCGTCATCAGACGAAGAGGTAATTTTTTTTTAACTGTGTACACATCGCCAACGTTTGGCCAGAACGTTGGATCTTTGGAACCAACGTCTGGCCAGGAAGTTGATTCCATGGATCCAACGTTTGGCCAGAACGTTGGGCCCATGGAATCAATGTTCTGGCCAGACGTTGGTTCCAAAGATCCAACGTTCTGGCCAAACGTTGGATCCATGGATTCAACGTTCTGGCCAAACGTTGGATCTTTGGAACCAACGTTCTGGCCAAACATGGAATCCATGTATACGTAAACTTTCATATTTTTTTACTGATATTTAACTTTTATAAATTAAATTCAATTAGGTGCTAAATAGTTTTTAAAAAATTAAAATAAGATTAATTTGGTTAAACTAATGTGTGAATATTGTGATATTTTCGTGTAATGAACGATGATTTGTTTTTTCAGGAGCCTGTTGGTGATCGGATTAATTATAACCCGTATTTTGACAATAGCCCAGAATTTGAAACCCGTGATGCTGCTGCCGAGTGGTGTAGAAACATTGCCGTTGAGCTTGGGTTTTTCTTGACGATCACTAGTCACAAAAAGAAGTATCAACATTTGGATTGTGATCGTGGCAAGAAGAAGGAACCTCGTGATTTCTGTTCGGCAATTAGAAGAAAAACAAAGAGAAAAGCATGTGGATGTGAATTTCGGTTGTTCCTAGTCCCAAAAAACGACTACGCTTATTGGGTAGTCGAGACTAGGATTGAACATGGGTTTCATAATCACCCAATGATGTTATACCCGGAGGGCCATCGACAAATCAGCGGTCTCAGTCCCGCCGCCAAGAAGTTAGTTGTAGAACTAACTTCATCCCATGTGAAACCACGAAACATCATGAAAGCCATTGAAGGTGCATTTCCGTCTTTGAAGCCTAACATGAGGCACATCTACAATTGCAGAGATATATTGAGAAGGAAGAGATCAGAAGGCAGAAATGCAGCCCAACAGTTTCCTCATCAGGTTGTTGAAAGCAAGTATCTTTTTTGGATTCAGTCGGACGAGATGGGTAGGGTGACACATACATTCATTGCACACCCGACGTCCGTGAATTTAGTGCGTACGTATCCGCACGTGATCCACATTGATGCAACGTACAAGACAAAAAAGTACTTGTATCCTTTGGTGGAGATTGTTGGAGTGACACCAACCAACAAGAATTTTCTTGTTGCATGGGCATTGTTGCAACATGAGGATGCTCAGAGCTATCGCTGGATGTTGGACAGACTGAAGAACCTCATTGGCAGTGTGGCTCCGAATGCCATTGTCACTGATCGAGATCTGGCTTTGTGCAAATATATCTCGGAGGTTTTTCCCACATCTGCACATCTACTTTGCACGTGGCATATCAATCATGATGATGTGGAGGCATGGGTAGCAAGGAAATGTGGTGGGAAAAGCAAGATCGGAATTAGGTTCGGACGAGGAAGTTGGGCTAGGGTGATGAAATCTAAAACCGATGCTGAATATGAAATAAATGTAGCCAACATGATGGAGGAGTGGGGTACTGTTGGGAATACCACATCCATTGATTTTCCTACCTACATCCACGGGACTTGGCTTGTGCACAAGGAGAAGTTTGTGCAATGTTGGACTAACCGAGTAAGACACTTCGGTAACACAACCAACAACGGAGTCGAGAGTTCTCATTCGGCTTTGAAAGCGTGGATTGCTACTCCAACTGACGCAATCGACACATTGTTTATGCAAGTTGATGCTTTTGTTTTAGGGCAGTTGAAAGAGATAAGAAACTCATTGGAAGCATCACGCCGTACTCATGGGACTGAATTTGATCCGCCACCATATAGTGCCTTGAACGGTGTTTGTTCTCAATATTGTTTGGAGCTAATTCAGAGAGAGCTTGGAAGAATAGTTGAGCTTGACTGGGACTGGAGTAGATGCGGATGTGTTGTTGAGACTAGGGGTGTGCAGAAAAGGACCGGGACCGGAATGGACCGGACCGGTCCGGACCGGTCCGGTCCCCGGTCCTCAAAAATTAAAGATTCCGGGTTTCCGGTCCGGTCCGGGAAAAAACCGGAATTTTCCGGTCCGTTAATTTGTTTAAAAAAAAATCAGTGACTCCTTGTGACCTTGTATGATACCCTGCCCAAGTCTCAGCCCAACACAAAACAAACCCTAAACCAGTAAAACTCCTCTTCTCCTTCAATCTCTCAGCCCCCTTTCCTCTTCTCTCTCCTAAACCCCCTTCATTCTCTCAAGTCTCAGCCCAAGTGTCGACGGCTGACGCGAGATGACCACCGGCCACCGCACGCGCGACGACCACCGACCACCGCACGCGAGACGACCACCGGCCACCGCAACCACCGGTACCGCACGCGAGACGATGACTGACGCGCACGCGAGGCGATTTTAAGGTAAATTTCTTCATTCTCTTTTTTATTTTTTGAATTCTTTTGAAATTTCTAGATATGAATTCATGTGATTTGCAATTTTATTATGTTTTAATTTCAATTTTCGAATGCTTGTTTTCATGAATTTCGAATTATTATCTTGCAATTCATGTTAATTTCGAATTCATTCATGTTAATTTCGAATGAGCGAGGGATATAAGTATATAACAATGTCATAAGCTTTAAAAGATTATGGAAAAAATAGTACTACTGGGCACTGGCTTCCCTCAAGTTGACATCATTTTTGGCAGGAATACTAGCACTAGGTCCACATGTTGAACTACCTTTGAAGGTTTCAAATTCATGAGATACTGCATGTCTGCATCCAACTATCCAAGCATATATTGGAGTTGTAATTGAGCTAGTTTTGTGACTTTCTCATTAATCAACAACGTTTTCTTTTGATGTCTCTTAGTAGTAGTACAAAACTTGTTAGTTGAGCATTAATATTGTGGGGTTTGATTATGTGATTCACCATGTATGACTACACTCTACACATACATTCTTACATTCTTAGAGGTGATAAGAAATGCTAGTATTTTGTTTATGAACTATCTAACACTTACAAAATGATAATGAATACTTGGATTAGAATTTAATACTTAAAAGGTGATTTTTTTTTTCCAGATAGATTAATGTTAATGTTCTTGAACATACATTAACTTTCTCAAGAGGTCAACAACGGATTCACATTCTTGCAATGTAAGATTTATTCATATTCTATATATTGTGTTATAGTTTATATATGTAAGTTATTTTGATCTTTACTTATTGCTTATGCTATATTGTAGATGGAGAGCTCCCAATCCAAAAGGCAACCCGTCTATTCTTCGGATCAAACTGCACAAATATTATCAGATGCAGCTACCAACACGGATATGGAAGAATTGCGCAAGTCCTTACCTCCACAGAAGAACCTAAAAGAAGGGAGGCAATACTTGGTTAGAACAAAGAGTAAGAGGAAAGCAACTTATTGGGAGCATTTCATCGAGTTCTTAGAAGATGGAAAACTACGAGCTGAATGTAAGTATTGTGAAAAAACTTTTGCTGCTGATGGTAATCTTAATGGATCAAAGAATGTTAAGAATCATTGTGAAAGATGTCTTGGTAATCCTGTTAATAAAGAGAAGGGTAAAGGAAAGCAAAGTGAGCTATTTTTTCAATCTGGGGAAGGAGATAAAGATAATGAGGATGGAAAATTGAAGTATGGGACTGTAAATGTGAAAGATGTTAGGGAAGCATTAATTCATATGATTATTGTTGATGAGCTTCCATTTAAGCATGTGGAAAAAGCTGGTTTTAAGCATTTTGTGCAAGTTGCTTGTCCTAGATTTCACATTCCATCTCGTACTACTATTGCTCGTGATTGTTTGCAACTGTACTTTAGTGAAAAGGCAAAGTTGAAAGAAACTTTAAGGAGTTGTCAAAGAATTTGTGTGACAACTGATACTTGGACATCAATTCAAAGAATTAACTATATGTGTCTCACGTTCACTTCATTGATAATGATTGGAAATTGAATAAAAAGATAATAAATTTTTGTCCAATTTCTAGTCATAAAGGTGAGGCCATTGGTAAAGTTGTTGAGGCATGCTTGGAATATTGGGGTATTGAGGATAAGCTTTTTACCGTTACAGTTGATAATGCTAGCTCTAATGACCTTGCTTGTGCTCATTTGAAAAGAATGGTTCAACGAACTGGTTGTGTTAGTGGTGGAAAATTTCTTCATGTTAGATGCATTGCTCATATTATTAATATTATTGTTTGGGATGGCATTAGAGAGCATGGTGTATGCATTGATAGGGTTAGAAATGCTTGTGAAGTATGTTAAAAATTCCCCTGTAAGAATACTTAGGTTTAAAGAACTTATTTCAAAGGCAAATATTCAAAGCAAGTCTTCTTTGTCATTTGATGTCCCCACTCGATGGAACTCAACCTACACAATGTTAGATACGGCTTTGAAATTTCAACGTGTCTTTAGTGGGATATCTCTTCCTGATGGGGAGGGTGTGAAGGATAATGAAAGGCCTCCAGAATGTGATGATTGGAAAAAAGTAGAGAGATTGGTAGTGTTTTTGAAGGGATTTTACCTTTTAACTCGTCGTATTTCGGGTTCTCTTTATGTGACGAGTAATAAAGGTTTATTTGAGATTGCTGCCATTTATGATATGTTAAACAAATGGGTAAAACATTCTGATTTGGATTTCCAAGCCATGGGCCTTGCAATGAAAGCAAAATATGATAAATATTGGGGAAATGTGGATAAAATGAATATGTTTATCTATATTGTTGTGATTCTTGATCCTCACTCCAAGTTGGTGGTTGTTGAATTGACACTTTGTGATATGTATGGAAAAGAAAAGGGCTTGGAGCTTACTAATCAAGTGAAAGAATATGCTTATACTTTATTTGATGAGTATAGAAGTATGTATTCTTCTTCTATTCCTCAAAGTGGACAAAGTGGGGATTCTATGTCAATTGATGTGGATGATGATGATGATGATAACATAGGAGGGGGAGTCAATTATATGAGAAGTCTCATAGATAGAGCAAAGAGGTTGAAAGGATCGAGTGGATATGTGAGGAGTGAGTTTGAAAGATATTTAAATGAACAACTAGGTAGTGAGGAAGAAGATTTGGATACACTATCTTGGTGGGCTCGTAATGGGCACCGTTATCCAATTGTCTCACGTATGGCTCGTGACACTCTAGCCATCCCTTTGTCCACCGTTGCATCGGAATCCACTTTTAGTGCGGGAGGTCGTCATCTTGATCCATTTAGGAGCTCCTTGACTCCAAAGGTAATACATTTTATTCATGAAAAACAAGTTACTTTATCTTTTTTTATTGTTTGGATGTGTTATAATTTTATTTCATTTTTTTTGTAAGATGGTTCAAGCTCTAATTTGTACACAAGATTGGCTTAGATCAAAGGGAATGTCGGGAGTTGATGTGGAGGAAAATATAAAGGAGTTGGAGGAAATTGAGAAAGGTAATGTTATTTTATTTTTTCTTACTTCCATTTTTTCATCTCTTAATTTTTGGTTTTAACTATTAATCAATTGTTTTTTCCCATGACTAAATCTAGATATGCAATGTGATGATTTGGACGATGATGTCGTTTTTGTGGACTCCTTTGTATGATCGAAATTGGAGGAAGAAGAAAGTCTTGAAGATTTGTAATTGCCAAGTTATTTTGAATATATTATGTAGTTTATTAAGTTTGTATTGCCTTAACTTAAAAACTTGGACTTTTAAAGTGTTTTTTTTAAGTGATGACATTTAAATTTAATTATTATGTATTAAGTTAAATTGTTGAGGATTTGAGGTTACAAATTGGTGTATTGAACTTATTATTAAGTTTTGGACAATGGCGCGTACAAACAGCTCAAAGCCCAAAGGTTATGAATATTTTGTCAAAATTCAAAATCGCAAAAAAAAAAAAAAAACAGGTCCATTCCGGTCCAAAACCGGACCGGACCGGAATTTTCAGGTCCGGTCCGGTCTGGACCGGAATTATTCCGGTCCGGTCCCTGGTCCGAAAATTTTTGGGATTCCGGTCCCGGTCCATTCCGGTCCCGGTCCGGTCCGGTCCGGTTTTGGACCGGTGCACACCCCTAGTTGAGACTACGCATGGTATTCCATGTGCTTGCCATACGTTTTTCTCCTTGCAAGCAGACCTTCTCCTATACACTCAGGAGGTTGATTCATTTTGGTGGAGACTAGCCATTAGTGATGGGATATATTCGGCTGAGATACTATCGGAGTGTGATCGGGACCGTCGGTTCTTCGATTCATTAGTGAACGAGGTACAGGCTACGGATCTTGCAGTCATGAGATCTATTTCTCGGCTACTCTATTCAGAACTCCACCCCGAACGTTGTTCCTTTGAGGAGCCTGATGTTAACATGACGAGTAAGGGTCGTTCTAAGTTGAACAAGGGCATGCGACGGGAAAAAAGTGGGTGGGAGCACATTATGGGCAAATCTTCTAAGGGTAAAGGCAAATCATCTGGGTCGGCCCCTGGTAATACTATATTTATTTATATACTTTTATTGTTTGTTTCGTATAATTGTACACATTTAATTAAATTGATGTATAATAACTTTGCAGGGTGGAGATTCGATATGGAAAATTTTCCATACTTTCATAAACTTCCATTAGCCATCCAACACCACGTAGAAGGCTGTCATGATGTAGTTGCCGATGGTAATTGTGGTTTTCTATGCGTAGCAGATGCTTTTTGTTCCGGCCAAGAAAATTGGGACATTGTACGCCGATCAGTAGTGAGTGAGTTGCATCAAAATGGTCGTCCATTTCATTGGGTATATGGTCGGGACCTCAAAGAGGCAATTAGGCGTGTTCGATGGGAAGGTAAAGGTTGTGGGGAGGAACATTACATGGAGGCCATTGCAGACTTGTACCCCATTGCGAACCACTACAGATGCACGATCTTTTTTTTCGCTCTTAATGGTCGTATTGATATGTCGGCTACAATTTTTCCACTTGATGTTGGGGGCATGAACGCTTTGCCACAAAGGGAGTTAGCCATAGCTCATCTAGGTCATCCGGTCCCTACTATTCCTCAACAGTGGTTTCGAGTTGCTTCTCAAGTTGTTCGTCCTTGGGCAAGTCATTATTCAGCAAGGATCAAACAGTGGGATGATTCATCTACCTCAACAACCCCAACAACTACTTCTTAGTTTTACCTCTTGCTAGTTGTACTTATGAACTTATGGTAGATGCGAATGTGTTAATTTATGAACTGATTGTGTTAATTTATGAACTAATTGTGTTAATTTATGAACTAAATCACAATATAACTAATTAAATATGTAATTACTCATAATTAACAAGCATTAAAGTGTTATGAATTAAAAAGCATACATAAACATCGAGTTCAAATAAATAAAACCATTAGGAATAGCTAAAAGTGTTCAATATAAATAAAACCATTAGGAATAGCTAAAAGTTTTTTAACATAAATAAAATCCGCTACTCGTTCTCTTCATTCGTCTTGTGTAACACTTTGTTCCAATCCTCAATGAGCTGCTCAACATTCCCACATGCATCTTTTGCATCATCCCATTCATATTCGTCCCGATGTTGCATGAATGGACGAGTTGCATTTATCCACCTATTCATCCACTGTCGCATAATAAAATAGTGGGTCGTCAATATATTTTTAATTTTGGTACATTAATACAAATTATGAATCCATTAAAATACATTTACCTGCTCGGTTGCGGTACGATCTGGTATGGGTCGAGCACTACTACCTCCATCATTCAACAAATATGGATGTGAATGTCGTTGATACCAAGACAAGTAGTCAGTGGCGCAAGTCGCCGGTTCATAACCCTTCTCAAACATCTCAATGTTTACACAATTACCTGTTTGTAAACAAAATAACAATTGTTTAATAATAAAATATTAATATTATATTAATATAATAGCAATAATAATAAACAATATATTAATATTATATTAATATAATAACAATAATAATAAACATAATATTAATATTATATTAATATAATTACCTGTCGGGAACGAGAACCAGCCCGATTCACAATGGACAGCAGAAGATTTCACTGAATACTTTCCCTTGCTAGGCCTAGATGCAGACTCTGGAGCAATAATATAAACGGGTACAGTCTGCATACGGCCTAACTGCCGCAAACATCGATCAGGCATATAGGGCTCGATAACTCCCCGGTAACGAATGGTGCCCCTATATAATGTTCTCAGAATAGTGTTCGGATCAAAATGATGACCATAAGGCAACCAATCCACCTGCAATTTTTTCAAAAAAGCGATTTTATTTAATGAAATGCAAGTAAAAAACAAACTTCTTATAATAGTACATAAATAGTCACTTACATCCTCTGCTGTCAGTGTGTCTTACTGTCTCCTGATAGAACAAAGACGGTCATGAGACCTCAGCTCTGGGTACGCAGTCCAACTCTACGCTCGTGGAGCTTCCCCACCAATAATATGTTGTGCGCGTGGCCTGAAGCATGGAAAATACTCATAAATCCATGCCTGGATTAAAGTCAAACATCCGCTAATCCCGACTGTGGAGGTCCGACTAGCCTCACCCAACTAACAATACAAGTACGCAAGTGTAGCCGACCCCCAGGAGAACGTGTGAACGATATCTGGAGACCTGGCCTCAACAATGTCAAAGGGTCTCAACCTCGATCCACTCTTATCTAGGAACAAACAGCACCCTAGAATCAACCATATAATACATGTCAGTTGTTTCTCCAATGGAGCAGGTGTCTCCCCATCTGATAGAATATCAGCAACCCCTTGTGCAGCAATAGCACCATTTTCCCAAAATGGACTCCCGAGCTCTGCAACTGTCCTACCGATCGAGTCTGCAACCAAACCCCTAAGAGCACCACTTGGAGTGGTGTCATTGACCGTGCACCCCTCAACTGGAATATGCAATATATGCCACACATCATGCATCATGATCGTCATCTCCCCAAACGGTAGGTTAAAAGAACTCGTATCAGGCTGCCACCGCTCGACAAATGCTGAAATCAAGGGCGCATCAATGTACGTGAACATAGTAAAGGGGATATGGTACAGGGACGTTCTACGAAGACGATCATGTATCGATGGAGGCAACGCCCTAGCCCACGACCTCAAACGTGCGCAAATCCTCTCTCGTGTCTGACACTTCAGGAGAATTCTATCCCCCCTCCCTCCCAGATCTCCATAGCTACATGTCCACCAAAACTAGGGATAACAGACCCAACAATAGGTCCTCCTGTAACTGGACCTGTGACCTTCCAGCTAAGGTCATCGGCATCCTTCCCCTTCCCCTTTCGACTCTCAACAGTCGATGAACTCCCCTCGCCGCGTATAAACCGCCCACCCCTACCCTTACGGACATTCCAACGATCACCGGCTGTAGGGTCTGGATCTCTCTCAAATTCTCGCATAAATGCATCCTGAACATCATCATCATAAAGAACATCAGAACCCGCCTCATATGTACCCCGGTCATCCTCCCCCTCATCCATCTCCTGATGCTCCCTTGCATCATACGATCCACCAACCCCTCATCGTGTAACTCAAGCTGACGTCGCGGACCAGTCGGGTTCATCCGCGCCCTCCTAACTGAAGCGGAAACACCACGTGAGTGGGGATGTCGCGGACCTGAATCCTCGTTGTGCACGCGAAACCCGGGAAGTGTCTTCCCGGTAAATTGTCGAAACCCAGATGGCTATTCATCAACAAATACGTAAAAATAAAAAAATCATAAATCAATATATTAACCATACAACAATAATTATTAATAATCAAAACATACTATTTATAATTTTCTACAACCTATAATAATAATTATTTATAATCAAAACATACTATTTATAATTTTCTACAACCTACAATAATAATTATTTATAATCAAAACTTACTATTTCTAATTTTCTACAACCTACAATAATAATTATAATTAAATGAAAGCATACTAAATAATATTTTACGAATTATTTTTATAAAATATTCCAAAAAAATTATCAATTACATTTCATGAATTAATAAAATAATAACATTTTAAATATGAAAATATAACGTAAATAAAAAAATTAATAATAACAGAAATTTAAAGAAAACAAAAAATAAAGTCGTAGTTGCTTCCAAAGAAGCAACGCTTGGCCTGGCAGTTGCTTCCATGGAAGCAACGTGTGGCCAGGAAGTTGCTTACATGGAAGCAACGTTTGGCCAAGAAGTTACTTCCATGGAAGCAACTGCCCTGACAGACGTTCAAGCTATTTTTTTTAAAAAAAAAATTACATGCGATGCTGCTGCCTCTGCTGCCGCCATCTCCGCTGCTGCCGCCGCCTCCTCTACAGCTTCTTGCCGGCGTCTTGCCTCTGTAGCCCTGAAGATTGCCTCCTCCGTTTGACGCCTGAGAACAATCTTCTTCCGTGGCCTTGGATTTTTCGACGGGTTGCCTGACATTTTTTTGGGTTTAGGTGGTGGTGGTGGTGGTTCTTTTTGTGTGAAGAAGGATGAGAGTGAGAGTGATGATTCTGATGAAGAATGGTGAAGATGAGAGAGAAGATGGTAGGTGGGAGAAGTTAAAAGGTGGAGTAAACATCCAAAAATTAAAGTAAGGGCATAATGGTATAATCATATAGTGGTGGGGCGATTTTAAGTAATTTGGGGGCGATATTTAACAATCCCCAAAGATTGTCATCCTTGTCCTTAGACGATCGTGAATCTTTCCAAAATGTAGCTAAGTACAAAGTGAGACCCATCCTGACTTTTGGACGGTCTTCAAACTTGGACGAGTCTTGGCCCAAGAAGGAAAGCGGCCAATATATTGCGATTTATGGACGAGCCACGCTTTAGCCGGCTTTCTTGAGGGAGCAACACTCGTCTTGAAGTAACGAACCCTTACTAGGGCTTTTATTGCTTAGGCCATCCTGGCCTTTGGACGACTTTGACTTCCCTGAAAAGAGGCCACGGATAACTGTGGTTCGTCCTATAGACTTGACTCGTCCTAGTAAATTTCATGATGTATAGCGTTATCCCCCCCTTCTTGGGCTTAGCTCATCCTTGTATTATGGACGAGCCATGCACCAAGAAGGAGAACGGTCAACATTGACCAAGCCTACTGAAATTGTTTCGGACGAGCCTTAGATTTTTGGACGACCCATGCTTTGGCCGGCTTCCTTGAGGGAGCAACACTCGTCATGAAGTAGTGATCCCTTACTAGGGTCTTTACTACTTAGCTGACCGTGTATTTGAAAGTAAGTATCCTTTACTAAGGGCTTATTTCAGGTCAGCTTTCTCTTAGAGACTTTGACGTTTCTCTTACTAGAGATTTTTGTCAATTTGTTGACCATATATGTGTTTTAACCTTTAGGTTGTTACACTTTGGCCGGTCTCTTTGAGGGAGTGATGTTCGGCAGAGAAGTGAGCATTCTTGACGCTCTATTGCTCTTAGTAATTTTGTCCAAATTACTGTCACTTTTAGACTAATAACTGATTTAATGCCCCAAAGTGAACCAACTTGGTAAAAAATAAACAAAGGCGAGAAGAAAGTAGGAATTGTATTATATGAATTTTGCTTGACTAAAGGCCAAGATACATGTATACAATTCTTTTTCTCTTGCTTGTGCCGTGGCACTTTGGAGTGATTACAAACTACTGGCCAATTTCTTGGCGATTAACTGAGTCAGACGTGGTACTTCTTCAAAGTATCTAAGTTCCAAGTGCGTTGTATTGGTCGTCCATCCAGATCTTAGAGACGAAAAGTTCCGCTTCGCACCTCTTGGACAATCAGATAGGGTCCTTCCCAATTTGGTGTTAATTTCCCCAGCTCCTTAGCTCGTCCAACTGCCTCCATCTTCCATAGAACCAGGTCCCCCACCTTGAGTGGTCGTCTAGCGACTCTCTTGTTAAAGTCCCGAGCCATTCGCAGCTTGTACAATTGCATTCTTAGCAAGGCATTGCCCCTGACTTCTGGTACTTGATCCAAAGCCGTGCGCAATGCAGCCCAGTTGGCATCTTCTGTGTACAGCATGACTCGCAGGGTGGGTTCTTCAATCTCAATGGGCAAGACGGCCTCAGTGCCATAAACTAACATAAAGGGTGTCTCCCCTGTAGAGTTTTTGACGGTGGTTCTGATGGACCATAATACCAGCTGTAGTTCTTCAACCCACTGTCCCTTAGCATTATCCAACTTCCTTTTGATTCCATTGGATAGAATCTTGTTGAAGGACTCAACTTGCCCATTGGCTTGTGGGTGGGCGGCTGCAGCGAAGTGGGCTTTGATTTCCCTTTCTGCCAACTAATCTTTCAGCTTAGGTGTTTCAAACTGTGGACCATTATCGAAGACGATGGACTGCGGCATGCCAAAACGAGTTATAATGCTCTTCCAAATAAAGCCTTTGACGTCATTCGTTGTTATACCCCGCATGGCTTCAGCCTCTATCCATTTAGTAAAGTAGTCCACAGCGACGATTACAAACTTCTTTTGCCCAGCGGCCACAGGGAAAGGTCTTAGGATATCCATGCCCCAATTGGCAAAAGGCAGAGGGAACAAGATAGGAGTTAAGTAGTTGGACGGAATCTGATGCAGATTTCCGTGCTTCTGACAATTGTCGCACTTCTTTGCATAGACGAGAGCATCTTCCTTTAAGGTAGGCCAGTAATACCCCGTCCTTAAAGCCTTTTCTCCCAAAGCTCTTCCCCCAATGTGAGATGCACAAGCTCCTTCATGGAGTTCCTTCAGAACCTCCAGACCATCTTCCCTGGTGATGCACTTGAGAAGAGGACGATTGAAGGACTTCTTGTAAAGGGTATCATCCCACAGTTCAAACCATTTGTCTCGAGCTTTCACATACTTAGCCTCAACAGGGTCTGAAGGCAGCCGTCCTGTCTTCTTGTATTCTATTATAGGATCCATCCAAACTGCCCCTCGGCTAAGAAACATGATTTGTTCTTGGTCAATGCTCTTTTTTGGTTTAACTTCCCAAAACACTGTTCTTGGCGCATCACCTTCAGCCGAGCTGGCCAATTTTGAGAGAGCGTCTGCTTGATGATTTTCTAACCTTAATATTTGGTCGAGAACAAATCGTTTCAAAGGCTCAATCTCATCCTTGATCAGACGCATATATTTGCCCATTGATGCTTCTTTACATTCAAAGTCTTCATTGACTTGACTCACGACCAAGAGAGAGTCCGATTTGGCCTCAATCTCCCGAGTTCCAGCCGCCTTACACATTTTGATCCCAGACAGGAGTGCTTCATATTCAGCCACGTTATTGGACGCTTGGAATTGGAACCTTAGCGCATATTCGAACTTATCTCCTTCTGGAGACTGACAAATGAGTTCTGCCCCACATCCGTTGACAGTGGACGATCCATCAACCATGAGCCTCCAATGCTTCCTTCCTTCAGCTGGATCAAGTATTGGTTCTATAGTTGGCCGAGTAAGCTCAACTATAAAATCTGCTAAAGCTTTCCCCTTAATGGATTTCCTTGGTTCAAATGATATATCGAACATGTTAAGCTCAACAGCCCATTTTAACATCCGTCCGGCGGCTTCCATCTTTTGCAAAACTTGCTTCAAGGGTTGGTTAGTGTAGACGAGTATACTGTGAGCCAAGAAATAGGGACTTAGCTTTCTGCTAGCCATGACGAGGGCCAATCCAAACTTCTCGACTGGAGTGTACCTATTTTCCGCATCTTTGAGCACATGACTCACAAAGTATATTGGAACTTGCACGGACTCTCTTTCAGCCAGCAGAACAGCACTCACAGCCTGAGTGGACACAGCCTGGTATACAAACAGTTTCTCCCCCTCGACTGGACTGACCAACCTAGGCAGCTGACGAAGGTGATTTTTGACTTGCTGAAGCGCTTGCTCAGCTTCTGCTGTCCACTCAAACTTGGCCTTCTTCTTGATAGTAGCGAAAAAGTGATGGCACTTGTCGCCCGACTTAGACAAGAAACGTCCAAGGGCAGCCAAGCAACCCATCAATCGCTGAACTTACTTTATCTTAGACGGGGATTTCATGTCTAGAATAGCTTGGATCTTTTCAGGGTTGGCTTCTATTCTTCTTTGATCTATTAAGAAGCCTAGGAACTTCCCCGACAAGACTCCAAAGACACATTTGCTGGGGTTCAATCTTAGCTAATATTTTCTGAGAGTTTCGAAAGTTTCTCTCAAATCATCAACATGATCTTCCTCTTGCCGACTCTTGACTATCATATCATCAATATATGCTTCCATGTTCCTTCCCAACTGTGGCTGAAAGACAGTGTTAATCAGTCTTTGAAAGGTGGTCGGTGCATTACGGAGGCCAAAAGGCATCCTCAGCAAGCCATACAGCCCTTTCTCAGTAATGAAGGACGTTTTGTCTTGATCCTCTGACCACATGGGGATTTGATGAAAGTCTGAATATGCGTCCATGAAGCTTAACAAAGCATGGCCGGCTGTGGAGTCCACCAGTCGATCCAACTTAGGCAAGGGGAAACTGGCCTTGGGACAAGCCTTGTTGAGATCGGTGTAGTCCACACACATCCTCCAAGTGTCATTAGGCTTTGGCACCATGACTACATTCGCTACCCATTCGGGATAATAAGTCTCTCTGATGAATTTTGATTCCAACAACTTCTGAACTTCCTGGTCGACCGCCTGGTTCCTAGCTGGTCCTAAATGCCTTTTCTTCTGACGAACAGGTTTTAAACTTGGATCGACATTCAGCCGGTGGACGGCTATCTCTGGATCAATTCCAGGCATTTCTTCAACACAATAAGCAAAAACATCTTGAAATTCTTTCAGCAAGCTGATTAAGAGGCTCCTCAATTCAGGAGAGAGGGAAGACCCAATCTTCAAGGTTCTTTCTGGACGAGCCTCGTCCAAACAGACATCTTTTGGGACTTCCACCGGCTTTGGACGTTCTAATCCCAGCCCCATAATGGTCATTACTTCTTCAGACGAGGGTGGCTCTTCCTTGACGGGCTCATACTTCCTTTTCTTGCTGGGGAGATGTTCAGACGTTTTCCTTGAGGGAGCAACCGGCGTCTGAGGTCTCTCAATTGCCGTTCTCAGTGAGGCCACTTGGTCCTTTACAGTTTCGGACGCCTTCCTTTCTCCAGCAACCTTCGTCTTATCTTTCCCAAATCCAGACGGGCTCCTTCCTCCAGCGATCTTCGTCTGGTCTTCATTATCTGCTTTCCATGACGACGGCTTGAGGGTTGTTAGGTAACATTCCCTAGCCGCCTGCTGACAAGGAGCCAATTTTGCCACCATCACATTCAAATTTCATAAGCATCAAGTGAGTTACTATTACAGCTTTAACATGATTGCTGTCAAATCTCGGACAACCAAGAACTTGATAAACAAAGTCCGTGAAGCGTCCTTCTCTCCAACTCGGACGGACAACGTGACTGTTCCCATGGGATGGATGACTCCTCCCCCAAACCCTATGATGGGATGATGGACGGGGACCAAGTTCTTCTCATCAAACTTCAATCTAGACAAGCAATCTGCGCTAATGATGTCTGTCGAGCTTCCGGTGTCAATCAAAATTCTTCTTACTCTTAAATTTGCTATCTTCATTTCTACAACCAAAGGGTCATCATGGGGAGTCCTCAGCTTCCCCCGATCTTGCTCACTAACCACCACCTTTGGGAAGGGCTTAGCCTTTGTCTGATCTGTTAGCAAGACTTGGTCGAGCTCCCTGAGGTAGTTTTTGTGCCCTCTATTGGTTGGTCCTCCAGCGGCAAACCCTCCTGAAATAACGAGGACGACATCCTCGTCCGTGCTTTCACTCTCTTTCTTCTTGGTCTGCCGATCGTCCTTCCTCTGAAACTTCCTTCCCCCTTGAGGCAAATAGGAGTTCATCTTTCCTTTTCGAGCTAGATCCTCCAAAGCCCTCTTAAGGTGCTTACATTCATTGGTCTCATGACCGCAGTCCTTGTGAAAATGACAGTATTTGCTCTTGTCTCTGTTTCTGTAAGGAGTCTTCATTTCAGCCGGAGCCTTCAGCTCATATTGGTCCTTTATCTCCACAAGAATGGAGTATTGGTCCTTGCTGAATTCAATATGGTTGGCTGAAGGCTCAGATTCCTTTCTCTTGCTTCTTCTGGACGAAGTAGTGGTTGAGGTAATTGCCCAAGTCTCGGCCTTTTTGGGGTTGCTCTTTTTTGGCTGAGCAACCTCTTCAGGCTTCTTGGACTTGGGGTGCTTTGCCTCAGCACATACTTCAGTGGCGTGTATAAATGCTTCGGCTTCCCTTAAAGCCTCGGCAAGAGTGGTGATTTTCTTCTTAACAAGATCGAACTTAAAACTTCCTGACCTTAGTCCCCTGATAAAGGCGTCAAAGGCCACCCCTGCATTGAGATCTTGAATCTGAAGGGCTTTTAGATTGAATCTCTTAACAAAAGTTCTAAGAGCTTCTTTAGGTCCTTGGACGACCTTACCCAAGTGCATGCTTGTTTTTTGCTCTTGCTTATTGGCAACAAAGTGACTAGTAAATAAGAAATTGAGTTCAGTAAAATTGTTGACTGAATTGGGTGGAAGATTGTTAAACCACTTCTGAGCTACTCCCTTCAGAGTTGCAGGGAAGTTCTTACACCAAGTAGCATCATCTACTCCTTGGACGTACCTCTGATGTTTGTAAGTGGATATGTGATCGTCTGGATATGTTGTTCCATCAAAAGGTTCTATAGTAGGGAGTTTAACCTTTGGGAAGGGGGGCGCCTCCATGATCCTGGCCGAGAATGGAGTGGGCCAGTTAATCCGGAGGGCTCCCAACTGTCCCTCAATGGGTATGAACTCCTTACGATATTCCTTTAACACAGGATCAGATGAAGCGTTTGCAGGAGCTGGACGTTTATAAACTATGGGCTGAACCACCGTCCTCTCTTGTCTTGGACGGACAAGAGAGAGACTTAAACTTCATCCTTCCGTTCTGGTCGGCAACCTCAAACGAGGGTCCCTCAAGTATGGTGGAGACCCTGTCGCTGACCGATGTAATGCAGCAGCTTTCTTTGCCTCTAGATATTCCCTGGCATCTGTTTCCATTCGATGTCCGCTTGGACGAACATGATCCTGGGTCCTAACCACCAGGTTCCAGTCCATCTTCCTTCGCTGTTCACTGCCTTCTGGCTGCTTTCCTCTGGCCGTCCTCCTAGAGGGTTCCTGACGAACAGGTCGACTAGGACCCGGACGATTTTCTTGGGAACGTCCCCTAAGAGGAGCAAGATTGTTAGCGGCTGGCTCAGGGTTAATATGGAAAAACAGCATGTTGCTCTTGATCTGTTCCTGGACGACTGCTGCCATCTTTGTCTGGAAGTCATTCAAAGCGTTCTCTAGATGGGCAGCAGTCACCAGACGTTCAAGGTTCTCTTGAATGACAGGTTGCTGGCTTGGCCCAGGGACATTGATGATGGACGAGGGTCTATCCCTTCCTCGAGGCGGTCTCTCATGATCTACTTCAATTTCTGGCCACGTTGGACGATTGACAATCAGTCATCGTTGCGTCTCCCCACAGACGGCGCCAAATGTTTAGTATGCTTGTCCAACAAGTAAGCTACAGGTTGAGCCTTCTTATCTAGCAAGTAAACTAGTATCCCTTAGATGTTCTTCACTTGGAGACTTGTGCAACAATGTCTGACTTGGTCCTGTCCGAGCCTGAGCTTCGTTCCCGAAGCTGCAAAAAGAGACCCACCCGGGAGGTTTGGGTGGTGGTTCCCCCTCCGAAGCTTAAGTAAGATATCAGGAGTTGTAAGGAGAGAAGTAGAGATAGAGAGAGAAAGTGAGGGAGTATTTCTTCAGAGTAAGTTTACACTGTTTGCATTGAATGATCTTTCTCCTGATTTTAGGGGTATTTATAGTGATTGTAGTATGACAGCTATCCTTAAAAATTGCCCTAGAATAGTGGCATCTGATTGGCTAAGCAATCAGATCATGACACTTGGCAGGCCAGGATTTGTGAGAGTTTATTAACCAATCACTTGCAGCCACCTTCAAGGAGCTGGGCTCTGACTAACTTTTGGGCCAGAAAGGGAAGCCTTTTCTCCCAACTGGATACAACCCAACATTTAAATCTTTTTTCCTTTATTTATTATAAGAGGACACGTGTACGTCCCTGATGGACCCAAGTGTCTATAAAGAAGCCTTAGATATTTTAGGCTACAACACCACCACTCCAATACCACTACTCTTGTTAACAATGTAGTCAAGAAAAGGAAAAGTCATGCTCATCAATTTTAGAACTTCATTGCTCAACTTAGTTTAGTAACAACTAATTTTTTATACTCTACTTTTGATAAAACTGTAATCATAAAATAAAAGCAACTAAATTTATTACCAAGCTGTAAAAAAATATAATCATAAATTCTCTTTATTTACAGATACATATAGCTTGAATAGATCCATTAAGAAAATGAAAATGAAAATTATTAATATTTTTCAACTAACTAGCTAACTTCATTTTTTTCACAAACCATAATCAACAATAATATCTTCTAATTCACGATACAACTTATAATGTAATGAATCCGTGAAAATTGAAACAACCATTTTTAGATAAATAAAGTCAATTCATTTTAAAATTGGTTTACTCATCTGTTGGATAACCAATTTTGTGCTAACAATGATTAAAAATTAACGACTATTTTTATAATACTTTTGATAAGATTGTATTCATAAACTAAAGCAACTAAATTTATTTCCAAACTATACGAAGTAGAATCATAATTTACTTGATTTATCACATATTCAATATAATGTTACTTGCAATGGCCTTGACTCTCCACTCAACAACCTTCAACACATTCAAATACAAAACAACCTTTGAGTCCTCAACATAACTTCAAACATTCAAGCATCAAACTTGTGACAATTCCAAGAGATCTTTTAGGTGAAGGTAAGTTTTAAAGTTCAAGTTCAAATGTTCAATCAATTGTCTATTTTGAATTTTAATTCTCTTCACTTATATTTATATTATTTTTGATTAATTGTTTTCATTGTAATAATTTTTTTCAATGACTTCAATCATTGAGCATAATTTTCTTCTGAACCACAAGATCACTTATGACATTTCTTTGTCAATCAATATTACCATCATTCAACCAGTGGAAACTGCATATTTTTTTTCCTAGTTTATGGATTCTAGAATTAACAACCAAGAAATTTTTACCAGTGTAGACAGCATAATCGTGTCTCCCATTTAAGCTTACTTATGATGGCCACTACCCCGCTCCAATTGGTCGGATCGAGAGGAAAGAATAAAGGGCGAGTCTAAAAATAAAACCTTTTAAGTCCAAAACCATTTTCTAACTCTTTTTATTAACCCATTCCCAAAAACCTTTTTATAAATATTTTTATAAAAGCCCACTTTCTAAAACGTTTTAAAATAACTTTTTAAAATAGCCCATTTTCAAAAACCTTTTAAAAATAGTTTTATGAAAGCCCATTTTATAAAACCCATTTTCTAGCCCAATTTAATTAATAGAATTAATTAATTTTATTAATTAGTTTTATTAATAAAAGTATCTTTTATAAAAATAATCTTTTCCCAAAGTGATTTTTAAATTTCTTTTATCTAACTATCTTCTAAATTCTTTTTAATAAACATCTTTTCTAAAACCTATTATCTTTCAAAAACAACCACCCTAAACCTATATAATTCACAACTCTTCACTCTGATATTCCAAGGTTTCAATTCACGGCCAACTCAAAAAATCCTTCGAGACTCGTCACCAACAATACACAGCAACAATAAACACAACACAAAACCTCATGTACAATTCCCTCACTCACCTTCACCCTGCCTGATACCCTACAACCCTATACTACACATCGCCACATATATTCATCATATAGCAACGCACATCATCGTCACAACTTGATCACCTACACCTTTATGCGCCACATCACTCGGCATCTTCATCATCACCTGATCAAACCCTAAGTCAACGTCTAATCCTATTAAACATTATTCATTCCACAACACATCTCCACCGATTTAATACCCTGCCACACCAAGATCATTAACCCATCTTTTCTCACGCCTAATATATACATATTATCAAACACAACTCTTTTTTTAACGACTCTATTAATAATTAAATTTTCCAAGATCCGTACAAATCAACAACCCCGGACGGTGGTATAATTTCTGAGGGTCAACTAAATTAACTAACTTTATTTATTTGCTTTCTTTATTTATTTTTATTATTTTCTTGAAGTTACTAACCTTTTATTCATGATGTACGCTGTAAGTATTGTATATATTATACTAACTCCCTGCAGTATTTTATTTTTATTTATTTTTATGAACATATTATTTTTCATGCCTGAATGCAATATTTATCACCTTGTATTTATTGTTAATCAAGACCTAAATAAATATTCTAACTAATTCGAGATAACATGGACAACCCGCTTAGGAACCCATTAATATTGATTGTCTAACAACTTGTCACTAAAAAAATAGTCTTTTATGTGTTTCCCGAACCAATTTAGACTTCAAATATTTTTAGGGTGCTTAAAACATTATTTGATTATTCTTTGGCATAAAATCTGTTGTGAATCGATATTCATTAGAGGCCAGCAATGAGCAATATAGTTCCTGACTATATTGTACCCTCACCCCCGAACTCAATTTTTGGTTCCTGACCATCTATGGAGTCAAGACGGGGAAATCTACATTGGATAAGTCCCCAAGATGTCCCTTCCGTTTCAATATTCAATTAGGTTTATGATTCTTCCTTTAAAGAATTGTTGGCGACTTCAAAAACATATTTTGAATAAAACCTTAACAATGGGGTAGTCAAATAAACGCGCTCACACCGCGTGTAGGCATTAAAGGAATGAAAAATCCACGCCTATAATTTGGCGACTTCACTGGGGAGGATTTTAAAAAATTAATTTTTTAAATGAGTGGGTGAAACTTGAAAAATACGATTCATTCTCCTTTTATGCCTTTGAATAATATACCGTTTTGCATATGCATGGCTATTGTTCAGCCACCATAAGGACAATCAATCTTGCCTCATTAGCACATGTTCTATGTGTGAGGTCACCCCCGGGGGGTTTGCGCTTTGTCCTTCCAGAAAGCTTCCTGAGCGATAGTGTTGGATCTTAGTCATAAGCAAACCTACCCAACCATGGCATTGTTCTCTTGTTCTCGACTTGAGAATTGGAGTGCGTCTTACACGTGGCCACCTCTTTAGCGAGGTACGAAGCGTGGGATCAATCTCTTAGTCATGGACCCTTTTCGGCCTTTAACCTAAACCTGACCATAGTTGAATGTAGAGCTGGACTTTAGGTTGAGAATTGTGCATATTATTATCTTAATTGTGCATATTTGCGTGTTGCATGCCTTTAATTGTTATGTGTTGCTTAAATTTTTAGAACTAAAATCGCTAAACGAATTTACGTTATTGAAAATGCAAAAAGCGAGCTTTTTTATTTCTTGCGCGCCGCGCCTATTCTCTGCGTGCAGCGCCATAAATGCTTTGCGTCAAGCGCCCGATTAGGCTGCGTGTATCGCGAATCGATTGCGCTCTGCGTGTCCTATTTGCGTGCGGCGCAGGGTATTTCTCGCTTGTTGCGACTCGTCCTTGCTCAGCGCGCATCGGCCCATCGTGGAGCCTACTATGTTCGCATGTGGCACATTAGTCTAGAGTCCGTCCTTCTTTGTCCCAATTTCCATCTTCAATCTCTACCTTCTTGATTTCCTTTTTCATCTACAAAAAATAAAAAACATTTCCATCCTTTTTTGCTTTATTAAAAAAATCTATCTAAAAAATAAATATTTTCAATCTCTAATATCCTATCTATTTCGAAATTTCTATCCCCATCCTTTACTAAACTATATCTACCATCTTTTTTAAAAAAATGATCTCTCATCTTTTTTTTAAATTCATCCTCGTCTTTTTTTCAAAAATCATTCTCCTATCTTTTTCAAAATTTCATCCCATCTTCAATCTTCTATCTACTTCAAAAATTCTATCTCCACCTTTTTTTCAAAAAAAAAATCTCCATCTTTTATTTTCCTATCTCATATCTTTTTCAAAAATTCATCCTTTCATGTATATTATCCATCTTTTCATGTGTATATCATTTAGGATTCCTTTTAGCTTCCATCTTGTTGTAAAAGTCTCATCCGCTTAGGAATTCTAACTGCACTAGAAGTCCGTCTGACCCAAATGTCTAGATTCATACAGTTTCACTCCATTTAGAGTTATTAACCCCGTCTAACTCTATCCATGTTAGAAGTCTTAACCCTATCTAGGTTCACCCAATTAAGAAGTCTAGGGTCGTTAGAATTCTTGTCATCTCCGAAGTCTATAATCCATAGAAAGTCCATGCATAATAGGAGTCTAAAACCCTTAGAATTTCGTCCATCTTAGGAGTCTAAATCCATTAGAGTTCCGCCCATATTAGGAGTCTAAGCCAGCTGAATTCCATTCATTTGAGGAGTCTAGGTCCACTAGAGTTTCATGTCTAGCATCCTTGAAAGTTCGTCAAATCTAGAATTCTAACGTCATTAGAAGTCTAGGATTCTGAAGTCATTAGAATTGCATATCAATTAGGACAGTATTTATACTAGAGTCCCTCTGCATTGCATAATCCATCATTCATACACTTCATGCATAACTAGAGTTATTAGGCATTTAGAAGTCTCATTACATCCATACTTTCCATTTCATTTCATGCATTCCGCATTTAGTTGTCCCGAACTACAAGCGATCTGATTCCCTCTTTTGGGATATGTAGGCGCTCTTTACAAGTTCAAACGCATAGATTGAGTCATTCATACATGCATTAGGTCTAGGTGCATCCAAAAAGAAAAAGAGAGTCATACATACATGCATTAGGTCTAGGTGCATCTAAAAAAAATCATCATGCATATAGGATATTCAGATTCGTTCCTAGAAGCTCGACTTTTAAATGGAAATTCTTTTCAAACCTATATTTCTTCATTCCATTTCTCTCTCTCCATCATCACTCTCTATCTCTAAGTCTCCATTGATGATCCATGCAGAAGTCAAGAGACACTGAAATGGGTAATCCATTGAATACCGAACAACAAGTCGCTGAAATGGCTAGAGCCTTAGTCAAGATGTCTAGTATGATGGAAGAAATAATTATAAGGTTTGAGAAGGTCGAGTCTGGTGAATCTCCTGGATTCAACAAGAAAATGGAGAATGTCATTCATAGGGTAACTAATGCAAATTCCTATTTTGAACCTACTGATAACACCAAACTGAAGGGGAAACTTTCCGAAAAATTCTCTGCTCATTAAAGCATTTGGACTCTCTTAGATCCAATCAGCACGAAAAAATACACTTCTTCTCTTTTCGTTTAGAAAGAGACCTCCTGAAGATCGAAACAACGAAGTTGTCTCGTCACGTGACGTAGAAATCTAGACTTAGGATTTCGTTTTCTATTTCATCTCTCTTATCTGCCCAGTCTAATGTAGGATTTCCCTCTTATTGCATATACTCATCATTTTCAATTAATAAATGAGTATTTCTTTTCTAACCTTGCACTAATGAGCATCAATGGAAATCATGATTGTCGCCTTAAAAGAAATGAATTTCTAATTCTCATGACTATTCTAATAAAGGCAATGAACAACTGGCATATATAAAAGAGGCATTCCTCCCTTCACTACAACTATTCATCCATTTCAACCTAAATACATAACATCCATCCCCCTTTAACCTACCTCATGGGAAGTACACTTGACAACAATTCAATGTAAAGGGCAAGTAAAAAAAAGAGAGCAACAACACAAAAATCAAAGCAAAAGCAAAAAAAAATGATACAAAAAGTGCAAGATATGAAAAAAGAAGAAGTGTTGCAAATAAGCCCATTAAAAGTGTTGTCAAGGGTATTTCTTTCAAAACCTTTAACCTTCAACCTTCGATTCTAAACCTCCAACTTCAAATCTCTACGATAAACCTTCTTAACAACCATGCATATTGCATCCTAATAAGCCATAAAAAATAAACCAAAGCCCGCTAGGTTGAAAACCCGTACGGGCGACTTAGGCAAAAGTCAGGGCATCTTCTCATTCACTAGCCTGAACTACGAATGGTCTGATTCTGCTAAAGATACGTAGGAAACCTCACCCTGAGATCCGACCGCTTCAAACCAAACCAGCATCATTATCTACCCTTGCCAAAGATCTCTTCTAAATCAATGCTTAATTCATTGCAAATGACTCCAAAGCAAAACGCTCGGCCACCATTAAAATGCTAAGAGCTACGAATGGCCTGATTCCATCATGGATACGTAGGCAACCTATTTTGAGGCCCGGCCATTTTAATTCAAAACACATTTTTAAGACTCGCCTAGGCCCATGAGAAAAGCGCGATCTCGCAAATCATGAATTTTCAATGCTCATCCCTACCCTTAGAACTAGACTGGATTTGAACCTGCATCATTAGCCTACCTTATTGCGTGAGTCAATTCATTATGGCTCCGTCCTCTTCTTATTCTTATCCCTTGTCGTTTTCTCAACTACATTATCGCTTCTAAGCCAACCTTAGTATAACCTTTCAACACTCAGCGCTATGACCGCGCTTCATCTTTTGAGTGTTCCTTTCTTTGGCCTTTCTTGTCTTCTCACCTTAGGAACCCTATATGGAATCTTTAGTCGAAACTTCCACTAAGCATGACGAGATATCTTCAAAATCGAGCAATCAAGCTGAGTACTTCATAAACTTCATCTTACTGGGGGCTTCATCACTGTTCCACACAGAAAATCATAGGCTCCAAGTCTAAGTCTATCGTAATAAGGACTTCATTACGAGTCCATACATGACATCTTGGGTTTTAAAACCCACACTGATACGAGATTGAACCTATTTCGTGGGCTCACTTAGGCCCTTGGCATACAAAACTCGAAGCATATACAACTCAAGCGCTACAAAAGCTTGTTCTACAACGTATTTCAAATCCAACAGATCATCCTTGGGGGCTTCCCACGGCTCCTCTTTCATAGGCTCCATGTGTACCTTGATAAGGACTTCATTGCGAGTCAATACAAAAAATTGTGGGCTCCAGACCCATACGAGATCCTAACTGTTTTATGGGCTCACTTAGACCCATAACAACTACAACGCATTTCGAAACAAACATAACGTACATGGATCATCCTTGGGGGCTCCCCCTTTCTTCTCTTTCAAAAACAGTTTTCTAAACGAAAATTTGAGCTTCTAAGTGGAATCATCAAATCATATCATCTGCATTAGTGTCATATCATCCGCATTAGTGTCATATCTCTACATTTGCATTACATACCTGCATCATCCAAACAATGTGTCAAGCATTGCATCCTTCGTCCTTAGTCATAAGATTCTAGCATCAAGTCACACACACACACGTATGCACACACGATAGCATCTTTAAGTCTAGGGTACTAGAGGTCACTCTTTATATAGGTCAAGTCTTTTCTTATTCATACACTAGCACCCACATCACGGGACACATGCATGTCCCCTAATTATTTGTCTGTATATCTGTGTATTCTTTGTATTTACAGGTACCTAACATTAAACAACTCTAGACGAGTTATATGCCGCCAAGGTTTGCGGACCACTACAAATTAACAACAGATAACAAACACTATATACATGGTGCGTCCAGCGCAGCATACCATGCCAAGCGCAGGCCTGTGCGTCTGGCGCACAACCCTGTACAGCGCGCTTGGGGCTTCTTAGCCATGTGGGGCCCACACGCTCAACTTCTTATTAATTCAAATGTTCATTACGACATCGCACTGCGTCCAGCGCAGTACACCACGCCAAGCGCAGGCCTGTGCGTCTGGCGCACAGTCCGGTACAACACGCTTGGGGGCTTCTTAGCCAAGTGGAACCCACACGCTTAATTCCAAATGAATTCAAATGTTCATTACGACATCGCGCGCGATGAACCAACGAACTTTCAAAAGTCAACGAAAATACAATTTTGCCATTCTTCCAACAATACTAACTTCAAAACAACGGGCAAATCCAGTGCTAGGTCTGCTACACATTACCCTGGAGCGGGACCATAATAGCTCTATCTCGTCGTGAGCCGGACCATAATAGCTCTACACATTACCCTGGAGCGGGACCATAATAGTTCTATCCCGCCGTGAGCCGGACCATAATAACTCTACACATTACCCTGGAGCAGGACCATAATAGTTATATCCCGTCGTGAGCCGAACCATAATAGCTCTATCCCGTCGTGAGCCGGACCATAATAGCTCTATCCCGTCGTGAGCCGGACCATAATAGCTCTACACATTACCCTGGAGCGGGACCATAATAGCTCTATCCCGACGTGAGTCGGACCATAATAGCTCTACGCCTCATCAATACCCTGGAGCGGGACCATAATAGCCCTATCCCGTCGTGAGCCGGACCATTAATAGCTCTATACATTACCCTGGAGCGGGACCATAATAGCTCTATCCCATCGTGAGCCGGACCATTAATAGCTCTACACATTTCCCTGGAGCGGGACCATAATAGCTTTATCCCGTCGTGAGCCGGACCATTAATAGCTCTACACATTACACTGGAGCGGGACCATAATAGTTTTATCTCGTCGTGAGCCGGACCATTAATAGCTCTACACATTACCCTGGAGCGGGACCATAATAGCTCTATCCCGTCGTGAGCCGGACCATAATAGCTCTACCCCGACGTGAGCCAGACCATAATAGCTCTACACATCATCAATACCCTGGAGTGGGACCATAATAGCTCTACCCCGACATGAGCCGGACCAGAATAGCTCATGATTCCTTTTTCCACATATCATTTCATTTTTGCAAATTTACAATTATTTTGCAATTGTTCCTGAAACTTTTGCTTGTTTTGCAGGTACTGGCATAAAAAAGTGATTTTGGATTGCAGAGCATCTAGAATTATTCTCCGTCCCGACACGTATACTTTGACTTTCGGTTTTACAAACCTCAGTCAAAGTGGGGGCTTCTGTAGACACATAATCGTGTTTCCCCATTTAGTACCTTATGATGACCAATACCCCGCTCCAATTGGTCCGGATCGAGGAAAGAATAAAGGACGAGTCTAAAATAAAACCTTTTAAGCCCAAAACCATTTTCTAACTCTTTTTATTAACCCATTCCCAAAAACTTTTTATAAATATTTATATAAAAGCCCACTTTCTAAAACGTTTTAAAATAACTTTTTAAAATAGCCCATTTTTAAAAACCTTTTAAAAATAGTTTTATGAAAGCCCATTTTATAAAACCCTTTTTTAGCCCAATTTAATTAATAGAATTAATTAATTTTATTAATTAGTTTTATTAATAAAAATATCTTTTATAGAAATAATATTTTTCCAAAGTGATTTATAAATATCTTTTATCTAACTATCTTCTAAAATCTTTTTTAATAAAAATCTTTTCTAAAACCTATTATCTTTCAAAAACCTATTGCTTCCCAACCACCCTAAACCTATATAATTCACAACTCTTCACTCTGATATTCCACGGTTTCATTCTCAATTCACGGCCAACTCAAAAAATCCTTCGACACTCGTCACCAACAATACACAGCAACAATAAACACAACACAAAACCTCATGCACAATTCCCTCACTCACCTTCACCCTGCCTGATACCCTACAACCCTATACTACACATCGCCACATATATTCATCATACACCCACGCACATCATCGTCACAACTTGATCACCTACACCTTTATGCGCCACATCACTCGACATCTTCATCATCACCTGATCAAACCCCTAAGTCAACGCCTAATCCTATTAAACATTATTCATTCCACAACACATCTCCACCGATTTAATACCCTGCCACACCAAGATCATTAACCCATCTTTTCTCACGCCTAATATATACATATTATCAAACGCAACTCTTTGTTTAACGACTCGTTTAATAATTCAATTTTCCAAGATCCGTACAAATCAACGACCCCGGATGGTGGTATAATTTCTGAGGGTCAATCAAATTAACTAACTTTATTTATTTGTTTTCTTTATTTATTTTTATTATTTTCTTGAAGTTATTAACCTTCTATTCATGATGTAGGTTATTAATATATTCCTGTGCTGTAAGTATTGTATATATTATACTAACTCCCTGTATTATTTTATTTTCATATTTTTTTTTATTTTTATGAACATATTATTTTTCATGCCTGATTGCAATATTTATCACCTTGTATTTATTGTTAATCAAGACCTAAATAAATGTTCTAACTAATTCAGATTACATGGACAACCTGCTAGGAACCCATTAATATTGATTGTCTAATAACTTGTCACTAAAAAATAGTCTTTTATGTGTTTCCTGAACCAATTTAGACTAAATATTTTTAGGGTGCTTAAAACATTATTTGATTATTCTTTGGCATAAAATCTGTTGTGAATCGATATTTAGTAGAGGCCAACAATGGGCAATATATTTCCTGACTATATTGTACCCTCACCCCCGAACTCAATTTTTGGTTCCTGACCATCTATGGAGTCAAGACGGGGAAATCTACATTGGATAAGTCCCTAAGATGTCCCTTCCATTTCAATATCCAATTAGGTTTATGATTCTTCCTTTAAAGAATTGTTGGCGACTTCAAAAACATATTTTTAATAAAACCTTAACAATGGGGTAGTCAAATAAACGCGTTAACACCGCGTGTAGGCATTAAAGGAATGAAAAATCCACGCCTACAACAAGGGTTATCTTTTCTCTAAGACATGACCTTTTTGCGACAGGGCCACCACAACCACATTTGGTTGATACCCTATTGGTTGAGGGTGACCTCCTTGACATTGTTCACCCAATCAATAGCAAGCCTTGGTTATGGAATCCTAAGGAAACACAAAAAACCTTGAATTCATATATAAAATTGGGAGAGATTGGTGAGGTTCAGCGAAATTGATTTCAAAATAAAGAAATTGAGGACACACCTTGATTGAATTTCAATTTTCGAGCCTAGAGCTTCAGCCAATTGCTTCAATTAAGGAAACAGAACTGAAGGAAATTGTTGAGGTTCTCCAATGCATAAATTTGGGGTTTTATATTCAGTGTTGGGAAGGGTTGTGATGAAAACAACAAAAAAGGATGAGTAATGGAAGGAAAAGACAAAGTCAACATCAGAAATTTGATTTCGTAGCAGAAAATTCATAAAGCGGTCTTAAGTCACCAACAAAATCTTCTTATTTGGTCTTTTCATGCAAAAAGACCTATTTTTTATTAGGTCTTCTTTCCCTGCAAATTAAAAGACCTATTTTATTTGGTCTTATCTGACAAAATATCCTTATTATTATTAGGTAATTTGAGTACAAGCTAGTTGAACTAAATTAAACTAATTGGAGGTTTCTTTTATGTTTTTGAAGGAAAGAGATAAATTTCATTAATTGAAAGCCATATGACATCTACAATCGATATTAAAAAAACGAAACACGACCTAACTTAATCAAATAAAGTTCCTTTACGTTATAACTATAACAATATGAACCAGATCTGGCAACACAATATAGCCATGTTTGTTCGCTGAATCATGCAACCTTCTATGAGAGCATTTATCATTCTTATATAGTTTTGAAAAGAATCTCTTTACTGGACAATGCAGATAGCATACGAAAATCTATACTGATTGTAAATTTGTACAACAAACCATTAATGAACTGTATCTTCGCAATAAACCATAAAATCCAAGCTTTAAACTCCCACAATGGGAGACTAACATAGCAAACTCCAAACTTCCACTAGTGAAGACAAAGAACCGAGTAATTGGGTAAAAAAAACTCTCCAACAAAGAGAAAGAGGTTGGATCTTTATTAACGAAAACTAAAAAAAACAAATACATAAAAGTAGAAATTGAGGCTTACCAGCTGCTCCATATTGGCTAAAGAAAGACTAAGTTTTTTTAGAGAGTAAACTTGAACTGAATGGAGTTAAATTTCAACGGAATATATGTCAACTTAATTAGAGTGAGAAATTAAAAATAAGTCCCAAAAAAGTTCTTGGGCCAGGCTCATTCCGCATACCCGCAAGTCCGTAAGCCTAGAGGGTTTTGCATATTGGAACTTGGAAATGCAAACGTTTGCAATTCCAAATCTAAACACCAGGGTTTAACATTGCTATAAAAACTCTTGTTACTCTCTCACTTCAGTTCCTTTGGGAAAAAAACCATGAAGCTTCTACAATCCATCAACAATTATAATGGTAGCAATAGCATCATTTCAATACTTCCGAAGCCAATATTTTGTTGAATCAATCTATTAATTTACTTAATCTCTTTTGTAACATTTTCTCCTTCCTCCATTGTCAGGGCATGGAAGAACTCTTCTACGATCAGTGGGACGGCGTTATTACGCTGTTCAAACGGAGGAATACTCGAGAAGAAACTACGCCAATAATGTTTCTGAGTACAATACTGTTGTGGGTTCTCTCACTGCTCAACGAAGGTACCTAAATTTACCCTTCAATTGCTTTACCCTTAGTTTTTTTTAAAATTATAAATAGTTTGTTGGATCTGTTTGTTTTTTGAAGTAATTGGAATCATGGGTTGTTGGTGATTTAGGCATTTTCTGTTGAGAGATGCTTATGATGATATGATGCTTGATGGAGTTCAGCCTTCAAGAGATACATTTCATTCTTTGGTTGCCGGAACGATGAAAGGTGGACGTTTACAGGATGCTTTCTTCTTTAAGGATGAAATGAAAGCAATGGGTTTGCTTCCTGATGTATGTTTTAATCTTTTGACGTGCTACTTTGCGCTTTCGATGTATTCTTTGGTTGTTTTTATGTTGAGAATTGATCTTTATGTTTACTGGTTTGATTGTTTCTGTGCATAACGTTGTTAGTTCGAGTTAATCCTGAAGCTTGGTCGGTTTTTTGATGTCTTTTCTTCTATTTTGGTGCACTCTGCGTTCGTTTTTCCCTTCATTTTAGCAGTATCATTATTATTCATATCTTCTTTTTGTTTAGGATAACTATTGAAGATGATATACTTTTACAGTAGGGCCTTTATTGAGAACTATTTTTTTGATGTTTAAGACAGCATTTGCATGTGGACATTGTAGTTATGGCGGTTTCTACTAATGTTGTGTCTTAGGTAAGTTCTACTCCTGATGTATCATTTGAAACATCAAATAAGTTATACACCCTTGAAAGCCTAAAGGGAATCAAGAAGGAAAAAATTACCCTCGAACACATAGAGCATTCTACTATTGTTAAGGCTTGAGGACGTAATAATTGACTTTCATGAATGAGATTTGGAGATTACATATTGTTATTGTGTTTCACCTGAATCATACTTCCTTTATTCTTTTATTAATCGCAATGTTTCTCTTTTATGGAAGTTTACTATGGATCAGTACACACCCATTATTAGTAACTTTTCTCTCTCACATATTTACTTTTTCACATGGTATTGGGGACCACTTGTTTCTTATACGTGTCTACTCTTTCCATTGCTTTGATATTTGTGCCCAAGCCATATGTAGTGATTGATAAATAACAAGGGAAGCAATATTTTAGATAGAAGTACTGGACAATATATCTCATCACTATCATGTGTATGCAGTAGAGACTGAAAGAAAGAAGAGCTCAATTCTCAGACTTGCTCCAAACTCCTGATCTGGTGGGGACATGTTTTGTTGTCTAAACAATGGATGTTGTTAAATTGATGGATGTTATAGATCATTCTGCCAGATAATCCTATAGGTTATTCTTGAGGCTGATGTCATGTCGGTGAATTGCTGGTTTACCTTGAGATGGCAGCTTTATTTCTCCTAAACTGTGAACTTGGAGGTTAGACTGAGCATCACTGTTGTAGATAAGCTAAATTACTTTTCTATTATGTGATATAGAAATGTTTTGTTAGTCTATAATTTTCTCCAAATTGCCGTAGAGAGAAAGTGATGTCTTTGTCAACTATTTGGATGTAGTCCTACATCTGTTTGTGTTCTGCCCTCCACATTAGTTTTCTTGTGCTTAATGATTTCTGATGTGTTTTAGCTTTTTTGTAGGTGACTCTGTACAATTTATTGATTTCCACCTGTGGAAAATGCAAGATCTCTGGACATGCAATTCAAGTATGTTTTACTTATGGCTGTGGTTATCTTCGATAAAATTATAGCTTTGTGCTTCAAGATTGCTTACATCTATAAACTGTCGTCAAATATCTTATTTCTTGATGACAAATGTTTGTTCTGATTGAAGATTTTGGAGGAGATGAAGAGAAATGAAGTGAAACCAACTGGTCAAACCTACATCTGTCTGCTTAATGCATGTGCAGCCACTGGCAGACTAGATCAAGTGTATGTGTCTCTGTTCATGAATTTTTTTTGATAGTAAAATCAATTCATTAATAAATAGTCATATGACATCTACAAAAGAAATTTGAATCTAACAAATACATCAAAAGTTGAACCAAATATAAGTTTCCTTCATCTAAACTACTATCGTTGAGTATATCTTGCACACTCGCACATATTGCTGGAATATACGTCCTTTTTTGGAGAGACGGTCTAACAATTTGCTGTAGTCTTGAGGATTAATATTATCTGATTCATCTCAATATATTTGAAAAATTAAAAGCTGTTGTGATCCTGAATCATTCTATATTTTTTGCCCTTTTGGAGAGATTGTTCAACTATTTGTCCCTGTTCATGAATTATCACTAACTTTTTTTTTGCAAAATCTCTTCCCTCTCCCCTTCCCCAAATTTGTAGATGGATGCTTTTGGCAATAACTTGTGTTAAATATGTTATGTCTACAAGAGGATACTTGATGTACAGCTGGTCTATACGTGAAGATGTGGATGTCATGTTATATATAGTACTCTGTGTTTGTAAGTAGTTGTAACATATTCTTTTTCATGGTCTCCAATGCCAACCTTGACTATTAAAAAATTGTTACATATTAAAAAATTATATAAAGTTGTTATATTGTATATACACATCAGAATGAATTTAACAAGATCCCATGTGATATTTTTTCAAACAGAGGGTCTGTCTCAAACTTCTATTAGTATCTATCTTGAGTGCCTTGCCAACTTGTTTACTAGATGTTCTCACTCCCAAAGTTGTGATATCTATGTTTAACCTGTTGGCTTATCTATAGGTATGCAATTGTTCGTGATATGACTGCTGCTGGTCTTGGATTGAACAAGTTCTGCTATGCTGGTCTTATTCTTGCTCATAAGAACAAGATTCCTTTGGCTGATGATGCAGCTACTAGGGTATTCATCTGCTACCCTTCTCTGACTAGATTATTCATATATTTGTTCCTAATATGATCAACATTTTCCATTCACTTGCAAGATTGTTGAGCTGGTTGAGCAGTCCAAAGGATGGTCCTCTGCAGAACAGACGGGTCCCACGGCTGAAAATGTTATGATGAGTGTTTCTCCAGAAGAGTTGTTCAATATTCCCACTGCAGAATATATCAATAGGCGTGGTGGATTTGTGGACAAGAGGCTAACTGTTTATCATGTGGCTTTTCAAGCTCTTGCAGATCTTCGCAATTCAGAGGTTATCTATTAATAGCAATCTTCTTATATTGACTTGCTTCTGGAGTTGACATATTATCTTCTTTTTCCTGGTAGAAGGGTCTGCATATTACTCATAAATTTCGGTGAGCTTATATAGTCTAGGTAAATTTTCTTGATGAATATTTATTATGATGTGCTTTAGATGCAATTTGCAATTAATATGGCTGGAAAGTTCTGCAGGGAGTATTAAAAGGTCTCCTTGTGTCCTTGACAAAGGTGTCCATATTCATGTGCGAATTAAAGTTGATTGTTCTCCCTGATTTATTTAGGACAAATTTTTCTATGATTCTAAACTATGTTCATTTAGATGTTAGACGATGATTTTGATATCTTTTCCACGAGAGGGAACATTAAATTAGAGTAGGCATTGGTTACTGTTCGAGCTTTGCTAGAATCCTTGAATTTGAATTGGGGACTATAAGCATGGTGTAAAAATGCGACCGAGTTGTAACGTACTGGCCGAGTTGACACGGTTTTTTGACTTTACCGAACCGTTTTGTACCGCGTTGTTAGAAAACACCGCATTTTCGAGTGGTTCGGCCGATATGTACCGGTCTCGGCCGATTCTAGCGTTGCGGTGCGGTCATAACGGTTACTTTTTAGACAAAATTCATTGCCATGGCCGGATTTCTTGAAGCTTTTGGCCGGAAAGTCGTGGTTTTTCAAAATTCATGTTTTTGGGAAGTGGGAAGGAGAGAGAAAGGGGAAGAGAGGTAAAAGGGACAGCTGTTTTTTCATATTTAAATGACTAGTGGTAGTGGTGTAGAGTGTAGACTGCAGGCTGTAGCCGGGTCAGATTTTTTATTGAGTATTGGGGTGGGTTTGTTTATACTACTACTATTTAATATATAAAAGTAGACTAGCTGGCCACTTGGGTCTCTTTGATAGGGAATATTTAATTCAAAAGTAAATGAGTTAGTGGAGGGTTTGAATTATTTTTTTCTATTCTTTATTACTTCTATTAGTTCTATATGAGACTGAAACCTATCAACTTGTGCCATTAATTACTTATCTTTCTTTTTCTTTTTTCTACTGTACCGAATTCCAACTATCATACTTCTATTACAGAATTCTGATTTATAATAATTAAGCACATTTATAAAGATATGGGCTATATCATTAATTTGTGCAAAACCGCAACGCGGTCCGTGATGAACGTATCCGTTCCGTTACAGCGATACCGCGACCGTTTCCGCAACCGCAACCGCAACCAAAACCGCATTTTCGAACCATGACTATAAGTTACAATGGTGGGTGAATTTAATGGTTCTAATATCTATTACAAATCATCCTCTTTAGATTTAAAAAAAGCCCGAGGTGCTAAAGAGAGTCCTATAGAGAAATGAGGTGGAAGAAGAGAATTTAGAATTGAGTTGTGAGGTGAAGTAGTAGGTCACAGATTTAGGAATATAGAATTGAGGAGAAAACGAGACTTTGGGGGAAAATTGATACTCCCTCTGTCCCCAATGGGTTACCTGCTTCTTTTTGCGGTCTTCAGTACAACCCTTTGACAATTAATTTCTTTAATTACATAATAAAAAAATTATCGAAAGTTGGTTATGTGAAAGTAAACATTGAGACAAATCTAACAAGATCCCATGTGACTATATTTTTCATATATATATATATATAATATATATATTGGTGAGAATTTGTGGTCAAAGTTTGTGTCTTTGGTCTTTTAAGAACGATATGGATGATCAGTTCGAGGACAGAGAGAGTAGCTGATTGTAATTCAATGCAATTAAATCATCAAATGGTATATACAATCTTTGACCTACACTCCCAGCTAGGGGTGTGCACCGGTCCAAAACCGGACCGGACCGGACCGGTTGGACCGGTGGACCGAATCCAAAATTTTTTGGGATCGGGACCGGACGGGAAAATTCCGGTCGGTCCGGTTTTTGGACCGGTTGGACCGGAATTAATATTTTTTATAAAAAAAAAAAACTTTTTCTTAGATTTAAATATATTAATAAATTCAATATATTAAAATATAATAATTCTAAAAGCAATAATCTTAAAGGCAATAAATATGAGGTTTTAACTTTCTAACTTTTTAAGTTTTAAACTTTTTTTAACCTTTAAACTTTTTTTTTAAAAAAACCGGAATTCCGGTCCTCGGGTCCGGACCGAAAATTCCGGTTTTGGACCGGACCGGACCGGAAACCGGAATCTCAACTTTTCATGGACCGGGGACCGGACCGGAAAATTCGGTCGGTCCATTCCGGTCCGGTTCCGGTCCGAATTCCGGTCCCGGTCCAAAAGTACACACCCCTACTCCCAGCACTAAACAACTAAAAACTAAAATTTACTCAACAATTTTCTGATGATTTTTTCTCTTCTTATTTTCCTCTATTTATAACGATCGGATATCCTCTCCTTATAACTAACTCTTGAAGTCTTCATCTTAAAGCAACGTCTAACTGTGCATTACGATCTTGCCCCCAGCCCCCCCCCATCGGTTCATTCTTGGTGAGGGCCCGCACATCCCATGCATGTGGTGTAATTTCTCCCTAATTTCTTGATATATGGATTCTACACTATATCTTGAACTCCAAACAACTCTAGTTACGTATCATAATGTAATTGAAAGACCTACCTATATGGAACCATAAGATAATAGTCCACGAGAAAACATAAAATATGATAGTTCGGAATTCGTGTATTGGTGGAAGTTGTAAGTAATAGGGCTAGAAGCAAATATACACCAAGACTCATGAAAGGAGGTCTAGGATTTGTATCGGCTTTCAATGAAGTTGGAGTTATTCTTTCTTAGTCTTGATGCTCGGGTACCTAGGATCTTGGTCTCTTCACTTTGTGGTAGAGGCGATCAACTCCGGCCCGGCCCGATTTTTGGGCGGGTTTGGGCGATTTTTTTTGGGCGGGCTTTGCGGTTCACTCAACGATTGCCTTTGGGTTCGAACTCCATATGGGGAAGGAACGTTGTTGTTCTTGGGGTCTCGATCATTAACATGGACCCACTTTTCATTCCATTTGTGGGAATTTGATGATCGCAAGCCAAAAAAGACTTTTTAGTCTAATTTTTGGGCCGGTCCGATTTTGGCCCGAAAAGCCCGCTCGGCCCGACCCGAAATAACGGGCTTTGGGCACAATTTTTTGGCCGGATTTGGGCCGGCCGGCTTACGGGCAAATTTTTTTGGCCGGCCCGACCCATGATCACCTCTACTTTGTGGCTTGCGATTAGTATAATAATTTGCTTTAGAGACTCTAGGTTAAGACTTTCGCCCTTTGGAGTATTATACTCAAAGTTAACCAAAAAGTGGCAATGATTGTTTTCCGGGACATATTGTGGGTTTGACCCTCATACTTGTGAACCGATTTTGACATTACAATCTTCACTTTGTGGCTTGCCATTAGTATAATAAATTGCTTTAGAGACTCTAGGTTAAGACTTTCGCCCTTTGGAGTATTATACTCAAAGTAAACCAAAAAGTGGCAATGATTGTTTTCCGGACATATTGTGGCCCTCATACTGTGAACCGATTTTAACATTTCAATTTGAGGGCAAAACACAACCCAAATCGTTGAAATTTGTGTTCAAATATGTGTTGCACAATTCGCTTGCTGGGAAGAAGCATATTCTAGGGGTTCACCGTAGAGAAGTGTGTTAGCAATGTGAACCATATTTCCGGAGTGAAGAAGAGAGAGATTGGGAGGCGAGAGAGCATCAAGAAATTGAACAGTGGTGTAGTGTTGTGGTTGTTGCCTGTTAGCTGTAGGTTACCTCTTCTTTTGTAGTCGACTCAACTCATTACAAAAATACAACTTTGCATGCATTGGCACTCAAATGATTTCTTCTTCCGAACATAAAAGAAAAAAAATGAAGAAGAAACTTTGATATATCTTCTACCATACCAATTTTTATAAGAGGAATTTCCTTTAACCTAAAACACAAGGCTTAATATTTAATGCCAATGAGCTGATAGATATGATTCATATGTGTATATTGATCTTTTATGTATCCATTTAATTTTTTGTACCTAATCATGCTTGATTCACCAAGGTAACTCTGTGTATATGTTTGTGTATCCCGTATTGAATTGAATTATGTACCATATAGTATTGCTTCGAACAAGAATGAGCACTCTTTAATCATTGTAACCAATGATAAACTTTCTCATTTGTCAATTCCTCTCATGTACCTCATAACCCCCCAAGGTAAGAACAGATTGGTAAGGGGAATATTCTAATATGCTCTTCACTAAAGAATACTCCTTTTCTTTTTAATTTACACACTTTCCTTTTTAGTCTGTTTCTTTTTCATCTACACACTGTTGCTTTTTCTAGTCTTGATAACATGTCCCATCTACTTTCTCCTCTTTTGTCCACCCATGTCATCCCCTTTTCAATATTTTAACCCATTTTTTAGTTTCTCTCTCATTTTTCAATCTTTCTCAACCTTTTCAGTTTCTCTCTCATACTTTTGGACTTCCTCTCTGGTTCTCCCCCAAAGTAAAGTGAGTAAACTAAAAAGAAACGAAGGTAAAACATCATGACTTACCAAGATCGATCATTGAAGGAATGGTAGATTGCGGAAGGGATATATCTAGGTCTTCAGAATAATATAATGTTTTATCATTTGCATATTGTTAAGTGATAAACTACAACCTAATTCTCCCCTCATTAAGACTGTTAATCTAATATCATTTGCATATTGTTAAGTGATAAACTGCCATCATGGTGAAAACAAAGGAGATCATTGATCTCTTTTGCTTAATTTCTTAACCCTAAACCACCTTATAAGACATCCCATAAGAAACAAGACACTATAGTCACCTCAAAACCATCGTCCCCATTGAAATATTCAATACCCTTCCATTCAATGACAGAAAGAAAAAGGGACTCCCATATACATTATCATATGCCTTTTTGAATCCAGCTTGAAAACAATGTCCCTCCCGTGAGTCCCATCCCCTCTTCTCACTTCACCAGTGACTTTAGTTGCTATAGGAGTAGCATTTAGAGTTTCTCTCCTTTGCAGAAGCACCTTGTTCCAATGATATTATATTGGGAATTACTATACCTAATTGATTAGCTAGGACTATTATGAAATTTGTCAATACTTGTGACAACACTTACATGCCTAAAGAAATTCAATGGTACTATAAGTTTCTTCAGTGGATGATTTTTTCTTGTTATACTAGATTACTTTTGAACTTATCCATCCTTGCAGTGGCATGCTGATTTATGGCTCCCTAATTATCTTTTATATTTTCTTGTGGATGTTGAAACTTCTTTTAAATGAAAGTTTTGGGAAGGGAGGGAGATATGAAGAACAATTTATTTAATGCCAAACAGAATATAATAAGATTACTTAACAAACTAGTGTACAAGGACAATGTCAACATCAAAAAACTTTTCTGAGTAGGAATCTCTTGAAAGTGTATCGTCAAGTTATCTTTATTTTACTAAATTGACAATTTTTTGGTGATCGTGGCAGGCAATGGAAACGCTATTAAAGATGCTCGATCGAGATAACTGTTGTCCTGATGTTTTTATAACTTTGCAGGTTATGAGGTATTGCGTTATGTGCTATGGCTTCTAAACAATACCTTCATGATTAAAGATGCTTAAAGTTTTTTCTCTTCTTTAGTAGGCTATAGAGCCCACATATTAGTTTTACCAAATTTGTTCTTCAAGTTATGCTCTTACATATGTTCCATCTAATAGAAGAGGCCATTTTTGCAAGCAATTGTGTTATGAATCGATATTTAGGGGGTAAGGGTATTTTAGGGAGTCTCTTCATTAGTTAGCTTGAGGAATAAGTTAGATAGTTTGTTAGGGTCAAGTAGTCTATATATAGTGGTAATGAGAAAGAAGAAGGCATGTTGAAAATTGTGAAGAGTGATTAGTGGTTTTACCGTTTTAGCTTGGGAGAGTGCCATTCCTCTCGAAAGATTGACGAGGCTGTAATTGGTGATTAATCACCTAGATTAGCATTGATTCAGTCATATATTACTGTTTTCTTCTTAAATCTTGTTCTTCCTCCCTTAATCTCTCAACTCTATGTGTAATCTCACTGTTTTGGCCACTAAGCTATGTTAATTCATAGTAAATGGTATCAGAGCCGACGATTCAGGGAGATTGATTGCTGATTTCCAGTTTTCGATTTTTCCCCCCAAAAAAAAAGTTATTCCAATGGAGTTCGCCAGATTTCGTCAACAACAGATGGAGGAGCGAGCAAGGATTCGTTCAAAACATATGGGTAAAAGGATTCGAGAGGAATTTGCAAATATCAAGTGGAAACGAGATCGTGGAATTTCAGATCTGAGGGAGGAGCAGAGCGTCAGGCAAGAACTTGAACTTCCTGTGTTTAATGGAGGTATTCCAAATGACTGGATCCTTCATTTGGAAGATTTCTTTAATTTTTTCCAAGTAGGTGAGAAGGAGAAGTTAGAGGCTGCTGCCATTGGGCTTGAAGGCGACGCCCTGTTGTGGTTCCAGTGGGAGCACCACCGACGACCATTCTACCATTGGGAAGAATTGAAGGCATTGGTTGCACGACATTTCCATAAAACATCGGCGAGCTCTTACGGGTCAGATCTGAAGAAGGTAGGAGAAGTGGTGGAGGACCAGACCAATTTCTGGAAATCATCAGCTACCATGGTGAAAATTACAGAAGTAAGAGCACCCTCAAGGAGACCTTTCCAGGAAATCGGATTCACCATCTATGGAGGTGGAGGAATCCATTAGAAACAAGGGGATAAGACCAATGAGATGCAAACCACCAGCATTGACTTCCAAGCTTCGAGAAAGGAAGAAATCGATGCGGAAGAAGAAGATTATACAAATGGGAAGAAAAGTGGATCCGGAGAGTATTCATCCTTCATCGCCGATGAAGATAAGGTGGCACCCAATGAAGGAAGATTGGGAAGAGGTCCCTCTGGCACTGGTCCTGGATGTGGGTTCCAAGGTTTCCCAGGTGGTTACACCGGTGAAAAGTGGTGAAAAGTGGCTGGCGGCAGGAGGGGTGGTGGATCGGCGAGTGTTGCAAGTGAACCACATGGAGGGCAATTTGAGCGTGGTGGTGTCAGAGAAAGTGGTTCTCGCGGTGGACTCCGGTGGTCCCGTGGGAAGTGAAAGCTCCGGTGGTGTCATCCACCCAGCTAGCCATCTCTCATATTTTCCCAGCCCACTTTTCATTTCACCCACCCAACCTTTTATTTTTCACCCAAATTACTTTCCCCACCTCTGGACCCCCGTTATTCGAGAATCCCCAGGTTCATAACCCAATTGCCCACCCTGGATATCAATCCCGCCCAAATTCCGAGACGTGTTGTTCTTGTCATAGTTGTTTTTGTTGTTTTCCGTCGAATTGATCAATTGGTGAACTATTAGTGGATTTTTGAGGGGGAAGCTTTATTACTTAAAGTGTTTAAACCATATTTTTTGAGTAGTGATAGAAGTCAAACGCCTTTACATTAGAATTAATTGTCCTTATGTATGTACGATAGTGGATGATTTTATAGATCATAGACTTGTTATTGGTGATTTTAGTGCTTTTGTGATGGTGGACAGGGTATAATCGATTTTGAAGTAGGGGAGACGTAATCAATGTGGTGATGGTCAGGTGGCAAAGAAATGTGAGGGTGGAGATGACCAGAAAGAGAGAGAAAGGAGACCTTAAGAAGAATTTAAATATTTCACCTGAGTAACAGGTTAGAATATGAGTTGAGACGACATCTCCATTGGGATTGTGTAAACTTTAAGGAAGAATGAATATAGTTGGAACTATTCTCGTCAAAACTTTCCAATATATTAATGGTCAAAATTTCCCGTTTCAGACAGTGACAAAAAATGAAGAAATTATCTTTGAGGTCTTCAAGCACTTTGACTTTGCTCCACGTGCCATTCTTTGACTTTTGTAAATTGGATCAGAGACGATTCTATAGATTAAGGTCTTATGTCTTGTCTATAAAGTCTACGTGGTGAGTGTTTTTTATCCGTCTCCGTTTATAGGGTTGATGCTCTTCATGTCTCGTTATAATACAAATTTTTGTTGCTTATCAATATAGATTATTCACACTTTTAGTTTGATGGAGTAAGTAAGTGTGAGATGCAAGGGTTGGCTGAAGACAAGTCACCTTTAGCCTATGAAGCACGGGTACGCTTCCCAGGCGCCGTTTCCCGTACCGGGTACGGGTACGGTACGGGTACGCTACGGATTCGCCTAGGATTCGTACCCAAAACGATTCCGGGCAGGTGGGTACGGCAGCAAGAAATGGGTACGGGTGGTCTGCAACTGGGTACGGGCTGGGTACGTTTTTGGAGCTTAGTAAGTGTACCCAGTCACCATGGTTGACTTGACCTCGAATTGCCGGAAAAAAAAAATCAACCATTACTGGTTAAAAAAACAGAGGGAGGAGAGAGATAGATGTCGTGCTGAAGAAGATGAATAATTTGGTAGTGGAAGTGGGAGTTGGTCCTTGCTTGAACTTTCTTTATTAGATGTGGGGTACAGCTGTAAAGTTGAGACATAGAAATTAATCTTTTACTTTTTTTTTATTATATTAAATGTGGGGCACAACTCTCAATCCTACAGCTTTTGGTTTTTTATTTTCTCTTTTTTAAATACTCCCTCACCTTCCCTTTTTCCACTTTTCCCTTTTTTTTCCTTTTTCCTACTCCGTACTTCACAGTTTAGCAGGTCATATAGGTTTATTCTTTTTTTATTTATTCTTTAGAAAGGGGATTTATTTGGGTGTTGGACAATATTAGAAGACTTTTTTTTAATGACTTTTTTTAAAGACTTTTTAAATTATTAGTTTATATTTTTTACATGTGTGTCATTTAATAATATCTACAAAAATTAGATGGAGATTTTATATCTATTAAAAAATTAAGGTAATATATATTATTATTTTTTTTTTTTGCCGAATCCAAGCCGTACCCGTTTTTAGAAATTTTGGTTTTAACGTTTTCCGTCCCCATACCCGTACCCGTATCCGTCCCCGTATCCGTATCAGTGCTACCTAGCTGGCTTTAGCTTGTTGTATACTTATCGGGATGCACAAATTTGTTAGCTTTACCTATTTCATCTTCAGTAAGAGTATGTTTAGGGCATTTATAAGCTTTGTCCTTATTCAGCATACAGCATACTAAGGTAACAAAGCAAAGAAATAAAATCACTGGGTGAAGAATAAGAATGGTCAAAGTATGTGAGGGAGGGGTGAAGACTTGGTTTATCAATGATTGAATTTGGCCAAACTAAACAACCTGTCCTAGCAAAGTGGACGTTGTGACTTATTTCACCTAATCATGGTCGAATTTGGCTAGAAAGTTTCTAGATCTGGAATCTTGGACCGAACTCAACCATAACAAGGTCAATTGAGACTTGAGAGATGAAGGAGATCGAGAACTATTTTGACGGAGCAGCTTAAAGACGGTGATGTCGTAGAAAATAGGGCATCTTGTCCTCATGGCCGCTACGATTGGTTCGTCAGCCTCGTCACCTTCCTCCTCCTTCATGGCTTCGACAATCTTGGAGCTTTTAAGGGGGACCTAAGCGACGGTGGGGTTCCTGTTTTTGTGGGTGCTGAGTTGGTGGGGTTGGGTCTAGTTAGTGTTTCATACCGCTGGCTGTTAGAGGGGGGGGATGGGAGGGGATGAGGAGAGAGGGAAGTAATTATGGATGGAGTGGTGTACTTAATGCTTGTTTCTTGGTTTAGTAATGGTAATCCTGTTACTTTGTGATACAAAAGTTACTAAAATAGAAAGCTGCAACTACAGTCGTTGCAACTATCGAGATAGGTATGCAGTTTATATAAATATTTGTACTCTACTCTTGACTATTCAATCTGATACTCGGTTCCGTACTTGTATGCGATACCAATACCTGAATCCAGGTATGATAGGTCACAACATATGGACATACGGGAAATTGTGAGCACCAAAATTGTTCGAAGTGGTATCTGGAAATTTGTTGATTTCCTGTGGAATATTCCACTGCGTAGGTTAGGAGGTGATTTAGCGGAAATGGTCGTATATGTTGTACAGGGAGTTGTAACTTGCTTTATTGTTACCATATGATCTCTCTTTGATTCCCAAATCACAATTAAGATGTGAACATTGCCATGTGTCCTTGAACCTTATGATGATGGGAAGAGTTGCTCACCCAACTTTATATTGTTGGAATTCAACTTCCAGTAATCCGATCAACCTTCAGCTTTTCTCCCTTACAGGGCTGTATTCAAGCACTCTTCATCTATGTGCATTAGATCACACTCAAGTAATGAGGCCAGTTGTGATGTTCTCTTGGCCAGTTGGGCCCCGGTTCCCGAATAGCTCCACATCAATCTGCTTACATCATTTCATTCCTACTTGGATGTCTCTGTTTACTCAGTTTTTTTTTACTAAATGCATCATAGAATTTAATCCAAAATAAGAAGATTTTTCCATCAATAGTGAACATTATCTGTTTAGCAGACTGTCTTGAAGTTCTCCAAGACCTTAACAGATGATCGTACTATACCTTTTTGATGCTAGATCTTGAAAGTCAGTAGTTTTTTATCAGACATGTTCAATTACCTTGGATTTTTCAAAGACTGTCATCGGACTGTGGCTCACTTACAGTAATCTGTACTAGTAGGATTATTGGAGAGAAGTGATGTCTTATGCTCAAAATTTCTGATTGCAACATGGTCTTGTACAAAATCTTCCAATTCTAGAGATTTAACCATCTCTCATAATCTGTGGATAACTATGTCGAGATATGTGCATGTTGAGCTCAGTTAAACTTTCATTTGGAAGAAATTATTCCGGGCGACGAGAATCAAGTTGACATTGAAAATACAACTTAAGATGACTGAAAAGTGGATGCTTGTGTTGCCGAATATATGTTTGGACTATTGTTCATTTTAACAAAGTCCCTCCACCACATGCTTTGGCACATTGAGTACTTTCCCCTAGTGACTTTTGCATCTCGCTTCAGAAGTGCTTGCACCTAGTAATCTTGACACTACTTCGCACAGAGGAATTTTGAAGGAGTTTTGCTGCTAATTCTTGTAAGGAGTTGTTTCTGTGCTTAGCGTTGATTTTCTTTTATTTGATTCATTAGAGCTGGAGGATATGTTGCTGTAACCAAGGAGATAATAATATAAATAAAAAATAAGAGGAGAATTCAAGTTCTTTTTTAGAGAATTTCTTATATTTGGAAGTGAATATTGACAGTTTTTGGTGATTGTCACCGGTTAGTATTTTAGGACAGTTAAACTAAAATTATCAGGAGTATTATAGTAAGGTTTACTTTGTTATGTAATTTAGGATTTTGTTTGGGAAATATCAGTTCTTGTTTCGAATTTATCTTCACCTAATCCATTATGTAATTGTGCCCTAGTAATCTCAGTCTAAGTTCCCTCTATACATGTTCCTCTGGTCTTCCCTGATTTTCCTTCTAATTCTCCTGCTTCATCTTTCATTCACCCTCTTCTACCCGAGAATAAGTGGATGCAAGATAAAATCAGGGAAGAGGGATCACATCGGACTTATCCTACTGAAGCTGATAAAGGACATTGCTTTGTGGTGCTCTAGGATTCTTTTAGTAGACTCTTAGTAGGTCGCTTCCAGCCATAGATTATAATTCCTAGTCATTCTAGCTTGTTTGGGATTTCATCCTTCCCCTTGGGTTAGACTGCTTTTCTGATGTTAGATTATAAGTCATTCTAGATGGTTTCCTAAAACGCATTTGAATTGTCTTCAATCTGTACGCTAATATCTCCAGTTTTTGTTTTCCATGTCCATTTTGCGTGCTTCTATGGTACTCTCTTGGCTATATGTTTATCTGCTACTCTGATTCTGAATCTTCTCGCTTAGACTGCACATAAATGATGGTGGTCATGCTTATGTTTTCTTGATGGTTGATTGCTGAGCAGGTGCTACTTGCATTCTGGAGACCTTGAGCATGGCTATAAAGTATTTCAGGATTTCCTGGATTCTGGCAGGCCACCATTTGTTGAAGTGTATACGGTAGTTTTTAACAAATATTCATCTGTTGTCTTCTATTATTTCATTGCCAAGACTCATGATATTGGCAAACTTGTATTCTCGTCTTAAAAAAATCTAGAGATTTCTTATTGATACTGAGATTAGGTCAGGTTTGGGTCGCTCATAATGGTTCCTAACAATTGAGTTTCATGGTGTGTAGTTGAAGTTCTCATATTTCTAGTAGTAATAGCTATAACAAAGTGCAAACTAAATGAAGATGAGTACATCACTCACGATGTTGGGACTTTGGGGGGGGATAAGGATGTGTTCACCAATAATGTCTTGATGGAATATGACCTTTTATGCTGTAGTGCTAAACTTGATTGTTCTGTTTTGACTGCAGACTCTTGTAGAGGGAGCCATGGTGGGTCATACTCCCAAGGGTATGCAAATTGCTCAGGATGCTCTGGTATGTCAGTTACTACTGGAATTCTGTTATGAATTTATCTTCCTTTCTTACTTGTCGCATATGGCTTTACTGCTTTGTTGTTTTCTGCAGGTAGATATGACCTCAAGAAACGTTTTCTTGACCGCAAGAACGGGTAGTGATCTCCTCCTCGTTGCAGCTCGTGAAAAGGTAATTCTTCACGTACTAGCATTTTTTTTTTCCTTATTGTGGCTTGCATGGGGTTCTTTCTGCATCATTGCTTCTGTATATACATTTAACTGCTATTGAATTCTGCAGACTGGCGGATATACAACAGCTAACTACTTGTGGGATCTGATGCAAGCTCGGAAGTATATTCCTTCTCAGCCTGCTGTGGAAGCATACTTCGACGGTTTGAAGGTTAGTCCATTACTCTTTATTCTATCATACTTCTATGTTTTAATATCGAACTGTGGAAACACATGCACGTCTGACAACACTAGATCACGTTGGATTTGAAAAACACCCAGAATGACACTTTTGCTTGCATGTTCAATGTTGTTACCCATATCTCTTCAGTGATATTCTAACTGGAAGTCTGGAATGAATAGGGATGATTCCCTTTTGGTTTGCTGATGTTAGATTCTCCCCCCCCTCCTCTCTCTTGGGAGGGTGTATTTCTCACGTTCTGTATTTGTTTTCAATTATGTTCTAGTCGAATGTGAAGTGTTTAGTTTTGTTCTCATGGGAAATAATCGGTAAATTAGTTAGTGATATGTCTATCTCGTCACATTAGACTGTGACTAGCTTGCTGTTTAGTGTTCATATGTCCACATGATCCATATGTGAACTTGGTAATTTCATCAGGAACGCGAGATCCCTGCAGATGATCCACGACTGCACAAAGTCATCGAGATTCTTGATAGTTTTCCAAGACCTGGTGGGCGACCTTAAATGCCACTAACGCCTTGAGATTACTTAAGATAATTTGTTCTTTTGGTAATCATGTCGTCGCTGCTCTCCTAGTGTGGATTGTTTGCTAGATTTGCCCTTCGAGAAAGTTGCTGTTTTGTAAAGGGTTTTTGCATTACGGGTTGTCCTTTGTCTAAAAATCAATTCTAGGATATTTTCATGTTCTTTCCCCTCATATTTACATTTTTAACTTCGGGGTTCGTCTACGAGCCCTAGGATTGAAGTCTGACTTATGATTTCTTAGCTTTAGGTATTTATATGTTAGGTGGCAATAGCTGCTATTGTAGCCGTTTTTTCTCCACCCCCATCCAAGCTGGGTATAAGTCATTTTACAATATCAGTGTAATATTATTAATTTTTTTTTTTGGACATCGACAGTGTAATATTATTGATTTAGCTACCCAAGTTAGTTAAAGTTTCTAATAATATGCTATGTTGCACATTTATTATTTGTATATGATAGTAATGCAATATTACACAATATATATATATATATATATATATATATATATATATATATATATATATATATATATATATAGAAGTGAATTCATATGAGAATGCATACTTACATGAGAAATGAGAATGGATTTTACGCGCTATAACTCTAATGAACAAATGATGTAACTCTAATGAAAAAGTGATGTAACTCCAAAAAAAAAACAATATTAGAAAGAAAAAAATTCGAAAAAAAATTTTTTTTTTTTGGGCTTGAATTTTTTTAGGGTATCACTCTCAATGAGCAAAGTGTTGTAACTCTAATTCAATCGTGTGGTTGAGATTCATTGTCATTTCTCATGTAAGAAGCATTATCATGTGATCCCGCCTAGCGGGATCACATGAAAATGAGAATGAATCTCAACCACACGATTGAATTAGGAGCTACAACATTTGGTCATTGGAGTTATATCCCCGAAAAACTTGAGCCAAAAAAAAAAAAATTCACAAATTTTTTTTTCTAATATTTTTTTTTTGGAGTTACATCACTTTTTCATTGTAGCTTACATCATTTGTTCATTGTAGAGTTATAGCGCGTTAAATTTATTCTCATTTCTCATGTAAGTATGCATTCTCATATGAAACTCACTTATATATATATATATATATATATATATATATATATATATATATATATATATATATATATATATATATATATATATATATATATAATGTCATTTTGTACCGCTTGTGTGATTTCGCTTAAAGTTAATCAAGTTGTCGGTGCGTGGGGATTTTTTTTTTTTACGGGTAGTCTCGTAGGGAAATTATTGAAGGACCTATAAGTTGGATTATATAGGTATCGAGATTACCTTGTGGGAAATGATGAAGAAAATAAAAAGTTACTTTTTACTAGACGGGTTGTTAAAGTTTCTTATTTTGCCATCTGTTATTAGCAAAGCATCGAGACAAAGTGAGAGGTTGATGTGTTAAACATACATAAATGTGTTGAGTCGAGACGAGCTTTTGTGTATTTGAGTTAAGCTTGATAGAGATTGATAGTGCTCAAGCATGAGTGTAGTCGCAACGAGCTTTGAAATTTTGTGTTCGAGCCTGGCTCGTTTATAACCCCACTTGTTCATTTGTACTTTGAGCTCAAACTCAAGTCAAGCTTTATCAAATAAACGAGCTTTTCAACCGTCACGATATTTTTGAATCTCCAAGATGTTGAGTTGCCAAACTCCATTCACCTAATGCTCTGTTTGGATTAGAGCATTTCATTTCAAATGAAGAAGTTGGCTGAATTTAGTTGTTTGGAAATAGAAATCATTTGGAATTGGATTTGGTCCAATTCGATACACTTGCTAAAATCAAGCCGTAATGAGGATTTTGAAATCACTACTATAAACATGTCATTTCAAATTCTAGCTATCACATTTTTACTCCCTAAATTTCTCCATCTCCAACTATCACAATTTCCACAAAAACTTCAATTTCTCTCTTCTCAATCCATCTATCCTCTACTACTAACCACACCATTAATGTGAGCTTGGAAAAATTGTAAAATAGTAACGAATTTTACTCAACATCTTTTTTGTTTATTTGAGAGGGAAATGTGAGAGTGAGGAGATGGAATGAAAATGGCGGATGAGAGGTATGATGCTCAAGATAGAAGAAGAAGGTGATTGGTGGTTATTTCACTTTGTTTTTGAGTTGAGAATAATTTAATTCTTGTATGATTCTTCATCACCTTGGCATAAAAAATCAAGAGATAAAAAAACTCTATTTTTCATATTGATTTTTTTTTGTTTACTCTGTACAATTTTGGATATAATTTCCCATTTCTTTTTTTTCCTCCAAAAAAATATAGATATTTGAAATGATGAATTTAGAATTCTTGTTTTTTCCAAACAAATGTTTTGGCATTGAATGTAAGTATTTGAAATATAGAATTTGAAATATGTCATTTGAAATTAATTCCTTCTATCTAAACACTACCCGAGAATTTTGTCTTTGATTGTTGGATATCGATTATTCCTACATGAGTATTTTTCAGCAAAACTATCTTTGCTTGATATAAGAATCTTAGTACAAGATACTGTAAAACGCCATATCTTATTTTCTTGCTGATTTCCATTCTAAATTTAATCTTAACTCGTTTTTATTAAGATACACAAGTTTTTTTTTTCTATTTCATAATCTTTCAAGTTTTAATAAAACCATCAACATATTTTCGAGCTTCAATGGGTCAAGAACGAGCATATAAATGAGCATATCATTGTGTCATAAACTAAACATAAACGAGATGTTCTAACGTTAATGAGTTTACAAGTTTGACTTGTTTACTAGAAGAGCTTATGTTTTTCATTTGGGCTTTAATTAATAAACGAGCTTTGATTCGGCTTTAACCGAGCTTGTTCACAAGCAGTTTGCGATGTACCAACTCTTTCGCAGCCCTAAGTATTAGTTATAGTGCTTCTACATGATATGATTCCGTGAACAGAATCTAGCTTAGTTTTCCTAGATCTTTACTCGACCAAGGTTCATTAATGGTTCTAACTCTATTACTATGGCTTCACTCACCAAAGGTTCGAATTAGGAAGATTTTTAGATGATTTAATTTAGCTTCATTCACTAAACAATTCACATAAGCTTAATCTAAACTTCACTCGTTTAAATCAAGATTCTTGTGTTTAGGATCACTCCCTAAAAACAATAATAATTCTGGAAAAATCCATCCAATCAATACTAAACTAACGTCTAACTTTAATCAAATCTTCTGTATATTATTATTAAAGAATTCGACTACATATATAGGTATATGAAACAAATCCTAAACTAACTAAAACTAGGAAAACAGATCAGCAACTAATTCTAATCCTACACGCCTAAGATAAAGACAAAACAAGATAATTAAAACTAAGATTTCTAACAAGTTTAAAACAAGTAAAACCTCTCCCAAGTAGGAAAGTTAAAACCTTGTAAGCACTTATTTGAACAGTTTGAACTCGAAAATCAAGGAACTAATTTTGAGGATAATATTATAAACATGAGATGTTAATTATGTTATTATATTTGGTACTAAGAGACTTAAGGAGTTTTAGTATTGCGACCTTGTCTTCGGACAAGTTGAAGATTGAAGGAATTTGTCTTTAGACAATTTTCGGCAATTAATAAATATAAATAGGAATATATTATGGAGATAATTGATTAAGTTATTTTAGTATTCATATTTATTTCCTATATATATGATGATTAGTAGCACAATTTTATTTAGCCTACAACTAAACTAACATAATCATATGAGGTCAGACATTCTAGCATCCAATTGGAAAAGAAAAAGGCCCATAGGAATTGGGCCTCATGGTGGCTGGCCAAAAAAGGGGAGTAAGGGTGTGGTTTATTTCTCTCATTAAACCTAATATGTTAGTATTATAAAAGGTTAGACATCTAAGGTTAATCAGTAACTTTGTGACAACAAAGAGAGAAAAGAAAACCTGAACTCCTCCTAAAATCAGGGAACCTCTCACCCATAAAAGCAAGAGTGTGAATATGTTCAATCTCTTCCGTTCTAGCAAACGTGGGTGTTTAATTGGTACTCGTGGACCAAATAGAGGAGCAAGACTTGGAGCTCTTTGATCTCATACACTAGCATTCTTGTGGAAATCACGCTAGAAAGGTTATACTTTATATTCCACTATGATTGATTATTATTTATGTTATGTTTGCGATCCTATAATAGATGTTTAGGAAATAATTTCCTGCAATTCCGCTATATATGCATCTATGTTTTCCTACACGTACACCACTCTTATGGATACTCACGTGAATTGACTGCCCAAGTATTTTTCTATTCTTACTTTATCTATACCGAGTTGTCCTTTTTTCCAATATGAAAGATTTTTCTCCCCTTTCATCTTGCACCCGTATCCAATATCTTCTCGCCTAATTTTGTTCCGAACTTGTGGTCGCTCCAACCCGCTCCAACCATGATCACCTCGCATCTAGTGGTGAAAGTTATTCGAATACAAACCAAAAATCCAATCCAAATCGAATTAGTAATTTGGATTGGACTCGAACTATGTTCAGATTGGATTCGGATTGAGTTTTTAAAAAAAATGGATTTTCGTATTGGTTTGGATTAAGGGTGATTGGATGCAAAAATCCAAAATAACCGAAAAGCATATTTGTTATGTGTTGTAGATTTGTATATTTGGAATTGGATTTAAGTGATTTCGACAAAATTTATGGATTTGTATGAAATAGTAGTTGTTAGTATTAAATTTTATGGGATTGTATGAATAACTTCTAATACGGACACATTATTTTGATGCTCGTGCCTAAATCATTTCATCAAAAGAATAGAATTTAAAATTTTGGATATTTTGGATTGAATCCAATCTAGTGTCTGAAAATTTGAATTGGATTGGTTCAGCCTCAAACTCTGATTGGTTTGGATATGGATTGAAAAATTAAAATCCAAATATTTTTCGGATTGGATTGGATTAGGATTAAGTCCAAACTGTACACCGAACTTTCGCCCTTACATGCAGTAGCCCATATCTCCCTACTCCCTCCACCCATTTGTTAACAAAATTAAGAACTCGCGCTAGTGCATAATTGGTCTTAGGTAACACTAATTGGTTGCACTTTTAAGGTTGTAAGTTTCTTGAATTTATAATTTATAACACATTTGTAACACTCCATTTAAAAATGTAACACTTTTAAAAAGACGTAACACTTTTAAAATAGGTAACAATTTATTGTAACACTTTAAAAAATGAACATTTTTCAACTTATAATAGGTAACAATCTATTGTAACACTTTTGAAAATGTATCATTTTCTAAGAACACATAAAAGTATTGTAATCGTTACATTTACAACCCGGTAAAACATACACTTACCTTTACTTTTACCGTTGGGGTGTTTGACTTTACCCATGTCTTTAGTAACAATGGGAATTTATGAGTGTGCCCATGTTAGTTGTTTTAAAACAGCTAACGGTTAGGTGCCTATCATTTCTCACCATGTCGAATTTCACTTTTTTAATGAAACAATGTAGAAAGGGCGAAGTGACTTGGCAAAATGTGCGGCTACGGCGCTTTGACCAAGGTTTGGCTTTGGTTATCATTATCAGGGAGGACACCCAAGAATTTTCCATTGGCTTCGGGTAAGTTGCTCCAGTTAACAGCTCTACTTGTAAGCTTTTCTGAACGTATCTATTATGCTCAGCATACAATGAAAAAAAAATGAATCGAATTCCTCGGATTTACGAAGTTAAATGATGGTAAATATATACAGAACCAAGTAAAGTCACAATGTTCAAGCATCTCGTGAGGAGCTGGTGAATATGCTCAATCGTTTCTAATATCAAATGTTATATAATCTGTACAATTTACGCCGAGAAGTAGATTGACAGTACGCAATTTACAAGATTCACCAAGGAAATGCAAACGCAATTTTCTAGCTTGCCTCAGCTACAACATCCACCTGATTGAGCAACCGCACCGTCTCTTCCCCCTGCTGTGCTTGATGGTCGTCCATAACCAACCTTAATACCAGATATCTACAGTTGAAAAATACTAAATGAGTGACAGCACAACAGTATATTAAAAAACATTACTTAATGATGATATTATTTTGAATGTCATCACTACTTTGCCTGAATATGCAGCTACAAGCAAGCATACCTCATTAGACACATCAAAAACACCTTCCTGGATCTTCTGAAGGATCTTCACTGCAGTCTTCAAAAACGCCTGTAACAGCAAAAGAGAAATGACCTTAGACTTGTCATTATGAATATATCACACCTCTAGTGAACAAATCGGAGAGCCCTCTGCCTCCCAAGTTTAGATCTCAGTACCATTCTTCTGAGAACTATTTTTCGGTTTTCCTTTTCTTTGTTTTTTGTTTTGGGGGGGGGGGACCAGACCCTACATAACTGAAGGCAAATGTAGGCCTTGAATACCAGAAATCAGCAAACAAATTAACATTGACAAGTTAAGCTCATAAATGTTACCTCCTCGACATTTTGTGCAGTTCTCGCAGATGCCTCTAAGAATAACAGACCATGCTCCTTTGCAAATTGCTCACCTTCCTCCTTACTTACAGCCCTTCTATGTGCAAGATCACATTTATTTGCTACAAGCATGATTGACATGTTCGGATTTGCATGCTGCCGGGCATCCTCGAGCCAGCTTGCCAGATGGTTGAATGTCTCTCTTCTATGAATAGACCATTCCATACTTACCATTACGTCACAGGGAAAATTCATCAAAGCACATGAATACGATCCAGTTCAGATTTGGTGACAAGAATCAGACAAGTTTGACTGGCTTTAAGAGTGAAATTATCTCACCATCTTCAGAAAGTTCCATTTCTCTATTTTTATCTAATGCTACTGGACACAGGGTTCATAGGAGCTAAAACAGACCAAGTGCAAATTTAACGACACAATCAACAAGAATATACTAACCCAATAAAATTTAAAACCCTAAAAACCAGATTTACCTTGTTATATCATAAACAAGAAGTGCCCCAGCTGCTCCTCTGTAGTATGATCTAGTGATAGATCTGAAGGATTCTTGCCCAGCCTGAAACAGGCCAGCACATAACATAACCATAAAACTGAAGATGAAGAGCAATGATCTATATTTTTTGCCCTTTTGGAGAGATTGTTCAACTATTTGTCCCTGTTCATGAATTATCACTAACTTTTTTTTGCAAAATCTCTTCCCTCTCCCCTTCCCCAAATTTGTAGATGGATGCTTTTGGCAATAACTTGTGTTAAATATGTTATGTCTACAAGAGGATACTTGATGTACAGCTGGTCTATACGTGAAGATGTGGATGTCATGTTATATATAGTACTCTGTGTTTGTAAGTAGTTGTAACATATTCTTTTTCATGGTCTCCAATGCCAACCTTGACTATTAAAAAATTGTTACATATTAAAAAATTATATAAAGTTGTTATATTGTATATACACATCAGAACGAATTTAACAAGATCCCATGTGATATTTTTCAAACAGAGGGTCTGTCTCAAACTTCTATTAGTATCTATCTTGAGTGCCTTGCCAACTTGTTTACTAGATGTTCTCACTCCCAAAGTTGTGATATCTATGTTTAACCTGTTGGCTTATCTATAGGTATGCAATTGTTCGTGATATGACTGCTGCTGGTCTTGGATTGAACAAGTTCTGCTATGCTGGTCTTATTCTTGCTCATAAGAACAAGATTCCTTTGGCTGATGATGCAGCTACTAGGGTATTCATCTGCTACCCTTCTCTGACTAGATTATTCATATATTTGTTCCTAATATGATCAACATTTTCCATTCACTTGCAAGATTGTTGAGCTGGTTGAGCAGTCCAAAGGATGGTCCTCTGCAGAACAGACGGGTCCCACGGCTGAAAATGTTATGATGAGTGTTTCTCCAGAAGAGTTGTTCAATATTCCCACTGCAGAATATATCAATAGGCGTGGTGGATTTGTGGACAAGAGGCTAACTGTTTATCATGTGGCTTTTCAAGCTCTTGCAGATCTTCGCAATTCAGAGGTTATCTATTAATAGCAATCTTCTTATATTGACTTGCTTCTGGAGTTGACATATTATCTTCTTTTTCCTGGTAGAAGGGTCTGCATATTACTCATAAATTTCGGTGAGCTTATATAGTCTAGGTAAATTTTCTTGATGAATATTTATTATGATGTGCTTTAGATGCAATTTGCAATTAATATGGCTGGAAAGTTCTGCAGGGAGTATTAAAAGGTCTCCTTGTGTCCTTGACAAAGGTGTCCATATTCATGTGCGAATTAAAGTTGATTGTTCTCCCTGATTTATTTAGGACAAATTTTTCTATGATTCTAAACTATGTTCATTTAGATGTTAGACGATGATTTTGATATCTTTTCCACGAGAGGGAACATTAAATTAGAGTAGGCATTGGTTCTGTTCAGGCTTTGCTAGAATCCTTGAATTTGAATTGGGGACTATAAGCATGGTGTAAAAATGCGGCCGAGTTGTAACGTACTGGCCGAGTTGACACGGTTTTTTGACTTTACCGAACCGTTTTGTACCGCGTTGTTAGAAAACACCGCATTTTCGAGTGGTTCGGCCGATATGTACCGGTCTCGGCCGATTCTAGCGTTGCGGTGCGGTCATAACGGTTACTTTTTAGACAAAATTCATTGCCATGGCCGGATTTCTTGAAGCTTTTGGCCGGAAAGTCGTGGTTTTTCAAAATTCGTGTTTTTGGGAAGTGGGAAGGAGAGAGAAAGGGGAAGAGAGGTAAAAGGGACAGCTGTTTTTTCATATTTAAATGACTAGTGGTAGTGGTGTAGAGTGTAGACTGCAGGCTGTAGCCGGGTCAGATTTTTTATTGAGTATTGGGGTGGGTTTGTTTATACTACTACTATTTAATATATAAAAGTAGACTAGCTGGCCACTTGGGTCTCTTTGATAGGGAATATTTAATTCAAAAGTAAATGAGTTAGTGGAGCGTTTGAATTATTTTTTTCTATTCTTTATTACTTCTATTAGTTCTATATGAGACTGAAACCTATCAACTTGTGCCATTAATTACTTATCTTTCTTTTTCTTTTTTCTACTGTACCGAATTCCAACTATCATACTTCTATTATAGAATTCTGATTTATAATAATTAAGCACATTTATAAAGATATGGGCTATATCATTAATTTGTGCAAAACCGCAACGCGGTTCGTGATGAACGTATCCGTTCCTTTACAGCGATACCGCGACCGTTTCCGTAACCGCAACCGCAACCAAAACCGCATTTTCGAACCATGACTATAAGTTACAATGGTGGGTGAATTTAATGGTTCTAATATCTATTACAAATCATCCTCTTTAGATTTAAAAAAAGCCCGAGGTGCTAAAGAGAGTCCTATAGAGAAATGAGGTGGAAGAAGAGAATTTAGAATTGAGTTGTGAGGTGAAGTAGTAGGTCACAGATTTAGGAATATAGAATTGAGGAGAAAACGAGACTTTGGGGGAAAATTGATACTCCCTCTGTCCCCAATGGGTTACCTGCTTCTTTTTGCGGTCTTCAGTACAACCCTTTGACAATTAATTTCTTTAATTACATAATAAAAAAATTATCGAAAGTTGGTTATGTGAAAGTAAACATTGAGACAAATCTAACAAGATCCCAAGTGACTATATTTTTCATATATATATATATATATATATATATAATATATATTGGTGAGAATTTGTGGTCAAAGTTTGTGTCTTTGGTCTTTTAAGAACGATATGGATGATCAGTTCGAGGACAGAGAGAGTAGCTGATTGTAATTCAATGCAATTAAATCATCAAATGGTATATACAATCTTTGACCTACACTCCCAGCACTAAACAACTAAAAACTAAAATTTACTCAACAATTTTCTGATGATTTTTTCTCTTCTTATTTTCCTCTATTTATAACAGTCAGATATCCTCTCCTTATAACTAACTCTTGAAGTCTTCATCTTAAAGCAACGTCTAACTGTGCATTACTGATGCTGCCCCCCCCCCGCCCTATCTGGTTCATTACTGGTGAGGGCCCGCACATCCCATGCATGTGGTGTAATTTCTCCCTAATTTACTGATATATGGATTCTACACTATATCTTGAACTCCAAACAACTCTAGTTCTGTATCATAATGTAATTGAAAGACCTACCTATATGGAACCATAAGATAATAGTCCACAGAAAACATAAAATATGATAGTTCGGAATTCGTGTATTGGTGGAAGTTGTAAGTAATAGGGCTAGAAGCAAATATACACCAAGACTCCGCAAAGGAGGTCTAGGATTTGTATCAGCTTTCAATGAAGTTGGAGTTATTCTTTCTTAGTCTTGATGCTCAGGTACCTAGGATCTTGGTCTCTTCACTTTGTGGTAGAGCTGATCAACTCCAGCCCGGCCTGGCCCGATTTTTGGGCAGGTTTGGGCAGTTTTTTTTTTTGGGCGGGCTTTGCAGTTCACTCAACGATTGCCTTTGGGTTCCGAACTCCATATGGGGAAGGAACGTTGTTGTTTGCGGGGTCTCGATCATTAACATGGACCCACTTTTCATTCCATTTGTGGGAATTTGATGATCGCAAGCCAAAAAAGACTTTTTAGTCTAATTTTTGGGCCGGTCCGATTTTGGCCCGAAAAGCCCGCTCGGCCCGACCCGAAATAACGGGCTTTGGGCACAATTTTTTGGCCCGGCCCGGCTTACGGGCAAATTTTTTTTGGCCCGGCCCGGCCCATGATCACCTCTACTTTGTGGCTTGCGATTAGTATAATAATTTGCTTTAGAGACTCTAGGTTAAGACTTTCGCCCTTTGGAGTATTATACTCAAAGTTAACCAAAAAGTGGCAATGATTGTTTTCCAGGACATACCCTCATACTGTGAACTGATTTTGACATTACAATCTTCACTTTGTGGCTTGCCATTAGTATAATAAATTGCTTTAGAGACTCTAGGTTAAGACTTTGGCCCTTTGGAGTATTATACTCAAAGTAAACCAAAAAGTGGCAATGATTGTTTTCCAGGACATATTGTGGGTTTGACCCTCATACTGTGAACTGATTTTAACATTACAATTTGAGGGCAAAACACAACCCAAATCGTTGAAATTTGTGTTCAAATATGTGTTGCACAATTCGCTTGCTGGGAAGAAGCATATTCTAGGGGTTCACCGTAGAGAAGTGTGTTAGCAATGTGAACCATATTTCCGGAGTGAAGAAGAGAGAGATTGGGAGGCGAGAGAGCATCAAGAAATTGAACAGTGGTGTAGTGTTGTGGTTGTTGCCTGTTAGCTGTAGGTTACCTCTTCTTTTGTAGTCAACTCAACTCATTACAAAAATACAACTTTGCATGCATTGGCACTCAAATGATTTCTTCTTCCGAACATAAAAGAAAAAAAATGAAGAAGAAACTTTGATATATCTTCTACCATACCAATTTTTATAAGAGGAATTTCCTTTAACCTAAAACACAAGGCTTAATATTTAATGCCAATGAGCTGATAGATATGATTCATATGTGTATATTGATCTTTTATGTATCCATTTAATTTTTTGTACCTAATCATGCTTGATTCACCAAGGTAACTCTGTGTATATGTTTGTGTATCCCGTATTGAATTGAATTATGTACCATATAGTATTGCTTCGAACAAGAATGAGCACTCTTTAATCATTCTAACCAATGATAAACTTTCTCATTTGTCAATTCCTCTCATGTACCTCATAACCCCCCAAGGTAAGAACAGATTGGTAAGGGGAATATTCTAATATGCTCTTCACTAAAGAATACTCCTTTTCTTTTTAATTTACACACTTTCTTTTTTAGTCTGCTTTCTTTTCATCTACACACCGTTGCTTTTTCTAGTCTTGATAACATGTCCCATCTACTTTCTCCTCTTTTGTCCACCCATGTCATCCCCTTTTTAATATTTTAACCCATTTTTTAGTTTCTCTCTCATTTTTCGGCTCTCTCAACCTTTTCGCTTCTCTCTCATACTTTTGGACTTCCTCTCTGGTTCTCCCCAAAGTAAAGTGAGTAAACTAAAAAGAAACGAAGGTAAAACATCATGACTTACCAAGATCGATCATTGAAGGAATGGTAGATTGCGGAAGGGATATATCTAGGTCTTCAGAATAATATAATGTTCTATCATTTGCATATTGTTAAGTGATAAACTACAACCTAATTCTCCCCTCATTAAGACTGTTAATCTAATATCATTTGCATATTGTTAAGTGATAAACTGCCATCATGGTGAAAACAAAGGAGATCATTGATCTCTTTTGCTTAATTTCTTAACCCTAAACCACCTTATAAGACATCCCATAAGAAACAAGACACTATAGTCACCTCAAAACCATCGTCCCCATTGAAATATTCAATACCCTTCCATTCAATGACAGAAAGAAAAAGGGACTCCCATATACATTATCATATGCCTTTTTGAATCCAGCTTGAAAACAATGTCCCTCCCGTGAGTCCCATCCCCTCTTCTCACTTCACCAGTGACTTTAGTTGCTATAGGAGTAGCATTTAGAGTTTCTCTCCTTTGCAGAAGCACCTTGTTCCAATGATATTATATTGGGAATTACTATACCTAATTGATTAGCTAGGACTATTATGAAATTTGTCAATACTTGTGACAACACTTACATGCCTAAAGAAATTCAATGGTACTATAAGTTTCTTCAGTGGATGATTTTTTCTTGTTATACTAGATTACTTTTGAACTTATCCATCCTTGCAGTGGCATGCTGATTTATGGCTCCCTAATTATCTTTTATATTTTCTTGTGGATGTTGAAACTTCTTTTAAATGAAAGTTTTGGGAAGGGAGGGAGATATGAAGAACAATTTATTTAATGCCAAACAGAATATAATAAGATTACTTAACAAACTAGTGTACAAGGACAATGTCAACATCAAAAAACTTTTCTGAGTAGGAATCTCTTGAAAGTGTATCGTCAAGTTATCTTTATTTTACTAAATTGACAATCTTTTGGTGATCGTGGCAGGCAATGGAAACGCTATTAAAGATGCTCGATCGAGATAACTGTTGTCCTGATGTTTTTATAACTTTGCAGGTTATGAGGTATTGCGTTATGTGCTATGGCTTCTAAACAATACCTTCATGATTAAAGATGCTTAAAGTTTTTTCTCTTATTAGTTTTACCAAATTTGTTCTTCAAGTTATGCTCTTACATATGTTCCATCTAATAGAAGAGGCCATTTTTGCAAGCAATTGTGTTATGAATCGATATTTAGGGGGTAAGGGTATTTTAGGGAGTCTCTTCATTAGTTAGCTTGAGGAATAAGTTAGATAGTTTGTTAGGGTCAAGTAGTCTATATATAGTGGTAATGAGAAAGAAGAAGGCATGTTGAAAATTGTGAAGAGTGATTAGTGGTTTTACCGTTTTAGCTTGGGAGAGTGCCATTCCTCTCGAAAGATTGGCGAGGCTGTAATTGGTGATTAATCACCTAGATTAGCATTGATTCAGTCATATATTACTGTTTTCTTCTTAAATCTTGTTCTTCCTCCCTTAATCTCTCAACTCTATGTGTAATCTCACTGTTTTGGCCACTAAGCTATGTTAATTCATAGTAAATGGTATCAGAGCCGACGATTCAGGGAGATTGATTGCTTATTTCCAGTTTTCGATTTTTCCCCCCAAAAAAAAAGTTATTCCAATGGAGTTCGCCAGATTTCGTCAACAACAGATGGAGGAGCGAGCAAGGATTCGTTCAAAACATATGGGTAAAAGGATTCGAGAGGAATTTGCAAATATCAAGTGGAAACGAGATCGTGGAATTTCAGATCTGAGGGAGGAGCAGAGAGCGTCGAGCAAGAACTTGAACTTCCCGTGTTTAATGGAGGTAATCCAAATGACTGGATCCTTCATTTGGAAGATTTCTTTAATTTTTTCCAAGTAGGTGAGAAGGAGAAGTTAGAGGCTGCTGCCATTGGGCTTGAAGGCGACGCCCTGATGTGGTTCCAGTGGGAGCACCACCGACGACCATTCTACCATTGGGAAGAATTGAAGGCATTGGTTGCACGACATTTCCATAAAACATCGGCGAGCTCTTACGGGTCAGATCTGAAGAAGGTAGGAGAAGTGGTGGAGGACCAGACCAATTTCTGGAAATCATCAGCTACCATGGTGAAAATTACAGAAGAAAGAGCACCCTCAAGGAGACCTTTCCAGGAAATCGGATTCACCATCTATGGAGGCGGAGGAATCCATTAGAAACAAGGGGATAAGACCAATGAGATGCAAACCACCAGCATTGACTTCCAAGCTTCGAGAAAGGAAGAAATCGATGCGGAAGAAGAAGATTATACAAATGGGAAGAAAAGTGGATCCGGAGAGTATCCATCCTTCATCGCCAATGAAGATAAGGTGGCACCCAATGAAGGAAGATTGGGAAGAGGTCCTCTCCGCACCGGTCCTGGATGTGGGTTCCAAGGTTTCCCGGTGGTTACACCTATGAAAAGTGGTCGGTGGGGGGAGGGGTGGTGGATCGGCGAGTGTTGCAAGTGAACCACATGGAGGGCAATTTGAGCGTGGTGGTGCTTGCGAAAGTGGTTCCTACGGTGGACCCGGTGGTCCCGTGGGAAGTGAAAGCTCCTGTGGTGTCATCCACCCAGCCTAGCCATCTCTCATATTTTCCCAGCCCACTTTTCATTTCACCCACCCAACCTTTTATTTTTCACCCAAATTACTTTCCCCACCTCTGGACCCTTGTTATTCAGAATCCCCGGTTCATAACCCAGCCCAGCCCACCCGATATCAATCCTGCCCAAATTCTGAGACCCCCATTCTCCACCTTACAATTCAACATTCCACCCAGCCCTTCTCCTACTCATGCCACCCATTATTTTAATTTCCAAATTCATCAATCACTCAAGAAAAATCAAACCCAAACCACCCAAAGACATCTTTTCATCACTACATACAAACCTCATCTCCACTCCATGACATCTTTAGGGACCATTTTTTCTTACCTAGCCGTCGAAGAGAGAGAAGAAAGACCGACCACGGATGAGCTTCGAAGGCAGTGGAAGCCAGGCATCAAGAATGGCATTGATCACCATTGCCTAGGCAGGGAATCTAGTGCCGACTACTATCCACCTTGAGGACAAGGTGGAAGTTTGAGGGGCCGGTAATGTTATGAATCGATATTTAGGGGGTAAGGGACTAAGGGTATTTTAGGGAGTCTCTTCATTAGTTAGCTTGAGGAATAAGTTAGATAGTTTGTTAGGGTCAAGTAGTCTATATATAGTGGTAATGAGAAAGAAGAAGGCATGTTGAAAATTGTGAAGAGTGATTAGTGGTTTTACCGTTTTAGCTTGGGAGAGTGCCATTCCTCTCGAAAGATTGGCGAGGCTGTAATTGGTGATTAATCACCTAGATTAGCATTAATTCAGTCATATCTTACTGTTTTCTTCTTAAATCTTGTTCTTCCTCCCTTAATCTCTCAACTCTATGTGTAATCTCACTGTTTTGGCCACTAAGCTATGTTAATTCATAGCAAATTGTTCTAGAGTTGGAAAGTGCTCTTCATTATGATTAATCCTAAGCCTAAATACTGGTTAAGCCTTTAGTGATTGGCCTAGTTTGAGGTTGCTTAATTGGAGATCAAAATGATTGAATCGAAGTGATCAGATCCATGTTGATAAAAACTCCAAAAGTGCGGGATTCAAACATCACATAACCTGAAGTCATCTGTATATCAGTTAGTTTATTGATTTCATTATTTCACATATTTATAATACTACTTTATTGCTCAAATATACTTCAATATAAGTTAATTAATGAGGTCAAGGTCATTCATTTTTTCTATTATTAGTTAAGGTTTCGGGAGAAAGGAAAAACAGTCGTATATGTGTTTAGATAGCAGAGAATAGGCTTGACCAGTGAATTACAACTCTAAAAGACTATGTTAGTATTTTGAGCAGGAATAAATTCCTTTTCCTACAATGAGAAAGTGAACATGCTCATCAAAAAAGGCTTTCCCAAGGGAACTATACTAGGGTTTGCTCTCCTTTCACACAATCACTTCTAAATAGTCAGTTGAGCACAAGGTGCTGCTTCAACGACATTTCACACTTTAGATAACACTTCTCCGACACAAGCTTGTATGTTGTTCTTAGTGGTGTTGTTCTTGTCATAGTTGTTTTTGCTGTTTTCCCATCAGAATTGATCAATTGGTGAACTATTAGTGGATTTTTGAGGGGGAAGCTTTATTACTTAAAGTGTTTAAACCATATTTTTTGAGTAGTGATAGAAGTCAAACGCCTTTACATTAGAATTAATTGTCCTTATGTATGTACGATAGTGGATGATTTTATAGATCATAGACTTGTTTATTGGTGATTTTAGTGCTTTTGTGATGGTGGACAGGGTATAATCGATTTTGAAGTAGGGGAGACGTAATCAATGTGGTGATGGTCAGGTGGCAAAGAAATGTGAGGGTGGAGATGACCAGAAAGAGAGAGAAAGGAGACCTTAAGAAGAATTTAAATATTTCACCTGAGTAACAGGTTAGAATATGAGTTGAGACGACATCTCCATTGGGATTGTGTAAACTTTAAGGAAGAATGAATATAGTTGGAACTAAACCTGTCAAACTTTCCAATATATTAATGGTCAAAATTTCCCGTTTCAGACAGTGACAAAAAATGAAGAAATTATCTTTGAGCTCTTCAAGCACTTTGACTTTGCTCCACGTGCCATTCTTTGACTTTTGTAAATTGGATCAGAGACGATTCTATAGATTAAGGTCTTATGTCTTGTCTATAAAGTCTACGTGGTGAGTGTTTTTTATCCGTCTCCGTTTATAGGGTTGATGCTCTTCATGTCTCGTTATAATACAAATTTTTGTTGCTTATCAATATAGATTTTTCACACTTTTAGTTTGATGGAGTAAGTAAGTGTGAGATGCAAGGGTTGGCTGAAGACAAGTCACCTTTAGCCTATGAAGCACGGGTACGCTTCCCAGGCGCCGTTTCCCATACCGGGTACGGGTACGGTACGGGTACGCTACGGATTCGCCTAGGATTCGTACCCAAAACGATTCCGGGCAGGTGGGTACGACAGCAAGAAATGGGTACGGGTGGTCCCGCAATCGGGTACGGCCGGGTACGTTTTGGAGCTTAGTAAGCGTACCCGGTCACCATGGTTGACTTGACCTCGAATTGCTTGAAAAAAAAAAATCAACCATTACCGGTTAAAAAAACAGAGGGAGGAGAGAGATAGATGTCGTGGTCGAAGAAGATGAATAATTTGGTAGTGGAAGTGGGAGTTGGTCCTTGCTTGAACTTTCTTTATTAGGATGTGGGACACCATGAAAGTTGAGACATAGAAATTAATCTTTTACTTTTTTTTATTATATTAAATGTGGGGCACAACTCTCAATCCTACAGCTTTTGGTTTTTTATTTTCTCTTTTTTAAATACTCCCTCACCTTCCCTTTTTCCACTTTTCCCTTTTTTTGCCTTTTTCCTACTCCGTACTTCACAGTTTAGCAGGTCATATAGGTTTATTCTTTTTTTATTTATTCTTTAGAAAGGGGATTTATTTGGGTGTTGGACAATATTAGAAGACTTTTTTTTAATGACTTTTTTTAAAGACTTTTTAAATTATTAGTTTATATTTTTTACATGTGTGTCATTTAATAATATCTACAAAAATTAGATGGAGATTTTATATCTATTAAAAAATTAAGGTAATATATATTATTAATTTTTTTTTTTGCCGAATCCAAGCCGTACCCGTTTTTAGAAATTTTGGTTTTAACGTTTTCCGTCCCCGTACCCGTACCCGTATCCGTCCCCGTATCCGTATCCGTATCAGTGCTACCTAGCTGGCTTTAGCTTGTTGTATACTTATCGGGATGCACAAATTTGTTAGCTTTACCTATTTCATCTTCAGTAAGAGTATGTTTAGGGCATTTATAAGCTTTGTCCTTATACAGCATACAGCATACAGCATACAGCATACTAAGGTAACAAAGCAAAGAAATAAAATCACTGGGTGAAGAATAAGAATGGTCAAAGTATGTGAGGGAGGGGTGAAGACTTGGTTTATCAATGATTGAATTTGGCCAAACTAAACAACCTGTCCTAGCAAAGTGGACGTTGTGACTTATTTCACCTAATCATGGTCGAATTTGGCTAGAAAGTTTCTAGATCTGGAATCTTGGACCGAACTCAACCATAACAAGGTCAATTGAGACTTGAGAGATGAAGGAGATCGAGAACTATTTTGACGGAGCAGCTTAAAGACGGTGATGTCGTAGAAAATAGGGCATCTTGTCCTCATGGCCGCTACGATTGGTTCGTCAGCCTGGTCACCTTCCTCCTCCTTCATGGCTTCGACAATCTTGGAGCTTTTAAGGGGGACCTAAGCGACGGTGGGGTTCCTGTTTTTGTGGGTGCTGAGTTGGTGGGGTTGGGTCTAGTTAGTGTTTCATACCGCTGGCTGTTAGAGGGGGGGGGGGGAGGGGATGAGGAGAGAGGGAAGTAATTATGGATGGAGTGGTGTACTTAATGCTTGTTTCTTGGTTTAGTAATGGTAATCCTGTTACTTTGTGATACAAAAGTTACTAAAATAGAAAGCTGCAACTACAGTCGTTGCAACTATCGAGATAGGTATGCAGTTTATATAAATATTTGTACTCTACTCTTGATTATTCAATCTGATACTCGGTTCCGTACTTGTATGCGATACCAATACCTGAATCCAGGTATGATAGGTCACAACATATGGACATACGGGAAATTGTGAGCACCAAAATTGTTCGAAGTGGTATCTGGAAATTTGTTGATTTCCTGTGGAATATTCCACTGCGTAGGTTAGGAGGTGATTTAGCGGAAATGGTCGTATATGTTGTACAGGGAGTTGTAACTTGCTTTATTGTTACCATATGATCTCTCTTTGATTCCCAAATCACAATTAAGATGTGAACATTGCCATGTGTCCTTGAACCTTATGATGATGGGAAGAGTTGCTCACCCAACTTTATATTGTTGGAATTCAACTTCCAGTAATCCGATCAACCTTCAGCTTTTCTCCCTTACAGGGCTGTATTCAAGCACTCTTCATCTATGTGCATTAGATCACACTCAAGTAATGAGGCCAGTTGTGATGTTCTCTTGGCCAGTTGGGCCCCGGTTCCCGAATAGCTCCACATCAATCTGCTTACATCATTTCATTCCTACTTGGATGTCTCTGTTTACTCAGTTTTTTTTTACTAAATGCATCATAGAATTTAATCCAAAATAAGAAGATTTTTCCATCAATAGTGAACATTATCTGTTTAGCAGACTGTCTTGAAGTTCTCCAAGACCTTAACAGATGATCGTACTATACCTTTTTGATGCTAGATCTTGAAAGTCAGTAGTTTTTTATCAGACATGTTCAATTACCTTGGATTTTTCAAAGACTGTCATCGGACTGTGGCTCACTTACAGTAATCTGTACTAGTAGGATTATTGGAGAGAAGTGATGTCTTATGCTCAAAATTTCTGATTGCAACATGGTCTTGTACAAAATCTTCCAATTCTAGAGATTTAACCATCTCTCATAATCTGTGGATAACTATGTCGAGATATGTGCATGTTGAGCTCAGTTAAACTTTCATTTGGAAGAAATTATTCCGGGCGACGAGAATCAAGTTGACATTGAAAATACAACTTAAGATGACTGAAAAGTGGATGCTTGTGTTGCCGAATATATGTTTGGACTATTGTTCATTTTAACAAAGTCCCTCCACCACATGCTTTGGCACATTGAGTACTTTCCCCTAGTGACTTTTGCATCTCGCTTCAGAAGTGCTTGCACCTAGTAATCTTGACACTACTTCGCACAGAGGAATTTTGAAGGAGTTTTGCTGCTAATTCTTGTAAGGAGTTGTTTCTGTGCTTAGCGTTGATTTTCTTTTATTTGATTCATTAGAGCTGGAGGATATGTTGCTGTAACCAAGGAGATAATAATATAAATAAAAAATAAGAGGAGAATTCAAGTTCTTTTTTAGAGAATTTCTTATATTTGGAAGTGAATATTGACAGTTTTTGGTGATTGTCACCGGTTAGTATTTTAGGACAGTTAAACTAAAATTATCAGGAGTATTATAGTAAGGTTTACTTTGTTATGTAATTTAGGATTTTGTTTGGGAAATATCAGTTCTTGTTTCGAATTTATCTTCACCTAATCCATTATGTTTTTGTGCCCTAGTAATCTCAGTCTAAGTTCCCTCTATACATGTTCCTCTGGTCTTCCCTGATTTTCCTTCTAATTCTCCTGCTTCATCTTTCATTCACCCTCTTCTACCCGAGAATAAGTGGATGCAAGATAAAATCAGGGAAGAGGGATCACATCGGACTTATCCTACTGAAGCTGATAAAGGACATTGCTTTGTGGTGCTCTAGGATTCTTTTAGTAGACTCTTAGTAGGTCGCTTCCAGCCATAGATTATAATTCCTAGTCATTCTAGCTTGTTTGGGATTTCATCCTTCCCCTTGGGTTAGACTGCTTTTCTGATGTTAGATTATAAGTCATTCTAGATGGTTTCCTAAAACGCATTTGAATTGTCTTCAATCTGTACGCTAATATCTCCAGTTTTTGTTTTCCATGTCCATTTTGCGTGCTTCTATGGTGCTCTCTTGGCTATATGTTTATCTGCTACTCTGATTCTGAATCTTCTCGCTTAGACTGCACATAAATGATGGTGGTCATGCTTATGTTTTCTTGATGGTTGATTGCTGAGCAGGTGCTACTTGCATTCTGGAGACCTTGAGCATGGCTATAAAGTATTTCAGGATTTCCTGGATTCTGGCAGGCCACCATTTGTTGAAGTGTATACGGTAGTTTTTAACAAATATTCATCTGTTGTCTTCTATTATTTCATTGCCAAGACTCATGATATTGGCAAACTTGTATTCTCGTCTTAAAAAAATCTAGAGATTTCTTATTGATACTGAGATTAGGTCAGGTTTGGGTCGCTCATAATGGTTCCTAACAATTGAGTTTCATGGTGTGTAGTTGAAGTTCTCATATTTCTAGTAGTAATAGCTATAACAAAGTGCAAACTAAATGAAGATGAGTACATCACTCACGATGTTGGGACTTTGGGGGGGGATAAGGATGTGTTCACCAATAATGTCTTGATGGAATATGACCATTTATGCTGTAGTGCTAAACTTGATTGTTCTGTTTTGACTGCAGACTCTTGTAGAGGGAGCCATGGTGGGTCATACTCCCAAGGGTATGCAAATTGCTCAGGATGCTCTGGTATGTCAGTTACTACTGGAATTCTGTTATGAATTTATCTTCCTTTCTTACTTGTCGCATATGGCTTTACTGCTTTGTTGTTTTCTGCAGGTAGATATGACCTCAAGAAACGTTTTCTTGACCGCAAGAACGGGTAGTGATCTCCTCCTCGTTGCAGCTCGTGAAAAGGTAATTCTTCACGTACTAGCATTTTTTTTTTCCTTATTGTGGCTTGCATGGGGTTCTTTCTGCATCATTGCTTCTGTATATACATTTAACTGCTATTGAATTCTGCAGACTGGCGGATATACAACAGCTAACTACTTGTGGGATCTGATGCAAGCTCGGAAGTATATTCCTTCTCAGCCTGCTGTGGAAGCATACTTCGACGGTTTGAAGGTTAGTCCATTACTCTTTATTCTATCATACTTCTATGTTTTAATATCGAACTGTGGAAACACATGCACGTCTGACAACACTAGATCACGTTGGATTTGAAAAACACCCAGAATGACACTTTTGCTTGCATGTTCAATTTAACGCGCTATAACTCTAATGAACAAGTGATGTAACTCTAATGAAAAAGTGATGTAACTCCAAAAAAAAACAATATTAGAAAGAAAAAAAATTCGAAAAAAAAAATTTTTTTTTTTTGGGCTTGAATTTTTTTCAAGGGTATCACTCTAATGAACAAGTGTTGTAACTCTAATTCAATCGTGTGGTTGAGATTCATTCTCATTTCTCATGTAAGAAGCATTATCATGTGATCCCGCCTGGCGGGATCACATGAGAAATGAGAATGAATCTCAACCACACGATTGAATTAGAGTTACAACATTTAGTCATTAGAGTTATATCCCCGAAAAAACTTCGAGCCAAAAAAAAAAAAATTCACAAATTTTTTTTTCTAATATTTTTTTTTTGGAGTTACATCACTTTTTCATTAGAGTTACATCACTTGTTCATTAGAGTTATAGCGCGTTAAATTTATTCTCATTTCTCATGTAAGTATGCATTCTCATATGAACTCACTTCTATATATATATATATATATATATATATATATATAATGTCATTTTGTACCGCTTGCTTGTGTGATTTCGGTTAAAGTTAATCAAGTTGTTAGTGCGTGGGGATTTTTTTTTTTTTACGGGTAGTCCGTAGGGAAATTATTGAAGGACCTATAAGTTGGATTATATAGGTATCGATCACCTTGTGGGAAATGATGAAGAAAATAAAAAGTTACTGTTACTAGACGGGTTGTTAAAGTTTCTTATTTTGCCATCTGTTATTAGCAAAGCATCGAGACAGTGAGAGGTTATAAAAGGGTGTTGTAATGTGTTGAACATACATAAATGTGTTGAGTCGAGACGAGCTTTTGTGTATTTGAGTTAAGCTTGATAGAGATTGATAGTGCTCAAGCATGAGTGTAGCTGCAACGAGCTTTGAAATTTTGTGTTCGAGCCTGGCTCGTTTATAACCCCAGCTTGTTCATTTGTACTTTGAGCTCAAACTCAAGTCAAGCTTTATCAAATAAACGAGCTTTTCAACTGTCACGATATTTTTGAATCTCCAAGATGTTGAGTTGCCAAACTCCATTCACCTAATGCTCTGTTTGGATTAGAGCATTTCATTTCAAATGAAGAATTTGGCTGAATTCAGCTGTTTGGAAATAGAAATCATTTGGAATTGGATTTGGTCCAATTCGATACACTTGCTAAAATCAAGCCAGAATGAGGATTTTGAAATCACTACTATAAACATGTCATTTCAAATTCCAGCTATCACATTTTTAATACTCCCTTAATTTCTCCATCTCCAACTATCACAATTCCCACAAAAACTTCAATTTCTCTCTTCTCAATCCATCTATCCTCTACTACTAACCACACCATTAATGTGAGCTTGGAAAAATTGCAAAATAGTAACGAATTTTACTCAACATCTTTTTTGTTTATTTGAGAGGGAAATGTGAGAGTGAGGAGATGGAATGAAAATGGCGGATGAGAGGTATGATGCTCAAGATAGAAGAAGAAGGTGATTGGTGGTTATTTCACTTTGTTTTTGAGTTGAGAATAATTTAATTCTTGTATGATTCTTCATCACCTTGGCATAAAAAATCAAGAGATAAAAAAACTCTATTTTTCATATTGATTTTTTTTTGTTTACTCTGTACAATTTTGGATATAATTTCCCATTTCTTTTTTTTCCTCCAAAAAAATATAGATATTTGAAATGATGAATTTAGAATTCTTGTTTTTTCCAAACAAATGTTTTGGCATTGAATGTAAGTATTTGAAATATAGAATTTGAAATATGTCATTGGAAATTAATTCCTTTTATCTAAACACTACCTGAGAATTTTGTCTTTGATTGTTGGATATCAGTTATTCCTACATGAGTATTTTTCAGCAAAGCTATCTTTGCTTGATATAAGAATCTTAGTACAAGATACTGTAAAACGCCATATCTTATTTTCTTGCTGATTTCCATTCTAAATTTAATCTTAACTCATTTTTATTAAGATACACAAGTTTTTTTTTTCTATTTCATAATCTTTCAAGTTTTAATAAAACCATCAACATATTTTCGAGCTTCAATGGGTCAAGAACGAGCATATAAATGAGCATATCATTGTGTCATAAACTAAACATAAACGAGATGTTCTAACGTTAATGAGTTTACAAGTTTGACTTGTTTACTAGAAGAGCTTATGTTTTTCATTTGGGCTTTAATTAATAAACGAGCTTTGATTCGGCTTTAACCGAGCTTGTTCACAAGCAGTTTGCGATGTACCAACTCTTTCGCAGCCCTAAGTATTAGTTATAGTGCTTCTACATGATATGATTCCGTGAACAGAATCTAGCTTAGTTTTCCTAGATCTTTACTCGACCAAGGTTCATTAATGGTTCTAACTCTAAAACTATGGCTTCACTCACCAAAGGTTCGAATTAGGAAGATTTTTAGATGATTTAATTTAGCTTCATTCACTAAACAATTCACATAAGCTTAATCTAAACTTCACTCGTTTAAATCAAGATTCTTGTGTTTAGGATCACTCCCTAAAAACAATAATAATTCTGGAAAAATCCATCCAATCAATACTAAACTAACGTCTAACTTTAATCAAAATCTTCTGTATATTATTATTAAAGAATTCGACAACATATATAGGTATGTGAAACAAATCCTAAACTAACTAAAACTAGGAAAACAGATCAGCAACTAATTCTAATATTACACGCCTAAGAAAAAGACAAAACAAGATAATTAAAACTAAGATTTCTAACAAGTTTAAAACAAGTAAAACCTCTCCCAAGTAGGAAAGTTAAAACCTTGTAAGCACTTATTTGAACAGTTTGAACTCGAAAATCAAGGAACTAATTTTGAGGATAATATTATAAACATGAGATGTTAATTATGTTATTATATTTGGTACTAAGAGACTTAAGGAGTTTTAGTATTGCGACCTTGTCTTCGGACAAGTTGAAGATTGAAGGAATTTGTCTTTAGACAATTTTCGGCAATTAATAAATATAAATAGGAATATATTATGGAGATAATTGATTAAGTTATTTTAGTATTCATATTTATTTCCTATATATATGATGATTAGTAGCACAATTTTATTTAGCCTACAACTAAACTAACATAATCATATGAGGTCAGACATTCTAACATCCAATTGGAAAAGGAAAAGGCCCATAGGAATTGGGCCTCATGGTGGCTGGCCAAAAAAGGGGAGTAAGGGTATGGTTTATTTCTCTCATTAAACCTAATATGTTAGTATTATAAAAGGTTAGACATCTAAGGTTAATCAGTAACTTTGTGACAACAAAGAGAGAAAAGAAAACCTGAACTCCTCCTAAAATCAGGGAACCTCTCACCCATAAAAGCAAGAGTGTGAATATGTTCAACCTCTTCCGTTCTAGCAAACGTGGGTGTTTAATTGGTACTCGTGGACCAAATAGAGGAGCAAGACTTGGAGCTCTTTGATCTCATACACTAGCATTCTTGTGGAAATCACGCTAGAAAGGTTATACTTTATATTCCACTATGATTGATTATTATTTATGTTATGCTTGCGATCCTATAATAGATGTTTAGGAAATAATTTCCTGCAATTCCGCTATATATGCATCTATGTTTTCCTACACGTACACCACTCTTATGGATACTCACGTGAATTGACTGCCCAAGTATTTTTCTATTCTTACTTTATCTATACCGAGTTGTCCTTTTTTCCAATATGAAAGATTTTTCTCCCCTTTCATCTTGCACCTGTATCCAATATCTTCTCAGCTAATTTTGTTCTGAACTTGTGGTCGCTCCAACCCGCTCCAACCATGATCACCTGCATCTAGTGGTGAAAGTTATTCGAATACAAACCAAAATCCAATCCAAATCGAATTAGTAATTTGGATTGGACTCGAACTATGTTCAGATTGGATTCAGATTGAGTTTTTAAAAAAAAAATGGATTTTCGTATTGGTTTGGATTAAGGGTGATTGGATGCAAAAATCCAAAATAACCGAAAAGCATATTTGTTATGTGTTGTAGATTTGTATATTTGGAATTGGATTTAAGTGATTTCGACAAAATTTATGGATTTGTATGAAATAGTAGTTGTTATTATTAAATTTTATGGGATTGTATGAATAACTTCTAATACCGGACACATTATTTTGATGCTCGTGCCTAAATCATTTCATCAAAAGAATAGAATTTAAAATTTTGGATATTTTGGATTGAATCCAATCTAGTGTCTGAAAATTTGAATTGGATTGGTTCAGCCTCAAACTCTGATTGGTTTGGATATGGATTGAAAAATTAAAATCCAAATATTTTTCGGATTGGATTGGATTAGGATTAAGTCCAAACTGTACACCGAACTTTCGCCCTTACATGCAGTAGCCCATATCTCCCTACTCCCTCCACCCATTTGTTAACAAAATTAAGAACTCGCGCTAGTGCATAATTGGTCTTAGGTAACACTAATTGGTAGCACTTTTAAGGTTGTAAGTTTCTTGAATTTATAGGTAACACATTTGTAACACTCCATGAAAAATGTAACACTTTTAAAAGACGTAACACTTTTAAAATAGGTAACAATTTATTGTAACACTTTAAAAAATGAACATTTTCAACTTATAATAGGTAACAATCTATTGTAACACTTTTGAAAATGTATCATTTTCTAGTAACACATAAAGTATTGTAATCGTTACATTTACAACCCGGTAAAACATACACTTACCTTTACTTTTACCGTTGGGGTTGATCCAGGAGCAAGTACAAGTGATTCAACTGAAGATAGGGTCCAAGAATTGATGTTAAGCAAGGATGAAATGGATGGTGTACGTTGCTTTGGTTTTCATAAACTTGGAAGAAATGAAGGTCATTGTTGCATTTCCTTGATAGGCGTCCAAGGGTTGGAGTAGAGTTGGTGTTTTGTGTTTATGGCATCTCCTAGTTCTGTTAGGAGTTAAATGTGACTAATCCTTGTTGGATTAGGAGTCTTTGTTATGCATATATAGTAAGTACTTAGGCGTGTGGAGTAATCCGAATAGAAATCGGATTAGTAGTAGTAGTCCTAATTCGAATAGAACTCGGATTAGTAGTAGTAGTTCTAATTCGAATAGAACTCGGATTAGTAGTAGTATAAATATGCGGTTATTTCATTAATGAAGAACAGATTTGATTTTTGTTAAACACTTGTTATTACTCTTGCAAATTCGTGTGAATTGGAGAGCAAATAGACCGTGAGTTTGGGAGTTCAAAGCTGCAAAGTCACACCACGTTTGAGAGTTTTGAGAGCATTCTTGCGACAATCAAACACCAATCATTAGTTTAAGTTAAGAGGGCTTCTTTTCCTAAACTAATATAGTCGAAAGTGATTAAGAGGGGTTCTTTCTTCTTTGGAGACATATCTATCTTGTTGGTTAATCAAGTCATACACGACCGTGTCGTCGCCTTGGTGAATCAATATAGATCAAGTTTGGTATCGAGCTACGGTCACCGTGGATCGCGTGAGGGCGCGTGACACATCGGAATTTGGATTTTTTTGGTTACGTGTAGCCAACATACAAGACTACGTGGTGTCAAAATTTCAGCTCGTTCCGAGCGAAGAACGAAGTCGCAAATAAACAAACAATCGAGTGCAATCATGGGAACCAGCGAAGAGGATGCGCGAAGAGACCGGATGCTAGATGCTCTAGCAAACCAAAACAACTCCATACAAGCGGCCTTAGAACGACTTAGATTGGAGGTCATGACAAGGAGACCACCCGATGATCCTAGACACCAAAAGGATGATGATAGGGGCATGAAAATCGAGGTGCCCGATTTTGATGGAAAGTTGGACGTCGAAGGTTACTTGGAGTGGGAACGATCCTTGGAGAGATTCTTCGAATACAAGGATACACCCGAAGAGAAGAAGCTCAAAATTGCCGTGCTTAAACTCACCAAGAACGCAGCCTCATGGTATGAGGGGTTGAAGAGAAAAAAGGCACGCCAAGGGAAAAAGATAGAAAGTTGGGAAGAACTCAAACGAAAACTACAAAAACGGTATGTTCCTACAACCCGTCAACAAGAAAACTACATAAAGTTTGCAACTTTGAAGCAAGGGTTGATGAGCGTGAGGGACTATTTAGGAGAGTTTGAACGCCTTTCAGTGGTGTGTGATATTGAAGAAAGGGAGGACCAAAAGTTGGCTAGATTCATGGGAGGCTTAGACCAAGAAATTACGGACAAGGTAGAACTACAACCCTACTTGTCTTTTGAAGAAACATGTAAGCTAGCCATGAAGGTTGAAAAACAAAGGAAGCCGCGAACCACCAAAGCATACACCAAGCCTTTTGTTGCTTTTAAGGCTAACCCTACTACCCCTACTTCGACTAAAGAAGGTAGTAAAGATTGGAGATTAGAGAACGACAAACAAAGAGGCAAGGAGAAGGTGGGCGAAGAAGGAGGTCGACAAAGTCAAGTGCTTTAAGTGTCGAGGCTACGGACACTATAAGGCAAATTGTCCTATCTTGCTAGAATTATGACTATGCGAGACATAGAGGAGATTGAGGAGCTCGAGAAGATAGCATTGATGGCTAGGGAAGAAGATGGGGAGGAGGAAGAGGATATATGCAATCCAAAAGTGATGATGAAGCGCATATACTAGTCCTTCGAGCACTACATGCTACTATTGTTGCGGAGAATGAAGAGCAAAGGGAAACCATCTTCCACACTAAGTGTAGAGTGAAGGATAAGGTGTGTAGCTTGATCATAGATGGGGGAAGTTGTGCAAACGTAGCCTCGGCAGCATTGGTGGAAAAACTACAATTACCCACAACCAAGCACCCTAGACCTTATAGATTGAAGTGGCTAGATGACGAGAACGAGGTAAGGGTGAAGAGAAGGGTGTTAATTGCTTTTACTATTGGAAACTACCAAGATGAGATTGCGTGTGATGTGGTACCAATGAGTGCGTGCCATATACTCTTGGGAAGACCTTGGCGCTTGATAGGGGGTTACGCATGATGGAAAAAGGAACGTGTACAAATTCTCGATGGATGGAAAGTTGAAGACTTTACTACCATTACCACCATCTAAGATAGCCAAGCCTCGACCAAATTCACCTAAGGCGGCCTTGTGCATGAGGGAAAGGAGTTTGAGAAAGAGATGTTGGAGGAGAACGTAGTGTTCATGTTGATGCCCAAAGAAGTAAGCGAGCCTAGGGAGGAAGGTGATCCGGAATTGCGGCGTTTGTTGGACGAATTTGGAGATGTTTTTCCTAGTGATTTACCACCGGGATTACCACCTATGAGAGGGATTGAGCATCAAATAGATTTAGTTCCGGGGCGAGTGATACCTAATAAACCACCATATAGGAGTAACCCCGAGGAAACTAGAGAGCTCCAACGCCAAATTGATGAACTTATGGAGAGAGGTTATGTGCGTGAGAGTATGAGTCCTTGTGCGGTACCGGCCTTATTAGTACCAAAGAAGGATGGAACTTGGCGAATGTGCATAGATAGCCGAGTCGTTAATAATATCACCATCAAGTATCGGTTTCCTATACCAAGGTTGGATGATATGCTAGATGAATTGTGTGGTTCTCGGTTGTTTTCAAAGATTGATCTAAGAAGTGGGTACCATCAAATTAGGATGCGTGAGGGAGATGAATGGAAGACAGCCTTCAAGACAAAGCATGGGTTGTTTGAATGGTTAGTTATGCCCTTTGGTTTGACAAACGCACCTAGTACATTCATGCGGACCGATGAATGACGTTTTGAGGCCTTTTCTTGGCAAATTCATTGTGGTTTACTTAGATGATATCCTCGTCTATAGTGAGACCAAGGAGGCGCATTTGCAACACCTACGCCAATTATTCCAAGTTTTAAGAAGCAAGCAATTGTACGGGAAATTGGAGAAGTGTTCGTTCATGCAAGAAGAACTAGGGTTCCTAGGATACATTGTATCTAAGGATGGAATCAAGGTGGATCCAAGTAAAATTGAAGCAATATCAACGTGGCCAATCCCAAAGACAATGGACGGAGGTACGTTCTTTTCATGGCTTAGCTTCATTTTATAGGAGGTTCATCAAGAATTTTAGCACTCTTCTGAGCCCTATTACCGAATGCACCAAGCAAGGGAAGTTTGAGTGGACTAAAGAAGCACAACAAGCATTCGAACTAGTAAAGGATAAGATGTGCAATGCACCAATTTTGGCCCTACCAGATTTCTCTAAACCTTTTGAGGTTGAGTGTGATGCAAGTGGGACGGGAATTGGGGCGCTTTTGATTCAAGGAGGAAGACCTATAGCATATTTTAGTGAGAAGTTGGGGGAGGTAAACCGAATTACTCCACGTAGGACAAAGAATTCTATGCTATGGTACGTGCCTTAGATCATTGGAGCCACTATTTGAGACCTCAATCATTTGTTTTACATTCTGATCATGAGTCATTGAGGTATATCCACGGCCAACACAAGCTAAATACACGGCATGCTAAGTGGGTTGAGTTCTTGCAATCATTTACTTTTGTGTCAAAGTATAAGGCAGGGAAGGCTAATGTAGTGGCGGATGCACTTTCTAGGAGACATGTTCTTTTGGGCGTGGTTAGTACGAAGCTTTTGGGGTTTGATTTGCTTAAAGAGTACTATACTACGGATGTGGATTTTGGAGAGTTGTATGCAGCGTGTGAGAAGGGATCTCATGGGCATTATTCACGTGAGCAAGGTTTTCTTTTCAAGCGGAATAAGTTGTGTGTTCCAAATTGTTCTGTGAGAGACTTGTTGGTTAGGGAGGCTCATGGGGGAGGTATAGCTGGTCATTTTGGGATGAACAAAACGATGGAATTAGTCCAAGAGCATTTCTTTTGGCCTAAGATGGTAGGCGAGTGTTCAAGCCGTGGTTGCTAGATGTGGGACTTGTCAACGAGCCAAGAGTACGTTTCATAAGGGACTATATACACCCTTACCTGTTCCGGAGGGCCTTGGGGCGAGATGTGAGCATGGATTTCATAGTTGCTCTACCTCGAACTCAAAGGCAACGAGATGCTATCATGGTTGTTGTTGATCGTTTTAGTAAGATGGCACATTTTATTCCTTGCAACAAGACTGATGATGCATCACATGTGGCAACCTTGTATTTCCGAGAGATTGTTAGATTGCATGGTGTACCTCGTACCATTGTCTCGGATAGGGATAGCAAGTTTTTGAGCTACTTTTGGAAGACCTTGTGGAGGTTGTTGGGTACGAAATTGCTTTTTAGCACCTCCCACCATCCACAAACTGATGGGCAAACTGAGGTAACAAATCGAACCTTGGGCTCATTGCTTCGAGGATTGGTGAGTAAAACAGGTAAGGATTGGGATAATAAGCTTTGTCATGCGGAATTTGCGTACAATAGAACGCCTACATATGCCACAAAACATTCACCGTTTGAGGTTGTGTATGGTATTAATCCATATTTGCCCGTAGACTTGGTTGAAATTCCAAAGCAAGATTATGTGCATGGGGACGCGAAGCAACAAGTCTTTGTTCTTATGAAGCTCCATCATCAAATTAAAGCACGCATTGAGAAGGTTAATGAGCAATATAAGAACAAAGCAAACAAGGGTCGTAAACCTAGGGTGTTCGAACCAGGGAGATCTTGTGTGGGTGCATCTTAGGAAGGAGCGTTTTCCCAGCAAACGCAAGCACAAGCTCATGCCACGAGCTGAAGGTCCTTACCAAATATTGGAGAAATATGGTGATAATGCCTACAAGGTGGACCTTCAAGGGGAACATGGCGTGGCTGCTACTTTCAACATTGGAGATTTGACGCCTTATTTGGATGATGAGCAAGTACAAGAATTGAGGACAATTCCTTTTGAAGAAGGGGAGGATGATCCAGGAGCAAGTACAAGTGATTCAACTGAAGATAGGGTCCAAGAATTGATGTTAAGCAAGGATGAAATGGAGGGTGTACGTTGCTTTGGTTTTCATAAACTTGGAAGAAATGAAGGTCATTGTTGCATTTCCTTGATAGGCATCCAAGGGTTGGAGTAGAGTTGGTGTTTTGTGTTTATGGCATCTCCTAGTTCTGTTAGGAGTTAAATGTGACTAATCCTTGTTGGATTAGGAGTCTTTGTTATGCATATATAGTAAGTACTTAGGCGTGTGGAGTAATCCGAATAGAAATCGGATTAGTAGTAGTAGTCCTAATTCGAATAGAACTCGGATTAGTAGTAGTAGTTCTAATTCGAATAGAACTCGGATTAGTAGTAGTATAAATATGCGGTTATTTCTTTAATGAAGAACATATTTGATTTTTGTTAAACACTTGTTATTACTCTTGCAAATTCGTGTGAATTGGAGAGCAAATAGACCGTGAGTTTGGGAGTTCAAAGCTGCAAAGTCACACCACGTTTGAGAGTTTTGAGAGCATTCTTGCGACAATCAAACACCAATCATTAGTTTAAGTTAAGAGGGCTTCTTTTCCTAAACTAATATAGTCGAAAGTGATTAAGAGGGGTTCTTTCTTGCTGGAGACATATCTATCTTGTTGGTAGAGATGGCCAACAGTGCGGGCCAATCCAGCCCATCCAGCCCAGCCCGCCTCTTGGGCCGTGTGGGCTGAGCCCACGAAAAGCCCGGTCCAGCCCAGCTCGAACCGTGAAATTGGTGGGTGGGTCGTGGGCCAAATTTTTTGAGCCCAACCCATGAAAGCCCGCTACTAAAACCGCCCAGCCCGGTCCACGAAATCGGTCCAGCCCAGCCCAAGTAATTATTCAACCAAATTGTGTATATTTTAATTAAATTGTATATATTTTAATCAAATTTCATATATTATAATTCAATCAAATTCAAAAATAATGAAATTATTCATTAATATTAATAATTGTATATATTTTATTTAATTTTAAAGGTTTTATGTAACAATAATAAATGATTCTAATGATTAAATAATTCTGAAAAAAAAAATTATCATGCCGGCCCGCCAGTCCAATAGGCCCACGAACTGCCAAAACCGCTGTTCGAACCGTGAAAACCGGTAACAGACCGGTGTGGGCCAAGATTTTTCAGCCCGGGGACCAGCCCGCCCAAACCGTGACTTTCACGGTCCGGTCCTTGGCCGTGAAATCTCAGCCCGGCCCACTAGGGCCCGCGGACCAGCCCACCCAGCCCGCACCAGTGGCCATCTCTACTTGTTGGTTAATCAAGTCATACACGACCGTGTCGTCGCCTTGGTGAATCAATATAGATCAGGGGTGTTTGACTTTACCCATGTCTTTAGTAGAGGTGTCAAAAACTGGGCCGACCCACGGGTGAACCCGCATGCGACCCAGACCCAACCTGTTCCGAGCCGAGAGTGGTCGGTTGGAAAGCCGACCCATTCCGACCCAGTGTTCACCCGTGCCCAGTTTAACCCGTGGAATTAGTAACCCAACCCGAGTTTGGCCGACCCCAGGTTGTACCGTACCCGGTTGCACCCGTGAATAACGACCCGGACCCAACCTCGTTTCCGACCCAAAATGACCCGCACCCAACTTCACCCGCCAATGACCCAGATTAAACCCACCCGATTATCACCCAACCCGATTTATCACCCAACCCAAGCATTACCCAACCCAGCCAGTTGGACCCAACCCAGCTATCACCGACCCGGTTCCGACCCAACTCGGCTATCACCGACCCGGTTGTGACCCAACCCGGCTATCACCGACCCGGTTAGGACCCAACCCGGCTATCACCGACCCGGTTGTGACCCAACCCAGCTATCACCGACCCGGTTTCGACCCAACCCCGTTAGCACCCGACCCAACTAAACCCGACTCAATGCCATTCCGACCCAACACCATTTATTTGTTTTTGGGGTGCAAGACCGAAGACGTATAAGATTACCATTTATTTCAAGTTTTATCTTTCTTTTTTTTTTCAAAAATCGATGGAACACATTTTTTAATTTTTTTCGACAAGTACATTAATATTTGGAGTAGTTCTCGATTAGGCGGAGGCCGGAGATGAAACACATAGTTTCGTTGTTTGACATGCATTTAAGCCATGACTTCCGTACACCATAGGGCATAATCCATAAGGTATCTTAATTCTTAACCTCCAACTTTTTCTTAATTTATGTAAATAGTTGAATTGAATTAATCATTATGTACATTTTCAGCCCATTTATATTTGGAACGTGTTAGAACGTGTTTGAACAAGTGTGTTTGAACGTGTTCATTATGTACATTTTCAGCCCATTTTCAACTTCATTTATATTATCCATAAGACTTACTTAATGTTTAAACGTGTTCGGTCCTTGTTACTTAATGTTTTAATGTCTAATAAAGAAATAGTGAAGACGTCTCTCTCTAACGATCAAACATTTGTTTTACTTAGTATTTAATAAATATTAGAAATAAAATAAATAAAATCGACTTAAAGTATTAAATAAAAAAAATATATCAAATTAAAATTGAACAAAAACTCGCCATTAATCATTCCAAGCTTCCAACATCTTTACAAAATCAAGAACCCTAATATAAAAGGGGAAACATCCATTACATCCAACAAGTTAGATTATCATTACTAATAAGCAAAAAAATTACATAATGATCATCATTTACATGGCCCAACAAAGCAGCAAAAAAGTTAGTACAAAAAATTCCAATATCCTACCAAGGCAACCACTAATACTCCCCTTCAATTCCAAAAAATTTCAAAAAGTTAGTACAAAAAGTTGGTATCTCATGACCTTCATCAATTTTGCACTTGATGTACCCGAAATTATAAACTCAAAAATTTCTAAATAAAAGAATATTAAAAATAAATACCAAAGACAGATTTTTGAGAGAAATAAGGCAAAAAAAAGAATAAAATATCTAAAACATTTGGTATAAAAAAATAGCTCTCGGGTACAAATTTCACCTCATCATCGAGCACTCGACTCTAATTGACAACACAACTTAACACGACAAGAAAGCCGGCAGAGAGACACAAGCATCATCAATACCAACCAAGTATGTATCATGTTCAATTAAGGCAAAGAACGAAATGAGAGATGCATTGTGACACTAAGGGCAAAACAAGTGTGTAAAGTTAAATGTTGGCAAAAAAAGTCGCTAACAACCATAGGGCAAAGGTGGAAGACAAGAGAAAGAACAACTACGGCTCTCGGTACAAATTTCACCTCATCATCGAGCACTCGACTCTAATTGACAACATAACTTAACACAACAAGAAAGCCAAAGAAAGTGACACAAGCATCAACAATACCAACCAAGTATGTATCATGTTCAATGAAGGCAAAGAACAAAAATTAAGAGATGCATTGTGACACTAAGGGCAAAACAAGTGTGTAAAGTTAAATGTAGGCAAAAAAAGTCGCTAACAACCATAGGGCAAAGGTGGAAGACAAGGGAAAGAACAACTACGACTCTCGGTACAAATTTCACCTCATCATCGAGCACTCGACTCTAATTGACAACACAACTTAACACAACAAGAAAGCCAAGCAAAGTGACACAAGCATCAACAATACCAAGCAAGTATGTATCATGTTCAATGAAGGCAAAGAACAAAAATTTAGAGATGCATTGTGACACTAAGGGCAAAACAAGTTGTGTAAAGTTAAATGTAGGCAAAAAAAGTCGCTAACCATAGGACTCCAATTATCTTTGCGCAAGGGACATTAATTTATTAAGCAAAAGGATATTGAACAACTAAACCAAACCCAAAATACAGCCATCAACAATGGGCCAAAACAAAAACCAGCAAACCACCATCACCAAAACAAACACCATCAATAATAGGCCAAAACAAAAACCAAGAAACCACCATCACCAAAACACCATCAACAATAGGCCAAAACAAAAACCAAAGAACAAACCATCACCAAAACAACCATCGAGAATAGGCCAAAACAAAAACCAAGAATAAACCATCACCAAAACGACCATCAACAATAAGCCAAAACAAAAACCAAAGAAACCACCATCACCAAAACACATGAAGGCATGAACCATCAAACAAAAACATCACAGTTTAAGGGATTGAATCATAATCAATATCAAAAGGCTCCGTATCCTTAACAACCTCAAGAGACTCCTCATCCTCATCCTTAGAATAACCAAATATCCAATTTTGGCAAGTCACTATAGCCTCAACATTTTTGGGCAAAAACGTGTGCGGTACTTTGTTAAAATTCTCGCCCCCATACTAAATGAAGACTCGGAAGCCACGGATGTAATGGGGATAGCCAAAACATCTCTAGCCATTCGAGCCACAATAGGATAAACGGTCACATGAGATTTCCAATAAGCCAAAACATCAAAGTGGTCATCTTGATCGGGAGGAACATGTGGGGCATTGAAATATGATTCCATATCATTTTCAACACCCCTACTAGCAAAGAACATTGGCACCAAAACTCTAAAAAACAAGAAAAGTAAATAGTATATCACTAAACTATTCCCAAACAAAGAATCACTAATAGATTAAAATGATACACATAATAGCCAACCTTTCCTAAATTGGCCTTCTTAAATGGACGGGCAAGTGACCTTGCAAAACTTGGAGTGGAGGACTCGAACCCAGGTAGTCACGTAAGATGTAGTGGAAGAAGATTGTAGGTGAGAATAAACAAGTAGCATAGTGCATATACAACTCACTAAAAGCATCAACGACTTCTTTAACCTTACCATTAAGATCAACAGGCAAATAAACAAAGAGCATACAACTCATGAACAAAGTTTTTTTTGTAATCTGGGATCAAGCATAATAGCAATAGTAAGAATTAGAGAATAATTTTGCCAATATTTGTTAAATTTTTGATACATAGGAGCCGCCATAAGACGAATAGAATCGGTTGGGTTTTCTTGAGCATAATACAAAAGACTTTCAATCAAAACAATATTCTCCACATATAAGTTAGCGAGTGGGGTAATCGTAACCGAAAAAAGACATGTAATATCATAAAACGGTTCAAGAAAATCACAAACATTTTGGACAGGTTTCCCATTCAAAATCACTTAAAGAAACATCTAAACCATGCTCAAGCAAACAATACCTATCTACAGACCTCCCTAGCTTCTAAACACCTACGAAGCATAAGAAAAGTAGAATTCCAACGAGTACGTACATCGCCAATTAACAAACCGAAAAACCAAGTGTTGACATACTTAACACAATCATCAAACCTCTCTTTCCTAATGTTCGAATAAGAAACATATGAAACAACTTGTTGCAACTTTGTAACAGCTTTTATCCATAAACTTAAAACCAACTTGAACAATCAAATTCAATATATGGGCAAGACATCTAATATGAAAAAATTTACCGAACAAGGCAAAGATATTAGTCCTATTTAAGTCCCTAACCATTTCTTGAATCATAACATCATTGGCGGTAGCATTATCACAAGTTAAAGAAAACACTTTATCTCTAATATTCCACTCATCAAACAAATCAAGAGTAAACTTACCCAACTCCTTACCAAAGTGGGAACCAGGAAAATGTCGAAAAACAAGAATTTTAGAACGTAGCACCCAAGAGTTATCAACATAATGAGCAAGTCAAAACAAGTGAAACTAACATTGTTAAGAAGCGGACCACAAATCACAAGTACAACGATTTTTCCTTCTAAATTACCTATAGCTATTTTTAATTGAGTTTTAAGGGCAAAGAACCGATTAGTACAATGCTTAAGCATAGTATTCCTAGAAATATGTTTCACATTAGGATTCAAGTAAGAAAGTAATTCTCTATGCTTAGCATGCTCAACCATCAAAAAAGGATATCCATGACACATAATAGCTTCAAAGAAATATACGACGTAAAAGTTTTTTGATCATAATGAACCCCAAAGTTGAAGTTGCTTAACTTTTAAGTAAGGTTCACATTTTTCTAAGTGTTTATTTTGGTTATTAGTACCTTGTGTTCCCTCAAAGACGATAGGTTTTAACATTACGAGTGCTTACATGTAGAAAAAATCTTACCATCTTCCGTTTTAAACAAAGTAAAGTGCTTTGCCAAACCTTAGGCGTACGCCTCCCAAACAGGACAGGGTCATGGGTTTGGGGAGAAACAGCTTTCCTCATCAACAGACAAAGAATTTGACCCAATAATAGAGTTGAGTGTCAATGGATGAACCGAAAAACAAGTCAAACGTATTGAATTCTAGGGTTAGGGTTCGGTAATGTGTGGGGTTAGATCGGATTTAAGAGTCAAAGTCAAGTTTAATGGTTTAGGGCGGAGTTAAAGAATGTTCCGCATCTCCCATTAAAAAACAAGTCACATAATGAATTTATTATTCAATTCAATATAAAAGAATTTATTCAATTTAATATACAACTATAATTATTATAACAAAATAAATGTTCCGCATCTCACATTTAGGGTTTAGGGCGGGTTTAAGAATGTTTACAAAATGTATGTTCGAGATCTCACATAAAAAACAGTCACATTATGAATTAATTAATCAATTTAATATAAAAGAATTGGTTCAATTTAATATACAATTTTAATTATTTTACAAAATGTAAGTTCCATATCTCACATAAAAAAAAAGTACATGTAATGAATTATTCAATTTAATACAAAATAATTGATTCAATTTAGTATACATTTATAATTATTTTTACAAAATCTATGTTGAAAATGTCACATAAAAAAACAGTCACATTATGAATTAATTAATCAATTTAATATAAAAGAATTGGTTCAATTTAATATACAATCAGGGTTTAGGGTTTAGGGTTTTAAGGTTTAGGGTTTAGGGTTAGGGTTAGGGTTAGGGTTAGGGTTAGGGTTTAGGGTTTAGGGTTTAGGGTTTAGGGTTTAGGGTTTAGGGTTTAGGGTTTAGGGTTTAGGGTTTAGGGTTTAGGGTTTAGGGTTTAGGGTTTTATCCCAAACCCTAAACTCAAACCCTAAACAAAAACCCTAAACTCTAGACCCTAAACAAAACCCTAAACTCAAACCCTAAACAAAAACCCTAAGCTCTAGACCCTAAACGAAACCCTAAACACAAACCCTAAACAATCAAACCCTAAACAAGTCAAGCCCTAAATAGTCAAGCCCTAAATAGTCAAGCCCTAAACCCTAGTCAAGGCCTAAATAGTCAAGCCCTAAAGGCTAAACAAAGCTCAAAAGACTCGTCCAATATAAACAAGAACCCGAAAAAAGCCCAAAACTTGCACCCAAAAAAAAGCCCAAAACTTGCACCCGAAAACAGGAACATACATGAACCGATGAACGTAACTTATGAACCCCGCAGAGAACACAAACCCTAGATCATTTTATTATTTAACATAAATAAATTTTATTAATTTTATTATTCAATTTAAGTAAAAGTGTAAAATCCGAGGCTAGATTCTAGAACACAAACCCTAGATGATTTTATTATTCGGATCTCACATTTTCCGTACATAAATAAAAGGCAAAATAATACAAAAAAAGATAGAAAAAAATCACTATGAAGAACTCGAACTTGAAAAACAAGTAGCAAACATGGCAAAAGATCCCAAAATAATCTAGATCCGGACACAAAAAAAAACAAGTAAAGTTCAAAAAAAAGTATAGATATCGGATCTCACATAGTAACATACTCACATTCATAATTTCACATTAAATTATAATTATGATTTATGAAGTTCCGTGTCCGATTTTAAGGCAAAATAAAAGGCAAACATGGCTTTCTAACATACAAAGGCAAATTCGAGATCTCACATTTTCCGTATATAAATAAAAGGCAAAATAATACAAAAAAAGATACAAAAAAATCACTATGAACAACCGAACTTGAAAAAACAGTAGCAAACATGGCAAAAGATCACAAAATAATCTAGTTCCGGACACAAAAAAAACTTAAAAACATACAAAAAGTAAAATAGTAAAAAACGAACTTTACTAAAATAGCAAACATGGAAAAAAAATCTCACAATCTAGATCTCACATATTCCGTAAAAAACCGAAATAGCAAACATGGAAAAATAATCCCAAAATAATCTAGATCCGGACAAAAAAAACAAGTAAAGGTAAAAAAAATATAGATCTCAAACAAATGTCACATGATATTCAAAAAATAGTATAGATATCAGATCTCACATAAAAAAACTTTAAAACATAGCCACATACTCACAATCTCACATATTCCATATAAAAATAAAAAGTAAAATAATACAAAAAAAAGATACAAAAATAAATCACTACGAAGAACTGAAGTTGAAAAAAAGTAAGAAACATGGAAAAAAGATCCCAAAATAATCTAGATCCGGACAAAAACAACAAGTAAAGTTAAAAAAAAGTATAGATCTCAAACACATGTCACATGATATTCGAAAATAGTATAGATATCGGATCCGTAACATACTCACATTCACAATTTCAAGTAAAATAATAAAAAAATCAAGATCTTCAAAAAAAACAAGTAAAATTAAAAACAAACATCATATTCCAAGTAAATCGCAAACCGGACCAAAGATATATTCCCACAATCACATGCAAGGGCGATCTTCCTAAATCTAAAAAAAAAAAAAAGGAAAACGAGAACTCTAGGAAAAAGAAAACTTACCCGGTGGTTGCGACATAATTTTTTGAAGAATAAATTTGCGTTTTTTTTTTTTTTTGCTTTATTTTGCTTCTTCTTGGACGAAAGCTTTGTTTTTTATGATCTTCACTTCTTAACAGCTTCAACAATCAGCCCCTAAGGTCTTAAACCCTTCGAGCCGTATGATCTAATCTACAATTTGCAAATAAAGAGTGAAACCGTAATAAGAGAGAGGAGAGACTGAGAGAAAAGAAAAGAAAATGAAGAAAATGAGAGATTAGATCTGAATTCTGAGGAAGTGAGGAAGTGAGGAAGTGAGAGGATGAGTCATGAGAGAAAAACTCAAAAACCTAATTCGAGAGAGAAAAGCCTGAATGAGAGAGAAATGAAGTGAGGAAATGAGCGTGTGACCTAGAAAATTAGGTTTATATACCAAGGGGCATTAGGGGAGGTTTAGGGTTAGATCAAGGGTTGAGATTTATTCATTTATGGTTAGATCAACGGTTGAGGTTTAGGGTTAGATCAAAGGTTGAGATTTAACCATTGTTTGAATGAGTGGGTAAGATTAATTTTTGTAAGTTCATTTAGGGTTTTTAGTAAAGATTTTTGATTTTAGATTTCATTTAGACTAGAGTTCATTTAAATTTCATTTATAGTTCTTTTAGACATTTAGTATTAATTTGTAAATTTGTTTAGTAATACTAATTACTAATTATTAATATTATAAATTAATAAAATTACAAACTTTAGAAATTTAATTACTATTTTTAATTATGAACAAGATCATTAATGTAAAAATAATTATGAATGAGGTTTACTAACTGTTTTAATAATTCCTACTTACTTTAAAAGTTCAATGAATAATGATGTAATTGTATTGATGACGAAATTTTGTGAAACAATGAAAGTTTAAATTATTAATTGTTAAGTATGAAATGCATTAATGTGTGATTATTTAAGTAATGAAATAGACGGATTTATAGTATGCTTTGATTATTGTTAAAACTGTGTAATAACATCGATGATCAATCGTATGATCATTTGATGGTTTTGACTTTTGATTAATGTCGAAGACAATCAATCTTAATATCTTATGATCAATTTGATTTATGTCGCTAAGCTAACTAACAAACTGTTTAAGTTTAATAGTCTATTGACTCTAATATTATAAGTTTATAATCAATAATCCTTATGGTTGTTACTTGTTACATGTTAGTTGTTACTTGTTACTTGAATACTTATGCAATCATCAATAAGAATAACTAAATAAGTGAATAACTAATAGAGTAATAGGCGATACTTAGGCAATAGGCCAACTTTATGATCATTTGATTTATGTCAACCTTAACAGCTTAACTGAACGAAATTCGATCAATGTTTCATCCTCTAGTGATACAATGACATGATTATTATTTCATATTGATTATAGACCATGATCTACTTTCATAGCTTCAATATTTCATCTTCATCCTTTAGTGATATAGTGTATGATTATGTATAATCTTACGAACGATCATATGACATATTCGATTAAGTGATTAACATTGATGATTGTTACTTGTTGAGTTGTTCCATGATCGATGAAAAGTCGAACAATTTTATAATTACAAATTAATTAAGATGCTTTCATTAATGTTTTAACGTCAACCTAATTCTTTAATTCTAACTCTTTTTGTTGCTATATAGTAACCGATTCGATTTCGAGACAAAAGAGTAAGTAAGTCACTAACTAACAAAATGTTTAAGTTTAATAGTTTATTAACCCTAACACTATAAGTCTATTATCTATAACTCTATAATCAATAATCCTTATGACTTGTTTGTTGTTAGTCATTACTTGTTACTTGTTATATGTTAGTTGTTACTTGTTACTTGAATACATATGCAATCATGAATAAGAATAACTAAATAATCGAATAACTAATGAGCGATACTTACTAGTTACTACTTAGTAACTTAGTCAATAGGCCAATTGCCAATAGCCAATAATGGTGAATGACCCAATAATATAAGTATAATTTATAAGTCTTATTGTAGTAACATTTCAAATTAATAATAATAATATAAGTATCAAACTATTAATGATTCAATGTATTATTAAAAAATTAACAATTACCCAACCACAATTCACAATATTAATATAATTACAGATTACTATAATATACCACTATAAGTATAAAGTATAATGACTATAATAGTATAATCTATACCACAATATCATAATACGCCACGGAGCCGCCGGTTCGATATTTAGTCGTTCCAAGAACCAAGTCGGCAAGTCCCACCGAGATCCGATTTTTGTCGACCCAACTCGAAATCCGATTTATTCTGACCCAAGTCCCAAGTCATTCCGATAGTCGATTTGTTGAACACTCAATTAATTCTGAAGGTCGATTTATTCTGACGCAATTCATTCCCATATCGATTTCTTCCGACCCAAGTTATTCCGATATCGATTTCTTTCGACCCAAGTAACCCGAAAGCCAATTTCTTCCAACCCAAGTAATTCCGAAAGCCGCATTATTCCTACCCAACTTATTCCGATATCGATTTCTTCCGACCCAAGTAACCCGAAAGCCGATTTCTTCCAACCTTAGTAATTCCGGAAGTCGAATTATTCCGACCAAAGTTATTCCGATATCGATTCCGACCCAAGTAACCCGAAAACCAATTTCTTCCGACCCAAGTCATTCCGAAACCCGATTTCTTCCGACCCAAGTTATTCCGATATCGATTTCTTCCGACCCAAGTAACCCGAAAGCCGTTTTCTTCCGACCCAAGTCATTCCGAAACCCGATTTCTTCCGACCCAAGTTATTCCGATATCTATTTCTTCCGACCCAAGTAACCCGAAAGCCGATTTCTTCCGACCCAAGTCATTCCGAAACCCGATTTCTTCCGACCCAAGTCATTCCGAAAGCCGATTTCTTCCGACCCAAGTTATTCCGAAAGCCGATTTCTTCCGACCCAAGTCATTCCGAAAGCCGATTTCGACCGACTTCACCTTATTCCATTCCGACCCAAATTCACCCAACCCGGATACTGGCCGACCCAGTCTCACCCGACCCATTTCCGACCCAGTTCCGAGATCCTCTCACCCAGTTTCACCCGACCCAAGTTCACCCGACCCACCCAGTTCCGACCCATGACACGGTGTCACCCAGATTATTCCGACCCAAATCATTCCGACCCAGCCTGGGTCAACCCAAACCCAGCCAGTGACCCAGATTGACACCTCTAGTCTTTAGTAACAATGGGAATTTATGAGTGTGCCCATGTTAGTTGTTTTAAAACAGCTAACGGTTAGGTGCCTATCATTTCTCACCATGTCGAATTTCACTTTTTTAATGAAACAATGTAGAAAGGGAGAAGTGACTTGGCAAAATGTGCGGCTACGGCGCTTTGACCAAGGTTTGGCTTTGGTTATCATTATCAGGGAGGACACCCAAGAATTTTCCATTGGCTTCGGGTAAGTTGCTCCAGTTAACAGCTCTACTTGTAAGCTTTTCTGAACGTATCTATTATGCTCAGCATACAATGAAAAAAAATGAATCGAATTCCTCGGATTTACGAAGTTAAATGATGGTAAATATATACAGAACCAAGTAAAGTCACAATGTTCAAGCATCTCGTGAGGAGCTGGTGAATATGCTCAATCGTTTCTAATATCAAATGTTATATAATCTGTACAATTTACGCCGAGAAGTAGATTGACAGTACGCAATTTACAAGATTCACCAAGGAAATGCAAACGCAATTTTCTAGCTTGCCTCAGCTACAACATCCACCTGATTGAGCAACCGCACCGTCTCTTCCCCCTGCTGTGCTTGATGGTCGTCCATAACCAACCTTAATACCAGATGTCTACAGTTGAAAAATACTAAATGAGTGACAGCACAACAGTATATTAAAAAACATTACTTAATGATGATATTATTTTGAATGTCATCACTACTTTGCCTGAATATGCAGCTACAAGCAAGCATACCTCATTAGACACATCAAAAACACCTTCCTGGATCTTCTGAAGGATCTTCACTGCAGTCTTCAAAAACGCCTGTAACAGCAAAAGAGAAATGACCTTAGACTTGTCATTATGAATATATCACACCTCTAGTGAACAAATCGGAGAGCCCTCTGCCTCCCAAGTTTAGATCTCAGTACCATTCTTCTGAGAACTATTTTTCGGTTTTCCTTTTCTTTGTTTTTTTTTTTTTTGGGGGGGGACCAGACCCTACATAACTGAAGGCAAATGTAGGCCTTGAATACCAGAAATCAGCAAACAAATTAACATTGACAAGTTAAGCTCATAAATGTTACCTCCTCGACATTTTGTGCAGTTCTCGCAGATGCCTCTAAGAATAACAGACCATGCTCCTTTGCAAATTGCTCACCTTCCTCCTTACTTACAGCCCTTCTATGTGCAAGATCACATTTATTTGCTACAAGCATGATTGACATGTTCGGATTTGCATGCTGCCGGGCATCCTCGAGCCAGCTTGCCAGATGGTTGAATGTCTCTCTTCTATGAATAGACCATTCCATACTTACCATTACGTCACAGGGAAAATTCATCAAAGCACATGAATACTATCCAGTTCAGATTTGGTGACAAGAATCAGACAAGTTTGACTGGCTTTAAGAGTGAAATTATCTCACCATCTTCAGAAAGTTCCATTTCTCTATTTTTATCTAATGCTACTGGACACAGGGTTCATAGGAGCTAAAACAGACCAAGTGCAAATTTAACGACACAATCAACAAGAATATACTAACCCAATAAAATTTAAAACCCTAAAAACCAGATTTACCTTGTTATATCATAAACAAGAAGTGCCCCAGCTGCTCCTCTGTAGTATGATCTAGTGATAGATCTGAAGGATTCTTGCCCAGCCTGAAACAGGCCAGCACATAACATAACCATAAAACTGAAGATGAGCAATGAAGAGCAGATGTAAGTAAATATCAGGTAGCAAACAAAAACAGGATTCAGCCATCTTGAAACAAAGCAAGCTGCAAACATGAGCAGCTGAGGGGAAACCATTAGAGCTTCACAACTAAATACCTTTTTTCTTTTAATTTCAGAAGAGGACAATGCATCTCTAAAATAAAATGTAGAGAACAAACTTCAGAAGCACCAGGAACTCTAGAAATCATTTAGAATTTTCAAAAGACTATGAATATCATTTTGCGAACACCCCAACGGGAACTCCCCAAATAGAAGGCTACCATATCCGAAGAAACCTCATGACAAGACAGCCTATGTCAAATCGAATATTCATTCCTATCCAACCACAAGACTCATAAAATGACCATTTATAATGACATCTGAGATAAGAGAAACTAAAGATACTCCGAAGAAAAGAAAAACACAAAGACTATTTACAAATGAAAATCATAGTTACTTGGTTAGCTGACCATTTGGGGCAAACATGGCGCTGGTGTGCAAACGCAATACATACCTCACAATTGATTGGGTTTCAATGGTGTATTAGTATTATCAGTAATACGCTCTTCTACAGACATGGTAATTTATTGTATTCAACGGCAAGACTGATTTACTTCACTGGGGAAAGGAAATTGCATGTGGATGAGGGGGTTAAGGACAATAGCAATAACAGCTCAACTAAGATATTCGGCGGACACGCACCTCCATTTTTTGTCTGTTATTATAAAGTAAGAGACCTGTTCAATTTATAAAAGTGCCCAATGTTGCAAGTAGAGGGAGGAAAAGACACATGATTGGGTACTAGCCTACTAGACACCTCAATTACAAGTCAGCTTTCCCCCTCTTCATCTCACTGCTTGACATGCAGTGTCATACACCAAACATGTCGAGCAATTTTTTAGCTGCACTGGTAAAATGTATGTGGGAAAAAAGAAGCGATGTGTTCCTTTCCCCACCCAACCCCAAAAATAGAAATAGAAAATAGAAAAGGAGTTGTTCTTTTGACATGCATAACGTGCTATACTGTTATTTTTCAATCTATAAGTTTACCATCTAGGACCAACTATAAAAACATCCACTCGAGAGCCTTTCATCATAAGAATAGTAACTCCCAATTTTACAAACTTATCATCCATAAATCAGAATTACTCCGCAAACAAGAAAAATTTCAGATAACAAAACATTAGTTCCTGTAAATAATGCATCGCCATAGGGTTTAATAATGTGCATTTACTCAAATCATCAATGCAGCAAAGTACCCATTGAACTATAACTTCTGTGAGAAAACTAGGCGTCTAGTTGAAGTTCGTTGCCCAAACCAGCAACTTAATTCCCATGTAATCTAGATTCTCAAAATGACCTTGCTTTGGCTGAAGTATGCTGATATGTTCATGTTAATTAAACTTCAAGGCTGAAATTTCAGAAAAATATCCTTGTCATAGTTGTCAACGGTCTATCATGAAACGGCAGACGCCATAGAAGTGAAATTCGTAGTTAACTATACATAGAATATGGTTTCCAAAGGCTGAAAGTTAGTGCTCTAATCAACTATACTTGCTCACTAAATCATCATTTTCCAAGCAGACTACGTACGATTAATTTCACAAAAATAAAAAAGAAACAAAACAAAAAAAAAATGAAAAGATTGCAAAAAACATAAAAAGGAGGTATTTGATATATGGCAATAGATACTTGCACATTATCTTCGGTTGAGCTTATCTATACAATCACTTACTTCCAACAAATTTTAAGGGTTTTGCTAAATCTCGCCCTAAATACTCTTACTATCGCCCTGTATCTTCCACATTTATGCTCCGGAATTTTAAACATACAATCTAGTAAAATGAACTAAATTTAAAAAAAAAGGGGGGCGAAGAAATAAGCACTAACAGTATCCCAAATCTGAAGCTTAATTGGTTTTTCGTCAATAGTAATCATACGAGCACCAAATTCAACACCAATTGTGAGATCGTGAACTGGTTGAAATCTCTTGTCCGTAAATTGCAACAGCAAACATGATTTTCCAACACCTGAATAAAAATTCTCAAAAAGAAAAAAAAGTTACGAACAATCAAATATATAAAACAATTAATTTAGGGTTCCAAAGATTCAGCAAAACTTGCGTAAACTGAAGAGAAAGAGTGAAAGAGTTAACCTGTATCTCCGATGATTATGTATTTGAAAAGATAATCGTAAGACATAGCGAAAGTACGTCGAATGAGGTCAGAAGAGAGAGAAAAAGAGTTGGGTTGAGAGTTGAGACGCCGCAATTAGTTTGAGAGAGGTCTGAAAGATCGCTGCGTCACTCACACCTTTGAAAGAGGGAGAGACGGGACTCCAGTGATATTTTCAAAATCTAATAGAGGAAAGTAATACTTCCTCCGCTTCTTTTTCATTTACCCACTTTTTTTGTCTCTTTATTTTGAATTTTTTTGTTAAAAATGACCTTTTAAAACATTTTAGTTGTGAGCAGTGACCCAATTTTTTTTTAATTGTGAACAAAGACCCAATAGTATAACATGTTTGTTATTTAGGACCCAATAAGTATTTTCCGGTATAAAAGTCAACATTCCGGTGGTTGACTTCATGTAACACCATTTCTCTCTCCTAAATCTCACATGATCTAACCTCCCTCCTTTCCTTCTTTCCCCCTCAAATCCCCTCTCTCTCTCTTCATTTTCCTTTGAAGAAAACCCTCATCTCCCTGTTTCCCCTTTCTTCAATTTCGTAAAACTCCATCTAACCCCCTTTCCACTGTCATTTTCGAAATTAATGTTGAAGACAAAGGACCTCCTGCATTATAATGATGAAGACAAAATCAGACACCAAGACCTCCTCCAAAGGAAAGCAAGCAGACAAGCAAACATCAAAGCAAGGGAGAAATTTAAATTTTAGCTCAAAATTTTCGAAATTGAGGAACTAAAACAAGAAAAAAGCTTTCGAAATACAATCAACACACCTCCGATTGAGGGATGCAACCATGCAAGTAAAAGGTGTGGGATTTGGAAGAATGGGTTTTTTTGGGTTAGATTTTTGAGTGATTTGGAAAAATGGGTTTTGTTGTTTTTGATTGAAATTTTTGTGGGTGTAGTGGGATTTTGATGATTGAGTGGGATATTTTATGGTGTGACTGTCAAATTGGTTTTTTTTTTGAGGGGATTTGAGGGAGAGGGAGAAAGATGATGAAATCCATTATGGAAGAAGAATTGAGGGATTCTTCTCTCTTGCTGTCATTGTCCACTATGGAAAATCCCTCACCTTGATCAACCTCAGGAACGTGAACGAGAAAGGATTCTGGGTTATGGGTGATGTGCAATGTTTGAAGTCTTTGGCATCCTTGTTAATGGCAGAAAGAGGAGAGAGGAGTGACAGAATTGAGGAGGAAGAATTGGTAGGAAGAGGAGAGAGAAAGAGTTAATTAAATGAAGTCAACCGCCGGAAAGTTGACTTCATTGCCGGAATATGAACACTAGGTCCTAAACAACAAACAAAGTGTGTTATTGGGTCTTTGTTCACAATTAATTTTTTTTTGGGTCCTTGCTCACAACCAAAATGTTTTAAAAGGTCCCTCTTGACAAAAAGTTCCTTTATTTTTAATCTATACAATCTTATTTTTTCAATTCTTGGTAACATGTACTATCTATTTTCTCCCCTTTTTCCACCCATATCATCCACTTTTTATATTTTAACCTACTTTTTAGTTTATCACTCTCACTTTTTAGTTTATCTCCACCTTTTCAGTTTATCTCTCATACTTTTGTACTTCCTCCTTGATTGAACCTAACTCAAGGTATACAGATTGACTCAAGTTTGAGTTGAGCATTGATTCGAGTTCGAGTTCGAGTTTTAAGTTTCGAGTTCAAGTTTGATTTGAGTTCGAGCTTGATTTGAGTTCGAGCTTGATTTGAGTTCGAGTTCGAGCTCGAGTTCAGAATTTCGAGTTCAAGTGTCGAGTTTGATTTTTCAATCTCGCGAGTTTCGAGTAGAGTCGAGCTTGACTTCGAATTTTCGAGTTCGAGTCGAGCTTAGCCAAACTCGAGCTCGACTCACATCATTTACACCCCTACTTGGTTCTCCCCAAAAGTAAAGTGAATAAACTAGAAAGAAATGGAGGGAGTACATGTTGTATCGATGCACGTCTGTTATGGTTTAAGTAGAATCTTGTTAATTTAGATTAATAGATTCAATTGCATTGAGAAGCTTTATGTTTCTTTTGTTTTTTTAATCCAAAAAAATATATTAATGGAGGCTAACCCCATTATACACGGATATTAATCAGGAAGAAAGAGGTTGATGTTTCAATTAAGAAAATAACAAAGCAATTACAGTTGTTTAGTGCAAATCCATTGAATAAGAAATTGATCAATATAATCCCTTTATTTATTTTTAACACCCAGTAAAATTGTTTTATTAGCCTTCACAAGGATTATAGAGGCTAACCCCATTATACACGGATATTAATCAGGAAGAAAGAGGTTGATGTTTCAATTAAGAAAATAACAAAGCAATTACAGTTGTTTAGTGCAAATCCATTGAATAAGAAATTGACCAATATAATACCTTTATTTATTTTTAACACCCAGTAAAATTGTTTTATTAGCCTTCGCAAGGATTATAGATTAGAGCAAAAAATTGGCAGGAAAAGTCAATTTGATTTTCCCTCTCAATTCAAACCTAAAAATAAAACGACAATTAGATGCCTCTTCACAATATAAATACATGGGACTTGATACATAACCATCCTTACCACAACAACAAAATAGAGAAACAAAAAACACAAAAAGTTCCAAAAAATCTGCATCATTGCTTGTTCTTTTAATGGCTTCAGGTTTCAATTTAGATGATGCTTGGTCTCCAAGTGATGGAAAAAGTGGTAGTGATGTAGAGCCTCTCATTGAAGATGGGGACATGGAACCTTATGGCTACCAAATTGCCATTAATGAAGCTCCACCACAAGCACCATAAAACCAGCAGCAGCCTCAAGAAGTTAATCATCACAAGTGGAACAGGCTTAGCAGTGACAAGCTCAAGGTTTCGTTGTTCCGATCCTTTTCAAAATATGGCTCAATCACTTCAGCATCAAGGGAGTTCAACTTGTCAACAAAAAGTGTTAGTCACATATGGAACATATCAAAGAGTCTCACATACATCATGCTCAGATCAGGTGTTGAGGGAAAGCTACGTGTGAGGAAGAGAATCCAAGTACAAATCAATGAAATCACCAAGTTAACCATGGGGCAGAGATCTTCCATAAGGGATTTGGCAACACTGCTTGGAGTATCAAATACTACAGTCCATAGGATGATTCAAAGGGGACTAATAAGGCCTCACACATTGCTATTACATCCAGGTTTGAAAGAAGCCAACAAAAAATAGATTTGAGTGGATTCTCAACTTGTTAATAGGAGATAACCCACTGACAAAGAGAGAATATATCCAATGTATATATGTACATTTCGATGGAAAGTGATTTTATATGAAAAATAAATCACAAAGAGTTTACTTAGCACAGAATGAGAAGGGATAATACAAAGTTGCTAGTTCCAACAAGTTCATACCTAAAGTCATGTCCACAGTTGTGGTTGGTAGACCAAGATATAATGATGAAGAACAATGCACTTTTTATGGGAAGATTGGGATCTTCCCATTCCCTTATCAAGAATTAGCAAATAGGTCATCCCAAAAATAGAGCAAAGGGGACCATGGTGACAGAAGTTGTGAAATCGGTTAATCAAAGAGTCACTAAAATCATGCTTATAGATCAAATCATTGCATCAATTAAAGTTAAGTGGCCACAAGATGATGGGGGACCAAAAACAATATCCATATAACAAGATAATGCAAAAGCTCACATTAAACAAGAAGATCTAGAATGACAGCAAATTTATGAGCAAGACGACTTCACATTTATTTTAATTCAACAACCACCAAATAATCCAGGTCTCAACTTATAGATCTTGGATATTCATATCAATACAATCTCTTATTCATAAGAAGATGCCTGATAAGTGCGTTTCTAACGCACTTTACGGACTCCTTTTAGCTCATTTTGATCCTCTTTCTCCCCTTTCTTCCTTATTTCTTCTCCCTTTCCTCTTGCGTTTCATTCACTTGATCATTCTTGATCACAGTGACATTTTACTAGATTTTCGGTCCTTTTTTGACCGATTTTCTAGCACAATTGATTTCACTCTGTTTTGACATGTTCTTAATGTAGATGGGATCATCTAAGATGACTACAAGTTCAAGAGTCGGCGAAGGAAGCAATGAAAATAGATCCTAAGTTGAGAAATGTTGCGTTCACACTATGCCCCATGTCCCACGCACAAAGGAACACATGGCACAATAAAATCTCGTAAGGGGAACTTCAAATTGACATAACTCCTAAACCACAAATCGGATGAAGGTACTTCCAGTTTCAGGTCAAAGGTCGTTTCGATAGCTTTCCAACAACTGGTCATAAGCTTGATTTAGATCTAAAACGAAGGAGTTATGTACGTTTTAAGTTGAGTTGTCTGATCGAGCAGAACCCAGGTGCGGCCGCACCTGCTCCTTAGGTGCGCCCGCACCTGCGCCTGGTGCGCCCGCACCACTTCGCGGAGGTCAAACTTCACATATCAAGTAGCATTGGTGCGCCCGCACTGTTTATGCAGTGCGCCCGCACCACTTAGTTTTCGGATAATTTTTGTGTGCCTAATAAAAACAATAGTGATATTTTATTTTCGAACTATGCTTTATTCCTAGAGTTTATTAGAGAGATATTTAGGGTTCATGTTAGAGAGATACGCATTGAAAGTTTGAGAATTCTGATTTATAGATTAATAGTTTGTTGAATTCTACATATTCAAGGTACCTTTGATTAATTTAATTGCAAGTTTTCACTTTTTATTCATTATACTCATTGTTATTCTCTCTTCCTCCATAATAATAGATCTTATAGTTTATAGTTTCTTAATTGCTTATTTATATTCAATTAATCATCTATTAATTATGTTTAGCCTTAGATTAGTTATAAATTTCAGATTTTTAAGTGTAGATTCCATGATTAGTGAGTAATCTCATATATAGGTTTTGGGTTATATTAAGGTTTTCATTGATTGTTAATGTAATTGCGGTGATTTAATGATAATATGCATTGATCTTGGTGTCCTGAGACCTTAGGATAGATATTGATCACATTTATACTTAGGTACGTATTTTGATTACAAATATTCTTAATCGAATTTTGAACTCATTTATCATCCCCATGAATCAACTTAATTTCAAGGCCAAGATATTGGGTAGTAATTATAGGGATCCTTTTATTAGGGGTTTTCCGTACTTATTGGATCTCTTAATCATTTAACTAAAGACCATTCAAGAGAGGATTTAGTTGATTGATTAAGCGATCATTCTTAAGGACCATTCGAAAGAGGACTTGAGTATTCTAGAGGAAAGCTAAACCTTGCATAATTATCGTCTTTGAATCACAATTGCGTTAATGATCACTGTTCTGTTTCGATTGATACTAGTAGCCTCGACTCTAGTGTTTCCCTTATTGATATTCTTTCTCATATTTTATATGCTAGTTTGCTTGTAATTAGTTGTCACAAAATCATTCTAAAATCCCCAAATACCCTTCAATTAGGTAATTTAAGCTTGTTAGACTTTGATTAATCCCAATTTCCATGTGGATCGACCCTTGACTTGCCTTTACTACATTCTTAGTAATTGCTTATTAGGAGTTATAAATATTATTTAAAATGTGATTTTTGGTGCTTTAACGACACACTAAAAACCTCTTATCAAAATGGCGCCGTTGCCGGGGATTTTTTATATTTAGGATTTATTTTGGTGTTTTTACTAGTGTGCTTTGGTGATTTAATTGTTAAAGGGGTATTGATTTGTGCCTTTTGAAAAGGTCGCATCCTTGTTCTTCCTCATTTGAAATACAAAGTTTGTAAAACTTTATTTATTTTCGAAACGAAAACAATAGGAAGGAACAGGGGCGATGAGGGTACTTCCTCTGGGCCTCAGAAGGTTAGTAAAGGATCCTCTTCTCAGTCCCCTTCTACTAGCTCTGATCCCCCCACCTCTCTATGCTCTCCAATTCACAAATGCATCCCGGCTTTCCAACAGGACACTTCGTCCTACGAAGTTCTATGACTCTAGAACTTGCAACCATCTTCGTATCGGTTCAATAGTAAGAGAAATGGCAAGTAATCTAGGGTTGTTGGACTTCCTTAACGTGCACCACTCTACTTATGATCAACTAACTTTAGAATTTCTAAGTTCGTTGAACATAAGTACGACTGAGGACATCAGTGCTTTGACTATAAAAGGCCGACTTTTCAACAAAGTCAGAACACTGTCCTTTGAGGACACTTACGATGCATTTGGGATGGATCCCAGTCGCCCTTGCTATGCTCCCTTAGCGAAGCATTGGGAGGGGTACGATGAGTAGGCATGGTGGGCAAAAATCACTAATGGCACCATGCAATTTAGGACGAACTCGTCCAAGGCTTCAGAGATCATCCATCCCGCCCTTCGCTACTTTCACAGGGTGTTGGTTTACTCCATCTTTCCCAAGCAAGAGGTGGGGCAGTTGAGGAAGGAAGAGCTTCTAGTTCTTTGGTTGGCCACTGATGGGACCCACCTTAGACCTCGAATAAATTTTACCTATCTTTTCCTTCATCAATTACAGGAAATTCGGGATAGTACTACGGGATTCGGGGAGATCGTTTGTGGTGAAATGATCACCCTGGATAGCGAGTACCCGAACTTGGACGAAGACCTGAGCGCTTGGAATTAAGTGCGCCTTCGTGGGTCACCCAAGTTCTTGGATGGTCCACCTTACGGTAGATGAAATTTCGTGTAGCTATCAGCATCGGTGCATCTGGCTAGTGGGTAACAAACCTTATTGTTATGCTACTAATAAGTTCATCTGGAACCCTCCAGCTGATTGTCCTAATCGATGGTGAGTTCCTCCTACCCCTATTGACCCTCATCACTGTTCCGCGAATGAGTTGACCTACATTCAGTCCATCACAGCTGAGAGGGTACCGAGGGCTCAAAGAGCCGCCACCGCACTCCCGTTAGTGAGGAGGGCAGTTCTTCTTCTTCATAGTCTTTCGATATGGCCTCCGTCATGTCCATCATATCCCAGATGCAGGCCACTCAAGTGCCTAATCACCAACAGATCAAGGAATCTCTTCGGAGTATCCGGACCGACCTAGACCATGTGTCTAGGGTGGCTTGGCGAACTCATTTCGCCAATGTCCAGTCTAGACATGAGCCTCCCTTCCCTAACTACACCCACTACCCTCACGCATTTGAACCTAATGAAGGGCCATTTGGGGAGCCCCTTTCCCGCCCCAACTCTTATTATCCGCCTTACTACCAACACGGTTATCCGGGTGCGTTCTACCCTCCTAACCCCCCTTCTAATGGGGCGATAGTGGGTATTACTAGGTGCTTGGGGGACCTTACTTGTATGCTTATGTTTGTGGGAATTTGGGTTCCTATGTGGTTACTACGTAGGAGTCTAGCGGTCTTTGTTTTGTGCTTGGTGATTGGTTATTTTAATGATTTCTAACAGATTTATTTGGCCTTACCCCTCCCATAATCCAAATCACCCTTGTATAGCTTGTATATACTTCCTCCGTTCCAAAATAAGTGAAACACTTGTCTCAAAAAGCTCTCACATAAATGAGAGAAGTGTTTCACTTATTTTGGAACGGAGGAAGTATTTATTTTTTTCCTTATTTGGTAGGTTTGCATAGTTTTTTTTTTTAAAAAAAACAACAACAAGATCATAAAAAGATTTTCTTTTCCTTATTCCTTTTCTGCATTTAGGGTAGTTTGGTTGCATGTATGATATGTTGCTAAGAGTATTCATAACTTGATTAGAAAACCTTCCTTGCATTTTATTTGATGGTTTTGGAAGTCTTGTTGTGACTTTAATTAGATGATCTTTGAGAACGGTAACTTTTGGTATAGTCTTTTTAAATTAGGTGAGTTGGTTGATTGGATTGTCTTGTCCCTTGTGCGATGAACCCTGAATGAGAGGCACGAACCTCGTAAGACTCAATTACAACCCTCACCATTTATCGCCTAACTTATGACTTGCATTTTAGCTCCCCAAGATTGCATGTGACCGAACTAAATAGAAGAATGATTTAGGGCGTTTTATTTTGCTAGAATTAGGAGCTCAAAAGCCAAAAAGCTTTTTATACCGGTATAATTATCCACTTCTCAACCCGTCTGAGCCTTTCTATCCTATTTTTGCTTAACCTTCATAATAAGTCATGGCCAAACTTTTCCTCAAAGTGGAGTACAAGTTTATGTTGTGTTGAGTTGTTTTAATACTAAGTCTTTGGTTGAAAGTGAGTTAGTGTGTTTGTATAATTGCAAAAAAAATTGCGAAAGAAAAAAAAAGCTCTTATTGATTCATTTGGATTCTTGTTGAAAGAAAAGAAAGAAAAAGAGTAAATTAATGAGCAAATGAAAAATAGGTTCAAGAATTGAAAATCAAAGTGAGAAAAAGAAAACGGTTTTTTCACCATACACCCCTCACAAATTATAAAATTCACCATATACCCTCAATGTTTCAAATATTCACCATATACCCCTGAGTTTTCGAAAACATTCACCATATGCCCTTTTTCTAACGGACGTTAAGTCGCCATTTGCCATTATTAACCTAATTACCCCTAATCTTAAAAAAAAAATTTAAAAATCTCCATCTCTGTCCTCCACTATCAACGCTGACTAATTACCGTCGTACCGGTACTCGTTTTGATGGGCTTCTCGAAATTCGTGCCCTTAAAGGATCGTCGGTGGCGTCCGTTTTTTTTTAATTTGGCGGTGACATCGGTCGTTTAAGATCGTCTCGGGAAGCGTGCCTAGAATATAGTTGTATTTGTACTCATTTTGGTGGGCTTCTCGAAATTCGTGCCCCTTTAGGATCGTCGGTGGCGTCCGTTTTTTCAAAAAAAAATCTTTTTGGCGGTGAGATCGGCCATTTAAGATCGTCTCAGAAAGCGTGAACCCCACATCCACGTTGAACACACGCAAGCCAGCAAGCCAGCCACCCCTCCGACCAGCGCGTCGCATCTCTGAAGACCATCCAAAGAAGACATGCCGGCCAAAGAAGAGCCACCAACGCGCACCAACCGATAGCGGCAGCGAGCCACCGCACGTCAAACGTGCGTGGTTCTCTGCCGTCTCGCTAATAGGGAGTCGCCGCCCCTCTGCGGTCTACTTTACCACCACCGTAGCTCTACCGTTTTGAGGGGAGCCACCCAGCCATGGTGGTTAATCCTCTTTTGAATTTTTGCAACAATTTACATAAATTCAAATTAATCTTTATGCAACAATTTGTTAAAAGATTAAGGATTTAATTAGGTTTTAATAATCCAAAAATAATGGTAGAAAATCTGAATCAATCAACAAATCTTGAATAAATTTTAGGTTTGTTAAGATTAGATTTCAATGCGTAATCTTTATTAAACATTAAATCTAACAAGAATTCAAAATTAGGGCAAAAAATCAAATAATAACAAAAAAAGCCGAATTTGTTTTTTAGGGTAATTTATTGAATTATCATAACAAATAAAAATCAAATATTTTAATTGTTATACTTAAAATTTATGAATAATAAAATTAAACATAAAATTTAACTAAAATTCACAAATAATATGACAAAAATCCAAAAATTAGTGGGAAAAATAATCAAATTATTCTATTCCGTCATATTATTTTAGATCTATGTGGGTTATGAACATTAGATTTATTTAACAAATTGAAAATCAAATCTTAAATTTGTTAAAAAAATTATTTTAATGATTAATCTAATTAGACACTAAATAATTTTAAATCTAATAAATATAATCTTTAAACATCCGAAAATTAGGTGAATTAACTCTTAATTTTGTCCCTTAAATTCGGATCTTTAATAATTTTATTTTGAGCATAAATCATAAATAAATCAAATAGCCATAAATAAATCCTTCCTTAATTGAATCAAAATAATTACTTTGCATACAAATCATTATCTTATGAATATTATAAATTAGGCAAAATTGATACCACCGCAGGAGCATATAGATGCACATAGAACGGATTTTCACGAAACAATTTCCTAATATCTATCATAGGATCGCAAACATAATGAAACACATGAGTCAATTAATAGAGATTAGATATACAACCTTTATAGCGTGATTTCCTTGTTGTATGTAAGTTTCGAAGATCTGAGCGCATCAAGTGTTGCTCCTCTAATCAGTCCACGAGCAACAGTTGAACACCAACTTTTGCTAGAACAGAATAGAAGAATTCTCTTACTTTATATGGTATAGGCCCCGGTTTAGGGAGAGTATTTGATTAGAATTTCTCAAGCTCTTTCTTTTGTGGAAAGAAACTGCTTAATGAAATAATGCCTAAATCCTAATATTATATCATATATATAATAGAAGAATCCTAGACAAGTTAGGATAACTAATTATCCTCACTTTCTCCTTTATGGCCGTCCAACCCAGTCCTATATGGACTTGGGTTGCTTTGTCCAACTTGTACTACAATGTGTAACCTAATAGGATTAATATATTTTAGTTGTATACCCAATCAATATTATCCTACTAACCATATTTATTCTAGCAAGCAAATATGATTTCTAAAATAATCAACTTTATTATCTTTATAATATTCTTATTTATATTTAGTAATTGTAGGGATGTTTGAGGACATATTCCTTCAGGTGATATATTTAACATTGGATTATTAGATTGTGAGAATGAAAAAGTTGTGATATTTCTCATCAGATGACTATATTTGTGCTTTGATCGGATTGATAACCTAGTTCTATTGTTTTGGACTTGTCAAATTGTATCTTAGACCGGCCACCTTTGGTGTGATTTGCTTGTTTCATTGTTAAAATTTTGGCGTGTGATACGTAATTGTCCTTGTTCAATCCGCATGTAGCAATTAAATGTTAGATTGGCGACTAAAGCTTGTCGTAATACCTATGGTTATTTAATTCTTTAAGCTGCATAATTCGAGATTGTGTAATTATGGCTTAAGTTAACTTCTTCATAACATTCATGGTCCTAATTTATCGAGACTGGAGAGCTTGTTTGGTTTATTTACAATTAAGGGAAGTTTAGAATACTTGTTTGTATTCTGAGCTAATGTTAAGATGTATGCATAACTTGTCTAGTTTTTAGTCATGATTTATTACTTTGATGACCAATTAATTTTTCAATGCCAAAATATATCTCCCAATCCCTATCTTATTATCTTTGATTGTCTCTTTCGTAGTTTTAGTCATTTAGTAGCTATTATTTTCTATATAGTAGTTTATTTAGTTAATTCTACTTTATCTAAACATGGGTTTCTAACTAGCATAAGAAATACACCTCAAAAAAAAACTAGCATAAGAATTAATAAAATAAATTCAATGCTTTGTAGGATCGACCTTAGCATACTCGACTACATTGCTAGAAGGTGATAATTATGTTAATTTTTGTAGGCACGTGACAGCCGTACTAAATTTCGGCGCCGTTGCCGGAGAATTGGTGTTTTATTTTATTATTTTTTGTGTTTTACTAATTTTTCTCCCTAACCTTTATTAATTTTCCATATAGTCCTCTTGTTCTTTGTTTGAGAATGTTTGTCAGAAACATAAAGCACAAAAGGTTAAGAGCATTTGCAGCAAGTAAAAAGGGACTTATAATTCCTCCTTTCAACTTTCATTCTCTCACCCGACCTCAACAACTTGGTGTCATATTCCATTGCCTCTTAGTGAAAGTTCTTCATCTTCGGAGGAGGAAGAAGAAGCTAAATTTCAGATGGCGAACACTTTGAAGGAGCTAGCAGCTCCTACTTTTGGTCCAAACTTGTTGCGCATTGTCTATGAAGATGAAGAGATTGAGCGTGAGATTATGCCTGGATTGCTACGAGCATTACCTAGTTTTTCGGGTTTTCGTCATACTAGCTCTTTGGCTTCTCCTTACATGAGTGATTCGAACAAATTTGAAGGAATTTCACATAGCTTGTTCTGCAATGAAACCTATTGGTGTTGCACTTGATAAACTCAAACTAAAGGCATTTGTGTTTGCTTTATCTAATGCTTTGCTAGAGATTGGCTTTATGATCTACCTTCCCAATCCATCACCCGTTTGGTTGAAATGCAAAAGGTATTCTTAGCAAAATACTTTCCAAAGATAGCATCTTTGTCGTCCAACATTAGAAAGGATATTTGCGGGATTAGGCAAGATGACACGAGACACTTCATGAGTATCAAGAACGCTTCAAGAAGTTGTGCAATAGCCGTCCTAACCATCGATTAGTGAGCAACTACTAGTTCGGTTTTTCACTGAACGGTTAATGTACAATGATAAAAGCATGGTTGATGCGGCAAGTGGTGGATCACTAGGTGATAAGACATCGCCCGATGCAATGACACCCTTAGGAAACATGGCTACTAATTCTCGCATTCCGGGTGTAAGAATCGATATTCAACTTCATCACCTCGTATAAAGGAGGAAGGTAACTCTAAGCTTGAGCAACAAGTAGCTAATCTTACCTCTTTAGAGGAGAAAATGATGACTCGGAAAGACAGGTTGAGCAAAGAAGTTCATGCTGTAGGAGATTTTCATGGGCAAAGAAAGTGGAGGTATCTCTAATTTCGGACCGAGTAGCCATGCAAAGAAGAGTTTCCAATACTACACATGACTTTCCTTCTTTTCAGCCACCATATCAGCAGTGTGTTTTTGAGGATGAAAGGCCTCACTAGGGGTGGGAATGAGCCGAGCCGAGCCCGAATAGTGTTAGGCTCGGCTCGAGCTCGAGTTTCAAAAACGAGGCTCGGCTCGAGCTCGAGGCTCGTCGAGCCTCAAAAATGGAGCTCGGCTCGGGCTCGTGTCATGGAATGCGAGGCTCGGCTCGAGCTAGTTTGAGGCTCGGCTCGTGCTCGTTTGAGGCTCGAGGCTCGGGCTTGTTTGAGGCTCCACTCGGCTCGTGAAAAGCTCGAGGCTCGAACACTATCAGTCAATCCAAAAATTTCGGCCCAAAGTATATTGGCTTACAAACCTGCAAAGTCCAAACTTAGGCTCAAGATAGTGCCTTATTAATATACAAAGTCCAAACTTAGACCCAAAGCTAATAAGCAAGGCCAAGCTTTGATTGTATACACATTACAACAAGTTTGTTTTCTTTATATAGATGTTACTACCTTCCTCCCTATTCTATTTGGCCGATGTGGGATTCATAATAAGCTACTGAATTTCAGTTTCTTTTGATGCATATACTTCACTCCTTTTCCTTCCTTGTTGCTACTGCCTATTGCTACTTTACTGCGTCCTTGACTCCTTGTTGCTATAATCCATATGCTTTTGTCTTTTTTTTTTAAAATTCTTTAATTTAATTTGTGTCATTATACTCTATATTAATGTTTGTTCAAAGAGGCTACTTCACTCCGTCCTTGTTGCTGACCCAAGTTGCTAATGCTAATCAATATGCTTTGTCCTTTTTTTTAATTCTTTAACTTAATTTATGTCATTATACTCAATACTAATATTTGTTCAAAGAGGATTGTAACTGCTTAAGTTTATTTATAATTTCTAAATAACTTCTACAAATGAGAATCATAGATTGGTCATTCACATTTGTTAATTACACAACTTGTCAAATTATTTTAATGCTGAATAGTTATAGACTCGTAATATAACACCCCCTTACTAGTCTCCTTCTGATACATGACGATGTAGGACAATTAAATTTTAATTCAACTCTATAAATATCTTGTTGCGGCGGCGGTGATATGCAACAGCTGTAGAGACTCGGTTTTGTGAGTTTAGCTTCCTTAGGGTTTTCGTGAGTTTTTGAGGTTTTGGGCAAATGAGTTTTGGTGAGTAATGTTTTTAAGTTTTGTTCAAACTTCAAACTGAAGAGTTGCGCCACTGCCTACTAGTATTTGTGTTTTTTTTTTTTTGAGGGAATGTGAGAGTATTTGCTTTTTGGTTGTATTTTTTCCCTATTTTAATATATAGTATATTTTTAGTATTTTGCCTTTTTTTATTAATGAATAATAATACTATTTTTTATATTTTTCTAATAAAAAAATAACTCGAGCCGTTCGCGAGCTTTTCGAGCCGAGCTTAGCTTAACTCGTGGATCGTATCGTTAGGTCTCGAGCCGATCCCGAACTCGGGCCGAGCTTTAGCGAGCCGAGCCTTGGCCGAGCTTTCACCGAGCCGAGCTCGAACTGTTCACGGGCAGGCTTGGCTCATTCCCAGCCCTAGGCCTCACTTTTCTCTCATTTGTAGTGCATTTATGAGGCATAACTAGGAGGAGTCTCTTCATCATTTCGCTGTTATGCTTTAGACAGTTTGGTGGCTGGTTTGTAGCCACATTTCTAGCTTCTTTCCTTGTATGCAGCCTATAAGTATGAGTAATGAGAATGAAAGAAATCAGATTTGTGAGATTGATAAAAAAAACCTTTGTTTTATATGCCATCTTTGAGTGTGTCTGAAAACTAGTAGATCCTCATATAACTTTGAGTCTGTTCTTGAGTTGTAAGATTGGGGTGAGATTTGAGTGTATTTTAATCTGTGGCCTAAGATCCCAAAGCCTTGAGTTTGTCTTCGGTTTTGGTTATTGTTCTGTTTTGGTTCGAATTCTTCAAGTCTTTATTGGGACATCTTTACTTGGGTCTAATTTCATCATCCTATACTTGAAAGGGTGCCATTGGACTTACTGTAAATCTGTAATTGCTACTGATTCTCACAGCAGGCACAGTGACTAGTTCAAAACCAGAAGTCCCTATTTCTTAAGCAACCTGACATCCAAGTTTACCAAAGAAGCTGCTGCTATCATCAGGGTTGTTAAAATCCCAATGTGAATTTTAAAAACTTACCATACAATCCAAAGAATGCAAATGATCCAAATCCTTACTAGACGATAAGTGTTTGTAGGACGCTCACCTGTTGGATAGCCAGCCCAAAGTACAACTTAGAAGGTACTAACACGGATATCTCGATCAATCAATATAAGCATCTTGTACAAAATTTGATTCATCAATCAATTAGCTTATTTGAAGTTTTCATTCAATTGGCCCTCATAAACAATGCTCTTCAATCAGCGGTAGCACATTGCACAAAACCAAGTATTTGGATGTAATATGATGTATATTATCCAGATAATAATGCGCAGTCCGAACATATTTTTCTCTCTTAATACCCATCTTCCACACGACAAGTGCTCACTGCTCTTGGCAAGTTTGCAACATACATCATCAAACAATCTGCACGACCCCTCCGCGGCTCCGCCTTTACCTTGCCCCTTACCCAACCATTATCATCATAATTGCCACTGTCCATCCAAACTTCTAGCCTAAGTTAATGCCCCGTTTCTTATTTTTCAGAAGCATGACTGACGTTCTTGTCAGAATCAGACCTACTCATCTGCAAAGTCGAGGCAGAACTTAAATATTTCACTGGTTTCTTTCCTTTCCTGGACTTGTTCATGAGGTAAACATACCGGTGCCGCATACCCATCAAGGGATGATTTTCTAGCAAAACATCTTTCCTAAACGCTTCTCTAAGAACCACAGTCTGTGTCTTGATCTTATTCGAAACATGGAATATACCTGGATGACGAATTAATGCCTTCTTAAACCTCAACCCAAACCCCAAATACTCTCCTAATCTTAAGATATTCTTCATTTCAGTCTTTTTCGAGACCAAAAGACTAAGAATCTCATGGAGCACAGCCACTGTCCACTTCTCAGCTTGGTCACTTCGTGGCGCCAAATGAAATGCATCCTCATAAGGAGAAATGTAAGGTAAACATTGCCACTCTTCAATCCAATCCCTAACCTTCTTCTCCAAATCAAACCCGGGTGCGAAACACATTGGAAATTCAACAACTCTACCCCTATTACACCCCAAATCATCCCCAAACCCTTTCTTCAAAATCGCGGGCACACCCAATTGCTTCCTCCAACTAATCAACTCCAACCCAACTTCCATACCACCCAATTCTCCACTATTCCCACTACATTTCAAACTGCAAACCCTAAAATACTCAGGAAAATACGAAACCGTTTCAAGCAAATAATCATCAGGCAAACCCAAATCAAATCTTAAATCATTAAGAATATTAACAGGTATCCTACAAGCTCGAGTAAGCATTAACAACTGAACCAACCTAAGAGCAGCGGATTCTTTATGCAACACTGAATCATGGATTTCTTGCTCTTCGTTATGAAGTGTCAGAAATTCAGGAGTGAGTTTGACAAGAGGAGGAGAGAGAGTGAAAAGAGAAGGGTATTTATGGAAGAAGTAGAGAGAAGTGGTGTGTGAGGGGAGGTTTAAGCGAGGTTTATGGAGGGAAGCAAGAGAGATGGGGAGAGAATAAGAGGTTGAAGAAAGAAGGAGGTGTTTAAGAGAGAGACAAGGGAGGAGGTTTTTCTCTTTAGAAACTACGAAATCAAGGTATGGGTCTCGAACCCATTTGATTTTGGCGTCGATGAATGCCCGGTGGAGTGAGATGTGAGGAAGAAAGAGGACGAGGAGGGAGGAATTCAGTCGATTGAGAGAGTAGAATAACATTGCTTTTCGCATTGCTTTTCGGTGGGGATTTTGGTTACCAGCTCTATATTTTTATAGTAATTGTACAAGTATTGACCCTTTAAAAAAAAAAAAATTGTACAAGTATTGAGAATGAATTGTGTTAACCTGTGTTGGTTAACCCTGACATCATATCATATCATATCATATATCTTCTCCCTAACCATATCATCAAATGCATTAAAGGCATTCCGTTACCGTCTACCTCCCTCTCTGATGAACCTATTTGGGGCCCTAGTCCTTCAGGACTATTCACAGTTAAGTCCGCTACTTGGCTAGCTCATAACCTCCCACCTAGCAAGGAAAAATGACCTCACCGTTGGATTTGGAATCTCGATATCCCGCCTAAGCTAAAGATTTTTCTATGGCAGATCTACCATAATAGTCTTGGGGTTCGTGCAACCCTTGCAAAAAGAAATATCATCCCTTTTAGTCATTGCGCCCTTTGTGCTACCCAAGAGGAATCCATAGATCACATCTTTGGACATTGTTCTAAGCTCCTCCCCCTTTGGCAGCTTAAAGAACTTAATGATTGGTTGCCTTATTCCTTTACTAGTGCTACTTTTTTAGATACTTTTTCTACTATTAGAAAGAATAAAAGCTACGCTTCTAAATTTGTCTTCCTAATTTGGAGTATTTGGAAAGAAAGAAATAATATCATCTTTCATAACGACTCGCTTAATATTCATAGGATTCTTCATAAAGCAAAATTTCTTTTCTCAGAATGGAGTCTTAGGAATGCAGTTGATTATTGCAATTCCTCTGGCTCCCCGTTTTTCCACTCTTCTCTCAATCCCTCCACTCCCAAGTACCCTTCTTCAATCTTGGTGGCTTGGGAGCCCCCATCATCTCCATTTTTCAAACTCAACTTCGACGGCTCTGTTCGTGATTCTTCAGCAGCAGCAGGGTTTATCATCAGAGATTCCGACGCCAACCTAGTCAAAGCCGCAGCCTTAAACCTTGGTACATCTTCAGTCTCGGTGGCAGAAGCTACAGCCCTTCAGCATGGAGTCCGGCTAGCTATTCAAAATGGTATTACTCATCTCCACATCGAAGGATATAACCTCATGGTTATCAACTCCATCAAAGGCATCTGGTCCCCCCTTGCAGATCGCCCACATCATTCAGGATATCCACACTTCTCTCCGCTCCTTTTCTTCTTGGACTATTCGACATGTCTACCGGGAAGCAAATAAAGCAGCAGATTGGATTGCCAATGTTGGTCACCTCATAGATTCTGGTTTTTGTATTGAAAATTGTACTCATTCAGCTCTTCATTCAATCCTTGTAAACGATAAGGTTGGAGCTCCCCTCGTGCGGAGGGTCTCCTAACCTTCTTTTTCCTTACCTTTAAAAAAAAAATATAATCATACTTTAATATATAAAGTAGTGTACAAAAGTCAGCTCACGAGGTCGCGACATTTGGCGTCCTCATTGGACGCCATTTGTCGCACTAATTAAGTGTCATGTCATATTTTTTTTGTATAAATAGAGTTAAAAATTAATTAAAATACAAATAGAGTTTAGGATAAGAATAAATAGAGTTGGATTCACAATGAAAAACTTAAATATAGTAAATTGATTATAACTTTTAATATATAGTTCGTAAAATTATAATTTTTGTACCATTGGAAAGTGTTTAAAAAGTACTTTAAAATAAGATCCATTTATACTATATTTAAAATTTTTATATTAAAGTAACATATAAAAGGTTATATTGACTATACTAACATATTAAAGTAACCTACTGCAATTGAAATTAGCGATTCAATTAGAATTAGGGTTAAAGTATTAAAGTAACCTACTGCAATATTACGTGAACTACATATTATAGAATTTTGACGGTCAGCTTTGCACATTGAGTTCTTCCCCCATGGTACGGTTTCTAATAAATATACTCATATTTTCTTTTCCTTTGATAAGAAACAAATGATGCATCCTTCATCTCCTCCAAACATGAATGTTGGATAAGATGGGACATGGTCAACAAATTAAAATGAGGGTTGATATTGTTAATCATGTTGGTCTATTAGGGCTTGAAGGGCACCGTAGCAACATACTTTAGCAACATACCGTAACAATATTACCAATTATTCATAATTTAACAAATTGTTTCATATTTATTGACAGGTGCTTTTATGAATGTAGCATTATTATATACCTAATAGTTTACACACAAATTCAATCAGTAGAACACTAGCAAAAAATAAACCGGCAAAACAATCAAAACCAATATAAATTGAAAAAGATATCTCCAATATTTCATACAACAACGCTAATAATCACTACTTAGAGATCAATAAGTTAATTGACAAGGAAGCTGAGCACTATGTAATTGAGAGTTCATATAAAATCAACATACTTCGATGATTTCAGGTACAAATCGGAGATTGAAGACTAATTTTGAGGTTTAATAGAAACAAAGAATTAAGAGAGAGAGAAAGAAAAATACCTCTATTTTCATTTACCAAGTTTTTATCTTCAATTAGAGGTCAAACCTCTGTACTAAAGCAAACAAAATAAAATAGAAAGCGTGTAAGTATCTCGTATCTACAATTATTAAAAGTTTAAAACACTTAAATGGACCTGGTGCACAATAATGTAGGATATCATATATAATTCATATAGTGAAGTGAGTTATATATATATATATATAGTGAACTTCTATACAATATACTGGATTTTATTAATGGAAAACATATATAGTGAAATAATATGCAATATCGTGGAGGTTTTATTTTCAATGTTTTAACATGCAGGAAGATGTAGGTTGTGTAGTATATCGTGTAGAGGCGATCAACATGGACCTAGCCCACGAGCCCGACCCAGCCCAAAAATGACGGGGTTTGGGCACGTTTTTTTACCCGCTGTCGGGCCCGACCCGATTTTTTGGGAAAAAAAATCGGGCCACGGGCGGCTAGAATAAGAAAAATCTAGGCTAATTTTTGGCCCCACCCGAATTAGCGGGTATTGGTGCGGAAATTTCGGCCCGAGGCTTTGGCCCGAAACGAGCCACTTTTTTTTGCCAAAGCCCGGTCCGGCACGGCCAGCCCATGATCACCTCTAATATCATGACATGTGCTTTGACATATAAAAATGTGTAGTTTCTGCATGATAGAGTGAATGTCTGAATCATATAGTGCGTTTGTGCATGATATAGTGAGTGTATAAATGAAATAGTGGATTGTTCAGAAATGATGTAGTTTCTGCATGATATAGTATGTTTATGAATGATATAGTGAATTTCTTCATGACATATAAATTACAAACCAACGTCAAAGATAATGACAAAAATATATTCTAACTTTTAGTTGTTCTATGCCATACAAAAATAACGGTAAAAAATAGGGGTGTAAACATTTAAAAACTCTACCTCTTCTTCACGAAAAAATGAGTTTATTCATGACATATAAATTAGAAGCCAACGTCAAAGATAATGACAAAATCATATTATAACTTTTAGTTGTTCTATGTCAAACAAAATAACGGCAAAAAATAGGGGTGTAAATATTCAAAAACTCACCCTTTTCTTCACGAAAAAGCCCGGGCATTTGCCCGGGTCCCGATACTAGTAACTAATATATAAAGTAGAGTACAAAAGCCAACTTACGAGATCGCGACATTTAGCGTCCTCATTGGACGCCATTTGTCGCGCTCATTAAGTGTCATGTCATTTTTTTTTTAATATAAATAGAGTTCTAAATTGAATAAAATACACATAGAGTTTAGGATAAGAATAAATAGAGTTGGGTTCACAATGAAAATCTTAAATATAGTAAATTGATTATAACTTTTAATATATAGTTCGTAAAATTATAATTTTTGTACCGTTGGAAAGTGTTTTAAAAGTACTTTAAAATAAGATCCATTAATACTATATATAAAATTTTATATTAAAGTAACGTATAAAAGGAAATATTGGCTATACTAACGTATTAAAGTAACCTACTGCAATTGGAATTAGCGATTCAATTAAAATTAAGGTTAAAGTATTAAAGTAACCGAAGGTACGGTTTCTAATAAATATACTCCTCATATTTTCTTTTCCTTTGATAAGAAACAAATGGTGCATCCTTCGTCTCCTCCAAACATGAATGTTGGATAAGATGGGACATGGTCAACATATTAGAAAGAGGGTTGATATTGTTAATAATGTTGGTCTATTGAGGCTTGAAGGGCACTGTAGCAACATACCTTAGCAACATACCGTAGCTGTTGTAGCCTAAAAATCTACGGTCCCTTTATAGACACTTGGGCTCATCAGAGCCGTACATGTGTCCTCCCCTAATAAATCAAGGAAAAAGATTTATCCCTTGGGTTGTATTCAGTTGGGGGAAAAGGCTTACTTTTCTGGCCCAAAAGCTAGTCAGAGCCCAGCCCCTTGAAGGTGGCTGCAAGTGATTGGTTGGTAAATTCTCACAAATCATGGTCTGCCACGTGTCATGATCTGATTTCTTAGCCAATCAGATGCCACTATTCTAGGGCAGTTATTAAGGTTAGCTGTCATCTTGCAATCACTATAAAAACCCCTGAAATCAGGAGAAAGATCATTCAATGCAAACAATGTAAACTTACTCTGAAGAAATATCTCACTTTCTCTCTCTATCTCTACTTTTCTCTTTACAATTCCTGATATCTGACTTAAGCTTCGGAGGGGAAACCACCACCCAAACCTCCAGGGTGGGTCTCTTTTTGCAGGTTCGGGAACGAAGCTCAGGCTCGGACAAAGCAGATTCAGACATTGTTGCACAAGTCTCCAAGTGAAGAACATCTAAGGGATAGTAGTTTACTTGCTAGACAAGAAGGCTCAACCTGTAGCTTACTTGTTGGACAAGCATACTAAACATTTGGCGCCGTCTGTGGGGAGACGCAACGATGACTGACTGTCAATCGTCCAACGTGGCTAGAAATCGAAGTTTTCAGATCAATGTCGAAGATACAGTAGACCATGAGAGACCGCCTCGAGGAAGGGATAGGCTTCCGTCCATCATCAATGTCCCTGGACAAAGCCAAGTACCTGTCATACAGGAGAATCTTGAACGTCCAGTGACTGCTGCCCATCTTGAGAACGTCTTGAATGATTTTCAGACCAAGATGGCAGCAGTCGTCCAGGAGCAGATCAAGAGCAACATGTTGTTTTTCCATCTTAACCCTGAGCCAGCCGTTAACAATCTACCTCCTCTTAGGGGGCGTTCCCAAGAAAATCGTCCAGGTCCTACTCGACCTGTTCGTCAGGAACCCTCTAGGAGAACAGCCAGAGAAAAGCAGAAGGAAGTTAGTGAGCAGCGAAGGAAGATGGACTGGAACCTGGTGGTTGGGACCCAGGATCATGTTCGTCCAAGCGGGAACCGGATGGAAACAGATGCCAGGGAATACCTCGAGGCAAAGAAAGCTGTTGCATTACAACGGTCGGCCACAGGGTCTACACCGTACTTGAGAGACCCTCCTTTGAGAATACCGTCCAGAACAGAAGGAAGAAGTCTGGGCCCTTCTCTTGTTCGTCCAAGACAAGAAAAAACGGTGGTTCAGCCCATGGTTTATAGGCGTCCATCCCCTGCAAACACCTCATTTGATCCTGTGTTAAAGGAATATCATAAGGAGTTCATACCCATCGAGGGACAGATGGGAGCCCTCCGGATTAACTGGCCCACTCCATTCTCGGCCAGGATCATGGAGGCGCTCCCCTTCCCAAAGGTTAAACTCCCTACTATAGAACCTTTTGATGGAACGACAGATCCAGACGATCACCTATCCGCTTACAAACATCAGATGTACGTCCAAGGAGTAGATGATGCTACTTGGTGTAAGAACTTCCTAGCAACTCTGAAGGGAGTAGCGCAGAAGTGGTTCAACAATCTTCCACCCAATTCAGTCAACAATTTTACTGAACTCAGTTTCTTATTTACTAGTCACTTTATTGCCAATAAGCAAGAACAAAAAACAAGTATGCACTTGGGAAAGGTCGTCCAAGGACCTAAAGAAGCTCTTAGAAGTTTTGTTAAGAGATTCAATCTAGAAGCCCTTCAGATTCAAGATCTCAATGCAGGGGTGGCCTTTGACGCCTTTATCAGGGGTTTAAGGCCAGGAAGTTTTAAGTTCGATCTTGTTAAGAAGAAAATCATCACTCTTGCCGAGGCATTAAGGGAAGCCGAAGCATTTATACATGCCACTGAAGTGTGTGCTGAGGCAAAGCATCCCGAGTCCAAGAAGCCTGAAGAGGTTTCTCAACCAAAGAAGAGCAACCCCAAAAGGCTGAGACTTGGGCCATAACCTCTACCACAACTTCGTCCAGGAGAAGTAAGAGAAAGGAATCTGAGCCTTCTTCATCCAACCCCATCGAATTCAGCAAGGACCAATACTCCATCCTCGTGGAGATAAAGGACCAATATGAGCTGAAGGCTCCAGCTGAGATGAAGATCCTTACAGAAATAGGGACAAGAGCAAATACTGTCACTTTCACAAGGACTGCGGTCATGAGACTAATGAATGTAAGCACCTTAAGAGGGCTTTGGAGGATCTAGCTCGAAAAGGAAAGATGAACTCCTATTTGCCTCAAGGGGGAAGGAAGTTTCAGAGGAAGGATGATCGGAAGACTAAGAAGAAAGAGAGTGAAAGCACGGACGAGGATGGTGTCCTTGTAATTTCAGGAGGGTTTGCTGCTGGAGGACCAACCAATAGAGGGCACAAAAACTACCTCAGGGAGCTCGGCCAAGTCTTGCTAGCTGATCAGACAAAGGCCGAGCCCTTCCCACAAGTGGTAGTTAGTGAACAAGATCGGGGAAAGCTGAGAACTCCCCATGATGACCCTTTGGTTGTAGAAATGAAGATAGCAAACTTGAGAGTAAGAAGAATTCTGATTGACACCGGAAGCTCAACAGACATCATTAGTGCTGATTGCTTGTCCAGATTGAAGTTTGATGAAAAGAACTTGGTTCCCGTCCACCATCCCATCATTGGGTTTGGGGGAGGAATCATTCATCATATGGGAACCGTTACTTTGCCCGTCCGAGTGGGAGAGAAGGAGGCCTCAAGGACTCTGTTTATCAAGTTATTGGTAGTCCGAGATTTGACAGCCTACAATGTCATACTTGGACGGCCAACTCTGAATCATGTTAAAGCCGTAATAGTCACTCACTTGATGCTTATGAAGTTTGAGTGTGATGATGGCAAAATTGGCTGCTTGTATGGAAATCAGCAGGCGGCTAGGGAATGTTACTTAACTACCCTCAAGCCGTCGTTATGGACGGCAGACAATGAAGACCAGACGAGAGTTGCTGGCGAAAGGAAAACGTCTGAAATTGGGAAAGTTAAGACGAGAGTTGCTGGCGAAAGGAAAACGTCTGAAATTGTAAAGGACCAAGTGGCCGTGTTGAAGATGGCAATTGAGAGTCCTCAGATGCCTGCCGCTCCCTCCAGGTTAACGTATGAACTTCTCCCCAGCAAAAAAAGGAAGTATCAGCTCGTCTGAGGAGGTGATGGCTATTATGGGGTTGGCACTAGAACGACCAGAGCCGGTGGAAGCTTCAGAAGATGTCTGCTTGGATGAAGCTCGTCCAGAAAGAACCCTCAAGATTAGGTCTTCACTCTCTCCGGATTTAAGAGGCCTTTTAATCAGTTTGCTGAAAGAATTTCAAGACGTTTTTGCTTATTGTGTTGAAGAAATGCCTGGAATCGATCCAGAGATAGCCGTCCACCGGCTGAATGTCGATCCAAGTTTAAAACCTGTTCGTCAAAAGAAAAGGCTATAGGACCGGCCAGGAACCAGGCGGTCGACCAGGAAGTTCAGAAGTTGTTGGAATCAAAATTCATCAAAGAGACTTATTATCCCGAATGGATAGCGAATGTAGTCATGGTGCCAAAGCCTAATGGCACTTGGAGGATGTGTGTGGACTACACCGATCTCAACAAGGCTTGTCCCAAGGACAGTTTCCCCTTGCCTAAGTTGGATCGACTGGTGGACTCCACAGCCGGCCATGCTTTGTTAAGCTTCATGGATGCATATTCAGGCTTTCACCAGATTCCCATGTGGACAGAGGATCAGGACAAAACGTCCTTCATTACTGAGAAAGGGCTGTATGGCTGGCTGAGGATGCCATTTGGCCTCCGTAATGCGCCGGCCACCTTTCAAAGACTGATTAACACCGTCTTTTAGCCACAGTTGGGAAGAAACATGGAAGCATACATTGATGATATGATAGTCAAGAGTCGGCAAGAGGTAGATCATGTTGGTGATTTAAGAGAAACTTTCGAAACTCTCAGAAAATACAAGCTAAGATTGAACCCCAGCAAATGTGCCTTTGGAGTCTTGTCGGGGAAGTTAGGCTTCTTAGTAGATCAAAGGGGAATAGAAGCCAACCCTAAAAAGATCCAAGCTATTCTAGGCATGAAATCCCCGTCAAAGATAAAGGAAGTTCAACGATTGACGGGTTGCTTAGCTGCTCTTGGACGATTTTTGTCTAAGTCGGGCGACAAGTGCCATCACTTCTTCGCTACTATCAAGAAGAAGGCCAAGTTTGAGTGGACAGCAGAAGCTGAGCAAGCGCTTCAGCAAGTCAAAGATCACCTTCGACAGCTGCCTAGGTTGGTCGGGCCAATCCGAGGGGGAGAAACTGTTTGTATACTGGGCCGTGTCCACTCGAGCCGTGAGTCTTTGTTCTGTCGACCGAAAGAGAGTCCGTGCAAGTTCCAATATACTTTGTGAGTCATGTACTCAAGGATGCGAAAATAGGTACACTCCAGTCGAGAAGTTTGGATTGGCCATCGTCATGGCCAGCAGAAAGTTAAGGCCCTATTTCTTAGCTCACAGTATACTCGTCTATACTGACCAACCCTTGAAGCAAGTTTTGCAAAAGATGGAAGCCGCCGGACGGATGTTAAAATGGGCTGTTGAGCTTAACATGTTCAATATATCATTTGAACCAAGGAAAGCCATTAAGGGGCAAGCCTTGGCAGATTTTATAGTTGAGCTTACTCAGCCAACTATAGAACCAATATTTGATCCAGCTGAAGGGAGGAAGCATTGGACGCTCATGGTTGATGGATCGTCCACTGTCAATGGATGTGGGGCAGGAATCATTTTTCAATCTCTAGAAGGAGACAAGTTTGAATATGCGCTAAGATTCCAATTCCAAGCGTCCAATAACGAAGCTGAATACGAAGCACTTCTAGCTGGAATCAAAATGTGTAAAGCGGAAGGAGCCCTTGAAATTGAGGCCAAATCGGACTCTCTCTTGGTCGTCAGTCAAGTCAATGGAGACTTTGAATGTAAAGAAGCATCGATGGGAAAATATATGCGTCTGATCATAGATGAGATTGAGCCTTTGAAACGATTTGTTCTCGACCAAGTACCAAGGTCAGAAAATCATCAAGCTGATGCTCTCTCAAAATTGGCCAGCTCGGCTGAAGGTGATGCGCCAAGAACAGTGTTTTGGGAAGTTAAACCCAAAAAGAGTATTGACCAAGAGCAAATAATGTTTCTTAGCCGAGGGGCAGTTTGGATGGAGCCTATAATAGAATACAAGAAGACAGGACGGCTGCCTTCACACCCTGTAGAGGCCAAGTATGTGAAGGCTCGAGACAAATGGTTTGAACTATGGGATGAGACCCTTTACAAGAAGTCATTCAATCGTCCTCTCCTCAAGTGCATCACCAGGGAAGATGGTTTAGAGGTTCTGAAGGAACTTCATGAAGGAGCTTGTGCATCTCACATTGGGGGAAGAGCTTTGGGAGAAAAGGCTTTAAGGACGGGGTACTACTGGCCTACCCTAAAGGAAGATGCTCTCGTCTATGCAAAGAAGTGCGACAAGTGTCAGAAACACGGAAATCTGCATCAGAAGCCGTCCAACTACTTAACTCCTATCTTGTTTCCTCTGCCTTTTGCCAATCGGGGCATGGATATCCTAGGACCTTTCACTAGTCGAAAAAACCCTATATGTCACTTCGTAACAGATGCGGTTTTTACAAAACCTCATCAGAAAATTAATTAAAAAAATAAGAAGGAAAGGTGGGAAGAAAATCTGATGCGGTCCTCTTGTGGACCGCATCAGATTAAAAATCTGATGCGGTTTTTTTGAAAATCTGATGCGGTTCTTAGGACCGCATCAGATTTTCTTATTTTTTAAAAAAAAAAACTGGAAACCACATCCCTTGGCCCATTTACTTTCACCACAATCCCAGCCCACCCCACTCAACTCACTCAAACCCTAATCCCCTCTCTCCTCACTCAACTTAACCTCTCCCCTCTCTCCTCACTCCACGGTGCACCTCTCTCTCCTCACTCCACCCACACGGCGTCCCCTCTCTCTCCTCACTCAACTCAACCCAAATCCCCCCTCTTCCCTCCTCTCTCTCCTCTTCCCTCCTCCCTTTCAAACCCACGACACCCACGAATCTTCACGAACGAACGAATCTGCACGAGTCTTCACGAACCCACGAACAAACATCTTCACGAACGAACGAATCTGCACGAGTCTTCACGAACCCACGAACGAACATCTTCACGAACGAACGAATCTGCACCAGTCGAAGACGAAGACGAATTGAGGACGAAACGAACGTCGAAGGCAAAGCACGAAAATTGAGTCGAATCTGGAAAGGTTTTTTTCGTTTTTATATTTTAGACGAAAATTTAGTCGAATTTAGTTGAATCTGTAATTATATTAGACGAAAATTTCGTTTTATTTTCTGTAATTTCGTTTTATATTAGACGAAAATATCGTTTTATTTCGTTTTATATTAGACGAAAATTTCGTTTATTTTCTGTAATTTATATTTTTAGTTAGATCTAGTTCGTTTTTTTTTGTAATTTTCGTTTAGTTTATGTAATTTACGTTTTTTAGTTAGATTTAGTTTTTTTTATTTTCATTCATTTTCATATGTATTGTTATTTAGTTAGATTTAGTTTATGTAATTTATATAATTTTCGTATTTATTATTATTGTATATATTAATATATATACATTTTGGTTTTATTTTATATATATATATGTACAAAATGGCGTTGTTGCTGCTTTGTTGGATTTGGTCTTGCTTTGTTGCTGTAAACCTGCAGTGCAAAGCGGTTTTTTTTTTTAAATTTCATGACCTAAAATTTGATGCGGTCATGCCAAAACCGCATCAGTATGTGAGAAACTGATGCGGTTTTGGACCGCATCAGATTATCGTTCGTAACTGCTGTGAGCCCATCTGATGCGGACCAAAACCGCATCAGTAAGCCCGGTTTTGACCGCATCAGATGGGCTTTTTTCCACTAGTGTTTCCCTGTGGCCGCTGGGCAAAAGAAGTTTGTAATCGTAGCTGTGGACTACTTTACTAAATGGATAGAGGCTGAAGCCATGCGGGGTATAACGACGAATGACGTCAAAGGTTTTATTTGGAAGAGCATTATAACCCGTTTTGGCATGCCACAGTCCATCGTCTTCGATAATGGTCCACAGTTTGAAACGCCTAAGCTGAAAGATTGGTTGGTAGAAAGGGAAATCAAAGCCCACTTCGCTGCAGTCGCCCACCCACAAGCCAATGGGCAAGTAGAGTCCTTCAACAAGATTCTATCCAATGGAATTAAAAGGAAGTTGGATAATGCTAAGGGACAATGGGTTGAAGAACTAAAGCTGGTATTATGGTCCATCAGAACCACCGTCAAAAATTCTACAGGGGAGACACCCTTTATGTTAGTTTATGGCACTGAGGCCGTCTTGCCCATTGAGATTGAAGAACCCACCCTGCGAGTCATGCTGTACACGAAAGATGCCAACTGGGCTGCATTGCGCACGACTTTGGATCAAGTACCAGAAGTCAGGGGCAATGCCTTGCTAAGAATGCAATTGTACAAGCTGCGAATGACTCGGGACTTTAACAAGAGAGTCACTAGACGACCACTCAAGGTGGGGGACCTGGTTCTAAGGAAGATGGAGGCAGTTGGACGAGCTAAGGAGCTAAGGAAACTAACACCAAATTGGGAAGGACCCTATCTGATTGTCCAAGAGGTGCGAAGCGGCTCTTTTCGTCTCCAAGATCTGGATGGACGACCAATACAACGCACTTGGAACTCAGATATTTTGAAGAAGTACCACGTCTGACTCAGTTAATCGCCAAGAAACAGGCCATTAGTTTGTAATCACTCCAAAGTACCACGGCACAAGCAAGAGCAAAAAGAATTGTATACGTGTATCTTGGCCTTTAGTCAAGCAAAATTCATATAATACAATTCTTACTTTCTTCTCGCCTTTGTTTATTTTTTACCAAGTTGGTTCACTTTGGGGCATTAAATCTGTTATTAGTCTAAAAGTGACAGTAACTTGGACAAAATTACAAAGGCAAATAGAGCGTCAAAAATGCTCACTTCTCTGCCGAACATCACTCCTTCGAAGAGACCGACCAAAGTGTAACAACCTAATGGTTAAAACACATAATTGGCAACAAATTGACAAAAATCTCTAGTAAGAGACACGTCAAAACCTCTAAGAAAAAGCTGACCTGAAATAAGCCCTTAGTAAAGGATACTTACTTTCAAATACACGGTCAGCTAAGAAGTAAAGACCCTAGTAAGGGATCACTACTTCATGACGAGTGTTGCTCCCTCAAGGAAGCCGGCCAAAGCATGGTTCGTCCAAAAGATCCTAAGGCTCGTCCAAAACAATTTCAGTAGGTTGTCACTGTTGGCCGTTCTCCTTCTTGGTACATGGCTCGTCCTTAATGCAAGGATGAGCTAAGCCCAAGAAGGGGGGGATAACGCTATACACTATGAAATTTATTAGGACGAGTCAAGTCTATAGGACGAACCACAGTCTGTAGGCTCATCCAAAAGATCCTAAGGCTCGTCCAAGTCTGCAGACCGTCCAAAAATCTAGGACGAGTCTCATCTTATAATTGGCTATTTTTAGGAATGTTTTGCGATCGTCCAAAGACAAGGTTGATAATCGTTCCTTAATCAAATATGCTGACCGTCCGAAATCCAAGACGAGTCTCAGTTTACACTTGGCTACCTATTGGAATGTTTTGCGATCGTCCAGAAACAAGGATGATACATTATATAAGCTGGCAGATCGTCCAAAAGTCAGGACGAGTCTAACCCGTACTTGCTGTCTAAGTTGGGGGGCGTCCAAGAAGTGATGGACGAGTCTCGGTTATTCTTGATAAAAATTTGAGTGCAATAAAAGAAAGGACAAGCAATTGGCAAAAGGCAATTTCATTATATACTTGTCAAAAACTTACAGCTTAAGTATAAAGCTAGAGGAGACAAAGCTACGACGGCAAACAAGCCAAGAAACTTAGAAAAATAAACCTAAAGCTAGGCATCTCCTTCTTTGGGAGTTTCTTGGTCGTCCTCAGGGGTTTCTTCTTCGTCAGCAACCTCTTCGTCCGACTCAGTGAACTCAGGAGGTTCTTCAGCAGACACCATTGCACGGTGAACGCTCTCTTGAAATTCCAGACGCCGGACAAAGCTGGGGACCTCACTAGGCTCGGCCAGCATCTCAAAAGCTTTGACAGCCCAGTCTTTAGACGTCTCAATGACTTGATTCACGCCTTCTTTGGCGTCATTAAAGGCCTGGGCCGCTTCCTTTTGCAGACGGGCATTCTTACCCCTTAGGATTATGTTCTCCCTCCTCAGTTGGGCCGCGGCTAGAAGAGCAGTATCCCTTTCGCCCTTCAACTCAGCTGAGATGATGTCCACGACCAATTGCATTCGGCTTTGTTCCTTGTACAACTGGTTGATAGTAACAAGATAGTTCTTGTTTTCGGACTCCATAAGTGCTGATCTCTTCTCCAAGGCCTCCAGTGATTGGCGGTGGAGAGTATTAACCATCTTAATGTCATGGATGGCCTTGTCGCCAGCCGTCGTAGCCAGGTGGACGAGTTACTTATTTTCCTTTCTAAGCTCCCTCGCCCACTCCTCAGTCAGCATACTGCGAGCAAAGAGCTGGAGCAATGAAAACAAAGCAGGATTCAGGGTAACACTTGAACAGCTCCTGCTTGAGCCGATCACGCTCAGCTTTTGTCATTTTGGCAAAAGCCGCAGAAGACTCCTCGTCCGAGTCTATTGTGGGAGTACCTGTGGGTAAAACTGGTCCTTTTCCCTTATCTAAAAGAGGGGGGGAGTCAGTTCTCTTGATGGGAAAGACTATGGCTTGTCTGTTGGACGGACTCATGGACCGTCCGCTGACCCGCACCGTCCTAACTCTATTTGGGTAATATGACTCACCCAACGCTAAGGATGCCGTCCTGATGGATAGCGGCATCTGAGAGATCAGCTTCGCCACCGAGCCACTGAAGCCCGGGAAGTTGTCAGTAGCCGTCTCCGGCTCCGGAATTACCAGTGCCAAAGCCGACTCTGGTTTGGTCTCCGTTGGATCAGCATGCACTGTATCAAGCTGATCAGCGGGAGCCTCACCTTTCTCCCCCACGGCAGGGGCATCAGCGGAAGGCTCCTCCTTCAGGACCTTGTCTTTCGGGGGAAGCATGGCTTTCTCCCCAACTTCTTTTCCAGCCGGAGTAGTCTTCTCCGTCTTCTTCCTTGTAAAGCCCTTAGGCTTTTTTACTGGAGGCTGGTCTACGGCCGGTGTAGGCCTCTTCTTGGACGATGAGGACTTCCCAGGAGGAAGTTTGTTTGTAGGGGCATTTTTCTGCACAAATGAACATGTCATTATACTGGCCGTCCAAAGAGCGAAAGCTATAAAATATTTATAAGGCTTCAGACGAGAATCACCCAAAGAAGGAAGGCGTCCTAGAATGGACACCCCCTTTTTCTAAGGGAACCTCGTCCAAAGTAGTTCCCGCACGAAGACGAAAGTGATGCGAAGAAGGAAGTCGTCCAAAATTGGACGGACTAGAAGGATTTTCGTCTAAGGACAGGAAATCACATTCTCGTCCTGTATTGGAACTCAGATCCTCAGACGAGAAGGGCCCAAAGAAGGTGGTCGTCCAATCATGGACGTGCTCCTTCTTCGGGTAATACTCGTCCAAGGATTAGGACTCAATCTGGACGAGCCAGAGTGACCCTCGTCCATGGCTGACCAGCATCTCAGACGAGAAGGACCCAAAGAAGGTGGTCGTCCGAGTATGGACGCCTTCCTTCTTCGGGTGATTCTCGTCCAAAGGATGGAAACAAACTTGGACGAACCCAAACGGTCCTCGTCCAAGGCTGTTTAATATCTCAGACGAGAATGGCCCAAAGAAGGTGACCGTCCAAGCATGGACGCCTTCCTTCTTTGGGTGATTCTCGTCCAAGGACTGGAAGTCAATCCTTGACGAGTCAGAATGATCCTCGTCACAAAAAAAAAAACTATTTTAATTTACCAGTGTTTCAGCCCTCTTCTCAACATTGCTCTTGGTGTACTCCTTCCATAAGTTGTCTGTAAACTTAGACATGCTTATATCCCCCGTCTAAGAATGCTTGAGACGTGTTCTGGCCGAGTCTGCAAAAAAGAAATGAAAGAGGGTTAGTCCGATATGGGCTATGGATGAAGCATTTTACTTGGAGAATTTGAATGTATACCTCTATCTTCGGCCAACCGCAAGCCTGCGGCGACCAAGAACTCATCACTGTAAAACATTTCCTTAAAGGGTATTTAGTTAGCTGGCCCATTAAAGGATTTATGGCCGGGCCTGGAGTACTTCTTTATTCTAAAGTACTCCACTACCTCCTCGTCATAATGGTCCTCCAAATCCAGCCAGGACTGCTTTCGTCCGGTATTCGTGACGGCTCGGTTATGGAAACGGTAGCCCTCCGTGGCGGAGTCATTGGCTGCTCTTAGGAAGATGAAGTCGGCCTTCCATTCATGCATCTTCGACGGCTTGCCCCAAGCAGTTAAAAAGCCAGGGCGGTTGCAGATACTGAGCCACGTTCCGTCCACGGTACCGGGAACCTTAGCCGCATAATGGATATGGGTGAAGGCTTGGAGAGAGAGGGCCAGGCCGCGCAACTCGCAGACGGCTATGAACGCCAGGACGTTGTGCCAGGCATTAGGAGCCAGTTGGTTGTGGCCGATGTTGTAATAGCGAAGCACTTGTTCTATAAAATCATGGAGGGGGAACCTTAATCCCGCGTCCAAGGCCAGCTTGTAGACGGCGAAGTGATTTGTAGGAGCGCTCAAAATGGTGGCCTCCTTATTAGGGATGTTGAAAGAGAAGCCCGGCATGGGCATGAAATTGGACAAATAACTAGGATACGGTCCTATTTTTTCTAACCATTTACGATTGGCCAAAATGAATGCGGGGTCAGAAAGGGGACATAGGCGTCATCTAATCTCGGACGAAGTAGTGGAGGCTTCGTCCGACTCATCGGCAACGCCAGAGTCACTGCCGTTATTATCCTCGCCAGTTTCCTCCATATCGATGTCCCGGCCAGAAGGACTGGCTTCAAGATTTATTTGGGAATCCTCAAAGCTGCGGTTAGGGGAAAGGGGGCCGCCCAAAGGCCCAGCACTTTGGACCTCCCTCGCCTCATCTGGAACTCGTCCAGTAGATTCCTCCATGTCTGAACTATGTGATGGGATTATTACCTTTCGTCTTAGACGGGCCGTTTGCTTGACGCGCGCCAGATTACCCTGCATAGGTAAAGACTGGGTCGTCTGACTTTCTCGGCCAAAACCACAAAAAAATATATACTCGGCCAGAAGAGGCCCAACTCTAGAATGTGCCGAAGAAGAAGTATCGGTTCTAGGGTCAAGACAAGCTCTTGGTCGGCTAGGATTATTTGACGAAGAAGATTCCATTTTATTGATTTTCTAAGAAAAAATAAAGAATAAAGAAAAGAAAAAAGAACAAAGAAAAGATACCTGATGAAACGTCTGGACGATTCGGTGAAGAAGGCTGAGACTGGACGATCTCTCTCTCTCTCTCTAGAAAAGTTTGCAGAGCTTCTCTCTCTAGAAAAATTATCTCAAGGTGTGAAATGATTTAATGTGGTCACACCAGGGATATATATAGGGGGGTAAGAAACCCGTTGAGCCGGTTAAGGATGACCGAAAGAAGTTTAAAACGGTCGATTATGACTGGTAAAACCCAGAAAAAGGCGCGTCATTGCCTCTATTTTGAATTTGAATAAACTGCCTTGGTAAAAGGGTATTAACCGTCTGATAGGCCAACAGTGAAAACCCTTTTAGGGGCAAATGTTGTAGCCTAAAAATCTATGGTCCCTTTATAGACACTTGGGCTCATCAGAGCCGTACATGTGTCCTCCCCTAATAAATCAAGGAAAAAGATTTATCCCTTGGGTTGTATTCAGTTGGGGGAAAAGGCTTACTTTTCTGGCCCAAAAGCTAGTCAGAGCCCAGCCCCTTGAAGGTGGCTGCAAGTGATTGGTTGGTAAATTCTCACAAATCATTGTCTGCCACGTGTCATGATGTGATTCTTAGTCAATCAGATGCCACTATTCTTGGGCAGTTTTTAAGGTTAGCTGTCATCTTGCAATCACTATAAATAACGCTGAAATCAAGAGAAAGATCATTCAATGCAAACAGTTTAAACTTACTCTGAATAAATACTCTATCACTTTCTCTCTCTATCTCTACTTTTCTCTTTACAACTCCTGATATCTGACTTAAGCTTCGGAGGGGGAACCACCACCCAAACCTCCAGGGTGGGTCCCTTTTTGCAGGTTCGGGAACGAAGCTCAGGCTCATACAAAGCAGATTCAGACATTGTTGCACAAGTCTCCAAGTGAAGAACATCTAAGGGATACTAGTTTACTTGCTAGACAAGAAGGCTCAACCTGTAGCTTACTTGTTGGACAAGCATACTAAACAGTAGCAATATACCAATCCTTCATAATTTAACAAATTGTTTCTTATTTATATGATAGGTGCTTTAATTTGATTTGTAAACACAATGAGTACTAAAGAAATGTAAGTTTTATCTTGAACTTTCTCCATTAACTTTTCATTGGTCTTGAACATATGGAGGTTTTATTTTTAATGTTTTAACATGGAGGAAGATGTAGGTTGTGTAATATATCGTGACATGTGCTTTAACATATAAAAATATGTAGGTTCTGCATGATAGAGTGAATGTCTGAATCATATAGTGAGTTTCTGCATGATATAGTGAATGTCTAAATGATATAGTGGATTGTTTAGAAATGATGTAGTTTCTGCATGATATAGTATGTTTCTAAATGATATAGTGAGTTTCTTCATGACATATAAATTAGAAACCAACGTCAAAGATAATGCCAAAAATAGGAGTATAAATATTTAAAAACTCTACCTCTTCTTCACGAAAAAGCCCGGGCATTTACCCGGGTCCCAATACTATATATATATATATATATATATATATATATATATATATATATATATATATATATATATATATATATATAGGAAAAATTGACATCAGGGGTCCCAATTATGAGCCAACATTTTTTATAGATATGAACTATTGATTATCCTGTGGAGGTCCCAACTATAGGGGGTATTATTTTTAGATGGACCTAGATGACTTATAACCTGCCATCTAGGTAAAATGATATATGTTCATTTTTTAATTTTTAAAATCTTTACTTTATCTTCCCTTTTACCATCCCTCTCTATGCGGACACCACCGCACACACCACCACACACGCCTGAGTCCACATGAGCCCATCCAGACTTACCTCCAACTACAACAATCGCAAAAACCATCCATCTCCCCTGCTTCGATTTCCTCTCATGTACCTCTGTTTCTCAAAGAGAGATGGAAGATGGAAAAAATGGTGGAAAGGGAAGATGAACAAGAAGAGAGATGGAGAGCTCACTAGGTACTGAACGGTGGCGGTGGTGTTTCTGTTAGGCAGCAACGTGGGAGGAGAGGGACGAACAGAGGGGGATCAGGGCAAGCGGATGTTGCAGATAGACGCACAAAGAGGGGCGAAATGATGGATGCGATGGCGGTGGTCTAGGGCAACTTCTGACTGAGAATACGGACGATTTCGGGCGAAACGAGTTGCATGGGTTGCGATAGTGGTGGCGTAGAGGTGAAGTATAATCTTGGGTATTTTTATGGAATTTCGAATAATAGGTAATTGCGTTTTGGGTATTTTTTTTCTGGGTTGATTTTCAATAGAGGATTTGCTGATGAATAAAATATGAAATCTGTAAATTAATTGTGTTTGTTATCTTTGTTTTGTTGATTTGTGTTTGGAGATTTAGTGGTATGAACTAATTTCTCATTTACTAATAGTTGAAATTATGTTTTGTTGCTTGAAGACCCACCATCCAATTCCATGATTTCCTTTTGAGTAAAGCTTTCACCTTCAAATTGGATTTGAATAAGAAAATGTGTTTTCTTGAACTAGTTGTTTCCACCGAGATTGGTGTGTTCAAGGGTGGTTATGGTGGAGTAAGGACTAAGGTACACTGAAGCAAAGGAAGAAGGAGAGGTTTAGAGCCTTAGAGGTAACAAAGTAGAGAGAGGAGGGGAGTCACGTGATATTTTTATGAAATCACGTGAGTTATAACCTGCTATTTCAGGTTAAGTAACCTGAAAGGTCCATTTAAAAACAATACCCCCTATAGTTGGGACCTCCACTGGATAATTAATAGTTCGTATCTATAAAAAATGTTGGCTCATAGTTGGGACCTGTGGTGTCAATTTTTCCATATATATATATATATATATAGGTTTACAATACAGACTTAATACTATTAAAAGTCATTCTATCCTTTTACATACAATATTACTCTAGTACTAATGACTACTCCCACCGTTATAAATTAGTTGTTCCACTTCACTTTGTGTTTGGGGAGAGAACGAACAAAATTATGCAAAAGCATTATAAAAGGAGGTCTATCCCAAGATTGTTGCAATCTTTAAGAAGCCATTATGAGTTACTCCCAAGTAAAGTTCAACAAATTTCCAACTTAATTTTCCAGAAATTCAGGTTCTAAATGTTGAGAGCAAGAGAGGGAGAATGGAGATGGTAGGTTTAGAGGAAAGAAGAAGATGAATAAAGAGTACAAACTACAAAGAGCTAAGAACTAAAGGAGGTGGGATTTTATTTTTATTTTATTTTTTAACGTTAAAGACAATTGGCAGGGATTAACCCTTTCTTTGGAGGATATTTGCAGTGAGTGATCTTTTTAAAGGGAGCAAAAGGTCGTTACTTATGGGCGAATATTTTTGGAAGAGGTCCTTCATAGTTGAGATTATTTTGAAATAAGTTATAGTTGAGATTATTAAAAGACGATTAATTTTCTTATAAAAAAAAGATCAATTTTCCCGAAAAAAAAAAGGATCAATTTTTCAAAAAAAAAACATGTCGGGCATTTGTAAGCGTAAATTTTTACTGGATTCATCTTTTTTTATCTGAATTTAACATAAACTCAAATATAATATTAATAGATTACTATAAACATATGATTTCACCCTTTTGCACCTCTAACCCGTTACCACTAGAATTGTTCAATGTTTCATATGTCATGTCAACTAACAAAAGTAAATTAGCTTGCAACAAGATTTGAACATGTGACATCTTGCTATTATACATAGCACAATTACCATCTCAACCAACTTTAAATCATGCTTTTAATATCCACATTATTATATTTGTACCTTTTGAATGTTGAGTTTTTTTTTTTTATATTTTAATGCGAATGGAAAAAAATGCATATCAAGTTTGGAAAAAATACCACCCGGGGCAACGCCCGGGCCTAAATACTAGTTATTGTTATTGTTACTATGTCAAAAAGGACAAAGAGGGGGAAAAATAAAGGAAAATGAGGTTTTAAATAGTTTTTTTAATTGTTTAATTTAAATCCAACCCCAAGAGGTTAAATATGTCAAAAATTTAGGGCAATATGATGTCAGAGCTTCTTTTTTCTATACCCAAATGTTAAAGTGCCCCTATTTTTTATAACAATATTTTGCTGGTGACTTTTCTTAGAACAATTTGTTAGTCACAAGAATAATCCAAACTATGGGAGATCCTCCCGTGATAATCGCAATCATGAATTATTCTAGAATAATCCCAACTAGGGGGTTACCTTCCCCAAATGATCTCAAGTGTCCAATAACATATCTAATTAGAATTTTAATTATTTATTATTTTTTCAATTTTCTCGCTCGTCTCTTGTGTCACCTCCCTTTATCTAGCCGACTAGAGTTTGACGTATCAATTTTTTGATATGGTTATTCAAATCACTTAAATTATTTTGAGAAACACCCCGAATAGTTGTTTGAGATTATCACTAAACAACAAAATTTGTAATTAATATGAAATATCTACATAAGGGGGAAATGTTGCAATTAAAAAAGAACGGTGAAATTATTAGTTAATTAGCAATAGCTAAGATTTTGTAGGATTATTCAAGTACTTCCTCCGTTTTTTTTTACATGTTACACTTTGACATTTTACACTATTCACAAATTTCATTTTGACCACCGTTTGTGATTTATACGTGAATAAAAATATAGTCATGTGGAATCTTGTTATATTCGTCTTAATATGTATTTTTTTTAATACATACTTTTTATAATATTTACAAATACAAAATTAGAAATATGTGCTCAAAGTTTTGCATTGAGAAAAGTAAAAGTGTAACATATAAAAAAAACGGAAGTAGTAATTTTTTTCCTTTCTTTCTACCAATCTCGCAATTCGGCCTCTAATAGGCTAATAACACGATTTTATCTTTTCGTCTTTCTTTCCCTGTGGCGGTTCGAATTTAGCATTTAGGGATTTTGTACTACTACGTTCTTTTGGGAAGTGTTTTCGAGCTTTCGGCGATTGCCATTGTTGTGTAAGTCATCTTTATTTCTTTCAAATAGCTGGATTTCTCGTTCAATTTAGCTATGTGCCTATGTTGTTAAATTCTTCATCACTAATCCTAAAATATTGGTAAGTGCTTATTTGGGTGTTAAATTATGTAAATTTATATTTAGGTATTTTGTTTTAGTTTGATTAGTGATATTTTTTGTTTTATTATGCGATTTCTCAACCTAATTTTGTTGTGTCAACCATGAATTTGAAATTTTTTTTGTTGGTGATTTCGACAGGAAAAGTGTATTCTTAAATTTGAAATTTTTTGTTGGTGATTTTGTTGTGTCAACTGAATCTAATTAAACGCGAGATGGATTCCATTTATCTGCCTTTTGTTCGATCTTTCAAGTTTACAAAAACTTAGTGACAAGTTTAATTAACTTGTGGCAAACTATGCCGTCAAAAAGAAAAAGAAGCTTAAGGTTGTTTAATGTTGGAGTAATACTTCTATCAATTTTGTTTTGGGTAGAGAGAGCCACAACCCACAAGGGCAATTGATGTAGACGGGATTTGATTCCAGGTATTGGGCGCCACCTAAGGCTTTAACCAACTAAGCTAGTTGATATCCACCTTCTATGATTTTATGTACTTAGTTCATGCTGATATTGTATCGTCTGGGTTCGACATTATGGTATATGTGGATCCCATTTGGTTTTGGCTACCTTGTTGTCAATCGATGGGGTCATGTAAGTACATACGTTTTGATTCATTTAGTCCCTAATTTCATATTTTTTGTTGTAAATTAGATTAATTTGTCCTCTCACTTCAAGTTTGGTGGTTGTTGTATTATCATTAACATTTATCAAACGTGCAATGAGTTTGGTTTCGAGTTGTATTAGTTCACCTTCTGCTCAAGTTAAGATTGGGTTTGGGTAGCCTTTTTATTGTCTTTTATAACTTGTTTTAAGTGGGTTCTGCAAATTTTATGAAAGATTGGAGATGTTTTGGGCAAAAGTAAAACTGGTTTAGTCTATGAAAATTTTTCTTGATTTACTTTTCTGTGCTGAGATTTGGTTGGTGTTTCTACATGAAAAGTTGCAGTGTGGTGTTGTTACAACTCTGTTGAGATCCAATGCAAGTGCAAGGATTTGGTTATTCTGGTGCAGGGGCTGCTGCTGCAGATTATTAATATCGTCACTGTTTTATTGCTAGGTTATTTGCTAATTGAATTTTGAAGCACCATTCAATCACAAACATGGCTGAAGATGCGCCTCCTCCCATAAGGTTGATGAATTTTGTGTCTCAAGAAGAGTTAGAGGTAGCGAAGAGAAGCCATGGTGAAAGATTGGAGGATGGGACTGCACAGAGAGACCGCCCTCTCTATGATATTTTGAAGGAGAACAAAGATAAGTCTGATGCAGATTTTAACGAGCGATTCAAGCATCGACCACCTAAGGCTTTGGACGAAGACGAGACTGAGTTTCTCGATAGACTGGAGAAGTCTAGGAAAGAATATGAACAATATATAGCTGATGAAGAAGCCCAACAACTGAAGAGCTTTCAAGCAGCTGTGGCTGCACAATCTATGATGGTTGTATATGAGGCTAAGGAAACACGTCCTGTTTCCGATGCTCAGGAAGAGAAAAGGACCATGGAAAAGAGAATTCGTCCTGTTCAGCCCTTGGGAGTGATCATTAAAGTTAAGCCGCAAAAGAAGGCAAAAGTGGAGCCGTCAGTGGAAGCAGAATCTAGAGCTGCTGAAAACCATTTAAACCAGCAAAGAACATGTAGTATTGATAAAGAGAAGCTTCATGAGCCAGTAAAGAATTCAGATGGTGACGGGGGAAACATCCATGATTTGTTGAAGACTGGTCTAGTTTCGTACAGTGATGGAAGTGATGATGATTAGAATCCGTGCTTTTTGAATGTTTTTCAGAAGCCTGTATCATGTATTGGTTACTCTGATTTGGATGGTCATTGCAGAAAGTTGGAGTAGTAGGATTGGAGCTTGTCTAGGTGACAATCTGTTGGAGTTTCCATAGACTGCAACAAGGGCACGTTGGTAATTTCACGCACTGGGCATTTAAGTTGGTACCAAAATGTAGTCAAGCTGGTACCAAATAGGGTCAATTTGATACCAAGTTAGATTTTGGAACCAAAATTTTAAGTTGATACCAAGCTACAATTTGATACTAAATAGTGTTAAGTTGATATCAAGTTAGTGTATTTTGGTACCAATTATATGGTACCAAATTGAGTTAAATTGGTAGCAAAATTGTAACTTGCTACCAACTTAACTGCATTTTGGTATCAATTTACTCTCAACCTCGTGAAATTACAAGCATGTCCTTATTTTGTTGGAGTCTTTGGAGACTCCAATGTACTATCACCAAGCCTTTTTCATAGGAGTGTAGGACAAATGAAAATGTACTTCTGTTAGACTTTTTGTTTCCCCGTCTTCCATCGTATGCGAATGACAAAACTTGTGGCATTTAAAACCCAAAATACTGATAAATTACCAGTTTGTTTGCTTATTCCTGCTTTACTTCTCTGTGCAAGTTATTTTGACTTCTTAATGCACCTTTATGGTAGCATTTGCTTCAGCCATTTGACTATGGATGTGCTCCTGAAAACTGCATACCGAATTGGCGATTTCTGTCTAGTCAACGGGTGGATTTCGGACTTTTCAAGCTCAGGTGGTGAAAATACACACCATTCTACAATACGGGCAAAGTGAGCTTATTGGTTTCCTGTAACACCTTATTTGTAAGGAGCATGTGTAATTATTAGATTCTGTTTTTGTGAAAATATACCTTTTAAATGTATGTGAGAATGTACGCATGTATTTATTATACATCCGGGTGTGCCATGTATATTTTTTTAAGGTAAGATGAAGGGGATTCACTTGAGGGGAATAAGGGGAAATCCTCAAATGAGTCCCATGAGGTTTGATCCCTAGACCTCAGGGATATGAGGTGGGAAGCGATGCCACTACTCCACCACCTCAACCTCGGGTGTGCCATGTACATGGTCTACCTAGGGAACCAAATAGTCACAGAAGTAGAGTGGGAAGTAAATCAAACGTATACGTGAGTATTTACTATTTAGGCAAGTAAGGAGGCAAGAAACCTGAAGCTCTTGCAGAACTCCTATTTTTAACTCATAAGCGCAAGTATGACATTTTGTTTGTTTTAGAAACTATGGCTTCAAGAATTAATAGTGTTAATATCCTAAAAGCACTAAGACTCGAAAACAAGCTAATAATTGATCCTATTAATAATTGTGGTGGTATTTGGATTCTTTGGAATAGCTTAAAACTCGACCTTCTTAATTATACATCTACGAATAGATGTGCTTAGGGGTGTTCACCGGTCCAGGACCGGACCGGACCGGAACCGGCTGGACCGGAATCTGGAAAAATTTGGACCTGGATCGGACCGGAATTTTTCCGGTCCGGTCCGGTCTGGACCTGAATTTTTCCGGTCCGGTCTTGGACCGGTTGGACCAGAATCTTAATTTTTTTTAGAAAAAATATTTTTTATTTGATTTAAAAATATTTATAAGTTAGATATATTAAAATTTTAATAATATTAATAACAATATTTCTAAAGTTTATAAATAGTAGTTCTAAATTTCTAACTTTTTACTACCTTTTAAACTTTTTTAACATATAAACATTTTTTTTTTACCAAAAAATCAGAAATTCCGGTCCACCGATCCGGACCGGAATTTTCCGGGTTTGGACCGGACCGGACCGGAAACCCGGAATCGGGATTTTCTTCGGACCGAGGACCGGACCGGAATCTTCGGTCCGGTCCGGTCCGGTCTGGTCCAGATTCCGGTCCGACCCTGGTCTTTGAACAGCCCTAGATGTGCTCACCTCCATGTAAATTATAAACCCCTAAATAAAAACGTGCTAATATCAAGTATTTATGGTCCTGCTCAAGAGCATGACAAAGACGAATTTTGGGATTATTTATTAAATTTCTTGGGACCAATTTCCCTTCCATGGATTACTATAGGGGATTTCAGTAATGAAATGCTCTCCTATAATGACAAAAGAGGTGGTAGACCTCTTTGCTCTAATCAATTAATAAGGCTTCCAAGACTTCTTACTAGTCTAAATGCAATAGATATACCCTATTTGCAACATTCATTCTCATGGAAACAGACTATTAATAATAGCAAAATCTATGAACGCTTAGACCGAGCCATAGCTAATCAAGAAATCAATACAATCTTTCCTAATGGTATTACTTACTATGGAAATTTCACAGTCTCTGACCATGCTCCCATTATTTATGATTCTAAAACCAAATCCAATCATACTCCTCGCCACTTCAGATTTCAAAATTTTTGGTCACTTGATAACAATTCGCATGGTATAGTGCGCAAAGTTTGGTCACAGCTAGTGGTGTCAAAACAGGTTCTCGAACAGGTTCTGGGTATACCCACGGCGAACCAGGTCAGACCCGGATATGTCAGGATTCTGCCAGTCAGTGCCCCAGGTCGTGATTGGTCAGGCTTTGTTCATTTGGGTCGATCACATTTGAATCAAGGGATTGCCGGGTGCCGGACAGGTCTGAGCGTTCCATTTACAAGTCGATCCATTCCTGGGAATGATCGCCTGTGGATATTTTTTTGCCGGGTTTGCGCAGGTCGTATTTGGGTTTCATGTACGCTTGGGTAGAGTCAAGTGTACTCGGGTTGAATCACTAATGACCTTAGTTCGATCATTGTGAAGCATCGGGTCCATTCGCTATTGAACGTCAATTCAACTTCGGTTAACTCCTGGTCGGGTCATTTCGGTTTTGTTATGGATTTTGTAAACGAATCATATTATTAAAAGTATTAAGATCGACATATATATACATATGTGTGTGTGCGATAAATATATGGATGATAACGAAAAACTAATAAAAACACTATATTGTTTATCGTGATGTTTAGTGTATTCTCTTAGTCAACTCTTATTTCGACTAATCAACTGCGTAAAACCACTCTATTAAGTAAAGGAGTAGAATGACTCTTCATATGTTCTAATATTATATATTATAACCAACGACAATAATGAGTAGACGATCAATTCCAAGCTTTATATGTAACACCCCAATAATTCTCTCTTTTCTAAAATACATTTTCAATATAAAACATAGAGAATTATCAAAGCATTACGTATCGGCTTATTCAGAATTTTGCAGCGGAAAATATATATAACAAAACTTCATACTTTAAATATAATAAACAACAAAGTACTTAAAAACCAACACACTATAAATGTCTACTTCAAAACCAAACTTAATATAATATGTTCCTACTAAAACCATAAATAAAACAATTTGTCATACAAGCTCTCCATTCCCAGATTCCCAATGATGCAATATCTGCACACCTGTAGATGTCAATGCTCTAAAGAATCTGCTCACCAAAATGGGTCATCACAGGATCAATAAGGCAAAGCCATGATCAACACATACAAACAAAGCACGTAATCAGCAAAGCTGAGTACTACATAATCATACATAAACATTCCTAACATGATACTAAGATATAATAAACAGGGATAAATAATAATATAACAATATAACATTCTGCAGACAACTTCTACGGAACTAAACTTTAATCATCTTTTTATTACTTTAATGGAATAGTTATTGGACCGAGTTGTCTAACTAAAAACCAGCCTTCCCTAGGAAGACGAAATACGGGCGCGACTCCGTATTCCATAATGACCTGCGATATCGAGGAACCTTTGAATAAAAATAGGAACTGTGATCAATCCAATTCCCAGAAAAAGCGATGGCACGCTCACCATGTACCCCAACTCCTGATTGTCCAACTTCAGACGTGCACCAGTCTAAAGTTTATTACTATCCAAGTTACACTTTACGTGATTTACAATTTATTACTTATTATGACACACAAGTAATACAGAAATATCAAATCGGACATTCACAACTGAACTTCATTTTATCTTAGGATTAAAATAAGTGATCATACAACTTACAACCCAAGATTTATTCCTTTTTATTCCAATCTTCTTATTTGTTGAACCTAGCCAACAACCAACTTACCTTTCAAAGACATATTAGATCAACTTACCAAATAAGGCCCACAGTCCTCATAGAGTAGTGAAAATAATAATATAAGGGAACACATGATTTAAACATGATCCAACTCACTAAATATATTAATTCCCCCATGTGAATTAATAAATAAAGTTCCCAATCCAATTAACATGCTTGCATCAATATTCCATACAAACATGATATTCAACTCATAATCAAATCTTATAATCAACATGTTTGCACACAGGCATAAAACATGTAAAATCCAATCATAATAGAAATCATATATGAACTTACAAAGTTCCTATACATGATACTACAACCTTTCCTTCCTAAAATCATGATACTACTCACATAACACATAGGTATGTACGTACCTTGTATAAACAAACTGATAGGCCACCGTTAATCACTTTAAAAGTCGTCTACCGAAAATTCTCCGCCTAAAACAACCAATATAATTCAAAGTCAATACTCTAATTAAATTTCAGCAACTTTAAAATACTTTAAATCCTCTTTAAAAATATTTAAAAGTTGCTTTTACCATTAAAACTCCAACTACTTAATTTACCTAGCATAGTATTACTATACTAGTCATTAAAATCCTTAAAACTCCCTTAATAACAATCCTTTTAAAATTCCAGCAGCATATAATTATGTAAAACTCCCTTTAAACATACCTAAACATGCTTAAATTCATAATTCAAACCAATCTCATAGTTTATAACATGCTACTATAATTTTCCAATATTTAACACCCTAAAAATTCATGCTTTGATAAATAAAACTCAATCTACAATAAATAATTAAATCTGAAATTTTATTCTTTTAATACATAACATATATAATCCATGATTAATCATTAAAACAGTAAATTAAAGTCATTAATCATGATTAGTACTAAAATAAAACATAAAAACATGATCTTTAATTAAAAACTTGAGGAGGAAGAAAAGAATTAAACCAACGAATCGAAGGAACAAGGAAACAAGTCGCCGAAAACCGACAGCAGCCTTGGCGGCAGCAAGGAGGCGGTTTTGGTGTTTGTGACGTTTCTTGGCGAAGAAGAAAACGTTACTTGAAGAAGAAGAAATAAAATTGGAGAAGAAGAAAAAGAACGTGAAAGGAGAGAGGAAGGCCGCCGGTTTGAGTGTGAGGGAGGAGAGAGAAAGTTTTTGTGTGGGTAGAATATTTGGGGTTTATGGGTATTTATAGTTTCCCTTTTTGTGGGCTTAGGGAAAAATAGAATTGGGCTTCAAATAGAGTTTGGTGATGAATAGGATTGATGATTGAACTCCTGACATCACTAGGATTAGTATTTGGGTTCCTCAAGCCCATTTAAACTTCTTTTCCAAATCCAATTAGTATTTCAAACATTTTTTTTTTCAAAGCATGCCTAACAAAACATTTCAACTTCCTTAAATCCTTAAAATAATTCGTATGTGAAGAAAAGAAGGATGATGAGTTAGGGGATGAGAATTGGGATGATGAGTTTGCAGATGATGATAGGGATCGGGTAGACGAGATGATACACGAGGTTAAAGATCAGTCGTGTAAACGACCTCGTATTTTTGAGTCTATGTCTGAGGTTGCTGAAAAGCCGTTGTATCCAAGTTGTACAAAGTACACCAAACTTTCCGCGGTGATAACACTGTTCAACATTAAGTCGAAAGCTGGTTGGACGGACTCTAGTCTCACATCGTTGTTGGAAGTTTTAGCTGATATGCTCCCTGATGGAAATGAACTGCCAAAGTCGTACTATTATGCGAAGAAACTGATGTGTCCTTTCGGTTTAGAGTACGAGCGGATACATGCTTGTCCTAACGATTGTGTGCTTTATCGTAATGAGTATGAGCATTTACATGAGTGTCCACGTTGTGGATTGTCGAGGTACAAGCGTGAAGGAGCTGGAGGTAGTGAAGGACCACCAGCTAAGGTGTTGTGGTATCTACCCATAATACCTAAATTTAAGCGCATGTTCTCAATTAAAGGAGATGCGAAGAATTTGAGGTGGCATGCAGATCAAAGGAAGAAAGACGGTCTGCTCAAGCATCCGGCTGATTCGCCTGAGTGGAAAAGTATCAACCGGGTGCATAAGGCATTTGGTAATGAGGATAGGAATCTGAGGCTTGGATTATGTATGGATGGCATGAACCCTTTTGGCAATCTCAGTTCGCAGCATAGTACATGGCCAGTAGTTTTAGTGGTTTATAACTTGCCTCCTTGGTTGTGCATGAAACGCAAGTACATGATGCTGTCGCTTCTTATATTGGGGCCCAAACAACCTGGAAATGACATAGATGTATACCTCCAGCCGCTTGTTGAAGATTTACAGAAGATGTGGAACGAAGGAGTGTTAGTATTTGATGCGTATGCTAATGAGATGTTCACTCTGCGTGCCATGCTTTTTTGTACTATGAACGATTATCCAACTTTATGGGAACTTATCCGGGTATAAGACTAGAGGAAAACAACCCTGCCCGATTTGTGTAGATGACATGAAATCTACACACCTTAAGGGCTGCAAACATGTGTATATGCGCACACGAAGGCTCCTCAGACGCGACCATCCCTATCGGTTTAAGAAGAAGGCATTCGATGGGACGGTTGAAGAAGAAGTTGCTCATAGACCATTAACTGGTACTGAAGTTTATAATCAGGTGAAGGGCATTGAAACAATCTTTGGTAAACCTGCTAGTGAGGTTGATCGACCTACAAGATTATGGAAAAAGGAGTCCATTTTTTGGAAACTCCCATATTAGAAAGATCTAAAGGTCAGACATTGTTTGGATGTCATGCACATAGAGAAGAATGTTTGTGAAGCTATTCTTGCGACACTTATGAATATTCCGGGCAAGACAAAAGATGTTAAGGCGTCACGACTTTACTTGGAAAAACAGGGGCTTCGACCAGAGTTGTGGGCTCAGAAAAGGAACGGAAGGAAGAAGAAAGTAGTAGAGGAAAGGGTTGATGATGAAACTCAGAAAAGTAAAAAGAAGGTGGAGGATTCGGAGAAGAATTATTTGCCACCAGCTTGCTACACGATGTCGCGTGAAGAGAAACGGATTTTTTGCGAGTTATTGTATGGCATTAAGGTCCCAACTGGCTACTCATCCAATATGAAGCGATTTGTTACCTTAAATGGTGAGTTGAAGTTATCGAGTATGAAATCTCACGATTGTCATGTCATGATGCAAGTATTCTTACCGATTGCAATTCGCGGGATACTTCCAAAGCATGTGAGGCACACCATTACAGAACTTTGTTCATTTTTCCATACAATATGCAGCAAAGTCCTAGAATCGTCGACCCTCGATTCCTTACAGGCCAGAGTAGTTGAAACTCTATGCAAATTTGAGATGTTCCCCCCACCCCCCCGCATTCTTTGACATTATGGTCCATCTCATTGTCCATCTAGTTCGAGAAATTAAGCTGTCTGGTCCAGTGTTTTTGAGGTGGTGCTATCCTTTTGAGAGATATATGGGCACTTTGAAGGATAAAGTTCGGAATCCTGCACAACCAGAAGGTAGTATAATTCAAGGGATTGTGGGTGAAGAGATCAGTAATTTTGTGGCTGAGTATTTTTCTAGTGTTGATCCTGTTGGACTTCCGACATCCCGACACGAGGGCAGACTTGAGGGCAAGGGTACAATTGGTTCAAAATTGATCACACCTTCCGTAGAAAAGCGTAAACAAGCTCACTTATCTGTATTGCATCACGTAGCAACTGTCCATCCTTATTTAAATGAACATATGGAGGAATTACGTGTTAGCAATCCTGGAAAAGGAGTTAGGGCATTGACGCAAATGCATAACAAGACTTTCATTGATTGGTTTCATAAACGAGTAGTGAATGATTTGGATGAAAGTGTTCTCGAAACAATCAAGTGGTTAGCATTTGGTCCTCGTGAAGCTGTACGCTCTTATGAGGGTTATGATATTAATGGGTATACGTTTTGGACTGAACGTCAAGATCTGAAGTCAACATCGCAACAAAATAGTGGTGTTTCACTTATGGCGTCATCTACACAATACGCAAGCTCGAAGGATAAGTCGCCTGTACATGCTGAAAGCAATTATTATGGGCGAATACAAGAATGATGGGAGCTGGACTACTGTACTTTTAATATTTGCCTCTTGTGTTGCAAGTGGGTTGACGATAATCGACGTTGCGTAAGAAAAGATGATCCTTGCGGATTCACTCTTGTTGACCTTAGTCGTCTACGTGAAACTGAGGAGCCATTTGTAATTGCATCACAAGTTAAGCAAGTATTTTTTGTAACTGATCCTGCTGATAATAAGTGGTCAATTGTTGTACCTGGTAAAAGGAGTATCCTCGGTATTGGTGATGTTGATAATGAGGAAGAATATGATGCATTTGAGGACCTTCCCCCTTTTACCTATCCTGAAAATAGTGTGGAAGATGATGTGAATATGTCGGAGAACTATATGCATGTAGATCACACGGAAGGGATACATGTACTTGAGGAACCTAAGAAACGGCGGAAGGTCAATAAATCATGAGACATAAACTCAGGTCTGTGTAATTTCTCCAATTTGTAACTATTGTGTAGATTTTTAGGCTTATTTTTTAGGCTATTCGCATCCGATTCGTACTAATCGAATTATTTCGCCCCAAATTCTTTTTCAACATGATTATATGAGGTATAATGTAACTATTGTGTAGAGTTTTAGGCTTGCATTTGTTGTTGGTTGTATTTCGGGAACGAAAAGGTCATTTTAGGCCTAGTTTTGCCATTTCGCTTCCAAATCGTACTTATCGAGTCATTTAACCCCAAATTATTTTTGAACATGATTATATGAGGTATAATGTAACTATTGTGTAGATTTTTAGGCTTGCATTTGTTGTTGGTTGCATTTCGGGAACGAAAAGGTCATTTTAGGCCTAGTTTTGCCATTTCGGTTCCAAATCGTACTTATCGAGTCATTTAACCCCAAATTCTTTTTGAACATGATTATATGAGGTATAATGTAACTATTGTGTAGAGTTTTAGGCTTGCATTTGTTGTTGGTTGCATTTCGGGAACGAAAAGATCATTTTAGGCCTAGTTTTGCCTTTTCGCTTCCAAATCTTACTTATCGAGTCATTTAACCCCAAATTCTTTTTGAAAATGATTATATGAGGTATAATGTAACTATTATGTAGAGTTTTAGGCTTGCATTTGTTGTTGGTTGCATTTCGGGAACGAAAAGGTCATTTTAGGCCTAGTTTTACCTTTTCGCTTCCAAATCGTATTTATCGAGTCATTTAACCCCAAATTCTTTTTGAACATGATTATATGAGGTATAATGTAACTATTGTGTAGAGTTTAAGGCTTGCATTTGTTGTTGGTTGCATTTCGGGAACGAAAAGATCATTTTAGGCCTAGTTTTGCCTTTTCGCTTCCAAATCTTACTTATCGAGTCATTTAACCCCAAATTCTTTTTGAACATGATTATATGAGGTATAATGTAACTATTATGTAGATTTTTAGGCTTGCATTTGCTGTTGGTTGCATTTCGGGAACGAAAAGGTCATTTTAGACCTAGTTTTGCCTTTTCGCTTCCAAATCTTACTTATCGAGTCATTTAACCCCAAATTCTTTTTGAACATGATTATATGAGGTATAATGTAACTATTATGTAGATTTTTAGGCTTGCATTTGCTGTTGGTTGCATTTCGGGAACGAAAAGGTCATTTTAGGCCTAGTTTTGCCTTTTCGCTTCCAAATCGTACTTATCGAGTCATTTAACCCCAATTTCTTTTTGAACATGATTATATGAGGTATAATGTAACTATTGTGTAGAGTTTTAGGCTTGTATTTGTTGTTGGTTGCATTTCGGGAACGAAAAGGTCATTTTAGGCCTAGTTTTGCCTTTTCGCTTCCAAATCGTACTTATCGAGTCATTTTTTTTTTTGTTGATCTAACTCCTAACTTTTGTTGCATTTTGGGGTCCTGTGTGCAAGGGGGGCAGGGCTAGCAGCTGTGGGGGCGGGAGGGGAGGGTTACGTGCGGGGGTGGGCATGCGGGGTTGTGCGGGGATGGGCATGCGGGGTCGTGCGGGGGATGGGTCAGGGGTGGGCGGGGCGTGCGGGGGGGCGGGGGCGGGCAGGGGGGGAGTGCGGGGGTGGGCATGCGGGCGCGCGGTGGGGGGGGAGGGGAGGGTTACGTGCGGGGGCGGCGGTGGGGGGGGAGTCCGTGTGCGGGGGGGGGGAGGGGGTCCGTGTGCGGGGGAGGGGCGGGCGAGTGGGGGGAGGGGAGGAGTGTGCAGGAGAGGGGAGGGGTGTGGGGGGGAGGGGAGATGGCTGTGCAGGGGAGGGGGGGGCATGTGCAGGGGCTTGGGAGGGCCGGCGGCAGGTGGTGCCCCCCCCCACCGCCGCCCTCCCCGCACACGTACCCGCCCTTGACACACTCCCCCCCCCCTTAGTGGCAATGTGAATTTTAATTTTTTTTATATTAATGCGTATATTTGTACAATTTCAGGGAGATGGCGGAGGTGCATACGGATAACAGCACGAGTGCTGAACACACTACCGAGGATGAGTCTTTCGATGCGAGAAAGGAACGGGGTAAATTGGCTCGACCTCGCCGTGAAAAAATAAATGCACAAATGCCTAGGAAGTCATTGACGACGAAAAAGAGAAAAGGAAGGGGACCTACAAAGTCACTAGGGAAACACACAAATATGACTTTGGAGTACGATAATATGGGTCAACCTTGTGGAAAGTGGCGTCAAAAGTATGGCATGCAAGTTGGCAATTGCATGCATAAACTCTCCATTCTGCACTCATGGAAAGAGGTGCCCGAGGGGTTGAAGCGGTGTCTATGGGAAGATACTATGGTAAGCTTCACGTACAATAACATTTAGTTTCTTAATTATTTAGTTACAACATTTGCGAAAACTAATTTGTGAACTGCGTTTTTTGTAGAATCAATTCAATATCGAAGATGATGAAGCCAAGAAGAATGTATTTCTATCCGCGGTTGCCCGGAGATTCAGAGATTTCAAGGCTAAGTTAGTGTCTGGGTGGATCACTAAGCGGAGGAAAGTAGTAGGTACAAAGAAGAAGAACATCTACGGCGGAGAAACACAAGCCGGTCCTGAGGCTTCACCGGAAACATCATCTGGACCATCCAAATTACCATTTCAGATATGGAAAACTATCAAACCTGAAGAGTGGGAATCATTTGTTGCCAAAAAAACAACCCCACAAGCTATTGTAAGAATATTTTATTAAGATTTCATACACTTAGATCCATTATTATTGTATAACACCGTACCTAACCTTTGTTTATAATTGTGTGTTTTAGGCAAGTCGTGAGAAAAGTAGCGCGAGTGCAAAAGCAAGGAAGTATTATCATCATTTGGGTGCTCATTCGTACAATGAGGCGAGAGAGAAGTGGATGTTCAGCCATTACCCCACAATAGGGTCGACAACGGCAATGGGGACTAGCTCAACGATGACAGTTGCACAGCCTCGGCAGCCAGATAGAGTCCTCGATTGGTGGTGTTCGATGCATGGGGTTGATGCTAAGGGAAAAAGAATCTTGCCTGATTCCGGAACACAACAGATAGCCAACGCCATTGTAAGTACAGATTATATGGTTATATAAGGTATATATAATATAACTTGTGCGCTCACGAGCATTTCTCTCTTATCCTTATGTAGATTGGCTTGAAGGAAAAAGAGGCAACTGGTGAGTTCACTCCTAAAGGACACATTGATGCATTGCACGAAACTTTAGGAAAGGACCACAGTGGACGCGTGAGGGGCGTAGGAGGTGTCCGCCTCGGTTTGAGAAAGGTATTTGGTGATCAATACACTACAACGACAAAATCGAGTGCAAGTAGTGTGAATTCGGCATCGTCAGTAGATGTGGAGGCTATGAAAGCTGTAATTCGGGAGGAGCTCAGAGAGGAGATGACACATAACTTCAACGCTATTTTGGAGCAAATGGGTTTACCGACTTTTGCTGCGTTCAAGAAGGGTAGTGATATTACACCTAGCCAGCCGACCAGTGATCCACCAACATCTATTGATCAGATGATACCTTTACCTGATCCACCTGTAGTACCCGAGTTGAAGGTAATCACTTAATCCCTTTACTTTGTTACACAACTATTGTTCTTAAATGCATGAAATTCTTAATATAATAATGTTGTTTCATAGACTAACTATAAATGGAGTTTTTTTTAAAGGAGGAGACACCATGTGAACTATTAGCTCGAGGAGATGGTTATGATAGTTTCATTCTGGTAACTTATGGCCATGCACAACCCCCTAATGACCGAGTACGATTGCATAACCAGTTAGTGGATGATAATCACTATGTGGTCACCCTCAATGAAATTGTGTCTGGTTTCGACGAATTACCTCTTCCGCTGCCGAAGCCAGAAGTTGGTCTACAGTTACTGAATGATGCCCTTGGCAGTTATGTTCTATGGCCGCGTACATTGGTGCGGTTTTCAGATGAGGTACAATGATTAACATATATATATATATATACATGTTTTCTTTTCTATTTCCTATGATAGTTAGTAATATCTTTACTTTTAACTAATTACTAGGTTTGGGGAAAGGCCGGCTCACATGACAGGAAGGCAAAGAAGGCCTGTTCACCTGATAAGAAGGCAAGTTTACGTGATGAAGGTGAACGAAATGTGTTGAAGGGAAATGTTTCTATGACAAAGAATCCACTTATTATCGAGCCAGAGGTGGTGCGAGGCCTTAGTATCCCATGCTATTGGTTACATGAGTGCGCTAGCGATTTACCCGATCATAGTACAATTGAGGTTCCTTTGGGGGAGCAACAATTCCACTACTTTGAGGAGTCATCGACATTCATTTCTAAGGTCGATATTAAAGAATTCTTATGTGGGGTAGAGTTGAATGTTTCTATGATACAAACATTCATGAGGTAATACATAAGTATATAAATTAAATATACATATACATATGCCTTAAGTAGTTTTCAATTCAACTTCCATAATAAGTAAGTTTACTTTTAATCAATATGATTTCTCAGGTTATTATACAATGAATTGATTGCAACATCTCGTGATGAGTCAATGTTTGGTTGGTTATATCCAAACATAATACGAGATGACAATTGCTTACAAAACAAAGCCGAAGTGAAAGAGTATCTCGATATGAGTTTCAAAGCATCATCTCGTTTTGGATATCATCAGATCATTCTTGTTCCTTATATTGAAAAGTATGCTCGTTAAACTCGCTTTACTTTTATTATTCGATAATTAAATTGACCTATTAATTGTTCTACGATTAATAATAACTTTATTTTCTTTTTGTAGGGCTCATTGGACACTGCTTGCGATATGTTTGTCACGTAACGAAGTCTACCACTTTGGTTCTTTGCGTCGACAACCACCACAGTCCTTACTAATCAAATCATTGTTAAATAGGTAGCCTAATCGAAACTCAATATATGCGCACTTATTAATATTACACATTATTCATCATCTTTATATATATAAACAGTTAGTACATCTAATCTTATAATAATGTATTGATGTAGTCTGATGAAGCATATTAGTGCAACAGGACTTCGAGCACCAAAAGCTCCTGTTTGGATGTCAGTCGAGGTAACATGACTAATTTATTTGTCCTTATATAGAAACACTTTTAGCCACATACTACACATCTAACATGAATGTCATTGGATGCATCCTTTGGTGAACATTTAGTGTCCGCAACAAGATGATGGACTTGCATGTGGCTATTACGTGCTGAGGTACATGTTCGATATCGTCAACCATTGCACTAACGTCGATGATCTTCAAAAGGTATGTAACTTATTAGTATATGTTAGTTTAGATTAGATCGATTGGTAATAGGTATTAATTGGTTTAGAAACCAAAGTAGCACATGCATATTTTTGGGAACGAAAATGTCATTTTTAGGCCTATTTTTGCCTTTTACGCTTCCAAATCGTACTTATCGAGTCATTTAACCCAAAATTCATTTTGAACATGATAATATGAGGCATAATGTAACTATTGTGTAGATTTTTAGGCTTGCAATTGTTGTAGGTTGAATTTTGGGAACGAAAAGGGTATTTTAGGCCTATTTTTGCCTTTTCGCGTCCAATTCGTACTTATCGCGTCATTTAACCCCAATTTCATTTTGAACATGATAATATGAGATATAATGTAACTATTGTGTAGATTCTTAGGCTTGCATTTGTTGTTGGTTGTATATCGGGAACATAAATGTGATTTTAGGCCTATTTTTGCCTTTTCGCGTCCAATTCCTGTTTCTCGAGTCATTTAACTCCATTTTCTTTTTGAATATGATAATATGAGGTATAATATAACTAGTGTGTAGAGTTTTAGGCTTGCATTTATTTTTGATTGAATTTCGGGAAGGTATATGTCATTTTTAGAACTACTAACTACGGTAAATGATTGAATTCTTATATTATGTGTTTATTCCTTGGTTGTTTTGCAAGGTTTATATGAATAACACACCAAGTTTGAGGGCCTTCACCACAGACGAATTACATGAAGTTCGGGATAAGTTGGCGTCCCACCTTTGTGATGATTGCTTATGATACATTTTGGTGGAATTCGTGATATAATTAGCTACATCTACTAGTTTGTATCAATTCTATGTACACTTTTTACATTATTAAATATACATATTTAAAGTTAATTATTACGTTCAAAAACTTATCATATATTATTGCAATTTGATCGATTTTTTTTTGTGTCGAAGGGAGGTTTTGGATGGGGGGTGGGGGTGGGGGGGGGGCCGCCATGGTGGGTCAGCTGGCCGGGCTATGGGGCTGGTTGGGTGTTGGCGTGGCTGGCAAAGAATGGGTGGAGGGGCCGGCGAGGGGGGTGGGGGTGGGGCGGGGTGGGGGTGCGAGGGAGAAGGAGGAGGTGGGGTGGGGTGGGGGGCGTGGGGCGGGCGGGGGGGGTGGGCTAAGGGTGGGGGGAAGGGGTGGGCTAGGGGGGGGGGGCGAGGGGTGGGCTAGGGATGGAGGGGCCGGGGTGGGGGGGGGGGGGGGGGGTGGGCGTGGCTGGGTGGGGCTGGGTGTGGGGGGTGGGCCAAGGGGTGGGGGCGGGGGGCGGGGGAGTGGGGGGGTGGGCGTGGGGGCGGGGTGGGGCGTGCGGGGGGGGGAGTGCGGGGGGGGGCTGGGGTGTGGGGGGTGGGCGGGGGTGGGGTGGGCTGGGGGAGTGCGGGGGTGGGCAGGTGGTGGGGGCGGGGGCATGGGGGGGCGGGGGGGGGGGCAGGGAGTGGGCGGGGCGTGCGGGGCGGCGGGGGCGGGGGGGGAGTGCAGGGATGGGCATGCAGGACAGATTTATTTTTTTTTTAAAAAAAAACATAGGAATACGAAGGGCTGCGGTTTTAAGCCTAAACCGCAGCCCTTCACTTAAAGAAGGGCTGCGTTTTCGCCTTAAAACCGCATCCCTTCACTTAAAGAAGGGTTGCGGTTTAAGCCGAAAACGCAGCCCTTCGAGCTAAAAAGGGCTGCGTTTTTGGCCTGAACCACAGCCCTTCGTTGTGAAGGGTTGCGGTTCAAAACCGCAGCCCTTCTTTTCTATTGAAGGGCTGCTACGGAAAGGGCTGCTGGCCAAAAACGCAGCCCTTAGGGCTGTTTTGACCGCAACCCTTCCTTATTTTTCCACTAGTGTATACAAGAGCAAATAAGAGTATATGAATAAATGGTAATAACCAAACACAAATTTAGCCATTACCAAAATCAATGAAAATTTGTTTACTTGTTACAACTCTGGCCTAATAATAATGGCCTGAAAACTTTGGATCATATAACCTATCACGCATTCAAAAAATACAAAAAAAAAAAAGAATATATGAACATATGGTAATGACCAAACACAAATTTGGTCATTACCAAAATCAATGTACAATGTCATAGTATATGTAAGGAAATAATTAGAACCAATTAAAATAAATTCTATTCATACGCTGCTCATGAAGTTTTCTTCATCAACCTCGAGGGGTTTTTTTGTTGAATTTTTTTTGGCTGAGTGATTTTTTTGGCACTCGGAGATGTTTTCGTGACATTCACTTATGTGGTGCTCTTCTAAGGAGTCATCTTCTCTAAAGGCGTGTCCAACACGCTTGCTACACCATCTTCTTTTTGTCTTGGCTTTTTTAGTGCTCTTTTTTGGCGTCAACTTCTCTATGTGCATGTCGCGAAGGGTTTCTAAACCAAAGATAGGTTCGGGGCGAACAAAACAAATATCTTTTATGCTAAACGGTGATCTAACTTTCACACTAGGCACAAAAGTCTCATCATCATCGTCAACATCCAATTTACGTTCTGCACATTTCAACGTATCACTAAGTATGGGAGATAGAAACTGAGAGCACATTTTATCTCCCTTTGTTTCCGGTTTAGTGGGGACAGTTGGGACATCGCTGAAGATTCCGTCCCCCCATCATTACCTTATGATCTATGGGTGGTGTCATCATCATTCCCACCCTTCCACTACAAAAAAATCACTCTATAACGGGGGACATAATCCGTCTCTAAATCGTCAAAATCTGTCGCTATATGTACTCAGAGACGGATTTAGAGACGGATTATGTCCGTTGCTAAAGTCCTCGTCGCTAAACGAACTTAGAGACGGAATCCCAAAAATCTGTCTCTAATTTAGCGTCGGAATAATATCCGTTTCTAGTTCCGTAGCAAAAAAATTAGAGACGGATTTCAAAATCCGTCTCTAAAATTTGGGACGGATCTCGAAATCCATCTCTAATTTTAGGGACGGATTTTATAATCCGTCTCTAAACTTAGAGATGGAAGGCTCTTGGAAGCAGGGGAAAGGGTAAGGGGAATCCCCATTCCCAAGAACCGCAGTTGGTAGGGATCGAACCTGTGACCTCTAAGTCACAAGGAGAAACTCATACCAACTACATCAAGTACTGCTTGTTTACTTTTACGTGTGGAGTTGATAATAATTGAAAGAAATATTAGAAACGGATCTTAAAAATCCGTCTCTAATTCAGAGACGGTCTTAAAAACCCGTCTAAAAATATCTAAAGCGCATTATAAAAAATATCTACTTGTCTATATTAGAGACGAAAATATATGAATCCGTCTCTAAAATTAAAGACAGATATATGAATCCGTCTCTATAATGCATTATTAAAAATACCTGATCCTTTAAATTAGAGATGGATTTTCAAACCCGTCTCTAAATTAGAGACGGAAATAAAAATCCGTCTATAATTTAGAGACGGATTTGAATTTTCGTCTTTAATTTAGAGACGGATTCTCTAAAGTGCATTATAAAACATATCTACTTGACTAAATTAGAGACGGAATTAAAATTCGTCCCTAATTTAGATACCGAAATAAAAATACGTCCTTAATTTAGAGATGAAATTTGAAAATTCGTCTCTAAATTAAAAATCCGTCTCTAAATTAGAGACGGAATTTAAAAATCCATCTCTAAATTAGATCTAACTTTTTAGACAAAGTCTGGAAAAATTGGTAAAACACACCGGAAACGGATCTTATAATTCCGTCTCTAACTTAGGGACGGATTTTGAAATCCATCTCTAATTTAGGGACGGATTTTAAAACCTGTCTCTAATTTAGAGACTGATTTTAAAATCCATCTCTATATTATTTTAGAAACGGATTATAAATTTTCCGTCTCTAAATTAGAAACGGATACAAATCCGTTTCTAAAATTCCGTCGCTATATGAACGTTTTTTTGTAGTGTTCTCACGTGCCTTTTTCTTATCTTTTGGACATAGGCTTGAGATTAACTTCTCTAGTGCAACCTCAATATGCACCACCTTTGAGAATATAGCATCCACCTTGGAGACGATTATTTTGAGAGTTTTTTTTACCATTCCAATCCGCTGTTCACACAGACACTAGTGGAAAAAACCCCACCTGATGCGGTCAAATCTGGCCTTTCAGATGCAGTTTTGGTCCGCATCAGGTGGCGGCGCAGCAGCTTACTAATAATTTCTGAAGCGGTCCAAAACCGCATCAGAAAACGATAATCTGATGCGGTTCATAGGGAAAACCGCATCAGATTAGGTGATAATCTGATGCGGTTTTCCCTATAAACCGCATCAGTAAGTCAAAATACTGATGCGGTTCTTAGAATGACCGCATCAGAATGTCAATTGTTAGTGTTAAAAAAAAGCACTTTATACAAAGCACAGTACTGTGCTTTGTATAAAGCACTTTTTTGTGTGCTTTGTGTCCTCTTAGATCCAGTCCAAATAATAGGGAAAATTACACAAAATAAAAATCAGATTTAACATTTACAAATCCATCTACAACAATATAGTACGATAATCACACAAAAAACTCAACTTATAACACGATAATTACAACAATATATGTATGATAATTAAAAAAAATACAGAGGAACAACATGAACACAGAAAATTATTATATATAAAATTACTGAAAATAAGTGTACAGAAAATTAACAAACATACCATCCAAATTTATATATGTATAGAAAATTACAATACATATCCAAAACCAACTACAAAAAAAACCAATATAAAGCGAAGCGAAAATGACGAGGCTAAAAACGAAAAACATAAAAAATTAAGACCTAAAAAAAAAAATCAGATAATAAAAAAGGAAAAAATTAAGAGCCTTAAACCAAAAAAATCGAAACGAAAATTGAAACCAAAAAAAACTCAAACGAATAAACGAAGAAATCTAGTAAAAGAACGAAAAAAACGAAAAAACGAAGAAACGAAAAAACGAAGAAATCTCGTAAAAGAAAAACGAAAAAATTGACGAAAAAATAAAAAACGAAGAAAAAACACAAAAACGAAGAAATCTCGTAAAAAAACGAAAAAATCTGGAAAAACAAAAAGAAAAAACGAAGAAAAAAGACAAAATCAAAATCCCATCAAAACTCAAACGAACCACTTTCGTTCTTCGATTCTTCGATTCTTCGTCTCTTCATTTCTTCGTTTCACTCTTCATTTCGTTCTTCGTTTCTTCATTACCCATTTTGGCTCTTCATTTCTTCGTTCTTTGTTCATCTTCGTTCATCTTCGTTCTTCGTTTCACTCTTAATTAGGGATGCATGATAGTAGAGAGGAAAGAGGAAAGAGGAAAGAGGAGAGAGGAGAGAGGAGACGGCGTGGATGACGAGGAGTAGAGAGTAGAGAGGAGAGAGAGAGAGGGGAGAGGCGGAAAATTAGGGTTTGGGTCTGAGAGTGGTGATTGGGGTTATGAGGGAGGAGAGAGAGTTTGGGTCATATTTGTTCGCGTATGGGCCGTAATGTGTTCGCGTGCTGGGCCGTAATTATTCGCGTGTTGGGCCATAATTCAGTGCTGGTCCAAAGGCTGCAAATGTGAGTTTTGAGCGAAAAATAACAAAAATCTGATGCGGTCCACTAAACCGCATCAGATTTTAAATAAACTGCATCAGATTATTTAATCTGATGCGGTCCACAAGTGGACCGCATCAGATTGTATTCTCAACATTCCTCCCCATTTTTAATGTATATTTTCGGATGCGGTTTTACAAAAACCGCATCTGTTACTAAGTGACATATAAGGTTTTTTCCACTAGTGAGATATTCTATCAATAAACCTTTCATATCACCGAAGTCATTCAATTCTATCATTTGAAAGCAAAAGAAAAAGGAAAAATGCAACGTTTTACCCTGATTGCATATTGTCATATAAACCATATAAAAACTCATGGATTAGGTTATCAATAACCCACATGTTAAGCATACAATTTCTTCATCATATATGTTATACTCAAATAGTTTGAGGCCATTGCCCAAGCTAATTATTATTTCAAGTAATGCTCTAAACTGGGTTAGATGTCCTAAAAAATTTGGTATTATCCTAATTTGATTAGGTAATTAACTAACATATATGGTGGTTATTTTAGGTCATGACCAAACTAGATTTAGTAATTACCTAAACTCTGCAGTAAATTAGACAAAAAACCAGCTCAACCTTCCATGGATATTACAATGGAGGTCTCGAAAATTCTACAATTTTTTTTCATCTAATTGCTAAACTAAAGTATGAATGTAACACCCCGACAATTCTCTATTTTCCAAAATGCCTTTTTAATATAAAACTTAGAGAATTATCAAAGTATTATCGCCCGTATGATAACGTATCGGCTTATTCAGAATTTTACAGCGGAAATAAATAAATAACTTTGAAAACTACTAATTTAGTCAACCATAAGTCAACTCCAAAACCAAACCAAAAGTCAACCAAAGCAAAGTTAACCAAATTAAAGTCAACTAGAGCAAAGTCAACCAAACCAAAGTCAACTAGTCAACCATAACTAAAACAAAACAATAAAATATTAAAGCTAAACACAAGCTCTCTACGAAACCCGAACCTATGATGCATCATCTTCAGACCTGAAATGGCCGATGCTCTATTGATTCTGAGAGACTGCTCACCAAATGGGTCATCACAGGATCAATAAGACACAACCATGATCGATATACACAAAAGCACGTAATCAGCAAAGTTGAGTACTACATACTAAATAAAATATAAAACCTAACATGATACTAATAAACATAAACTCAATGGTAAACAATGGTACAATAAAAAACAGATTGACTATACTGAACTAGACTCCAAAATCAATAGATTAATCATAGTTAGATTGAATAGGCAATGGAAAGTGTTGTCCAAACCAAACCAGTCTTCAATTTAGAAGACGAAGTACGGGCGCGATTCCGTACTCCCATGACCAACGATATCGAGGTACTAATTTAAATAAAATAGGACACGGTGATCAATCTGGTCCTAAGAAAAGCCATGGGCTACCACCATGTACTCCAACTCATACTAGTCCAACACTTCAGACATGCACAAGTCTAAAGCTTATTGCAATTCACTTTCCACTGTAAGTGATTAATAAATTATTTATTAGCTATGACTTACATAGTAAGATAATCAACATAATCATCAAGGATACATGTTATCTTAGGATTAGATAAGGTGATCAACAACTTAACAATCCAAGAGTAATACATTACTAGTTCCATAACCAACCATTATTTATTTGTTGATCTAAGTCAACAATCAACCAACCTTTCATAGGTGAATAACCAAATTACCAAATAAGGTCCACGATCCTCATAAAGTAAATAAAATAATCCAAAGGGAACAACATGATCTAATTCATGATCCAAATAACAACATAATTATTAATCCCTCATGTGAATTAATAAAATAAAGTTCTCAATCCCATATGCTTGCATCAATCATCCATACAAACATAATAGAACCAACATAGGCAACATGATTCACACAACGACATAAAACATGTAATTCTACTTGAATATAAATCACATATGAACAATAAATAGTTCCCTATACATGATACTACATCAATCCTACTCTTAGGACATGATACTAGTCTACTAACATATATGTATGTACGTACCTTGTGTAGGCAATATGAGAGGCCACTTTATCAACCTTAGAAATCGTCTAAAGAGAATTCTCCGCCTACCAAATACCAATACAACCACTAATCAATACTCAAATAAAATTCCAGCAACTTTAAAATATTTTAAACCCTCTTTAAAAGTGTTTAAAATCCTTTTTAAACGTTAAAACTTCAACTATTAATGTCTCCTAGTATAGTACTACCATACTAGTCCTTAAAAACCCTCAAAAATCCATACATTGACATTTAAAAATCCAACATAAGCATACTAATAAAAATTCCAGCAACTTATAATATGTTTAAAACCCTTTAAAACATACTTAAATATAATCACTAACATTAGAGTACTCAATTTTCATAAACTATAATATAGTACTACAATTTCCAACTCATAAAACCCTAAAAATCCATGATTTGATACTTAAAACCCTAACTTAAACATAATTAATAAATCTGAAATTTAATTACTTTATTATGCAAATCATATAATCTGAAATTTACATTTAAATCATCAAAACTACTAACTTTAACCATGAAAATATTAAATCAATCCTTAAAACATAAACTTAACATTAAATAAAATAGAGGAGGAAAAGAAAAACCAAGAAGAAGAGAAAGGAAAAGACACGGCAAGAGGAGGAGGGGAGGGCCTACTGCTGCCGATGGGGCGGCGGCGGTCCGGCGAGTGGTCGGCGGTGCTGGCCGAAAGAGGAAGAAGACCGAAGGGGAGGGGGAGCCGAGTGAGGAGAGAGAGAGAAAAGAAGAGAGGAGAGAAAATTAGGGTGAGTGATTTTTAGTGTGGGAAAATTTGGGTTTGGTTTGGGTTTATATAGGTAACCCCTTGTGGGCTTAGGGAAATGTGTTTGGGCTTTTAATAATCAATTAATGATTGGGTGCTTGAGTTGAGTTGGGCTCCTCTAACCCATTTTAAAATTTTTTACACTACAACTCAAAATAATTAAACTATTAAATAACTTTCAATGTATGACTAAATAAAATATTTGATTATTTAAAAACATTAAATAATCCCTTTGACTTTAAAATAGTCAACACTTAAGAATGTAATTATTTAAATACTAAAATATATATAAATATACTTTAAAATATATTTATAAAATTTATAAAATTGCGAGGGATTACAGTCTACCCTTCTTAAATGAAGTTTCGTCCCGAAACTTAACACGAAAACCCTCACAGCTTCAAAACTTTGACTCAAAACTTCCATTTGGAAATACTTGTGTCACAACGTGTGCATACTTTACCAACTTAAAACCACTTGTGTTACTCATGAACACACTTTTCTATGCGGAGAACCAATTTATTTTGCACCAACATGTGCAAATCGCCAAAATAAGCATAAAAATGCATAAAAATACCATAAAATAAGGCAAAAAGAGCGAAATTTTATCGCATTCTACCCCGCTTAAAGAAAACGAGTTACGCCCTCGTAACTCACCTCAATGAATAACTCAGGATATTTCTTCTTCATTTCATCTTCAGCTTCCCACGTTGCCTCTTCGGACTCATGGTTAGACCAAAGCACTTTCACAATATTCACATCCTTATTGCGTGTACTAAGCACCTTTTTATCCAAGATTTTCACAGGTCTTTCCTCATACGTGAGGCTACTATCAATTTGAATTCTTTCGGGCTCCAAAACATGATTCTCATCAGGGATATATCTCTTAAGTTGTGAAATGTGAAACACATCGTGCATCTTCTAAAACTCCATTGGTAAAGCCAACTTAAAGGCTACCTTCCTAATTCTTTGCAAAATCTCGTATGGGCAAACATATTTAGCACTTAATTTACCCTTCTTACCAAATCTCATCACTCCTTTGGTTGGTGACACTTTCAAAAATACCTTATCACCAACTGCGAATTCATCTCCTCTTCGCTTCAAATCAGCATAACTTTTCTGCCTATCATGAGCAGCTTGAATTCTAGCCTGAATCAAGTTTACATTCTTAACAGTCTCCTTAATAAATTTCGTCCCCAATACTACATTCTCACTAAAATCATTCCAGCAAATGGGACTTCTACACTTTCTTCCATACAATGCCTCAAAAGGAGCCATCTTAATACTCGCATGGTAACTATTGTTATACAAAAACTCAATCAAGTCCAAGTGATCTTCCCAATTACCTTGAAAATCAATTGCGCACGCTCTTAACATATCTTCCATAGTCTGATTGGTCCTTTGAGTCTGACCATCGGTCGCAGGATGAAAAACAGTTTTCATCTTCAAGGTTGTTCCAAGATTCAATTGGACCTTTTTCCAAAATTTTGAGAGAAATCTCGAATCACGATCTGAGATAATGTCCGTCGGAACTCCATGCAGTCTCACCACGTGCTTGATATACGTCATGGCAAGTTGCTTTTTCTTCCATGTTTCTTTGATTGGAATGAACATGGCAGACTTATAACCCAAATAGTATCATTGCCATTTCTCGTCTTGGGCAAAGCAGTCACAAAGTCCATCGATATAGAATCCCACCTCCATCCAGGAACCTCTAAGGATTGAACCTTCCCCATTGGTCTCTTATGGTCTATCTTTACTTTCTGACAGGTCAGACACTTTGACACGAACTCAGCGACTTCACGCTTCATATTCGGCCACCAATAAATTTCTTTGAGAACCTTGTACAACTTATCACCCCCAGGGTGCACAGAATATATGGGGTATTATGCCCCTCTTCCATAAGCTTCCTCTTAAGCTCTTCACACTTTTGTGGTACACACCACCTTCCTTTGAACCTCAAGCTTCCATCATCATGAATCTTAAAGTCAACTTCCATACCTTGCTTCATCTTCTCCTTAATCTTATCTAGGTGCTCGTCTCCAACTTGACCCTCTTTGATCTCATCGAAAACTGACAACCCCAATAACAAAGCACTCAATCTTGCCTCGATCTCCCAGGATTTAGAATTTCTAGGCTAAGCCTTTGCATATCTCGGGACAATTCCTCAGGAACTACCAACGCATTCATGCTATGGCTTGACTTCCTACTCAAAGCATCGGCGACTACATTCGCCTTCCGTTTATGATACTGGATATCTAGGTCATAGTCTTTGATCAATTCCAACCATCTTCTCTACCTCATATTGAGATCCTTCTGGGTGAAAATGTACTTCAAACTCTTATGATCAGTAAAGATCTTGCAAGTCGCCCCATATAGATAATATCTCCAAATCTTCAAGGCAAAAATAATAGCAGCTAACTCTAGGTCATGGGTAGGATAATTCGACTCATACGGTTTCAACTGACGCGATGCATACGCGATCACCTTCCCATTTTGCTGCAGAACACATCCCAAACCATTCTTCGAAGCATCACTATACACCTTGAATCCTTCATTCCCATCAAGCAGGGTTAAAACAAGTGATGAGGTCAAACGCTCCTTCAAAGTCTGAAAAGCTTCCTCGCACTTCTCACTTTACTCAAACTTTGACTATTTCTTCATCAAATTAGTCATCGGCCTCGCTCTCTTCGAGAAATCTCTCACAAATTTCCTATAATAGCCAGCTAATCCCAGAAAAATCCTAATATCTGACACATTCTTCGGTGTAGGCCACTCGCTAACAGCTTGAATCTTTGCAGGATCCACATAACTCCTTCTTTCGACACATAATGACCCAAAAATGCTACTTTCTCCAATCGGAACTCACACTTAGAGAACTTTGCATACAACTGGTTCTTCCTAAGCGTCTCCAAGACTATCCTTAAATGCTCATCATGCTCTTCTTCACTCTTTGAATAGATTAAAATATCATCAATGAACACTACAACAAATTGATCCAAAAACTCATGGAATATCCTATTCATCAAGTCCATGAATATTACCGGAGCATTGGTCAATCCAAACGGCATCACAGTAAACTCATAATGACCATAACGCGTCCTAAACGCGGTCTTAGGAATATCCTTATCAGCTACCTTCAATTGGTGATACCCCGAACGCAAATCAATCTTCGAAAACACACTTGCTCCATTCAACTGATCGAATAGGTCATCTATCCTAGGCAAAGGATACTTATTCTTAATGGTCACATTGTTCAACTCCCTATAATCAATGCATAATCTCATACTTCCATCTTTCTTATTCACAAACAACACCGGAGCTCTCCAAGGTGACGCACTAGGCCTAATATAATCTTTCTTATTCTATATGGTGCCTTAGAAATAGGTGCAGTACCAAGAACTAAGTCTATGGTGAACTCAACGGCTCTCTTGGGCGACATACCAGAAATCTCGCTTGGAAACACATCCATAAACTCATTCACGATCGGTACATCCTCAATCTTCAATTCAACCTCTTTACTCACATCTTGCACACTACAGAAGAATAATTCACACCCCTTCTTCACCAACTTCTTCACTTGCATTACAAATATGACCCCAAAGTTCTTAGGCTTCCAAAATCATCGGTATGAAGTTAACTTCCCCAAAGGATTTATGAGCACTACCTTCTGAGCTTCACAATCTATCTTGGCCTTATAGAAACCTAACCAGTTCATCCCCAGAATAACGTCTAGGTCTCCCAGATTAAACTCTATCAGATTAGAAGGAAAAACACAGTCTCCTATCTTCAGAGGTAAGTCTCTATACAACTTAGTACACCTTATAATTTCCCTAGTAGGTATACTTATAGGCAAGTCAATTACTTCAAAGTCTACCAACCCCATGCTCTCAATAACGGACGACGAAATAAACGAGTAGGTCGCCCTAGAATCAAATAACGCTTTAACGAGAATGAAATTAATAGAAAAAGTACCAGAGACTACGTTGGCAGATTTCTCAGCTTCATTGGGACTCATCATGAACAGCTTCCCCGGAGCTTTACGCTGGTTGTTGTTGTTGTTGTTCTCATTAGCAGGCTTACTGTAGCTTCCTTGGTTGTTCTGCGATCCCGTAGGCTTCGACCCTTGGTTGTTCGCTTGGTTGAATCCAGACCTTCCTTGATTACCACTCCCATTCTGCTCTTTCCTTTGCTTGGTGAAGCACTCAAACTCTTATGCCCCTTCTTTTGGCAGTAATGACAGGTCACTAGATCCAATTTACAGTCTCTACCAGGGTAGTACTTGTTACACTTCTTACAGTTGTAACTCCTCTCAGACTGGCCCTTACCATTAAAGCCTTGACCATTCCTTCCTTGGAAATTCCCATTCCGATTCCTATTCTTCTTAAAATTTCCTTGATTTCTACCAAAATTGAAATCTTTTCTTTTCTCGCCTACTATAGCATTCTTCTTATCACGCCTCGACTGAAGACCATAAATATGGGCAGCTCTCCCATAAACAACATCCAAGGACACAAAGGTCTCACCACCTAACCCCAATTGAATTTCCTCAGTCAAACCTTGCTCAAATCTCTGAGCCTTTAGCTCCTTAATAGCTACAACTTCAGGTGTAAATCTAGACAATACTATGAACTTGCTATAATACTCAGAAATGGTCATACTCCCCATCCTAAGGTTTATGAACTCCTGAGCCTTTTGCTTCCTCATAAAAGCAGGGTAAACTTTTCCTCTTAAAGCAGCAATAAAGGAATCCCAATTAAACCCTTCCACAACACTAAGTCTATTTCCATTTTCTTTCCACCATAAATCAGCCTCATCTTTCATATACAACACTGCCTGACCTACTTTCATATCCTCAGGACAATTGACGGCCCCAAAAATCTTATCTAACTCCCTAATCCAGCTCTCTAAGAATGTAGGGACAGCTTGCCCCTTAAAGTACGGTAGCTTAATTCTCGCTAATCTTTCAAACATATCCCCCGCAGGGTCAGGACGCTCGACCCTTTCTTGAGTCAATTTCTCTGCCAATAGGCGAATAGCAGAGGCTAAGGCATTATCGTTGTTTGCCATTCTACTTCGCGACCTGAAATTTAACGTAAATCTACTTTAGGTCTCGATTCACAACTTACTTGCCATTCTCTACGAAGACATCAATTCGACTTGATCATATAAGATCACATCACAATAAAATTCTATGGGTTTATAATAGTGCCAATTCAATCACTATAAACCATACTCAGCCATATACTCATTCATGAATAAATATTCACATCACCAATATATATAAGGATCAAATAAAATACGGTTTTTTCACCATAGACCCCGACAAATTTTTTTTTGCACCATATACCCTTTCAACTTTTGAAATTCACCATATACCCTCCACTTTTTAAAAAATACATCAAACTACCCTTTTTACTAACGGTGTTAGACTTTCGTTAGTTATTAATCCCTAATCCCCATAACCCTAACTCTAACCCTAATCTAATACCCTAACTCTAACCCTAACCCTAACCACCCCTCCCCCACCCCTTACCCCTTACCCCCACTGCCCCACCACCCCTCACCACCACCACCCCCCGAAGCCCCCACCCCACCCCTTTCCCCACCACCACCCCGTAGCCCCTTTCCACCCCTCTCATTTTCTCTCCACTTTTTCGAGCGCCGAACCCGCCAACCACCACAATCTCCACCTCCTACACGATAATTTGAAGTCCCCAATTCGGAAAATTTAAAATCAAAACCCCAAAATTGAGAAAACCCTAAATTGAAAAAACCCCAAATTGAGAAAACACTAAGTAGATTTGTTCCGGGTTTCAATTCTTTGTTTTCGAATTTTTGTGGGTTTGTGTTTTCAAATTTCGTTTTTGATATGTTGTGGGTTTCGGGATTGAGTTTTCATTTTTTGGAGTTTGTGTATTGTGGGTTTATTTGATTTGCGAATTGGTGGGTGTATGTTGTTTATTCGTCGAATTTGCTTTGGTTTTGGATTGTTTTTTCGTTGAATTTTCTGGTTTTGGATTGTTTGTTCGTCACTTGGTGATTGTTTTGCCCCCACCGTTGTCCGTTTTTGTCGCCATACCCAATCACTAGTGAGTTTTCGGACCAAGTCGACGGTTACGTCTTTGCGGGGGGGGGGGGAGGGGTTTGCGGGGCTGCGGGGGAGGGGGAGGGGAAGGGGGGCTGCAGGGGATGGGGTTGTGGGGGGGGGGGCTGCGAGGGGGGGGTGGAGGGAGGGGGAGGGGGATGCGGGGGTCTTTGGGGGAAGGGGGGCTGGGTGGTGGGGGGAAGGGGTGGGGTTGGGGGAGGGGTGGTGGGTGGGTGGTGGGGGGAAGGGGTGGGTGGGTGGTTAGGGTTAGGGTTAGGGTTAGGGTTAGGGTTAGGGTATTAGATTAGGGGGTTAGGGTTAGAGTTAGGTTTAGTTTAGGTTAGTCAATTACAGTTAGAGGGGGATTAGGGGTTAATGACTAACGGTGTTAGACTTCCGTTAGTCATAAGGGTTGGTTGATGTATTTTTAAAAATGTCGAGGGTATATGGTGAATTTGGAAACTTGAAAGGGTATATGGTGCAAAAAAAAAATTATTAGGGGTATATGGTGAAAAAACCGAATAAAATATATCACAATAATAAAATAAAATTGTCCCCATTTGCGTACTAAATAAATTCTTACTCAAATTGAATAACTAAACAATGACTTTTATTCCTCATAACGATGGTAATAATATTTTTCCAATCCACAATAACCATACTTATTCCTCCATGAAGTAAAGATACTAAAGAAAAGCTGTTCAAACTATTGTAGCTTAGCTACTTATTCAACACTAATAAACTTAAAACATAAATAAACACTCTATGGAGTTACATTATCCTTCCTATCCTTACTTTCCTTGTATTTATCTGGAGTGAACACCTCATCTTCAAAGTCGTCAATGTCCTCACTGTAATAGTAATAACCTGAATTTCTAGCTCTAGTAGATCTTCGAACCCTTTTTGGTTGAGGTACATCCTCGTCCGACTCTGAATCACTATCACTAACCAGATCAGTCCTCATAATAGCATTGTAGATATCCTTTCGGGTCTGTCCTCTAGCATGATCGAACTCCTGAATGACCTCATCGTCGCTATCAGGGATGCCTACTTTCAACACACGACGCATAACGACATCTAAGCTAGTGTAGCTCTCTCTATCAGACTCCATATCAGACTCATCTTCACTAAGCACAATAGGGTTGGAGTAGCTTCCTACTCGGGCAACTTGACTATCAGACATGTCTAGTGGTCCTATAACAGATGAATACGACATCTATAAATACATAATGCCCTCACTTAGCGTATAATCCCAACAATAAATAATAAGCAAGAGTAAACAAATAATTTAAATTAAAGCTAGGAATAACATTAAACAGTTAAGCAGGTAAGAAAAACATAATCATGCTGAACTATACATTTCAATGCAGACATATAATATTTCTATCTTATATGCCCTTCCTATTCTACCTATCTCTTACCAAATTAATAAAGTAACTAAAATAAACTAGAAGTACTAAAATAAACAACTCATAATTAAATATATAAATTTTGAAAAATATAAGAAGAACCGAAAAAAAATGAATAAAAAAAAAATTTGGACTTTAAAAAAAAATTTGAACCAACTAAAAAAAATTTCAAACCTAAAAAAAAAAATTCGAACCTAAAAAAAAATTCGAATCCTTTTTGAAATTGAAACATGTTTCGAATTTATAAAATGATTTAGGCACAAATAAGTAGGAGCTCGTTTTCTATGAAATTTATTTTTTAAGTAACTAGGCGCCTAAAAATATAAGATTGGCACGAAAGGCCAATAAAAACCTAAGATCTGATACCACTTTGTAACACCCCGACAATTCTCTATTTTCCAAAATACCTTTTTAATATAAAACTTAGAGAATTATCAAAGCATTATTGCCCGTGTGATAACGTATCGGCTTATTCAGAATTTTACAGCGGAAATAAATAAATAACTTTGAAAACTACTAACTTAGTCAACCATACGTCAATTCCAAAACCAAACCAAAAGTCAACCAAACCAAAGTCAACCAAACTAAAGTCAACTAGACCAAAGTCAACCAAACCAAAGTCAACCAGTCAACCATAACTAAAACAAGACTATAAAATATTAAAGCTAAACACAAGCTCTCCACGAAACCCGAACCCATGATGCATTATCTTCAGACCTGAAATGGTCGATGCTCTATTGATCCTGAGAGACTGATCACCAAATGGGTCATCACAGGATAAATAAGGCACATCCATAATCGACATACACAAAAGCACGTAATCAGCAAAGCTGAGTACTACATACTAAATAAAATATAAAACCTAACATGATACTAATAAACATAAACTCAATGATAAACAATGGTACAACAAATAACAGATTGACTATACTGAACTAGACTCCAAAATCAATAGAATAATTATAGTTAGATTGAATAGGCAATGAAAAGAGTTGTCCAAACCAAACCAGTCTTCAATTTAGAAGGCGAAGTATTGGCGTGACTCCGTACTCCCATGACCAACGATATCGAGGTACTAATTTAAATAAAATAGGACACGTCGATCAATCCGGTCCCAAGAAAAGCCATGGGCTACCACCATGTACTCCAACTCATACTAGTCCAACACTTCAACGTGCACAAGTCTAAAGCTTATTGCTATTCACTTTCCACTTTAAGTGATTAATAAATTATTTATTAGTTATGACTCACAGAGTAAGACAATCAACATAATCATCAAGGATACATGAAACTTTCATTTTTATCTTAGGATTAGATAAGGTGATCAACAACTTAACAATCCAAGAGTAATCCATTATTAGTTCCATAACCAACCATTATTTATTTGTTGATCTAAGTCAACAATCAACCAACCTTTCATTGGTGAATAACCAACTTACCAAATAAGGCATACGGTCCTCATAAAGTAAATAAAATAATCCAAAGGGAACAACATGATACAATTCATGATCCAAATAACAACATAATTATTAATCCCTCATGTGAATTAATAAAATAAAGTTCTGAATCCCATATGCTTGCATCAATCATCCATACAAACATAATACAACCAACATAGGCAACATGATTCACACAACGACATAAAACATGTAATTCTACTTGAATATAAATCACATATGAACTATAAATAGTTCCCTATACATGATACTACATCGATCCTAATCTTAGGACATGATACTAGTCCAATAACACATAGATATGTAGTTATGTACGTACCTTGTGTAGACAATATGAGAGGCCACTTTATCAACCTTAGAAATCGCCTAAAGAGAATTCTCCGCCTACCAAATATCAATACAACCACTAATCAATACTCAAATAAAATTCCAGCAACTTTAAAATATTTTCAACCTTCTTTAAAAGTGTATCATTTTTAACATTAAAACTTCAACTACTAATTTCTCCTAGTATAGTACTACCATACTAGTCATTAAAAACCCTCAAAAATCCATACTTTGACATTTAAAAATCCATCATAAGCATACTAATAAAAATTCCAGCAACTTATAATATGTTTAAAACCCTTTAAAACATACTTAACATAATCACCAACATTAGAGTACTCAATTTTTATAAACTATAATATAGTACTACAATTTCCAACTCATAAAACCCTAAAAATCCATGCTTTGATACTTAAAATCCTAACTTAAACATAATTAATAAATCTGAAGTTTAATGACTTTATTATGCAAATCATATAATCTGAAATTTATATTTAAATCATCAAAACTACTAACTTTAACCATGAAAACATTAATTCAATCCTTAAAACATAAACTTAACATTAAATAAAATAGAGGAGGAAGAGAAAAACCAAAAAGAAGAGAGAGGAAAAGACACGGCAAGAGGGAGGAGGGTTGGCTGCTGCTGCGGTGGCGGTGGTCCTGCGAGTGGTCGACGGTGCTGGCCGAAAGAGGAGAGGAAATTAGGGTGAGTGATTTTTAGTGTGGAAAAATTTGGGATTAGTTTGGGTTTATATTGGTAACCCCTTGTGGGCTTAGGGAAATGTGTTTGGGCTTTTAATATTCAATTAATGATTGGGTGCTTGAGTTGAATTGAGTTGGGCTCCTCTAACCCATTTTAAAATCTTTTACATTACAACTCAAAATAATTAAACTATCAAATAACTTTCAAAGTATGACTAAATAAAATATTTGATTATTTAAAAATATTAAATAATCCCTTTGACTTTAAAATAGTCAACACTTAAGAATTTAATTATTTAAATACTAAAATATATATAAATATACTTTGAAATATATTTATAAAACTTATAAAATTGTGGGGGATTACAATGAACTACTCAGCAAATGTAACCACAAATTGTCCAATAAAAGTGTGAGGTGCATTGATTAGAGCAATTATCGCTTCGGTTAGTGAGGATGGATGGGTGGGAATGGGGATTGTGGCTCGTAATGATGTTGGGGAGGTCTTGTTCGCTGCTACGAGAAGAATTAGAGCTCGTTGGCCTGTGGAAATCGCGGAAGGTAAAGCATTGTGTCTCGCCATTAAATTGGCTCGCTCCCATGGTTATAAGAATGTGATCTTTGAAACGGATTGTGTTACTATTATCAATAGGTTGTCTAGAAGTACTTTTTTCTTTTCTGATTTAGATGCTGTGTTAGAAGATGCACTAGTTTTTAGTAAAGACTTTGATTTTGTTAGGTGGTCACATGTGCTACGGGATGGGAATGCTGTTGCCCATCACCTAGCTAGATTGGTTCCATTTGGTACTGAGCAAAGGTGGGAACATCATTGTCCCCCTGAGGTGTCTCCGTATGTTTTGATGGACGTTCTGTCCACTGATTAATATATTCACTTGCTCTCAAAAAAAAAAAAAAATCTCTTCCACACCTTAATTTTATTTTCCCTAAAACCCTATTTTTTTTAGGGAAAATTTTCATAAATTGCAAGTTTAATCTTACTCAAATGCAGAAATGAAGATAGAAAATCATAAATTCGTTACTATATGCGTAATATTCAAGTAAACTTACATCAATTTCATCTACGAGTGAAGAGTTTAGGTCGACCTCCATAAGGTTGCTAGTTCAACAATGGAGGCGAAGATAGGGTCAAAATTGAGGGAAGATGGAAGATTGGGTCGAAATTGAGGGAGAAGATGGAAGATTGGGTCGAAATTGAGGGAGAAGATGGAAAATTGAGTCGAATTTGGGTGGAAACCGGTTGAGAATCGTGGAAGGAGGAAGGTGTTCTTGAGTTCTTAGAGGAAGAACAACGTGAAGAACAATAGAGAAGAGGGAGGAGAGAGAAAATGGGTAACAAAATTTTTTGGCTCCAAAAGTTTTTTTCCCACGTGAAATTCCATTTGGCAGGTAAAAAAAGTTTTTGGAGTTTTTTTCGTTCTTTTTAAATTACTTTTTGTATTTTCAAAATTATTTACATAAATTTTGCTAAATAAACAAAATGAATGTAACTTATTTTTGACAATTAAAAGAAAAGGCAAACGAAAAGGGGTGAGGGGTCCACTAACACAATTGTGTGGCTTATAGTTGTTTGACCACCTTTGACCTTCATAAGAGTGGTATAGATCTTTCTACCTCTTGTGAATTGTGGCTTAAATTGTGTTACCCTAAAAATTCCGGTCCAAGAGGTCCAGGACCGGACCGGAATTTTTTCGGTCCGGTCCCGGTCCAAGAAAACCCCGGATTCCGGTCCACTGGTCCAGCCGGTTCCGATCCGGTCCGGTCCTGGACCGGTGCACACCCCTACTTGTGAGGGAAAAAGGCTCAGTTCTTTTAAACTGAATTAATAAAAATTCAGTTCAGTTCAGTTCAGACAAATTCAGCTCAGTTTTAGTTCAATTTAGGAAAATTCAATTCAGTTAATTTCCTCTCACCGTTTTCATTTATTTCAGTTCAATTCAGTTCACACAAATTAAGTTGAGTTCATAATTCAATTTAGTTCAGATAAATTTAATTCAGTTTAGATAAATTTAATTTAGTTCAATTCAGTCAAAAAGAACATAGCAGAAGACAGAAGTACTAGTAGTCCAACAGCGATCTTGGATCTTCACTGTCAAATTTCATCTTTACAATTTCTAGGGCAACACAATTTAATTTCCCCTAATCGATTTCTTCCCCATCTCTTTCTCTCTCCTTACAGTCTTGGCTATTTTAAGAACAAAATTAGGGTCTTTTCAGCAATTGGAACGAAAACATGCCTCAAAGACACTCGAAGAATAACAACGATCTCGCGTTCTTCACCTACGATGAGAAGCGTAAATTAGGGTATGGTACTCAAAAGGAGAGATTAGGGAAAGACTCCATTAAACCTTTCGATGCTTGTTGTCTCTGCTTAAAGCCTGTAATTGACCCTTTGTGTTGCCCTAAAGGTCACGTCTTCTGCAAAGAATGCATTCTCGAATGCTTACTTTCTCAGAAGAAGGATATTCAAAGGTTAATTCCGTTTTCTCCTTTGTTTTTTTTTTTTTTAAGTTTCATTGATTATTGGTTTCTTGTGCTGAATTGTGTAGTATGATAGTAGGGATTTGATATTTTGAAGTAAATTAATAGTATATGATTGTTATTAATTTCGTCTATGACAGAGATGTATGAGATAGCAGCAAGTTTAGATTCATGGAATTAGGAGCGTACTGAGGTCGGATTTTCAGGGCATGGTAGTGATGTTATTCCCGGTTGGTATATGAAATTCATAACTCGAATATCAAGCATACAGTGGCCTGATGGCTTTTGTGGTGCGTTCGGTTTGTTGTAGTAGGATAGGAGGCGCTATCTAAATTTTGTACTAGATATGGCTATGCAGCTCTGTGGGTTGGGATTTCGTTCTTGTAGATTGCATTATATGGTGCAGAGGTTCTGGATTGGAGGCTGTTATAGTCTTGAGAAATCAAGGTTGAGGTTCTTAGTAGTGTGATATATAAGATGTTGAGATGTGGTATGAATAACTTCAACGGGGGCGAAATTCCTAACATTTGAACAAAAGTAAAAAAGATTATATGAGGTCTCCCTGTTGTAGAAGATGAAAGATCCATTCACCAATTAAAGAGTGCTTAGTCCTAAGCCCAACTGATTATTTCTTTCTTTTATCTGGTTATTGGGCATTTTATCTGCGTTGTCTTGTTGCTCTAGCATCTTTTAATGATGATTAAGGAGACTTGCCAGTTGCCACAGGTGATTGTATTCTACAATGATTTGTTTGCTTGGTACTGCTGTTCAGTTGGGAGAATGCGGAATACTTTTTTGACTTGTATGAAGATTTTCCAGTGATTAAAGGGCTATGTTTTGACAGTGTTGTACAGAATGGAAATTGAGGTTTGTTTCATGACAAAAACCATACTCTGCATTATTATAATGGCAGGATCCTCACATAAATAGGATGAAAAGAAGACAGAATGAAATAAGTCGATTGTTGGTTCTGGGACTTGATCAAACACGGTGCATTCAGAAGCCTTTTTTGGGTTAAAATGAGACACTTTTCCTTATTATATATTTGAATATTTGATACTTTGTAGAGAAGAAGTTTAGGGGTGAGTAGTGCCATCCATTGTATGCTGCTTTGCCCAAGAAAACTGTGAATTGGTGTTTGTGAATGTTTTAAATGAGTGACCTTGATATGGTAAGAGAATGCTTAAAATAAATTGCTAATTTGAGTGCTTTTTTAATGAGGAATACTCTATTTGGAGTACCACTCAAAATCTTTTTCTGACTGGTCATCCAGTAAGGTCAAGGTCTTAAGACTCTAGGGACCCAGATAAGGATTGAAAATGGTTTGGGATTTCAATATTTGTTTATTAGCTATATCACGGCTGGATTATTCTAGAATAGTTGTCCTTAACTGTTGACATTTAGGAATTGAACATTAGCCACATATGTTAAGTTGTTAACAAATCGGTATGATCTACATCTCAGTTGTCAGAATGTAAGGCTCATTTATTTGTGACAATATCTGCCCATCAAGACAACTGTTTTAGTATTTTACATAATGGTTTGGGTAGTTGTTGTAGATCTAAGTTCGAGGATTACATTGGCTGACTTTGAGAATCGTTTGACCAAACATGGTTTATCAATGCACATGGTGATGAGATTATCATGATTAACGCTTTTGATTGTTGTGATGCAATTGGTTTAGAGGCATCTATGGGCTATTTTCTGTTTTGATATGATCAGGGAAGTCACTTCGAAGTAATGAGCAAAAATAGCTCATCGCTAGTTGCTTTGATATCATAGATCATACTTGCTAAACAGCTCCATTATATTGGTAGATTTAGGCGAAAAGTTAGAAGGATCACTCTGATGAGGAAGGAAGGGTGAGAGTTGGCCGTATCACCTTTTATTTTGGCATAAGATTTTGAATTGAGAGAGTTGTATATAGATTGTTAATTTATAGTTAAATACAAGAACCATTCTAGTGATTTTAGGGGAATATTTCGCTCCTTGGGTTGAGGCAACTGTCCATCTGAGGCAGTATGAACTATAGAAGTAAATTCATATTTAAGGTGGTTGATTAGAAGCAAGCCTTGATCATTTTCAGTGACCAAACTATTTTGTATGTTTATGGCCCAAAAATGTTTGACCACTCTCTTAGATAACGGTTGTTTGTATGGCTCCTTATCCCATATTTGGTATCGATTCACTCCCACCTCGATAGCTAATCTATCCTCTCTAGGTTGCTTAGCTCTTAAGTTTCGACTATTATAAGAAAGTTTATTTCACAACACTAGAGATCAACTTTGGGTGGTGAATGTTGGTGTGATCTCCTTCTAGAGCTTTGCTTGGCTTTTCTGTGCTCAAATCTATGAAATTATAAGATGCCTTGAGAGAACATGCTTTTGGTTGGGAAGGCTTTGTAGTACATCCATGCTCTATTACTTAGTTATTAAGTGGTATATCTCCTATTGCTGCTGATTTTCATTATGGAGTCACAAAATGCAGACTTTATTTTATTTTATTTGCTTATACTGGTATTGAGAAGAACATGGTTCGTAGTCGACTGAACTTTAAGGAATCAAAAGAGCCTATGGGGAGCGTATAACAAGTACTTGTAACCACAGCTGCTGTTAGCTTTTTTTTTTCCTCATTTTGCAAGCGTGGATTTTGGATTCACAGATGTATAGCTTGCTTTTCTTATATGATTGAATTAGGTTATCCTAGCACGCCCGCAACAATGGGTTGAAGCTAGATTTGACTATATCAGGATTTTTGGCTTTTAATTAAACTAATCAAGCATTGCAATCAAGTTCTGCAACCAATTGGTTCCTTTATATGCTTGCTTCAAGGCTGATTGAAGAGTAACAATCCCTAAGAAACTGCTTGTACGCAATATTGCCACAGAAACAGCAGGAATCTTCCATGGTACAATTGGTGTGTACATAAGATGTGTGCCATTTGATGTCACATGCCTTCACATAGGTTAGGGTATGTCCTATTCACTTTATTTTTGCTTATTTTCAGAAAAAATAAGAAAGTTCATAAAAAATAAGAATAGTTCAGTAAAATTAAAAATAGCTCACAATAAATAGGAAAAGTTGAGGATTTTTTTTTTGAAATGTTCAGAAAAAGTAATAAAAGTTGAGAAGAAAAGTCCTCAAAGAATAAGAGAAGTTCAGAAAAAATAAGATAAGATAAGATAAGTTAAGAAAAAATAAGGTGAAGCGAACACATCCTTAGTGTGAAAGAAATTTTAATTCACGGCAACATGTGCCTCCTTTCTTTTTTTCACCTACCCTCTTGGTTTTTGAGTTCCAATTATCTTAAGAGGTTTGCCTTCACAAGTTGTTGCTGTGGGCAAAATGTAGCCTTTGTAATTTTTGTCGGGGACCCAATAGGTCAAAGATGTAAACGCGAAATTGTGGCGTCTTTATCGACTCCCCTCATCATAATGCAGCTCATCCAATGAAACATCATCACCTTGATCGCACAAGCTTATTTACCTTGATTGTCTCATCTATTGGTCAAGCACCATTTTGAAGTACATCATCCTGTATTTACATTCAATCAGCCATGATAATGTGAAAACAGATATTACTTCTTTTACTTCTTAACATGCTAATGCAATGCTATGATTATGTATCCCCTTGACGTTAGCCTCTAGATCATAAATCCACTTGTACATGTTGAATCGATCTTGCATATTTATGCAGTAAAGAACGACCACTAACTTGCATAATCTTGTTAATTGTTATTCTTATCATGGAGTTGATGCCACTAAGTGGTATTGTGTCTTTTTGTCTTGAAAGTGTACTTGGTTTCTAGCTATGGGTCTGTTTGGCAAAACTATCATCTATAGTAGCTACGAGGTGGCGACTAGTAGTTGCTAACGGTTGCCGTTCAAAGTAGTTGTTTAAAATTTGAGTGCTTGGAAAAAGTAGCGGTTGTAGTTGTGGAAGATAATTAATGACATATATTTAGTTATGGAATTAACTAAAAGAATTTTATTAATAAGTTTAAGGATTATATTTAGTGTTTATATTATAATGGAATTTAGTGTAGTGAAGAATAATGTTGATTGGGGGGGGGATCTGCTCGAGGTGGACGTGGGGTTTGGGGGTTGTGTGGAGGTGTTCGGAAGGCTCCTTGCTGGTTGTGCTGTTTTGTAAACTGCCCATTAGTCCGACAAAAAATGCCTTGAAGCTAGTGTTATTCTCTATGGTATGAATATTGCATTGGAGTTCGGTTTCGGGAACGTGCTTGTGGAAAATGATAGCTTGAATTTGGTTCATGCGACCAACTGCAAAGAAGAACGCCTTAGTAATTTTCATATACTTGTTGATGACATTTTAGATCTTGCTACTAGTTTTAGTTCTATTTCTTGGTCTTTTACCGGTAGGGATGTAATAAGGTGGCTTATGCTCTAGTTCATCTCCCTCTTTGCGACTTAGGTGGTACAGGAGCTACATTCCACCTTCTATTGTTTCTTTGTTGGCTGATGATTTGGAGGTTAATAAAAAAAAAGTGAATGTGTATGAAACACGTCCAAATAATTCTATGAAAGAACACAACATAATATCAGTCTTTAAATATTTATATTATCACATACCTTATCAACACTAGCTATTTTAGCTGTCAGGTTTGTGAAATTTGGATCATAAATTATTGCGAAATTGCAGTAATTTACGCAAGATTTTTTTCTCAAAGACTTGACTTTTCTAGTTTTTGAGAAGCTTTACGGATCTTTTAGCTGGAAAAATAAAAGAGAGAAAGAGAGGAAAATCAAAAGCATTAGGAATGCTACTTCACAATCTAAAACCTTAAAGGTTACAATGTTTTACAACCGCTGTCGGTAATCTACCTCAACCTTAACAACTAGTACAACCACTACTTTATCAAACACTGCAATTTTTCAGCAGTGTTTTGACCTAGTCTAACCTCTACACTACTATATGAATGTTAGTGCTGAACACGCCCTATATCTTTGGTTCAAGTCATTATGAAGCTAATATTGCTATAGTTCTTTACCGTTGGTTCTGCTTTTGATGCTCTCATAAGTCTAACATTTGGAGATGGCTGTTATGAGAGAGATGGCTTTGTGGAAGCCAAGTTGGCAGAATTATGCTTCTTGTTTACGAGGGGGATAATGAAAAACAAAAAGGCTCCAATGAAATTAATATTAAAGATAGAGTGGCGGAAATTTAAAATTATCAGTTGATGGAAAAGAGGTTCTTTTGTCATTCTCCTTTTCTTTTTCATCTTTGGGGGAGGCGGGGGTGTTGGGGTTGGTGTAGGAGGGGTATTGCAATTTTTTATAGTTTGAAGATGCTAGAAAATTTAGGAAGTATATATTCTGGTGAATTTAGCTCTTGTATATGTATAACCAATTTCAATCCATTGGCATTTGTTTAAAGTCAGATATTCTCGAGCCTTTAAAGGGTTATCTGTCCTTCATCTACTTTCAACTATAATTAGATTTTATCCTGTTGCAAAGCACGAGTTTCATTAAACTCCTCGTGTATATTAGGAGAGAAGGAGTTGGACATTAGTAAATCGATTTAGGATACTGCTGAATACTTGAATTGAAGAAAGAAAGTTGGCAACTAATTCCGGTGGGAATTATATATATTTGAGATGGTAAAAGTTAATATACAAACTTCCGTGGTTTAATAAGTGACACATTTCTTCCTTTTATGTGACAGCTTTTTGGGAGAAGTGTGTCACTTATTAAAAAACGGAGGAAATGTTTAATATGAAGGTTGTTTGCTGTAGAATATGACATGTGTCCTTCAAGGTTCTGTTTCAAATTCTGAGTATAGGTATAGATGACATGCACAAATGAAAATGTTATTCCATCAATTGTCAATGCAGAAAGTTAGCTGCACATTCTGTTCAGAAGAAGCAAGAGAAGGAAGAACAGGAGGAAAAAGTAATGCTTCAAAAGGCTAGGGAGCTTGAGGTATTTGATCAGCAAAATCATGGTGCGGTGCCTCATCACAGTGATAAGAGCTATTCTCGTGACAAGAATGGTTTCCATGGTGCAAATAGTGTCAAGGCGACCTCTTTTGAAGAAGAAGCCTTGAGAACCATGAAAGCTTTTTGGCTTCCTTCCGCAACTCCTGAAGCACCGGCTAAAGTAGATGCTCCTTCCACCAGCACAACTTGTCCGGAGGGACAGGAGAAGCTTAAGCTGAAATCTCTCTTCCCCATAAATTTTACAGAAGAGAATGATGATGACTACAAATCTAAGGCTTATGATAAAAAACACATTTGTCCTAGCTGCAAGGTTACACTGACCAATGCAATGTCACTTGTGGCTCTTAGCTCTTGCGGTCATGTATTCTGCAAGAAATGTGCAGATCAGTTCATGGTCGTTGACAAGGTTTGCCTAGTTTGTGATAAGCCATGTAAAGAGAAAAATTTGGTATGTTTGAAAAAAGGAGGTACCGGATTTGCTGGTCATGATGACCATTTGGAAGCAACAGATTTCAAGCATTTAGGAAGTGGTTCAGGATTAGGGCTTGTAAGGCCTGCCCAGAAGGTTTAAGTTCCGATTTCATATTTATGTAGCTGCAAGAAACCTTACCTCCTAAATGCATTTTTCAATTTTCCTGTTGTGAGGCTGTGGTTGTACTTTGGTATGATCTTGAGGATCTTTCTTATAATGTACCCCCTCTTGCTCACTCTGAATCTTCTTATTTATGGTATTGGGATCACTTTTTCTCCCATCCAATTCCTCTCATTATTTGTAATAGAAAAAATTGGTTGGGACTACTCTCTCTTCCAATTGTTTATAAAAATTTAAGGCATGGACATATATCTCTCTAATTCTTTATTAAAAAATTAGATTTTATCCCTTAAAAAAAAAATAGATTTTATATAGTCCCATTACCAACCCATGTATTGTTATTGTTTAGTTGCATTGATGATATATATATCTACTAATCTACTCCATGTGGTTGGGGGCTTTCTTGAAATTGGCTGAGTTTTTGCACTATAAAGATCTCCTTTCTTAAGGGAATTAGTGGAGTACCTTGTTTCAAGTTCGAGATTCTCTTCTTATATTTCATGAAGCAAAATTTCTACTTGTAAACAAAAAATAGCTCAGACGTGAAAAGTGCCATTGGAAATTTTGACATCATTTTATTTGACTTTCGATTGCTTTGGGTATAGCATGTTGGGACACGCTCTTTCATTTGCTAAGACAACCAATCTTGTTGCCACACAATTTTTATCATGCTTCCAGGACCATTCTACGCCCTAGAATCAGTGAAAATAAGCGTAAATTAGATCTTATACACGTTTATATTAAGAGGATCTTGAACATATATCAAAACACTAAAATTTAATAATAAAACGTGCGAGACAGTAAAGTACAGAAGAATATAAAGTTTATTAAAATATACATTTGGTCTTATTATAAAGCTTATTAAAATGTACATTTGGTCTTAGTTTTTTAACATTATGTCTAAAAGAACATATGTTGAAGTACTGATTATTATAGTGTTATATTGTATATGTACATTTAATCTTAATTTTGAACATTGTGACTTAGGCAAATGAACATTTTGCAGAACTAAAAAGATCATTAAATTTGGGTCTAATAATCAAAATCAAAACGTCACTAAAGCGGGGTAAAATAAAAAGAACATCGAGTTTTTGTACATTTTGTATGTGGTGAAAAAACAAATCTTGCAACGTTAATTATTAATTTGTATTTGGTCGTAATTTTGACATTATTTCTCAAGCAAATGAACATTTTGAGGACTAATTCAAAAGAAAATTAAATTTGGGTCCTATTATAAAAAATCGAACAACCGTAAAGCAGGGCAAAGAAAAATAATATCTACTCCATTGAAGTGTATATTTAGTCGTAGTTTTTGAATATTGTGTATTAGGTAAAACAAGATATATCGAAGCGCTAATTATTATGTTGTCAATATCTAAAGTATATTTGATCTTAGATTTAAAAATTATTTCTTACGCAAATGAATACTTTGAAGACATGAAAATAACATTAAATTTGGGTCCTACTATCAAAATCAAACGTCAGCATAATAGGGAAAAACAAAAGATCATCGAATTCATTAAATGTACTTTTAGTCTTAGTTTTTGAACATTATATCTTAGGCAAAAAAAAACATATGTTGCAGCGTTGATTATTATAGTGTTAAATTAAATATGCACATTTAATTTTAGTTTCGAACATTGTATTTTACGTAAATGAACATTGTATACTACGTAAAATAACATTTTAAAGTTGGGTCAACTTATTCGAATCAAAGTCGTTCTTTTGTTACTTAATGTTCATTTTATTGAAGCAGATCTTCATTTGTGTATCATTCTTATATCCATGTGTTTGCGTTTTGTTGTTCTTTTTTTTGTTTTTCATTTTGATATGTGTGCAATATTCTCTTTGCTGATCCCTTGTGAATTACTACCTCCGGTTTCGAAAGATCCTCCCCTTTGACATTTTTTACTATTCACAAATTTCACTTTGACCGTGTTTGTGACTTGTACGTAAGAAAAAATATAGTCACGTGGGATCTTGTTAGATTCGTCTCAATATGTATTTTATTAATATCTGCAATATTCTCTTTGCTGATCCCTTGTGAATTACTACCTCCGGTTTCGAAAGATCCTCCCCTTTGACATTTTTTACTATTCACAAATTTCACTTTGACCGTGTTTGTGACTTGTACGTAAGAAAAAATATAGTCACGTGGGATCTTGTTAGATTCGTCTCAATATGTATTTTATTAATATCTACTTTTTATATTTTTTCACAAATACATAATTAGAGATATTAGTGTCCAAAGTTTTGCATTGGCATGCATGAAAAGTAAAAGAGGGATTTATGATCTCTAATTATGTATTGGTCTTATGATCTCTAATTATTAGTGTTCAAAGTTTTGCATTTAAGTAAAAGAGGGATTTGTGATCTACTGATTGCAAAACAAGTATTTAAGTTTATTGGTCTTATTTATTTATTTTAAATTTCTAACTCTAAACATTCCCGGTTTTTCAATTTATGCTTTCGAAAAAGCAAGAAAAAATAAAAATAATGGTGAATGATTTCATGGTTTCTGTAAATCGCATAATTTCTTCAACTTTTTTATAAACATAATAGCTTTTGCACCTGTGAAGAATGCACAAGAATTCTTTTGCCTAGTAAGAATGCCCTATCGCTATTTACCATCCGTATTTACTTAAAATCGTCCGTATTTTTTTCTTTAAATACCCCCATACCTCTGCCCCTTTCACCCTACTCCTACTCTCTCAACTCTCATCCAACTTCACCCATATTGACCTCTCTCTACCATTGGGCACTAACACCACCACCGGAGCACCACCACTGGAGCACCACCACCGGGTGTACCACCTTCACCTAGCCGACCACCACCACCGGAGCACCATTATCTCCACCGGTTGACCACCAACACCGGAGCACCACCTCCACTAGCAGGCCACCACGACCGGGGATACACCACCATCACCGAGCAATGTCGACGCCACAATGTCCGACGAAGAACCCTCAACGCCACCAGCATCATTGGAGCGGAATGTGGTTAGTTTTACATTTTTTTCTTTCCGCCACCAGTGCACGGAAACGTGTGAAAATTTCGTTTCCTCCATGGAGGAAACGAAATTTTCACACGATTCTGTTAATTTTTTCGTGAATATGTTTGCATATTATTGAAATTATTGTGATAATTAGTAGTTATTTTCTGATTAGCGAATAATAATAATTGCGAAAACCTGTTAATTTTGTTAATGAATATTTGTTATTAAGATGTGTAATTGAATATTTAGTTAATATTAATAATATTTTTTCCGAATATGTTTGCATATTATTGTAATTATTTTGATAATTAGTAGTTAATTTCTGATTAGCCAATAAAAGTCGTTGCGAAAATTTGTTAAGTTTGTTAATAAATATTTGTTATTAAGTTGTGAAATTGGATATTTAGTTAATATTAATAGTTGTCATTAGTAGTTACGATAAGTAAGTGATTAATTTAATTATTAGCTAATATTTGTAATTATATGTTGTTTAAATGGTAAATGTTAAATATTTTAGGTTTATTTACCGAACTTTGGGGGTGATTATATAGATTAAAATCACATGTTTTATAATGAAACACTTTGGGCTGATAAAAAGGAAGTACAAGATTGGTCTAAAGAAAGGGCATGTGAAATTGGGTTTGTGATGGTAACTTCGTCAAACAAAAAACATATTCCTAGTGGTCGTCCATATGTTTATATGAAATGTAACCGAGGTCAGTCATATCAGGGTGAATGTAGGGATCTTACCGTAGAAGAATGTGTAGCCACAAAAACAAAAGCCTGTGGATGCAGAGCGGGAGTTAGGATATATTTTTTTGGATTATCCTACTCGAACCGGATGGGTGATTGTTGTAGGGCCGGGGGTAAAGGGCATGCACAACCATGAGTTTATTCATTACCCCAAGGGACACTGATCCATTAGCTGCCTTAGTCCGGCGGCTAAGGTTTTCGTTCACGATATGATCAAGTCGCACGTTAGGCCTGCTAATATCATGAAAGTTGTTAATGAAAAATATCCAGATGATCATCCCAATATGGGACACCTGTATAACCTGAAAGAAAAAGATAGAAGGGAAGCAATGGATGGCAGAGATGTGATGCAGCACTTCCTTCACCTTGCTCGAGAGAACGACTACCTTCATTGGATTAGACAAGACGAGCAGACAAATGTAATGACACAGGCGTTCATGGTGCACCCTAGATCGACAAATATCCTCCACACTTATCCGCATGTTGTTGGTATGGATGCAACGTATAGAACCAACAAATCTAACATGCCTTTTTTAGAGCTCATTGGGATGACGCCTTGTAACAAGAATTTTATGGTTGGGTATGCTCTGATGGGCAACGAAACAGCTGATAGTTACAATTGGGTGTTAGAAAAGTTTATGTTGCTTATCGGAGTGAATGTTGTCCCTATTACACTCATAACTGACCATGATTTGGGTCTTATGAAAGCCGTCTGGGAAGCGTTTCCTAACTCTGCACATTTGCTATGTAGATGGCATATCAACAAAGATGTGCAAGCTAGAGTGAATAACATCATGGGAAACATCGATGCGAGTCCGAGATTCGTGAGCTGAAGTTGGTATCGAATAATCAACTCGACCTCCAAGAGGGATTATGAAACCGCGGTTGAGAATATGAGAGATGTTTACAGAAGGTAGCCTAAAATCATCCAATACGTGGAAACAACTTGGCTTATTTTTTTATGCAACAACTTGGCTTGTGTACAAAGAGAAGTTTGTTCGGGCATGGACGAACAATGTTCTTCATCTTGGGAACACGTGCACTAGTCGAGTTGAAAGTGCACACTTTATGCTGAAGTCTTGGGTTTTTAGTAGTACAGGTGCATTGGACACCATATTTTCTATTGCTCACAGTGAGATAGAAAATTAGGTGAAAAAGGTGGAGAATGACCTGGAGGAAAGTCGGCATCGACACGAGATCTTGTACAAGACTACGGCTTTGCATAAGTTAAATGGCCGAGCCTCACATTATTGTTTAGAACTCTTACTGCAGGAGGAAAATCGTATGCGGGAGTTGACCAATGAGGTCTATGAGCGTTGCGGTTGCTCGTTGAGAACCACACAAGCTATCCCTTGTGCATGCGCCATACGAAGACGCTTGGAGGCGAAGCAGGGTCTGTACCTGATAGACTTACATCCTTATTGGACTACTTTGATCCTTGGTGATGGTGTTAACAACCCCGATTTTGTATCTGAGGCAGTACATGATTCTCAGTATTTCTCAGAGTTGGTTGACCAGGTTCAAAGTAGTGATCCTGCCATCTTGCGGAGCGCTCCCCACATTTTAGAGGAACATCTACGTAATCCTGGTGATTCAGCTTTTGAGTCCAACATCGTCGAGAACCCCAAAGGGAGACCACGAAGGAATCATCCAAGTACAAAATGAAACAAGAGTGGTTATGAGTACACATCCCATGGGTCTTCAAAGAGAGGAAGCAAATTTGTAGGTTCATGAGCATGTCAACTTGTACAAGTAATATATTGGTTTAATTGTATGTATTGATTTTTATAATATTGATTGATCTGTTATTATAATATTAATAGTGAATAATTTGATTGTTGTAGCTCGACAAAGCATGGATGAAGACGGTAACAATGGATTTTCATTTAGCCGCTATATTTCGGGGATAGTGAACCCATTCATTGTGAGATGGACGAATGTCGAGCCAGACGGTAACTGTGGATTTCAATCTGCTGCAGATGGTTTTTTCGGTAGTGAAGACCATTGGTGTAACACCCCATAATTTTGCTCCTAGTTTTTCGCAAAAGTTTTCTCTAAAACTATTATTTTCTCTAAATTAATGATTTCGATTTTTATAAATTAATGGGAGCCAAAATATTTTTTATTATTTGACGTGCTAAGTATGTGAATTATATTTATATTTATAATATAATTTATTAGAATTTTTTTTCTTTATTAAGTATTTTTAAAGTTTAGGCGCGATTTAGGAATTTATCGATTTATCGCGTAGCGGACTTTTGTCACATGGATCATTGATGAATGGGCCGAAATATTTTGTGTGGTTTGGGCTATGAGGCAGCCGGCCTTGTGGAGGAAGAAGAAGATATTTTCTTCACTTATTTTGGTGTCTTTTTACATTCCATAACCTCCCTCTTAATTTCTCCATTAAACCTCTTTTATTTATTCTTTTTAAACCACCAAAAATCTGATTAAAAATCAGATTACCATTGCTGTCATTTTTACAATATCATTCGACCGTCATCATCATCATTTTCTCTCACAAATTTTCTACTCCTTTTCTTCATCAAATTGTTCTTAATTTATTCTACTTGCCTATTCCTCGTTCGTGGTGCTTTGGGGTTTGAAGAAGACGTGGAGTGCACGCATAATTCGGGATTATCACAGTAGTTTTCAGCTCTCCTCCGATGATCCAGCCATCCAGGTACCTAGTAGTTATCTTAGAACGCTAGAGATTAGGGTATATTTCGGTAGTAGATTATTACGTTAGGAATTGTTTTAATTACTTTTTTACATGAAATTATTGATGAAAATTTACGTGAGTGTTTATTATGTATGTTGTGAGTATGTTATGTGCAGAAAATAATTTTTAATTGAGTTTTTCCTATTTTATTAATTTAATTGGTAATTTGTGTGTTTATGGCTTAATTATAAAATAATTAGTGAATGAGTTTTATAATTGCCGAAAATATTTTTATTGAAGCACGTTATGTGTGTAATATGTTTTTCATTTCTTAGAATAATTTTTGTCTACTTTTTACGAGTTTAATTAATTGAATTCTCTATTTTTGTATTTTCGTGATTGTTAGTAACTAATTCGTGAATATTAAATTTTAAGGCCGAAAAATCTGTTTCTTTACATAAACTGTATTATCGCATGTTTGTGCATGTTATATGAATTTTTGGTAATTTTTGAGCGTATGTTTCTAATTTTAAGTATTTTATTGGCTTTATTGAGTAATCTGTATATTATTGTTAAAAATTACTTTTAGAGTCCGAAAATTATAAATAATTTTTTTTACTGTGTCACTAGACTATGATGGTTGTTTGCCAATTTTTGTGAGAATTTACGGTTCGTTTTTATTTGTTAAATAATTTTATTGTGATTTTGTTAATGATTTGAGTTTATTCTTTTTAATTATTAAGGGATTAATAATCAGGATTAAAATGAAACTTTTTGCATTCTTTGAAGGCTGATGATTTTTAAGTTACTGTGGTTATGATTGGGTGTTATTATATTTACGTTTAGTTAGTGTAAGAATGATTAAATGTGTACGTTTTGCTGAATTAATGAGTTTTGGGGTTAATTGGTACTGTTATTCGGTGGCGTCAGACGCACACAGATGCGTCAGACGCACACAGATGCGTCAGACGCAGGGTGGTTCGTGGGCTAGACGCACAGTTGGGCACTGAGCGCAAGCTCATGCGCCGAGCGCACAGTTTTGTGTTGCATGATTTTCGTATGTGCTTGTACGTATGCTTTACATGGTGTTGGTGATCTTGTATGATGTGATTCATTTCTGGTTGTTACTGTTGGTGTTGTAAAACTCTTTTCATATCATTTTTTATGATTAATTGTGTACAAAGTATTTGTTGTTTAAAGTATATGTAGTAAATTTGTAAGTTACTTATTTGAGGAATTTTGAAGAGATGTCTATTGATGAATTGTGGGTATAAGGCTGAGTGGCATCCCTTTGATGAATATTATTGAGATGAATGATACTTTTATGATATTTATGACTTTATTTTGAGATAAGAACATCCGGTGGGATAGATGTAGTCCCCGGTGAAGAACATGCCAACCACCTAGTTTGCGAACTAGGGGTAAACCTGGGTTAATTGTTGTCGTTCGAGAGGACAGGGGGTTCTGCGTGTTCTATTCTGCATCGGGAGTTTGACCATTCTTAGACACAGGCAGCGGGGGAACGTAAGCCCATAGACTGACCTGGAGATTGCGATCTGACAAACCTTAGGAAGTGGATTGCGATTCACTGGAGTTCGATTCCTGACTCAATAACTTGTTTTACATATACTTTGTTTTTATTTAAATACTCTTGAGATAATTTATTTATTTCATCCTATTTACTTGTTATTTACTTTTCATTTGTATTACTTGTGAGCTTTATGAATATGGATGCATATTGTAGTTGTCTTGGCTTTATTTTTTCTTTCCTTACTAATCTATGTCTGAATTAGACTTGGATTTCTTTTGTTCTGGGAGAACGGCTAGTTACTCCCCACTGACTGTGGAATTATTTAAATATCTTTGCAGATGGAAATGACCTCTAGACTTGTGACTGCTTGGGCTAGCAGAGTGTGGGTCGAAAATGAGAGGAAGCTTGTCATAGTTTTTCTAGTGGATGAGTTTTATGAAGACAATAGAGAGTCTTATATAATGCTAGGTCTCAAGGACATTTAGACTTATTTGGGTTTTTGTGTGAGACTTGCATGTCTCGTAGCTTTTGAATAATGTTGTGGTTTGACTATGGTTTTTGGATGTTCCTTTACGTTTTAGAACTATAATACTTTGAGTTGTTTTCTTTTGGAAGCTATGAAAACTTCAGTTTGAGTTTACCTTTATTTAATGTGTTAGAGTAGCATAACCGTCCTGACGTTATTTCCGCTAACGTCTTTTAGTCAATTTAAGGTAGATATTGTTAAGTATCTTAGTAGTAGAAGGACGGGGTGTTACAATTGGCGTTTTGTCCGCAGGAGTATGGCAAATGAGATTGCTGCTCATCGGGATGTTTACTGACATATTTACTTTGATCAGATTGACGCAACAATACAACGCAATACTTGGAGTGGAGGGGCAGCATCTAGAGAGCATTGGATGATAGTTTCGTAAGACTTGTTTCCTATTGCTCAGATCTTCAATGACACAGTCATTTTGGTTGGACTGGGTCCGGGGGGAACCCTTTATCCGTGTGTCACTGTCCTTCCTTAGCGCGCTCTTGCAGTAGTAATCAGTCCGATTGCGGAACCCGTGATAGCACACCTTGGCAGCTATGAACATTATATTAGACTGGAGTTACTTCCCGGATCACCCGTACCACCAATTCATAACTTATGGCATGGCATGCACGAAGATGGTGTTGATGGATGGGATTAGTTGTATGCTGCGAGACGCTCTTTATGGGACGGTTTACTCTCTAGTTAGTATATAATATTTTGTTGGTTGTGGTTTAATTGTTAGTTGTATATTCTAGTTTGTAACTTTTAGTCAATGTTTTGTAATGATTATTATAATGATATGATATTTGTTTTAGCCTAAAATATCAATGGCTCTATTTGAGACACGTGGTTCCATCTGGACCATACACGTGTCCCACCAGAAGAAATACAGAAAGATGGTTTAACCATTGGAATCTGCTCAGGTGAGAGAAAAAGGCTCACTTTCTGGCCCAAAGGTTAGTCAGAGCCCAAACCCCTAAAATGGTTGCTGGTGATTGGTTGATGATCTATCTCCAACCATAGCCTGCCAAGTGTTGTGATTTGATTGCCTAGCCAATCAGGTGCCTTTATTCTAGGGTACCATGAAAAGACACCAGTTATATTACAACCACTATAAATACCCCAGAAATCAGGAGAAAGGTAATTGAATGAAAACAGTGTAAACTTACTATGTGGAAATACTCTCTCACTTTATCTCTCTATCTCTACTTTTTCCTTCAAACTCCTGATTCCTGACTTAAGCTTCGGAGGGGGAACCACCACCCAAACCTCCAGGGTGGGTCCCTTTTTGCAGGTTCGGATTGGCTAGATTCGGACATCGGTGCACAAGTCTCCAAGTGAAGAACATCTAAGGGAAACTAGTTTACTTGCTGGACAAGCATACTAAACATTTGGCGCCGTCTCTGGGGAGACGCAACGATGATTGACTGTCAATCGTCCAACGTGGCTAGAAATCGAAATTTTCAGATCATTGTCGAAGATACAGTATATCATGAGAGACCGCCTCGAGGAAGGGATAGACTTCCGTCCATCATCAATTGTCCCTGGACAAAGCTAACAACCTGTTATTCAGGAGAATCTAGAACGTCCAGTGACTGCTGCCCATCTTGCGAACGTCTTGAATGATTTTCAGACTAAGATGGCAGCAGTCGTCCAGGAAAAGATCAAGAACAACATGCTGTTTTTCCATATAAATCCGGACCCAGCAGCTAACAATCCAATTCCTCTTAGGGGCGTTCCCGGGAGAACCGGTCCGGTCCAAGTCGACTCGTTCGTCAAGAACCCTCTAGGAGAACGAAAGCCGAGAAAAGGCAAGAAGCAAGAAGTTAGTGAGCGGCCAAGGAAGATGGACTGGAACACGGTGGTTAGGACCCGGGGATAATGTTCGTCCAAATGGGCACCGAATGGAAACAGATGCCAGGGAATACCTAGAGGCAAAGAAAGCTGCTGCATTACAACGGTCGGACACAGGGTCTACACCGTACTTGAGAGACCCTCCTTTGAGGATACCATCCAGACCAGAAGGAGGAAGTCTGGGCCCTTCTCTTGTTCGTCCAAGACAAGAGAAAACGGTGGTTCAGCCAATGGTTTATAGGCGTCCATCCCCTGCATCTAACCCTGTGTTGAAAGAACACCAGAAGGAGTTCATACCCCTTGAAGGACAGCTGGGAGCTCTTCGGATCAACTGGCCTACCCCATTCTCGACAAGGATCATGGAGGCGCCCCCCTTCCCAAAGGTAAAACTCCCTACCATAGAGCCCCTTTGATGGTACTACTGATCCAGACGATCACCTATCCGCTTATAAGCATCAGATGTACGTCCAAGCAGTGGATGATGCTACTTGGTGTAAGAACTTCCCGGCTACTCTGAAAGGAGTAGCTCAGAAGTGGTTTAACAATCTCCCCCCTAATTCAGTCAACAATATTACTGAGTTCAGTTACCTATTCACTAGTCACTTTGTTGCCAATCGGCAAGAACAAAAAACAAGCATGCACTTGGGTAAGGTCGTCTAAGGACCCAAGGAAGCCCTCAAAAGTTTTGTTAAAAGATTTAATCTAGAAGCCCTTCATATTCAAGATCTCAATGCCGGTGTGGCCTTTGACGCCTTTATCAGGGGGCTAAGGCCAAGAAGTTTTAAGTTCGATCTTGTTAAGAAGAAAATCACCATTCTTACCGAAGCTTTAAGGGAAGCCGAAGCATTTATACACGCCACTGAAGTATGTGCTGAGGCAAAGCACCCCGAGTCCAAGAAGCCTGAAGAGGTTGCTCATCCAAAGAAGAGCAACCCCAAAAATGCTGAGACTTGGGCCATAACCTCCACCACTACTTCGTCCAGGAGAAGCAAAAAGGAAAGAATATGAGCCTTCATCCAACCCCATTGAATTCAGCAAGGACCAATACTCCATTCTCATGGAGATAAAGGACCAATATGAGCTGAAGGCTCCAGCTGAGATGAAGACTCCTTACAGAAATAGGGACACGAGCAAATACTGTCACTTTCACAAGGACTGCGGTCACGAGACCAATGAATGTAAACATCTTAAGAGGGCTTTGGAGGATTTAGCTCGAAAAGGAAAGATGAACTCATACTTGCCTCAAGGGGGAAGGAAGTTTCAGAGGAAAGATGATCGGCAGAGCAAGAAGAAGGAAAGTGAGAGCACTGACGAAGATGTTGTTCTTGTCATTTCAGGAGGATTTGCCGCTGGAGGACCAACCAATAGATGGCACAAAAACTATCTCAGGGAGCTCGGCCAAGTCTTACTAACTGATCAGACAAAGGCCGAGCCCTTCCCAAAGGTGGTAGTTAGTGAGCAAGATCGGGGGAAGCTGAGAACTCCCCATGATGACCCTTTGGTTGTAGAAATGAAGATAACAAACTTGAGAGTAAGAAGAATTCTGATTGACACTGGAAACTCGACATACATCATTAGTGCAGATTGCTTGTCTAGATTGAAGTTTGACGAGAAGAATTTGGTTCCCGTCCACCGTCCCATCATAGGGTTTGGGGGAGGAATCATTCACCCTATGGGAACATTCACTTTGCCCGTCCGAGTTGGAGAGAAGGAGGCCTCACGGACTTTGTTCATCAAGTTCTTGGTTGTCCGAGATTTGACAGCCTATAATGTCATACTTGGACGGCCAACTCTGAATCATGTTAAAGTTGTGATAGTAACTCACTTGATGCTTATGAAGTTTGAGTGTGATGGTGGTCAAATTGGCTCCTTGTATGGAGATCAGCAGGTGGCTAGGGAATGTTACCTAACTACCCTAAAGCCGTCGTCATGGAGAACAGGCAATTAGGACCTGACGAAAGTCGCTGGCGAAAGGAAAACGTCCGAAATTGTAAAGGACCAAGTGGCCTCACTGAGGATGACAATTGATAATCCTCAGACGCCTGTTGTTCCCTCAAGGAAAACGTCTGATGTAATCCCCCGTAATTTTATGAATTTTATAAACATATTTTAATATATAGTTATTTATATTTTAATATATTTTAGCATTTAAATGATTTCATATTTCAAAGGTTGACTATTTGAATTTCAAAGGAATTGTTTTAATAATTTATTCAAGTCAAATATTTATTAAGTCATGCTTTGAAAGTACTTGAAATGTTTGAAGTACCTATTTGGATTTGAAAAAGGAGTTTAAATGGGCTTGAGGAACCCAAATACTAATTCTAGTGATGTTAGGAGTTTAATTATCATTCCTATTCATCATTAAACTCTATTTGAAGCCCAATTGTCTTTTCCTAAGCCCACAAAAAGGGAAACTATAAATACCCCATAAAACCCCAAAATTTCCCCACAACTCTATTTCTCTCTCCTCCTTCCTCCCTCATATTCGCTGCCCTCTTCTTTCGTTTTTCTTGCTCGGTTTTTGCCTCGCTTGGCCCCTCCTTGTTCCGGCCAAGACCTTGTCCGAGCACCACCACCGCCGGTGTCCACCGGCCCGCCCGCCGCCGCGCCGCCGTCCTTCTTGGCCGGCGTTCTTCTTCCCCTCTTTCCTTTGCTTTGGTTTGATTCTTTTCTTCCTCCTTAAGTTTTCTGTAAAGATTATATTTTTAGGTTTGGTTTTAATTAGTTTATATTTAAAAGTTATAAGTTGGTGATTTATTATTGAATCTAAGTTATATAAATTATGTGTTGAAAGAATAAAAATTCAGATTTGATTATTATATTTAAAACAGGGTTTTAAAATATCAAAGCATGGATTTTTAGGGTTTAAGAAATTGGAAAATCATAGTAGCATGTTATAAACTATGAAATTGATTTAAATTATGAATCTAAGCATGTTAAAGTATGTTTAAAGGGAGTTTTAGTAATTTATAAGTTGCTGGAATTTTAGAAAGGTTGTTATTAATGGAGTTTTATGGATTTTCATGACTATTATAGTGGTACTATACTAGGAAGGATGGGTAATTGAAGTTTTAATGATAAAAACAAACTTTAAATATTTTTCAAGGGGATTTAAAGTATTTTCAAGTTGCTGGAATTTATTTGGAGTATTGATTATAAATTCTATTGGTTGTGTTAGGCGGAGAATTCTCTCTAGGCGACTTTTAAGTTGGTTAAAGTGGCATCCCAGTTTGTCTACACAAGGTACGTACATACCTATGTGTTGCTTGAGATAGTATCATGATTTAAGGAAGGAAAATTATGTAGTATCATGTATAGGAACTATGTTGAGTTCATATATGATTTTATTATGTTGGATTTTGCATGTTTTATGCTGTGGTGTAAACATGTTGATTATAATATTATATTATGAGATTTATATCATGTTTGTATGGAAAATTAATGCAAGCATGTTGGTTGGAAACTTTAATTTATTAATTCACATGGGGGAATTAATATATTTATTAGATGGATCATGATATAGTCATGTGTTCCCTTATATTATTATTTTCACTTCTCTATAAGGACTGTGGGCCTTATTTGGTAAGTTGATATTTCTGTACCTTTGAAAGGTAAGTTGATTGTTGGCTAGGCTCAACAAATAAGAAAGATTGGATTAAAAAGGAATTAATCTTGGGTTGTAAGTTGTATGATCACTTATTTAATCCTAAGATAAAAAGGAATAATATTGTGAATGTGTGGTTATATATTATCTGTGTTACTTGTGTGTCATAACAAGTAATAATTGGTAAATCATGTAAAGTGAAACTGGATAGCAATAAGCTTTCGACTGGTGCACGTCTAAAGTGTTGGACAATTAGGAGTTGGAGTACATGGTGGCAGCCCATGGCTTTTTCTGGGTTTCGGGTTGATCACCGTTCCTATTTTATTAAAAGGTTCCTCGATATCGTAGGTCAATTTGGAATACGGAGTCGCGCCCGTATTTCGTCTTCCTAGGGGAAGGCTGGTTTAGATGAGACATTTCGGTCCATTGATTATTCCATTTAAAGTAATAAGAATGTTGTTAAAGTTTATTTCAGTAAAAGTTGTCTGCAAATTATTATACTAATATTTATTCCTGTCTACTATTTATTAGTATCATGTTAGGATTGTTTACTTGGTTAGTATGTAGTACTCAGTTTTGCTGATTACGTGCTTTTGTTGTGTATGTTGATCATGGCTTTGCCTTATTGATCATGTGATGACCCATTTTGGTGAGCAATCTCTAGGGATCAATAGTGTATTGTCTATCTACAGGTTTGAAGATGAGTATCATTGGGTTCGGGATTTTGGAGAGCTTGTGTAGTTTATGTTCAGTACCTTTGAGTTATACTTTTCATAGTTGGTTTAATTTGGTTTTAAGGTTGACTTTGGTTTTGTTGGTTGGTTTTGGAGTTGACTTTAATGTTGACTACGTTTAATTAATAAAGTTTATTATTATTGTTTTCCGCTGCAAAATTCTGAATAAGTCGATACGTTTTCACATGGGCGATAATACTTTGATAATTCTCTATGTTTTATAATAAAAAGGTATTTTAGAAAAGAGAGAATTGTCGGGGTGTTACAAAGTGGTATCTGGGAGCTTTAGGTTTTATTGGCCTTTCGTGCCAACTTTAAGTTTTTAGGCGCCTAACTAGCTAGTTACTTAAAATGAATTTCTTAGAATTGAGCTCCTACTTATTCATGGTATTTAAATTACCTTCGAAAAGTTTCTTTTTCAAAATTCTAACATTATTTCGATTCGAATTTATTCTTATGAGGTCCGAAATTTTATTTATTTATTATTTATGAGGTCCGAAATTTTTTTTTGAGGTCCGATTTTTTTTTTTTTTGTTTTATGTTCAAAATTTTTGAACCATCATCTAAATTATTTTCAATACTCTATTTTATTTTATTCTTTTGTGAGAGATGGGTAGTATAGGAAGGGCATATAGGATAGAAATATTATATATCTGCATTAAATAGTTAGTTCAGCATGATTATATTTTTTCTTCCCTGCTAACTGTTTATGTTATTTATATGCTTTATGTTGTGGGTTATTCTTGTTTATTGTTGATTGTTGGGATTATACGTTAAGTGAGAGTACCAATTGCTTATAGAAGTTAAATTTATTGTTATAGTTTCCTAACCATGTCTGAAAGAGAAGATACTAGAGTAGGAAGCTTTTACAACCCTATCGTACTGAGTGATGATGAGAGCGATGGAGGTTATGAGTCTGATGATGATAGCTATACCGAACTAGAGTTCATTATGCGTAATGTATTAAGAGCAGGCATGCCTGATAGTGATGATGCGATTCTTCATGAGTTTGACCGTGCTAGAGGGCAGACCAGGAGCGATATCTACCATGCTTCTTTTAGATATGAGACTGATTCTGATTGATGATGATTACCTTCAATGGCTTCTAGCTGATATTGGCCAAAACAATGGTTCAAACAGACCTACCATGAAGAGGAGAAGGGTTTGAGAGAATTACCATGTTTATTTTCTATGTTGTTTGCTTTTTAAAAAAAAATTGGTAGGAAATAGAGGCATTATGTCTCTTTATGTATGAAATGAAGTACCCCAGTTGGGATGAATAAAAAAATATGTTTGCGAGAATTATCTTCTTGTGAGAAATTCATGTGAACACAATTCTAAACACGTGCACGCTTTAACATCAAATATGACATGCAAATCATAATTAATCAATCATATGAGACATAAAAGCATAACACACATAAAACCTTAACAATCAAAAACATCACTAGTAGAAAAAACAGCTTTTGCTACTTATCAAATGCTCCGGTTGACAACCCGAGCATTTGAACCTTCTCTCACTTCATGAAACTTGCACGGTACGCACTAAAATAATTCTCCTGCAAATCACCCACACTTGGCGGTCGTACTAAAATAATTCTCGACCCTCCTCAATCCTCATAATTCCTTCCCTCTATTGTTTTCCCTCCCTCCCTCCCAGTCCCCCGCTCTCTCAATTGCACTGTACTCCTCCCTCGTCCATCCCTCCGTCGTCCCTCCCTCCGCCGCAGTTCAATCAACCTCGTTGTTCCCTCCCTCGGCGTCGACCTCGCTTTTTCGTCAATCAACCTCCCAACTCCTTCAGGTTTTAATTCTAGGGTTTAATCTAATTGACCAATTGAAGAGAGAGAAAAATTGACCAATTGAAGTAATCGAAGCATGAAACCCTACATCCGAGAAGAAAATCAAGAGCACGAAGCATGAAATCCTGTATTCGAGAAGAAAATCAAGAGCAGAAAATCCTAAATTAGTTGAGGGGAAAAGGAGAAGAAGCGACTCTAAATTAGTTGAGGGGGAGGAAGAGGATGAAGCAGAAAATCCTAATTCACTTTCGAATTTTCATATTTTGAAACCGTTGAAAGATATATTGATTTCGAAAGAGATTCAGGCGTTGTTTCCTATTCAAGCTATGACATTTGATATTGTTATTGATGGTTGCGATTTGGTCGCTCGTGCGCGAACTTGACTGGTTTGTTTTTATTGTTCTTCATATCGGTGTTTGATTTTTTGTTTGTTGCGAAATTTATTTTTTTTTTCTTTAAGAAGTTAGTAGGATTAATTTTGGTTCAGTGATCCTAACTTAGGGTTCAGTATTTGTAGAACTTCTGGGACTACATTGCAAAACATTTTTTTATCGATTATTGGGATGTTTTGTTTTATGAAATGGATTGGTAAATGAATGTATGTATAATTGTAATAGCCTCACTTTTTAAGACGATATCATTAAGATAAACGGGATACGTTAACATACTAATTAGTACTTAATCAATTTCATCTTTGAGGAATAAGAAAATTGTGAATAGCCCTATATGAAGTCTGTCTGTGAATCTAAATATTATATGTTATTATGTGATTATGAATGCAAATTATGAGTTAAGATAAGTTATTAACGAATTACGTTAATATGTTGAGCATTATTATGGAATTTGAGACTTTGAGTGTATTGTAATTGAGATACTTTGTGTTTATGATTTATGGGCTGAATGAGCCAAAATATGTTTATTAAGTTATAAGACATATTTTGAGGATTTAGTTTAATTATAATGAAGGATCAGAGCTTAATTACAGAGGGTTAAGGATTAAGTAAAACCAGAGAATTCTGGAATGTTCTTAAGCTGTGAAAAGACGATTTTGCCCTCATTACTAAACCGAAAATTATGATTTTACCCTTACCCATTTTCTATATATATGAGAGGAAGGTCCTCATTCATTTTCACCAAAATCATTTCACAAGAAACACACAAAATACATCTCTTTCTCCTCCCCCTTTTCTCACGCCATTTCTGGCGAGTTGCAAGCGTGCCATTGCCGCCTTGTTTTCTCTTGGCTCCTTGCTCCGAAACGTGCATGCAAACACTTCCCTAGGTTCCTCAAGATGTCCTCCATACTGGGCAAGTGTTAGTTTTGAAGTTCCATTCCTGTAACCCTAAGAAAAACCAAGGAAGGTGAGGTATGGCTGAATTTCAGCATGCATGAGGTATCTTAGATTGAAACTTGAATTCTTTGGGTTAATTACTAACTTTAAGATGATGAATGTTTTGCCTAAGGTCCTAATAGGTTGCTGGAGTGGTGGTAAAAGTTACTAAGTAAGATTTGATTCCTAGACACCAAGTTAAGGTACACAAGAACCACCTTTGAAGCTTTACTTTCTTAACTGATGATATCATAACACTTGTTTATGGAATTTATGAAAGTTACGAACATGTTTTGTGTGGTAAACCTACTGTTTTGTTAAGAAGTTATAAGTAGTTGATTTCAATGTGTTGATTATGATTTGTGGTTGATGATTTTCGAATTAGAAATCGTTGCATGTCAAGTTCCTCTAAAACCGATCAAACCATGCTTCTACTTCGATTGTGCTTTGCTTAGATGCCTTCATGGTTGCTGTCTTTTTATGGTAAACTACTATAAAGTACTTATATTGGTTGTTGATCAACCTTGGATCACATCTTCCTCTTATATTAAGTATAACCTCTATTTGAGAAGTAAACAACACCTGAAAACTCGACTGTTCGCTTAATTACTTTCTGAACTTGTAAACCCTTGAGACTTTGATCCTTTCAATGTTTTTCCATGATGAATACCTACTGTCCTTTATATATATTAAGTGTGAAACCTAAATTTGGCTAAACCCAAGAAGTACAAAGTGATCTTTGCATAAAAACCATTGTTCTTTAACACCAAACCAAAAACCATGGGAATTGATATATGTGGTGCTTGTGTGAGATAATAATTCCATATCTTAAGAGCTCTTCTATAACCTTTTATATACTGCCATATCTTGATAATACCACCTTTAACTACCTCAACCAATCACATTATTCTTTCGAAATCTGATTGTTAAGTCACCTTTCTGAATACAGTGGAACTTGACATAGCATGCTTGTTTACCGGAACTTGTTTTCATGAGTTAAGTTCGCTTTGGAAGTTGTTGTAATTGATTACGAATAAGATTTAAGTAAAGTATCTGAGTATGAGAATTTCAGTATAAGTATTGAGCATAAGTATTCGGTATAAGTATAAATTTTATTTTATAAGGGGAAGTAGGCTGCGTAAGCGTGTTGAACAACACTCACGAGGCGGGTTTGCTCATTATGAGTTTGGAGCGGGTATTGCTCCGGAGCGGGTATTGCTCCACTATGAAGGGGTCATGACCTAGGAAGTCTTGCAAGCGGGGAAAATAAGAAAGGTAGGGAGACGTCCCTCAAAAGTTTGGAGAGCCGGGTTTGCCTCCATTCGTGTTCCTTCCCTGGAGTTATGTTAAGCTTTGTAAAAAGTTTACGAGTATTGTTGTTCTAAGTATTGAGAATGATATGAGATATTTTGAGATAATTCTTGAAGAATTTCTCCTGTGTATGCAATGTAATTTTTATGGAAGTTAAAAGAAAGAATCAACGTATTTATGAGCAAGTGTAAACGTATTTCCGAATAAGAACGAAAACCATTTCAGTGCATTAACGTATTTCTGAGCAAAAAGGAAAATGAAGCTATGATTGTTATAAGTTTATGTTTGAGTATAAGAAACAACTGAATAGTTTCAGCCACCTTAATATTTTGAAATTGGTGGGACTTGTGTACCGGCGTAAGGCGACTTTGTTTTGTTCTTTGAACTCCGTCCCGGTGGGGGCGAATTCATCTTTTTGCGAGTCTAAAGAAATGTTCGAGTTAGCTTTTGTGTGCAAATGTGAAGTTGTGGTCAATGTGTTAAATCCGCTGCTATGAGATAATCTGTTTTATATAATGTTTCTTGGCAGGTTAAACTCGTATTTTCAATTTGTAATATATGTATTCAAAACATATTGTAATAACTTATGTCTTACAACTTATTTTCATAATAAGCTTGGATACTATGAGAATTCCTAATTTTCCGTAGCAGGGAAGTTGTGGAAATCCGTCCTAACAGTTCCTTTACTTAGCAGCTTAACTTTGTAATTATCAGTATTATGTCTTAATTAAGCTGCTATTTGAAGCGAGTCATTACAAGTGGTATCGAGCAAAGGTTTTCGAAATCCAAATTTAAGTATTTCTAATTTGCAAGTTTTGAAAACAATAAGAGTGTTTACACAAGTAGTTTCTTAAGAAAGGAAAATTAAAAACTAATTTCGTATAAATATAAAAGTTTTCAAAACATTTGAGAACTTGTATGTGTGATTATGTTTGTGCTATGTGAATTTATGTGTATGAATGTGTATGTGAATGATATGAGATTTGGGTATAAATCGTTATGAATAGATTCCATTAAAGCATAAAGGAGTATATGTTTATACAAGGAGGACGCGACACCTATTATGTTGTTGATAAATGGATAATGATATGGTTGACCATGCTTGTTAGGCAATAGGTCACAATCCGTGAATAGGAAGAGGTTAGGGTTGCTTGTAGAAGCCGTGAAAGGCGACCCAGGACTTAAGCCAATGTGATTGTGAGCCATGGGCTAGTTCTCGTCAAGTATAATAGAGTATGTTAAAAATTGTATAGGACTACTGAAGCGCTTCAAGGTTATGAGGAAATTATGGACAATAAGGATAAAAGGTTGGAAATGTTGGGAAAGAAACAGATGCGAAATAAATAACATTTTAGAGTGCCAAAGGCGCTATTAGCTATACTGGACAATTCTCACCATGGAACGATGTACGAACGCAAAACTCGTGGAGAGAATGACAGAGCGGAAGATAATTGGTTGTGCTAAAGGCTTGTGTGTCGGTATTTCTTTTATGAATGTAATTATAAACAAATTTGTTGTGAAATTATGAGGACAAATTGGAAAGATAGTGTATATATGAGGATGTAAACTCAAACTAGCTATGTTGGTATTAATTAAGTAAACCTTGTGTTTGTATTAAGCTAGTGGTGTAAATGGGAAAACTAGGAATTTATTGTTATAACTTTATAAAGGAACGAGTATGAAGTTAGGGGGTAATGAGGACATATTCGAGAAGTACTAATGTAAGTTATGGATTGGAGATTGATATGGATAATGAGTGTAAGTAATTGGAATATAAGTTTCAGGTAGATATCTACATTATGGTATATTTATGTCTGATAAGGTGATATGGGGTAAGATTTATTAACATGCAATAATAATTGTTGTGAACAATTTGTTAGGAGGTAATATGGTTATCCAGGTAGAAGGTATAGGAGGACAGTAATTCCCAAAAATATGGATATCCTTCTGGTAACAAAACAATCAATAGATTTGTGATGGGGAATTGATTAGGTTAAAATTTTGGAGTCTATATGTCAGTTATAAGTACTTTGTGATTTGTTTTATAAATGATTTGTATACCTCTAACAACATGTGTTGTAGTTGGCTATATTATGAGTTAGAGTGTGGCGATGAACTTGAATTTGAATAAGTTCTATGTTGTTCTTACATGTTTTGCGGTAAGGAAATCGTTTTGAAAGTTGGAATTATTGATATTGTTAACTAAATTGGAATATGTACATAATGGATTTGGCATATGATATCCTCAAATAACTAAGTTGAACATTGTCACGAAATATAAGTTGAAAGTCGGGCGTTTCTTTGAGGAGCCGAAACTCAAGAGAATTGGGTCTTATCCAACCTTAGGGAAGTCATATGATTGTGCTCTAGAGTAAGTGCGGATGGAAATTAAAAGGAAGATTTACGGACGGGGAAATCAAGAAGCGAAGATTGAAACATCGGTGAAGTCGAAGTTACACCGAGTTGCGGGGAGAATTTAAGTGATGTGGTTTCGGGAAAAAAAAAAAAATTTTTTTAAAGCCTTAGCTAATTTGCTTGTGTTTGGGGATTGCGCATTTATGTATCCTCATCGCGTTTTTGTTAAACTTCATTATAACAATTTATATGTCTGATAGAGAGCCGAGTTGTTGGGAATGATTATTTAGAGATTGTGTAGCTAAGATTGCAAGGGTCAAGGTTGTATGTGGGTTTAATATTTCTCGATTTGGAGTATTATAATATAATTTTGGAGGATGTCTTGGGCGAGAGAGAACCAAGCAAAAATAGTATTGTATAGCGGGGTGTTGTTGTCAAGCTCGGAAGAACGGGGAGATGCGTTACAAAGAAGATATTGATTACATCACTCAAATAGTAGAGAATCATAAGGAACTAATGGAGGATGGAAAGAACTCCGGTAGATGATGAGTGTGTAGATGTATTATTCGAGAAATTGCGCGCATTGCGATTATATAAGGTGATTGATTTTTATATATGATAGGTGGCAGGGATCACGCCTATTTTAAAGCTAAGATGGCCGGTTAATGGCGTAATTAGAAAAATAGTGCAAAAAGATTATATTCAATCAATGTTTTAACGGGGAGATGAATCAATGAAATTATGTGAAGATAATCAGTAGACTAATAAGATTACATTTAGGAGTAGGAAATTCGTAATTACGAATAGATGATTCATGCGATCAATTAAAGGAGTTGGGGTATTTGAAGTAGATCAAAGATCAAGAATATTACTAGATGCACTCAAAGAAAGAAAAAAAAAATTTTATTTCAAATATGACGTTTAGGATGGGTTATGGTCACCATGAATTGTGAAAACATCGATTGAGCTTAGTAACGCACTTGGTAGAGTTTATAGATACGATGTAGTGATATTTTAAATCTTGTTAGATCGAATTATGACAATTCTTGTAGATGATATTTTGGTAGGTTCAAAGAATCAGGAAGTGCGTCTTAAAGAAGTATTAAGGAATGAATAGAGTTCGAGTGGTCGGGAAATGGCGCGGAAATTTTTCCATAAGTTGAAGAAAGGTTAACCAATGCCTAGTTCTAGTTTCGGCTTCGGGGACAAAAGGACTTAGAATGTGTCTCGCCATGTTCTCGGGAAAGTTTGGCATGTATATTAATGTTGCATCGGCGAGCGCGGCTGAGCCTCTATGTAGTTAAAGCCATGAGAAAATTACTTTGAGCATGATGCGGAATGGAAGTTAAGGAATTCCCTTAAAGATTTTCTTAAATTAAATAACTTCAAAGGTGTGTACTGACCATCAAAACTTAAGGTATATCTTTATTTGGAGAGAGATGAAAGTTAGATAGTGAAGGTAGAAGGTAGCTAGAACTGCCCAAGGATGGTGAGGTAGACATTTAGTACGGTCGGGGAAGACAGATGGGGTAGTAGATGCTCCGAACAAAGAGAACCTCAGCGAGGGAAATGATGCCATCATTGTGATATTATAGGAGTTATATAAGGAGTAATGCGGTTGGAGTTGCATGTAGGTAAGGAAGGAGATCTACAAGGAGAACTAAATGTTTTGGTGATAAAAGTATTCCTTTTGAGAAGACTTGAGCTAAGTACAGTGCAAATTAAGTTTACCAAAGAACTAAGGTCAAAGATAGAGAAAAACGAGATAACAGATTTCCAAGTATGTGATTATGGAAGCCTACATATACATAGGGAAATGGGTGTATCGATAATTCAAAGCTGAAAAAAAAGAATTATGAGGGAGGCGCTTAGCAGAGCGTACTTAGTTCATCGTTAAAGGGGCGTGATGATTCAGAATATAAAGAGGCATTCTTGATAAAGAGAGTTGAAGCAAGATGTGCCGCAATATGTTGTATAATACTTAAATTGCCAAGAAGGGAAGTGTGAAGGGAGAAGTAGCATGAGCAAATAGGGTGTTTTACCAAATGTTGAAAGATATGGTGCAAGCTTATGTATTGGAATTTAAGGATTCAGAGAGAGGTATATTAGCATGGACGGAATTCTTCTATATCAAAAGCTACCAATCAAGTATAACTTCGTATAAAGCTTTGTGTGGAGATAAAGGTCGAATACTTATTGTTGCAATGACATGAGCCTGGAATTTTCGTGAGGGCCTGTAAAGTCATGAGACTAAGAAACGAGTGCGAGAGTTCGAAAAAAAAATGGAGATAGTTCAGGTTATGGTTATGGGCATTTAACCTTTGTTCCAAGAATTATAATGGTTAATTTACGAATACTCTGAGAGGTGTTTGTCATAATTATGATTGTTATATGTGGTTATCAATTGTCACCATAAAAGCGTTATGAGTGCGATTATAAGCAACATGAATTCCGATATGTTCTATCTGGATTGTTTCCTTTTAAGGGACTTAAAGAGAACAAACTTAAGTTTTGCGATTTGTTGCACTAAATAGTTACGACCAATCAAATCTGTTACTGAATTTGTAATTCATGTTCACCTCTAGATTACTAGAAGAAGTTGTATGATAATGTTACCTTAAGAGATTTGGGTATATATTACAAAAGTTTTGAAACTTTGGGTTATGAGTTTTGCAGACATGAATATGTGTAATTAAGAATTAAGTAATGTTGCATTAAGATTCTTGATAAAAAGAAAAGTATTACAAGGCCGACATTATTTTAGCCAAGGAGCTAAGAACCAATCGGAGTAACGAAAGAGCAACATGTGCGAATAAATTAGATACGCGAGATCGATATCCTCAGTATTCTAAGGTACGATATAAGTTTCGGGACGAAACTTCTTTAAGGGAGGTAGAGTGTAATAGCCTCACTTTTTAAGACGATATCATTAAGATAAACGGGATACGTTAACATACTAATTAGTACTTAATCAATTTCATCTTTGAGGAATAAGAAAATTGTGAATAGCCCTATATGAAGTACGATACGTGAATCTAAATATTATATGTTATTATGTGATTATGAATGCAAATTATGAGTTAAGATAAGTTATTAGCAATTACGTTAATATGTTGAGCATTATTATGGAATTTGAGACTTTGAGTGTATTGTAATTGAGATACTTTGTGTTTATGATTTATGGGTTTGAATGAGCCAAAATATGTTTATTAAGTTATAAGACATATTTTGAGGATTTAGTTTAATTATAATGAAGGATCGAGCTTAATTACGAGGGTTAAGGATTAAGTAAAACCGAGAGAATTCTCGGAATGTTCTTAAGTCGTGAAAAGACGATTTTGCCCTCATTACTAAACCGAAAATTATGATTTTACCCTTACCCATTTTCTATATATATGAGAGGAAGGTCCTCATTCATTTTCACCAAAATCATTTCACAAGAAACACACAAAATACATCTCTTTCTCCTCCCCCTTTTCTCACGCCATTTTACGGCGAGTTGCAAGCGAGCCATTGCCGGCTTGTTTTCTCTTGGCTCCTTGCTCTGAAACGTGCATGCAAACACTTCCCTAGGTTCCTCAAGGTGTCCTCCATACTGGGCAAGTGTTAGTTTTGAAGTTCCATTCTCGTAACCCTAAGAAAAACCAAGGAAGGTGAGTTATGGCTGAATTTCGGCATGCATGAGGTATCTTAGATTGAAACTTGAATTCTTTGGGTTAATTACTAACTTTAAGATGATGAATGTTTTGCCTAAGGTCCTAATAGGTTGCTGGAGTGGTGGTAAAAGTTACTAAGTAAGATTTGATTCCTAGACACCAAGTTAAGGTACCACAAGAACCACCTTTGAAGCTTTACTTTCTTAACGATGATATCATAACACTTGTTTATGGAATTTATGAAAGTTACGAACATGTTTTGTGTGGTAAACCTACTGTTTTGTTAAGAAGTTATAAGTAGTTGATTTCAATGTGTTGATTATGATTTGTGGTTGATGATTTTCGAATTAGAAATCGTTGCATGTCAAGTTCCTCTAAAACCGATCAAACCATGCTTCTACTTCGATTGTGCTTTGCTTAGATGCCTTCATGGTTGCTGTCTTTTTATGGTAAACTACTATAAAGTACTTATATTGGTTGTTGATCAACCTTGGATCACATCTTCCTCTTATATTAAGTATAACCTCTATTTGAGAAGTAAACAACACACCGAAAACTCCATTGTTCGCTTAATTACTTTACGAACTTGTAAACCCTTGAGACTTTGATCCTTTCAATGTTTTTCCATGATGAATACCTACTGTCCTTTATATATATTAAGTGTGAAACCTAAATTTGGCTAAACCCAAGAAGTACAAAGTGATCTTTGCATAAAAACCATTGTTCTTTAACACCAAACCAAAAACCATGGGAATTGATATATGTGGTGCTTGTGTGAGATAATAATTCCATATCTTAAGAGCTCTTCTATAACCTTTTATATACTGCCATATCTTGATAATACCACCTTTAACTACCTCAACCAATCACATTATTCTTTCGAAATCGATTGTTAAGTCACCTTTACGAATACGGTGGAACTTGACATAGCATGCTTGTTTACCGGAACTTGTTTTCATGAGTTAAGTTCGCTTTGGAAGTTGTTGTAATTGATTACGAATAAGATTTAAGTAAAGTATCCGAGTATGAGAATTTCAAGTATAAGTATTGAGCATAAGTATTCGGTATAAGTATAAATTTTATTTTATAAGGGGAAGTAGGCTGCGTAAGCGATGTTGAACAACACTCACGGAGCGGGTTTGCTCATTATGAGTTTGGAGCGGGTATTGCTCCGGAGCGGGTATTGCTCCACTATGAAGGGTCATGACCTAGGAAGTCTTGCAAGCGGGAAAATAAGAAAGGTAGGGAGACGTCCCTCAAAAGTTTGGAGAGCGGGTTTGCCTCCATTCGTGTTCCTTCCACTGGAGTTATGTTAAGCTTTGTAAAAAGTTTACGAGTATTGTTGTTCTAAGTATTGAGAATGATATGAGATATTTTGAGATAATTCTTGAAGAATTTCTCCTGTGTATGCAATGTAATTTTTATGGAAGTTAAAAGAAAGAATCAACGTATTTATGAGCAAGTGTAAACGTATTTCCGAATAAGAACGAAAACCATTTCGGTGCATTAACGTATTTACGAGCAAAAAGGAAAATGAAGCTATGATTGTTATAAGTTTATGTTTGAGTATAAGAAACAATCGAATAGTTTCGACCACCTTAATATTTTGAAATTGGTGGGACTTGTGTACCGGCGTAAGGCGACTGTTTTTGTTCTTTGAACTCGTCTCGGTGGGGGCGAGATTCATACATTTTGCGGGGTCTAAAGAAATGTTCGAGTTAGCTTTTGTGTGCAAATGTGAAGTTGTGGTCAATGTGTTAAATCCTTTGCTATGAGATAATGTTTTATATAATGTTTCTTGGCGAGTTAAACTCGTATTTTCAATTTGTAATATATGTATTCAAAACATATTGTAATAACTTATTTCTTACAACTTATTTTCATAATAAGCTTGGATACTATGAGAATTCCTAATTTTCCGTAGCGGGGAAGTTGTGGAAATCCGTCCTAACGGTTCCTTTACTTAGCGGCTTAACTTTGTAATTATCGGTATTATGTCTTAATTAAGTTTGCTATTTGAAGCGAGGTCATTACAATAATTGTTCATTTGAGATCCCTTGTAATAGGGATTCGTTCAAGCTTTTACGTTGACTTACAAGAACAAGTTGTTCTTTTTTCCCTTTTTGATTTTTTTGTCCTAGACTGGTTGAAGTTAACTACATGGTTAAATATTTCTTGCTCTTCTCATTCGTCGATGCTCTGTTTGGGTGCACAATTATGTTTCAACTCGGTTCATGACTTTATGTTTTCCACCGGAATTTTTGTTCTTTTTATGCATTTCTGATGACAACTTATATTGAATGAATATACCCTGCAAGTCCCTCCCTTCCCATCCCATGAACCAAAAAAATTAAAAAGATGATCCATACGCTATAAGAGATATGCTTCTTGATTACGATTTTTCACTAATTCTTTTCCATTCTTGAAGTTCGTAGGTTATCAAAACCTTATACGGAGTAATCAACAGTTGTATGACCTTATACTGCACTAGGTGTATCCCTTTGACGACTTTTATTCCGATTTCGATCTTTGCGAGACTACGAAAATTGATTTACGTTGATTGCTACACATGTTATAGATGTGCGGGAAACCAAGCTTGTGCAATGCACTAGGATTAACCTCTTGAGAGTGCTCACTCCGATGCTTTTTGGTAGCTATCGGGTTAGTGCTTTTTCATCCGCGAGGCTTTCGTCTATTGTTTTTACGAGATAGCAAATGGCTCCTTTGGACACTTAGAGTTACATTTGTGTTTGGTCGAAAAAATCAATGGCTTTCTAGCTGTTCATCGTGTTATCAGGGAAAATTTCTCGCCAAAATCCAGAAACTTCCATTTTAAGTAAATTAGTCATAATTCCTTGTAAGTTTAGATCTTTTTTTTTCATTGCTTTTCAAATTTATAGCTTATGGTATATATCTTTGCATTAGAATTTGACTAAAGCGTGTAGTTGCCTCATCTTTGTCCACTATTTGATTTTTGTGTGTAGGGTCTCTATGAGTGGAGGGATGCTATTGCACTGTGCGAGAGGATGAAAGCACTTTGGGTATATATATTGCTTAATAAAATACTCCCGGAAATAGGTATGACAAGGTCATTGAAAGCTTGCCTTGATATGTGTTTTGCTTGAAAATTATATGTTACTTAGTCATACTTGTTTTTGTTAATGGAAAAGCCAAGCGGATGTCGTCGACTACCAACAAATTACGTTATTTCGTAAAGTCCAAGCACCCATATGTGGACGCAATTTTGGTTTTGTGGTCAACATCATCGGGCATTCTCTTCGAAACTCTTCATGTTTGGAAATAGTTGCTCAGTAACTAAAAAGAAGCTCAAATTCGGATGGTGATATATTTGTCGAAAAATTATTTGGGCAAGTGCATATCTATTCGAATTATATCTTTACGTTGAACGCTAGACATTTTGGAACTAAATGTAGCAATTTATCGCGTGATCTCGTTATAAATTCTTCTTTAACGGTACATATCTGCTCTGCTATAGAATACAATAACCTTATATATTGCACATTGAAGAGGAGTAATGTTTACGGTTATGCAAACTCATACAAAATATATTCGTTGTAGTATTGGTATTTTTAACAATGTGCATATTATATATTACAATAAGAAAGTGATATATTCTTTGGCCTTGTAAAGTGAGATCTTAGAAAATGTAATCTTGTAACTAGAGCATATATGCGATCTGTTTTTGCTTCATAATTTCTTTTTATGTTTGTGATAATTGATCTTTGCTTTGCCTTTTACTTTATCTTTGTTTATGTGGCATTTGCTCTCTTAGAATTTAAACTTGGTGCTTTGAGGAGCGTAAGGATCTCTTCTTATGGCTACCTAAGAAACTCTCCAAGCCGAATGACTTCCACGATACGGTGCACTACTTGAACCCATTCTTGTTGCCATGAAGGTATTGTTCAACCTCCATTTTTTCCTACTCTATTTCTACGGTCAAATGAAATGTCTTATTGGACATTTTCGGGGTCTTGATACCCTTGGATTTATTTTTAGATAAGTCATCGGATGTTCGTAAAGCAGTGATGCTTGTCTTTAGGAGATTCGAAAGCTTGTGTCCGGGACCGGTATTGCTAAGCTCGCCCCATATGTGTTTTTTTTTTTTGTGTAGACATGTTTTGAATTTCATAAAACTTGTTGTTTAGCAAATATTGGATCGTGGGTTGTCCAGGTGACCAATAATTTGACAGATATTATTTAAGGCCCAACTCTTTCCCATTTTGTTGAGAAGTTGAAACATTATGGAGCTTTTCCAGGTGTGCCATTATGAATTTTAACTCGTTTCATAAAGGCGTGCGAGAGATCATACCGAAACTTACATATGTTTATTGCTTTGATTTGTATGATTATGCTCAAGTAACTTCTAATGCATCACTCCCGAAAAGTAGTTCTAGAATTGGTAAAGTTACCTCAAATGCGGTTTGGGGATTGTGCCTCTAGGCACCTAGAACAAAATTAGTATCGTCGGTGAGTTAGATGCTCTTTTTGTCTTCCGCACAACTTTTGCTTCACTTTTTAAAATACAATAGTCGTAAATACAGAGTTTGCTCCGGTGAGGAGCTAAAGAGCGAGTCTATCATGTCGGTTCAAAAAGAAACAGACTTGAGATAGAGTGTGCAAATCTTGTTTGGGGGTTTTTCGCTATTTTTCCTTTGTTATTTAGTCGATTACTTCACTTTTCTTGTTGATTTTATTGTTCTTGTTGTTGAGTTGGTTTGATTTGGTTTTTGTTGTTGGTTCAGATATTAAGGGATGAAAAATCAAAGGTTGATACTAATTGAGATTTCCATTCATTTTGTATATACCATTTTCTCTCTATGTTTGTGTTTTTCTTGCTAATTGAAACCGTGATATTCTTGCTATCATGTTTTTTTAATTTCAAAGCATTCTTGGAATTGTTTATAGTGCATAATCATAGAATTTCCTCTTGCTTTCTTATTATGTTATCTTTTTTATAAAAAAATCGAAGTTGATATACTTGTGGTACATTTTTCTCTCTCCAACTTTTTACTGTTTTAGAGTTCATTTCTTATCGAATTTCCCCTTAATTTCATTGAATTTTGTCTTACTTCCATAAAAATTATTCCTATCAAATAAATAAGCCTTTTACGTGTTCCAATTTTGTAGCTTAGGGCGAATTATTTGAATTATTTGAGTTAGTATCAAACAAATGATGCCATGTTTTTCTTGAATAGGAAATTAAAATGTTAATATTTCTTGTTTGGTGCATTCCTGCCATGTTTGGATGGATTCCATTGAACTTATAAATATTGATATTATTGTTGTATGTTACGGTTGAATGGTATCGTGAGTTTAGATTGGCAAAGTGACAAGAAAAAAGAATGTGCTCAAACTCTTAATTGCCCCAATGTAGGACCTCCCCCCCTTGCCTTCCCGTTTCCGGTTTGATCTCTGCTTATACATATATGTTGCTAGATTATGTATCTCTTAGCCCATTTCTTCTTGACCTATCTTTGGTCGTTTTTTTGGTATGGTTAGTAGTTGGTCTTTTCTTGACTTGCTATGTTACGTCTGCGTGCGGCTTATCCTAGATGTTATAGTCTATGATGTTGGAGTTTGGAGTTTTCAGATTTGGAGAAGATGTTATCTACAGTTCAGATATTGTCTAGAGTGTAATGTGTGTTAAATTAATATTTGCAATAATTGTTCTACAGCAGTTATAATTACTTTATGTATTTGTTGTTGGTCAATATCATTTAATGAGACATTTGATGCATGTGTATTATGTTGAAACACAATAGTTCTGCTGCTGCTTCTTATTGTGTTGTCGTTGTACAGCTTTAGCAAGCTGTGCAATTTTTTTTTAAAAAGAAAATATTAGCAAATGCTCCGGTTGTTAAGGAAAAACCGGAGCATTTGAGACACAAATGTTCCGGTTTTCCCTCAACAACCGAAGCATTTGGTGTTCAAATGCTTTGGTTTTTCAAACAACCGGAGCATTTGATCAAATAAATGCTCTCGGTTAAAACCGAGCATTTGTAAAATGCTTAAATGCTCGTATGACATCCGCTCACGAGTCAAATACGGAGCATTTGTGCCCTTTTTACCTAGAGCATTTGAGCATTTTTCCACTAGTGCATCCTTGCTTGTTTCATCATTTTTTTTCCTTTTTTTTTTTGGTTTTTTTTTTTTTTTTTTTTTGCATACATTCTATGAATATCTTCGAACACATGGCATGTTTATTAAGAATAAACAGATAGGATACAAAATCCACAAATTGCTTGGTTACTTGACCATGACAATTACAATTACTTTGATGCCTAAACGTAATGTTTCTTCAATTGATCAAGATTAGTGAAATGGGTGAATTTATTCCCATCAAAATCCATTAGCTTTCTCTTGCTCCGAGTCGTGGTGACATGCTTGACTAGGAATGGCCCGACCGGTTAGGCTTGAATTTTCCTCGAGGATCATGCAATGGAGCTATATTTTCCTTTAAAACTAGATCACCTTCTTGAATGTCTCTATCTCTAACTTTTTTGTTAAATGCACGAGCAATTCTCCGTTGATAGAGTTGAATGTTATGCAAAGCTTGTAGTCGACGCTCATCCGCAAATGCAAGCTCATCATAACGAGTTTTGTACCATTGGTCCTCCGAGATTTCACTTTCTACTATGACCACGAGAGATTGTATCTCCACCTCAGCCGGTAGGGGGCTCCATCCCGTAAACCAAAGAATACGGGGTTGTTCTGTTGGAGTTACGATTGAAATTCTATATCCCCCAAAGGGCATATGGTAGTTTGTCATGCCATTCCCTAGTCTTCTCGAGTCATCTTGGAAACAATAGTCTTGATTGTCTTATTGGGCTGCTTCCACCACTTCATTTTTTTGGGGACGGTAAGGTGAGGACCGATGATGCTTGATTGTATATTTTGCGAGAGTTGTCTTGGAAGACCCTCATATTGTGATCCATTATTAGAGATGATTTCAAAAGGTATGCCATACCGACGGATAATGTTATTAATCACAAATTTCGAGACTTGCTTTGCCCCTAGCTTTGAAAATGATGTAGCTTGACCCACTTCGAAAAGTAATCAATTGCTACAAGAATATCTTGATGCCCATTTGAAGCCTTTGGATGAATTTGTCCGATTATGTCTATGCCCCAACTTGAAAATGGCCAAGGAGAAGTCATATTATGTAGTGACACATGTGGCATATGATTAAGGTTAGCAAATATCGACATTGCTTGCAAGCACGGACAAAGCTAATGCAATCACCTTCTAGAGTACTCCAATAGAAACACCGCTCGCATAATTTTACGAGCCAACATTCTTCCATTCATATGGGGTCCACATTCTCCTCCATGAACTTCTTCCATGATGGCTTGCTTTTCGCTATCATTTACGCGAGTTGTAGAGTACCATCAAACCCTTTGTGATATAGCACGCCTTTTAATATGAGAAAATGAGCAGCTAGACTTCTGATGGCTATACGGTCCTTCTTGCCACTTCCCTCTGGATATTGCATAGTTTCCAGAAAATTCTTGATATCCTTATACCAGACATCATCATCATCTTGTTGAGCCAGCGTGGAGACAATTTGTGCTACCGTCACCTTGTAGGCCCCTTCCTTTCTTCAATTAAAAGCGGACTGGATTTTTGTACCATTTTCCCATGTTAAATTAACGGCGAGATTGGCTAAAGCATCGGTGAAACTATTTTGTTCCTGAGGAAGATGTTTGAAGGCGATATCATCAAAATAAGGGATCAATTCTTGAAGGTACTCTATGTAGAGCTGAAGTCTCTCATCTCTAACCCTCCAAATTTCTATTGTTTGAGATATGATAAGATTAGAATCTCCATACATAGTGAGATGTCTTGCCCCTGCTACCAAAGCGGCTTTTACTCCATATATACGGGCTTCATACTCAGTTGTATTGTTTGTTGTTGGGAAATCCAGCTTAACAACAATGGAATATGGACTCCATCAGGATCTACTAACAAAACCCCTGCTCCATTACCTCTCCTATTAGAAGCTCCATCAAAATACATTCACCATTGTGGATTGTCGATGAATAATAAGTACTCATCAGGAAAGGCATCATCATATTCATCTCCTGACACTGGTCCTTCTACTAGGGCTTTAGATATGGCTCTTCCTTTAACGATTTACAGGTGACACATTGAATATCGATCAAACTCGAAAGCATAGCATGCCATCTCACCAATCTTTCACTAAGAATGGGTTTTTCTATGAGATACTTGATTCGATCAAGTCTTAAGATCGAGATAAGTGGGGTATATCTTGTCTCATACTCCAAGAATTTCATCTTTGAGATAGTATATGTCAACTTCTTTCTTTGTTCCCTCTTGATATTGGGCTAAGAGAGCTCCCACAGCTGTTTTTGTGATAGTGAGGTACAAAATCAGAGGTTATGCTGGTCTAGGTGGCATTAGAACAGGTGGATTTGAAAGGTACTCTTTCATGGAATCGAAAGCTTCCTGACATTCCTCATTCCACTCATGGGATGCCCCTTTTCTGAGCAGCTTAAATATAGGTTCACATCTCAGAGTGAGTTGTGAGATGAAGCTGCTGATATATTAAATTCTGCTGAGAAATCCTCTTTACTTCTTTTATTGTTTTTGGAGGAGGTAGCTCTTGAACAACTTTTACCTTTTCCGAGTCCACTTTAATGCCATCTTGGTCGACAACGATTCCCAACAACTTCCCCGAAGTGACACCAAACACACACTTTTGAGGATTTAGCCTTAGATTGTACGTCCTTATTCTTTCAAAGAAGGATCTTAGTGCAAGAATATACCCCTCACGATCTTCGCTTTTCACGATCATGTCGTCTACATAGACCTCCACAATGTCATGGATGAGATCATGAAGGATAGTGGTTGCAGCCCTTTGATATGTGGCTCCGGCATTTGGGCGGGCGCGGATGTGTCGTTATGCACCGCACCCGGCCAAAGATAAAATTTCTCCTACTCTCTTTTACACTAAGATAGTATAATGGAAGTAGGGGTCGTATCCACAGGGAAACAGGGACGAGTTTAGTACTTAGCGTGATTCGAAACCTAGATTAAGCTAAGGGCCGAGAAACCTAATAATAATTACAAAGGGGGGTTTCAAGTAGATTTACGAATAAACTAAAACTAACTAGCATATAAACAAAATGAGAAATCAATATGGGAAGATCTTGAATCCGATTAACATCCACTTCAATTCATTATCGATCCTTGAACCTCCACTCTAATTATTTCCATGATTATCTATTGTCGAGAATTAATCTCGTGTTCTCCTTATTCTTAGTTGAATAGCACGATCAGCGTGACTATAAAACCCTAACTAAAGGATAACCTAGTCCGATCGCGTCTAAGTTCAATCCAATAGCGGCAATAAACACGAGAGAACCAACGGACACCTTTAACGTCATACAAGCGATAAACATTCAACGGTTAATTCAATTTCCCCAAGAAATAACCAAGATGATCAGCATCTGAGTTACTCCCTAGTTTGCTACCAATTGATAGAAGAATAAAACAATCCGATTCTATTCTTAAATCTAGCATTAGATTAATTACACAATCAAACTAGTAACGTTCCTAGCATAATTATGCAATAATCATAGAAAGCAAGCATAGAAATTAAACCATAATCAAAGAAACTAAATAGAGAGGAGAGATCTCACAATAATGCTTGAAGCTTCATATTAATCTCGTTCAAGAACGGTTCAAGCTATAATCGGCATAGCATAAGCCAATCCCATAATTGAAATCTACAAAAACTAAACTAGAAAATAAAAACTAAAAAGAGAAGACAACAAGAGAGGAGTAGAGTTTTGGAGACTCCCTCTCCTTGTGGCCTTTGCCCCCTAGGTCCAAAAATCAATTTTAGTATTTATACTAAAGCTCAAAAATCGGCCGACATTTAGGCCGACCTAGGGGGTCGCGAGGTGCGAAGTAGGTCGCACCGTGCGAAAGATCTCTGCCTTCCAACACGAGCTGAAGAACTGGGCCAAACCAAGAGGTCGCACCGTGCGAGGAATCTCGCGAGGTGCGAGCAAGCAGGTCGCGAGGTGCGACCATGCTCGCGAGGTGCGAGCTCTTGCTTAGTTGTGGCGATGCTTCGCACGCCCGGGCGTGCATCTTTCTTGGGCGGCCGGGCGTGCGGTGTTTCGAGCGGGTGGGCGGCTTGCTTCGAGCCGGGCATGCGATGGGCGAGGCTTGGGCTTGCGTCTTCTTTGCTTGGAGCTTGGGTTGTGGCGGAGCTTGGTTGTGGCGAGACGATGTTGTGGAACCATTCATGCTTCCAAAAGCTCGGAACTTACAACGTTAACAATAATTAATATATAAAATTCCGAACTTCCGCTAAGGTCGATTTACATGCAAAATTAACAATTACAAATAAATCCCCTAGCAAAGTGTACCTAAAATACCACGAAAACATCGTATAACTTGAGCGTATCAAATACCCCAACACTTGAACTTTACTCGACCTCGAGTAAACTCAAAAATGAGAAATACCAATTAAATCATCGCCCAAGTTATCGACACCAAACTACACTCCCCATCAACTACACCATCATTATCACATCTTAACAAAATACGCTCAAAACCTAAACGTAAGGGATGATGATTCCCCACACTTAGATTCAAGCTCACCTGAAATATATAAAGACGTAACAACAACAATAACCGATGAAACGACAACCAAAATGTGAGCTCAAATCTGAAGGATCTCAAAGGAGTTGAACTCACTCAAACGCCACAATGAAAATGACAGCTCGCCTAAAACCTCAAAAGATAAACTAAAACTACTACTACTACAACTAATTTAGAATAGCAAGCCATGGAACAAAGACAAAAAGGAGTAAATTCCATGCTTACTCCCAAAAACAAACAATTGACCAAAAGAATGTGAAAGCCAAAATAAATCTTCACAAAATCAAGGATGAAATAACTAACCCAACCCGAAGACACCTTCCACCTTATGACACCAACTCCGGCAAATGAGTTTTCAAAGTACAAAATTCTCTCTTAATCTCTCATTTTGCCTAGGAGCCTTTCGAGTTTTCATCCTAGCTTCACACATTTCTTTTTCATCTCACCATCTTACCCGCTCAATATAAGCCACTTTTTTGCATAGGTTGCCCTTTCGGGTTTTCAACCTATCCGGGCCCCCATTTTTTTGCCCAAGTCGCCCGCCCTTGCGGGTTTTCAACTTCGGCGGGATTACTTTTCATCACTTTTTTTTTATATTCTTTTTTTTTTCAAATTTTTTTTTCATTTTCATTTTTTTCAAATTGAAAGTAATATATACAACATAGATACATGAGAATGAGAATACCCTCCCCCCTACTTAAACTACACATTGTCCTCAATGTGTCGACAATTAAAAGAAAAAGTAAGGCGAAAAGGGGGAAATTTGAAAATCGGGTAAATCGAAGATCGAATGCTCAAAACTCATGAAAAGCAATCCGTCAAACTCAAATTTCTTAACAACACCAACTCAAATCTCCTAACTCAACTCACAACCCTCTCCCTCGAGATCACTCAAACAAATGACAAGTTCAAAAGTTTTGAATTTGTGAGATTTGCTCCTAGCTTAAGAGATCGAAAAGATACATTAACAATCTCAATCCTCTCAGTGTTACCAACTCCTAGCTATTGAAGTCCTCCCAACGGGTTTTCTTTTGTGGATTTTGGTTCCAAGCGGATTAAGATTGGTTGTGGATCTTTTTTAGTGGGTGGGCGGTGGGTGAAAGAAAATTTGTTGTGGTGGTGGAAATTTGATGAGAAATAAAGAAAAAGAAAGAAAATAAAAAGGGTCTCGGGTTGCCTCCCGAGAAGCGCTGTTGTTTAAAGTCGTGAGCTCGACTTAATACCTTAAGCTTAATCATTGGGTTGTGCTCCATGTGTGACAATGGTGGTTCCATGTCAATCTCCACTTCAAGTACACCGCAAAATTGATTGAGAAGAACTCTTGCAATGCATCGTTAGCGCTATGAGTGTCAACCAAAAACAAAGAGCACAAACAATATCATCCAAAAATCACGCTAAATACAAACAAGTAACACCGTTTCCCCGGCAACGGCGCCAAAATTTGGGCGGGCGCGGATGTGTCGTTATGCACCGCACCCGGCCAAAGATAAAATTTCTCCTACTCTCTTTTACACTAAGATAGTATAATGGAAGTAGGGGGTCGTATCCACGAGGGAAACGGGGACGAGTTTAGTACTTAGCATGATTCGAAACCTAGATTAAGCTAAGGGCCGAGAAACCTAATAATAATTACAAAGGGGGGTTTCAAGTAGATTTACGAATAAACTAAAACTAACTAGCATATAAACAAAATGAGAAATCAATATGGGAAGATCTTGAATCCGATTAACATCCACTTCAATTCATTATCGATCCTTGAACCTCCACTCTAATTATTTCCATGATTATCTATTGTTGAGAATTAATCACGTGTTCTCCTTATTCTTAGTTGAATAGCACGATCAGCGTGACTATAAAACCCTAACTAAAGGATAACCTAGTCCGATCGCGTCTAAGTTCAATCCAATAGCGGCAATAAACACGAGAGAACCAACGGACACCTAACGTCATACAAGCGATAAACATTCAACGGTTAATTCAATTTCCCCAAGAAATAACCAAGATGATCGGCATCGAGTTACTCCCTAGTTTGCTACCAATTGATAGAAGAATAAAACAATCCGATTCTATTCTTAAATCTAGCATTAGATTAATTACACAATCAAACTAGTAACGTTCCTAGCATAATTATGCAATAATCATAGAAAGCAAGCATAGAAATTAAACCATAATCAAAGAAACTAAATAGAGAGGAGAGATCTCACAATAATGCTTGAAGCTTCATATTAATCTCGTTCAAGAACGGTTCAAGCTATAATCGGCATAGCATAAGCCAATCCCATAATTGAAATCTACAAAAACTAAACTAGAAAATAAAAACTAAAAGAGAAGACAACAAGAGAGGAGTGGAGTTTTGGAGACTCCCTCTCCTTGTGGCCTGCCCCCCCTAGGTCCAAAAATCAAGTTTAGTATTTATACTAAAGCTCAAAAAATCGTAGACATTTAGGCCAGGCCTAGGGGTCGCGAGGTGCGAAGTAGGTCGCACCGTGCGAAAGATCTCTGCCTTCCAACACGAGCGAAGAACTGGGCCAAACCAAGAGGTCACACCGTGCGAGGAATCTCGCGAGGTGCGGCGCAAGCGGGTCGCGAGGTGCGACCATGCTCGCGAGTGCGAGCTCTTCTTATTGGGCCGCGATGCTTCGCGCTTGGCGCCAGGCGTGCATCTTCTTTGGCGGGCGCTGGCGTGCGGTGCCTAGTGCCGGGCCGGGCGGCTTGCTTCGAGCCGGCATGCGATGGGCGAGGCTTGGGCTTGCGATCCTTCTTTGCTTGGAGCTTGGTTGTGGCGGAGCTTGGTTGTGGCGAGACGATGTTGTGGAACCATTCATGCTTCCAAAAGCTCGGAACTTACAACGTTAACAATAATTAATATATAAAATTCCGAACTTCCGCTAAGGTCGATTTACATGCAACATTAACAATTACAAATAAATCCCCTAGCAAAGTGTACCTAAAATACCACGAAAACATCGTATAACTTGAGCGTATCGGCATTCTTGAGACCAAAAGGCATAACTCGGTAACAAAAAATGCCCTGAGTGATGAAAGACGTCTTTGTCATGTCTTCTTGGGCCATGAGTATTTGATTATACCACGAAAATCCATCCATGAAGTAAAACATTACATGACCGGTCGTACTATCCACGAGGACATCGATATGGGGTAGAGGAAAGCAATCTTTTGGTGATGCAGTATTTAAATCACGAAAATCAATGCACACCCGAACTCTCCCATCCTTTTTAGGTACGACCACTATATTGGCGAGCCAACTCGGATGTTTTACAACTTGGATGAATTTGGCATCAAGCTGTTTTTGGATTTCTTCTTTCACTTTTAGGCTAACCTCTAGCTTCATTCGGCGGAGCTTTTTTTGCTTAGACTTGCTTTCGGGATGTAATGGAATGCGATGTTCCGCAATTTCTCAATTAACGCCCGGGCATATCAGCATAAGACTATGCAAACACATCTACATACTCTTTTAACAATGCAATACACACGGATTGTTCAGTTGGGGATAGGGATGAACCTATTTTGACTTCTTTTACAATATTTTCTGTACCAATATTAATTACAATGGACTCCTCCATGGGTTATATATATGTTTCAGTTGCGTCAAGTGATTCATCATTATTAAATTCACTGTCAGAAATAACATCTTGCATGCGAATGTACTTAGATAAAGGTTCACATTCAATTTCCTCACTATCAGAGTTTTATGACTGGGTATGCAAGCTAAATTGGCTGGAAGATGAGCTATCAGTATGATATCCATCTGAAAGGGGTAAAAGGGTAGTTTCATGAGATGGATGTGGAGGATGGTTTCCTAAAAACATTTTAAATTCTATAGGCCAGTCTTTTGCCTGACACTCAATACTCCACTTATGTTCAATTTTTTTGCCAAAAGGTATCATCAATGACACTGGGTCAAAATTCCCTTCCTCAACGGACTCGAAAGTGAAAAGTTTCTTAAAGACTCCATGTTCCAGATTATCCACCCAGTCATTTTCCTTTTTCATTTTTTGTTTTTGGACAAACCAACTTTTGATTAAGTCCATATTTTTAGCCTCATTGAAGAATATCTCCAATCCCGGTAAAATCTTCTGTTCCTTCCTACTAAGCCAAGGTTATGGAAACTCATAGTATGGCTCAGTATCTCCTTGCAGGATGAACTGACCTTGAGTATAACCCATCTTCATCATGATTTGAAATCCTTTGGACAGAGGTTGCATGGCAAACCCTACAGGCTCTTTGACCGCATTTGTGGATATGGCTGACGTGTTTATTTTCTTATGGTAATTGGTCATCCTTAGAGAAGGGACAAATTTCTTCTTTTTGGACCTAAAGATAAAGAAAAAGAATTAAAAGAAAAGAGAAGAAAGCTACATATTGCAGTATAAAGAAATTTTTTGAAAACGATTTTGCAGTATTTTGACTGGAATGGTCCACCTTTATAATATTGGTTTTTTATTTATTTATTTTGACTCTCTTGAACGATTTTACTGTCATTGGGGTTGAAAACAGATGTTTTTTTTCCATTCTTCCATTCCCTGCTTTAATATTGAACAAAGATAGAAAATATAAAGATTAGGGCTTGTATCCCTATTGATGTGTCAATTTAGCATTCTGAAATTGCTCTTGTGATGACTGGCATCTCGAGTTCTGATCACATTGCCTGAAATACAATGGTTAATACATTTAAGTCGAACCCGAAGGCTGCCTACATATCCCCATTGCTCCAGGTGCATTTTATGGGGAATCAGACTCAGCGTAGTTCGTTATTTTAGAAGGAACTAAAGTTTTTTATTTAATAAAGCAGCTGAACTTATATTGAGCTACCTACGTACCCCATGTGTTACATAGGTGGAATGATCTCACAGTGCAAGTGTACGTGATAATGGGGATTCAAGCTGCACGTAGTTCTCTGATACTAACGAACTGAAATATTTTTTTTTTCTCTTTTTTCTTCGATGGGCTAACCCCCTATAGGAATTTTACCGAAGATTTTTCCCCTTCTGTGAGATGATCAAGTAGCTTTGCGGTAGACAAGAGCTATGTTGGTGATTTACTTGATGCGATAGCTGAGAGCATGACATTGGTTTGTGCCGGTACTTGTGGAGATTTGACCCTACAGGACTTGCCCCTGGGCGTCTAGGAAGTGGATGAATCTGACCTTGTTCAACCAGTTTGCGAAAGATATTGACTTGGGATTGCGGTCGAGAATGTGACGACACCTTCCTTGCAAGTACTTCTTTGTGGGTTGGACTAATGATGCCTCGATCAATCAGGCTTTGCACTTTATAGTAAAATCATGGCATCGATCAGTTTCATGCCCAAATTGGCGACAATAAGTGCAGAGTTTGCTCATGTCTGTTCCAGGAAGGGGTAAACAGTGCACATGCGCTGGGGCTTGAATTATACCTTGGCTCCGAAGACGATCATACACCATACTTAATGGTTCATCTATCTTAGCATAAACCCTTGGATTTGCATTGAGAGTTTCAAGATTTTCCCGGGGTCGTTTTTCTTGCAATTTCAGAGTATCGATGTCGAAGCCATGTTGCTCCATGTGGTTGAGGCAGGTGTACTTGATGGTAACCATGTGACGATAATAGAAGTCGTTCAGGTTTCGCAGTAATATAAGCATGAATTCCCGATCAGTAATAGGGACACGAAGCTGAGCGCGGATGTAAGCGCATCTCGAACAAATGTGCGAGAAAGTTTCTAAGGCGCTTTGACGCAAAGTGACTAGCTTGAACTTCTTGACATCTGTCTGTTTATGCTCGAGAGTTTAATTGACGAAAGCTTGGCTACCATTTTCCCAACTAGCTCTATCCACATAATCAAAAGAATAGTACCAGTCCAGAGCTGGTCCTTCTAAACTCTTGTCAAAGAGCACGGGTAATCTTCCTCTGGTATGCCCCATGGGTGTAATGCATTCACAAAACCCACTAATTGGACAAAAGGGTCACCGTCCCCATCAAATTTCTTGAACTGTGGTAATTCACGATAGTGATCTTCATGTTGATATCCTGGAAAGAGAATCAGTGATTCGGTGTGGACCTCCGGACGGGGGCATACTACATTAAAGTCCAGGTCAAAATCATCGATCCTAGATCTCTTCTTTAACTCATTATCATCATTGCCTTCCATTGCCGGAGGATTGCCAATCCAGGATTCTTCCGGTGCTTCAAATGACGTATTATGTGTGCCGATGCTTAGAGCTCCTACCTCTTCTTCATCATCCTCACTTGGTTCATATTCTGGCTCTGTTTCTTCAGCACTTACATCTGGTGTGGCCGATGGGATCTCATTTATCGACGAATTTGGAGGCCCTGCTAGAATACAGTGGATAGTGTAATCATCCAACCTAGTGCCCTCTACTTTGTTTAGATACAATACCGATTTCCCGGTGTTGGAGATGGTCATAATTTTTTGATCACCGGAAATAGTCACAGCACCGTGATCAGTGAGAAACTTTATCTTCTGATGTAGAGTGGAGGCTACTGCTCTATTTTTATGTAGCCACGGTCTTCCTAATAACAGGTTGAAACATGCTTGAATATCAATGACCATGAATTCCACTTTCCTTGCCACAGGACCACATTCAATGAGGAGGCTGATTAAACCTAGTACTTCTCTAATAGCATTATCATATGCTCGGACCACCTGGTTGGACGATACCAGATCTTCTTTTCAATACCTGAGTCATGTTAGCACAAGCAAAGGGTAAACATTAATCGCAGAGCCATTGTCGATCAATACTCTAGGTATCTCCCATCCATTGCAGCGTATAGTGATGAGCAACGAATTATTGTGGTTGATATTCATGGAGATCATTGTCTGTGAACATGAGAGTTCGATCTACACCATGAATGAGCCCCACCATCTGGTCAGGTGTTATGGAAGAACTTACAGAGGCTTCATTGAGATGCTTTAGAACGGCTGCCCTATGAGGCTGGGAATGCATTAACAACTTTCGAGATGGAAACATTAGCATTTACTTCTTTCATGCGCTTGATAGCATCATATTCTTTATTACTATCCTCTATCATTGGCTCCTTGTCCTTTTATTTCCTTCTCAATACCTCCAAAGGATTTTCATCCTCCAAATGGGATGGTTTAAAATGGCGACTCGCTTTAGTCGAAATGACATATATCTATGTACTCCTCATCACTAAGATCATCAAGGCGGATGGGGTGCCGGTATGTATTTGGAGTAGTGAAGTGACCTCCAAGTGCTTTTCTCCACAATTGTCAAGACCGAAGAGGCATCTTCATCAAGATCGAGTCCAAAATAAAGAAAGCACCATCATAATCCAAGGTTCCACACATGTCGAGAGAATGGATCCTAATTGAGAGTGAAACCGGGGGTCTTTCCAAGGCATTATTTTGACCTTTTCTTGAGTGGAATAGTCATAAACCAGGCACTTGTAACCTACGGCTATTGGCATTTCATACATTTGGGGAATTGTCTTGCGGATTAAGCTGGATTGGATCGCATCCGTTTGACACGAGAAGAGATTGCATTAATCGCAAATGAGGGTTTATGATTAGGAAGGGGTTTTTGTGATGTTGGCATGAGAGTCGTTTGGTTTAGTGGAAGTGGATCCTAAAGAAAGTTTTCCATCATCCACAAGGTTTTGAATTTGATGCTTTAGAGCCGTGCGATTAGTTGTCGATATTATGTCCGGGCTTTGATGATATTCACGGTTTTGGTTCGGGTCATAACCAGGGTAATGATTTTTAGGAGGTGGACGTGGATTCATGGGTTGAATGAGATTGGCCTTTTTTAGCTTGGAGAGAGCTTGGGAATAAGTCATGTTCAAAGGAGTAAAGTTCCTTTGTGGTCGCAATCGGAATGCGGACGATGCGACAATGGCGTGGATCGCATTAGTTGTTTTAGGAACCTGTCGAATCATTGTTTGGGGCTCTTTTGTTATATCCATACTTTGCATTATAAGTAGTGCCGCCAGTAGTTTCATCTTTCTTGATGTCTCCCCTTTCCAAAGCATCCTCAACTAGAGTTCCCGTAGCAATCAAAGCTTTGAAAGTCGGGAAATATTAGTACGCCATATGCTTCTAGTAGACGGGGAAGAAGATTCTTCACAACCATTTGCAATTGTTCTTCTTCATCGGGCCTACTCATGATTTTGGAGGCTTTGTTTCTCCACCGAGTGATGAATGAAGAAAATGTATGATTAAGGTTTTGAGAAGTGGTTTCCAGATCCCTTCTAGTAACATCAATTTCTTCATTATACTTGTACTGGTTTGAGAACTCTCTGACTATATCAGCCCAAGTGGATTTCTTCGTGTTCTCAAGATTGAGGAACCAATGTCTTTGCAACACCATCTAAATACTTGTTGAAAGGGTTGGGCCATCAAGGATTCTTCTACTCCCCGGGGACTCATTGCCCCTACATACATCTTCAGGAAATTGGTGGGGCGCCTTGGTCCCATCAAACTTTGTCAGATGAGGCATCTTGAAACCATTAGGTAATCGTGCCTTTGGGAAAATTGTTAACCCATGAATGTCCATCCATGGTTCAGCCTTCGTCATGCCTTTTAAGACTTCCTTGAGCTTAACTACTTCTTCCTCGAGCTTAATGGGAATTTCTCTCTCATTGTTTATAGGCTCAAGGTGAAAAGGTGAAGCTACTTCCGACTCCGGAGGAGGAGGAGGAGGCATCTGGGCGCTTTGGCGCATTATGCCCAACACAGTTTGTTCAATATTATCATGTCGGTCAAGCATGGCCTGGACAAGTCTTCGGAGCTCAACCATTGGATCAGGTGGAGGGGTAGAGTTTTGTGGGTGCTTGATACGCTCAAGTTACACGTAGTATTTACGTAACTTTGGGTGCACTTAGCTAAGGGTTTGATTGTAATTGTTAACATTTGTGTTTTATTTAGCCCTTAGCGGAAGTTCGGAGCTGTGCGAGATTATTTGAGTTAACGTCATGTATTCCGAGCTTCCAAGGTGAAGTGCATTTGAGCCGAGCAAAGCCCAAGCATCACCGCAAGCTAAACATCATCACCAAGCCCAGCTCTCGCGTGCACGCTCAACACCGCACGCCCAACGCTCAACTACCGCATGCTTGCCTCGCGAACCATGCCAGCCCAGCGATGCCCAGCAGCATCGCCCATCACAACATCATCGCCACAACCAAGCGAGCCGGCGGCCAAGGCGCCCAGCCCGGCATGCTCGCCTACGCCCAGCGCTCGCCCAGCAGCCTCGCCCAGCGCGCGAAGCATCGCCAGCCCCGCGAGCTCGCACCTCGCGAGGATGGTCGCACCTCGCGACCTTCTTGCTCGCACCTCGCGAGATTTCTCGCACGGTGCGACTTGCTTGGTTTGGCGCTGGGCTTCAGCTCATTTTGGAAGGCAGAACACCCTTCGCGAGGTGCGACCCGGACTCGCACCTCGCGACCCCTAGGTCGGTCTAAATGTCGGGCGATTTTGGAGCTTTAGTATAAATACTAAAGCTTGTTTTTGAACCTAGGGGGCGACGGCCACAAGGAGAGGGAGTTTCCAAAACTCCACTCCTCTCTTGTTGTCTTCACTTTTTAGTTTTTATTTTCTAGTTTAGTTTTTCGTAGACTTCAATTACGGGATTGGCTTATGCTATTCCGATTGTAGCTTGAACCGTTCTTGAACGAGATTAATATGGAGCTTCAAGCATTATTGTGAGATCGTTCCTCTCTTTCTATTTCCTTTGATTATGGTTTAATTTCTATGCTTGCTTTCTATGATTTTTGCATGATTATGCTAGGAATGTTACTAGTTTGATTGTGTAATTAATCTAATGCTAGATTTAAGAATAGAATCGGATTGTTTTATTCTTTTATCAATTGGTAGCAAACTAGGGAGTAACTCGAATGCTTGATCATCTTGGTTATTTCTTGGGGAAATTGAATGAACTGTTGAATGTTATCGCTTGTATGACGTTAGCAGGTCTGTTGGTTCTCTGTGTTTATTCTTTGCGCTATTGGATTGAACTTAGCCGCTATCGGACTAGGTTATCCTTTGGTTAGGGTTTTATAGTCATGCTGATCGTGCTATTCAACTAAGAATAAGGAGAACACGAGATTAATTCTCGACAATAGATAATTATAGAAATAATTAGAGTGGAGGTTCAAGGATCGATAATGAATTGAAGTGAATGTTAATCGGATTCAAGATCTTCCTATAATTGATTTCTCATTTTATTTAGTTGCTAGTTAATTTTAGTTTGTTCGTATAATCAACTTGAAAACCCCCCCTTGTTATTAGGCTACTCGACCTTTTTAGAGTCATCTCGGTATTGATTCACGCTAGATATTAAACTTGTCCCTTGTTTCCCTTGTGGATACGACCCCTACTTCCACTATACTACCTTAGTGTAGAAGAGAGTAGGAGAAATTTTATCTTTGGCGGGTGCGGTGCACAACGACGACACATCCGCGCCCGCCCAAATTTTGGCGCCGTTGCCGGGGAAACGGTGTTACTAGTTTGTATTGAGTGTGTTTTTGGGTTGTATTGCTTGTGCTCTTTGTTTATGGTTAACACTCGTACTACTAACAAAGAATCTTTGCATTACGATCCCGAATTAGAATTGACTCTTTTCGGGGTGGAGAAACGTTCACGAGAAAATTTTCAAGAATCATCCTTTAACGTTGAAGTGGAGGAAGAGATGCCTCAGAGAATTGAAACTCGTACCTTGAGGAGATCACGGCTCCTAACCTTGATCAACAACCATTGTGCATATCATTTCCGGCTCTTGATGAAGGCACTACTTTTGAATTGAAGTCGGGTTTGATACACTTGCTTCCTTCGTTCCATGGGCTCAATGGAGAAGATCCAAACAAATTTCTTTCGGAGTTTCACGTGGTTTGTGCGGCATGAAACCAAGTGGAGCAAAGGATGAACAAATCAAGTTGAGAGCTTTTCCTTTTGCTTTGAAGGATGGAGCTAAAGATTGGTTATATTATCTTCCTCCCGATTGCATTTCCACTTGGGTTGAAATGAAGAAGAGATTTCTTGAGAAGTTCTTTCCGGCTTCTAAGTCATCAACATTAAAGAAGGAAATCGGCAATATTGAGCGAAAATACGATGAGTCTTTCTCGCGAATATTGGGAGAGGTTCAAGAGACTTTGTGCTAGTTGTCCATATCATGGCTATTCGATGAAGACCTCATTACGTACTTTTACAATGGTTCTTCGACGAAGATGTGCGAATGGTGAATGCTTGCTAGTGGAGGTTCTTTCATAAACAAAACCCCAACTGCGCAATAGAGAACTCATTGAAGAACTAGGCGAAGGCTCGAGACCGATTCGGTAGAAGATCGAATCATCGTAGAGCAAATGTTGAAAGTCCAGGGTTCTAGCTCTTCAAAGGTCGAGGATCAAGTACAAGCTCTTACATCAATGATGCGGGAGTTCATGGTAAAGAACAATAGAGTTCAACGAGGTAAAAGCTTGTAGAATTTGTTCTTTAGATCATCATACTGATGTTTGTCCTCAAATGCAAGAAGAATTTAGGGAAGAGGTCAAAGTTGTAGGTTTTCAAGGCCAACAAGCATTACATAGACATGATCCTTACTCCTATGCTTCCGAGCAAGGGTGGAGAGATCATCCTAACTTCATATTTGGCAATCAACATCAACAACAAGCATTATAACAAGGCCACCACCACATCCTTATCCTAGGCCCCAGAGGCCAAGACTCGAGCTCCAGCATGTCCACTTTGAAGGAATGTTAAATGTTTTAACTAAAAATGTGACTAACATGCGGGGGTAACATGGTGCGGTTTCAAGAGGAAACTCGATCGAGCATCAAGAACTTGGAGAACCAAGTAAGCCCAATTGCGGGAGAGCTGTAACCAAGTTAGAGGCTAGGGATTCGGTGAGGTTGCCATCCCAAACGGAACTCAACCCTAAAATGAACGTGAGTGCTATCACATTGCGGAGTGGAGCGGAAATTGCAAGCAAAGAAAGGTTGGTGGTTCGAGACAAAGAGATAGTGGAAGAGGTGATCGAGCATGAGCCGACAACGAGATAGTAAATCATTGCCACCTCAACAAGAGGAGAAAGTCCAAAAAATCACCTCCTCCACCATATGAACCCGAGCCACCATTTCCCGAGGCATTGAGAGAAACCCGCAATGCGGAGCGCACCAACGACATTTACGAAGTCTTTCGTAAATGTGAGGTAAACATTTCCCTTTTGATATTTTAAATCAAGTACCCGGTATGCTAAGTTCCTTAAAGAATTGTGTACTTCGAAAAGAAAGCAAAAACAAAAGGGAGTGCAAAAAGTGAAGGCTAGCGAGCATGTCTCGGCTATCTTTCAAAAGAAATTACCTCAAAAGTGCAATGACCCGGGCATGTTTACCATCCCATGTACTATAGGTGACACCATGTTTCCTAAAGCCATGTTAGACTTAGGTGCGTCAATTAATGTGATTCCATATTCATTGTATAAGTCTTTGAAACTTGGCAATTTGCATGAAACCGGTGTGGTGATTCAACTAGGCGATAGATCCAATGTTTATCCTAGGGGTAAATTAGAGGATGTGTTAGTTAAGGTTGGGAAATTGAAATTTCTGCGATTTTTATGTTACGGAGATGGAACACGATAAGCATGCCGCCCCAATCCTTTTGGGACGACCTTTCTTGAAAACATCTTGCACTAAAATTGATGTTTGCGGCTGGTTATTTGACCATGGAATTTGAGGGAAAGGTAGAGGCATTTGATATAAATAATCCTAAGCTTCTACTTAAGGATGATAGCTCACTTTGCTCTATTAACATTGTTGACTCTGTTTTCCATGATGTTCTTGATATTGAGCAGGTTGATGAGTTGATGAATGCTGATGAGGTCTTGGTTAAGGATTGTGTGCCTCCTACTAACGTACAGGCTATGGTGCCCGAGTTGAAAGAGCGGAAAAAGCCTCCTGACTTACCACCTTGTTTTGAAACTGTACCACTAACGATGCATTGCAATAGTTCTTCTCAATCAATTTTGCAGGTACTTGAAGTGGAGATTGACATGGAACCACTACTGTCACACATGGAGCACAACCCAATGATTAAGCTTAAGGTATTAAGTCGAGCTCACGACTTTAAACAACAGCGCTTCTCGGGAGGCAACCCGAGATCCCTTTTATTTTCTTTCTTTTCCTTTATTTTCTCATCAAATTTCTACCACCACAACAAATTTTCTTTCACCCACCGCCCACCCACTAAAACGAACCACAACACATCTTAATCCGCTTGGAACCAAAATCCACAAAAGAAAACCCATTGGGAGGACTTCAATAGCTAGGAGTTGGTAACACTAGAGGATTGAGATTGTTAATGTATCTTTTCGATCTCTTGAGCTAGGTGCAAATCTCAAAAATTCAAAACTTTTGAACTTGTCATTTGTTTGAGTGATTCGAGGGAGAGGGTTGTGAGTTGAGTTGTGAGATTTGAGTTGGTGTTGTTAAGAAGTTTGAGTTTGACGGATTGTTTGCCATGAGTTTTGAGCATTCGATCTTCGATTTACCCGATTTTCAAATTTCCCCCCTATTTTCAGTATACTTTTTCTTTTAATTGTCGACACATTGAGGACAATGTGTAGTTTAAGTAGGGGGGAGGGTATTCTCATTCTCATGTATCTATGTTGTATATCTATGTTGTATATATTACTTTCAATTTGAAAAAACAATGAAAATGAAAAAAAATGAAAAAAAAAATATATAAAAAAAAAAAAAAAGTGATGAAATGAAACCCGCTGAGTTGAAAACCCACAAGGGTGGGCGACTTAGGCAAAAATGGGGGCCCGGATAGGTTGAAAACCCGAAAGGGCAACCTATGCAAAAAAGTGGCTTATATTGAGCGGGTAAGATGGTGAGATGCAACCAAAAAGAAATGTGTGAAGCTAGGATGAAAACCCGAAAGGGCTCCTAGGCAAAATGAGAGATTAAGAGAGAATTATACACTTTGAAAACTCATTTGCCGGAGATGGTGTCATAAGGTTGAAAGCGTTTTCGGGTTGGTTTGTTTATTTCATCCTAGATTTTGTGAAGATTTATTTTGGCTTTCACATTCTTTTGGTTAATTGTTTGTTTTTGGGAGTAAGCATGGAATTTATCCCTTTTTGTCTTTGTTCCATGGCTTGCTATTTTAAGTTAGTTGTTTTAGTTTTAGTTTTTCTTTTTTGAGGTTTTAGGCGAGTTGTCATTTTGATTGTGGCGTTGGAGTGGGTTCAACTCCTTTGAGATCCTTCAGGATTTGAGCTCACATTTTGGTTGTCGTTTGGTGATTATTGTTGTCACGTCTGTATTTCTGATAGTAGCTTGAATCTAAGTGTGGGGGAATCATCATCCCTTACGTTTAGGATTTGAGCGTATTTTGTTAAGATGTGATAATAATGGTGTAGTTGATGGGGAGTGTAGGTTGGTGTCGTTAGCTTGGGTGATGATTTATTTGGTGATCCTCATTTTGAGTTTACTCGAGGTCGAGTAAAGTTCAAGTGTGGGGGTATTTGATACGCTCAAGTTACACGTAGTATTTACGTAACTTTGGGTGCACTTAGCTAAGGGTTTGATTGTAATTGTTAACATTTGTGTTTTATTTAGCCCTTAGCGGAAGTTCGGAGCTGTGCGAGATTATTTGAGTTAACGTCATGTATTCCGAGCTTCCAAGGTGAAGTGCATTTGAGCCGAGCAAAGCCCAAGCATCACCGCAAGCTAAACATCATCACCAAGCCCAGCTCTCGCGTGCACGCTCAACACCGCACGCCCAACGCTCAACTACCGCATGCTTGCCTCGCGAACCATGCCAGCCCAGCGATGCCCAGCAGCATCGCCCATCACAACATCATCGCCACAACCAAGCAGGCCAGCAGCCAAGGCTGCCCAGCAGCATGCTCGCCTACGCCCAGCGCTCGCCCGGCCGGCCTTCGCCCGGCGCGCAAGCATCGCCCGGCCCAAATGAGCTCGCACCTCCGCGAGGATGGTCGCACCTCGCGACCTTCTTGCTCGCACCTCGCGAGATTTCTCGCACGGTGCGACTTGCTTGGTTTGGCGGCCGGGCTTCAGCCTCATTTTGGAAGGCGGGGAACACCCTTCGCGAGGTGCGACCAGACTCGCACCTCGCGACCCCTAGGTCGGTCTAAATGTCGGCTGATTTTGGAGCTTTAGTATAAATACTAAAGCTTGTTTTTGGACCTAGGGGGCAGCAGCCACAAGGAGAGGGAGTTTCCAAAACTCCACTCCTCTCTTGTTGTCTTCACTTTTAGTTTTTATTTTCTAGTTTAGTTTTTCGTAGACTTCAATTACGGGATTGGCTTATGCTTATTCCGATTGTAGCTTGAACCGTTCTTGAGCGAGATTAATATGGAGCTTCAAGCATTATTGTGAGATCGTTCCTCTCTTTCTATTTCCTTTGATTATGGTTTAATTTCTATGCTTGCTTTCTATGATTTTTGCATGATTATGCTAGGAATGTTACTAGTTTGATTGTGTAATTAATCTAATGCTAGATTTAAGAATAGAATCGGATTGTTTTATTCTTTTATCAATTGGTAGCAAACTAGGGAGTAACTCAGATGCTGATCATCTTGGTTATTTCTTGGGGAAATTGAATGAACTGTTGAATGTTATCGCTTGTATGACGTTAGCGGTGTGCGTTGGTTCTCTGTGTTTATTCTTTGCTATTGGATTGAACTTAGCCGCTATCGGACTAGGTTATCCTTTGGTTAGGGTTTTATAGTCAATGCTGATCGTGCTATTCAACTAAGAATAAGGAGAACACGAGATTAATTCTCGACAATAGATAATTATAGAAATAATTAGAGTGGAGGTTCAAGGATCGATAATGAATTGAAGTGAATGTTAATCGGATTCAAGATCTTCCTATAATTGATTTCTCATTTTATTTAGTTGCTAGTTAATTTTAGTTTGTTCGTATAATCAACTTGAAAACCCCCCCTTGTTATTAGGCTACTCGACCTTTTAGAGTCATCTCGGTATTGATTCACGCTAGATATTAAACTTGTCCCTGTTTCCCTGTGGATACGACCCCTACTTCCACTATACTACCTTAGTGTAGAAGAGAGTAGGAGAAATTTTATCTTTGGACCGGGCGCGGTGCACAACAACGACACATCCGCGTCCTGCCGGTGCTCATTGTTCGGAATTTCGGACATATTCTTGAGACGTGTAGCGAGAGAATACAACTTGTGGTGTAGACAAGGATGACAAGATTGCGATAGAGAACGTTCACTATGGTCGAACCTCGACGAATCAACCTAGATCTGAGCGGGCCCATGCGAGTTCTGTGAAATAAGATGAAAAGTTAGCACAAAAATTTATCCGAAATTTGTTTCTTCTCTTTTTTTTTTGTGTAGGGAATGAAAGAAATGATATCTTTGAGAAAAATTTATTTGTTGTACCCCAATTTCGGTTATCATTTATTAAAAGGTGCGAAACCTTAACTTTATCGTTGTTTTAGATTTTTCATTAGATTTCTTTGACTTATTATTTGTTCTCTTTTTTTTAGACTTGGACCTTTTTATTTATATTTTAGACTTCGGTTTTTTTAGACTCGTATTTTTTTTGGGATAATACACAACGTTTCACGAAATTAATTTGGTGATATTCTTCCATTTCCTAGTCGCTACGAAATAAATGAAAAAAGATAGAACGAGGCCTATGTCCTCATTTTGGCAAATTATAATGCCCCATATATCGTTCTTCTTTGTGGTGATTCACACGTATTGATTGCTTTTAAGCACTTGAAACCATAAAAGAAAATATCAAATGCAAAAGGGGCCGGAGCCCGAAGGTTGCCTACGTATCTCCATAGGTGGATTTAGATTTGGGGAAGAAATTTTTCTTGTAATTTTCTTTTTTTTTAGGGGATCAAGTCGCACTTAGCTCTACCTACAAAGTATAATATAAAAGCAATTAACTACTCGGGTTCTTCCCAAACTTTTTCGAGAATTTAGTTTCTTTGGCGCCGAGGCCATGTGTTCTCTGTCTAAAGACATATGTTCCACCTCTTAGGATTAGGCCGATGTGAAGTACATGAAATGTACACACTAACAATGTTAGCATAGAATAATAAATTTTTCTTTATATATGTTTTTAGCGGGAAATGGAAGAATTTTCCTTTCTTTTTTTTGTTTTTGAAAATAATTATCCCTTTTGATTTGACACTTTTTTTTTTTTTACTTTTTTTTTCAAATTTTTTTTAGACTAGACTTCTCGTGTTTTGAACTCGTGATTACGACTTTTTCATTTTTCATTTTTTTCTTTGCTTTTGTCTTATTTTGGGATTATATTTTCAAAACAGGGATTTTTATTTTAAAAATCAATTTTGTTTTTGAAAAAACCAATTTGAATGAAAAGAATTATGAAGTAAATGTGAGATTTTTTTTTGAAACTATGTGAGCACACATTTTTTTTTTTTTACATGGCACTTATGATAAATAAACAAGAATACTCTTAATATTTCAATAATCATTTTGGGCAGCAATTCAATTGTCACGGTTAATGATTCTTGAAATATTGACCAACCGAAAACGGACTTAGGAATTTTCGAAATTTTTTCACATTATTCGATAAGCTGAAATAAATAAATGACATTTGTGCATTGATCCTTGTGTCTGAAAGTCAACTAAAAGGTGATTCATTTATGGAGAGATTGTGTTAAAGTGGCCTCAGGAGTCACTTCCATTTTGTCCATCGAGGGTGGACGCTCCGACGAGCCGGTCGCAATAGCTTGCGGATGCGGGTTTACGCCCTTAATTCATTAATTTGTCATTCTAAAATTCTAACCCTTGCCAATAGACGGAGGTATCGAGACCTAATAAGAAAATGATTAAAAAGAGTACACGTGTATGGATCGATAAAGTACCAAGCACACGTAATTTTCACATAAGCATGCTATATACAAAAAATTAAATTGGGAATAGCCATGATTAACTTTTTTATTATATATACATATGGAAAATAACGCATTGTTCAAGTTTAAACCTCTTATACTTCAAGTGGAAGTAAAGTCCCCGAGTGGAGTCGCCGGCTGTGCTACTCGACTTTTGAATGTCTTAATCAACGGTGCGAATCCCACAAAAGTATATCATTGGACTATGAGTTTAAGAAAAACTTTGGAAGTCACCACCCTATTAATATACGAATAGGGACAGTTTATTAATAAATCATTTTAAAATCAATTTCAAGAAATATCATTTAAAACGATGATGACTTCATATGGATAAGGCTTTTTGAAAATTGGTCTTCATACCATGAGATAGGGTTCGGGGTTTAGGTTAAGAGGTGCGAACGTGCGGAACTCGTCTCCTCTTTCGTTCTCCGAGAACATGCTCTTACTAAATGCGTATTTTTCCATTTTAAAGTAATGATGGCTATTCAAAATAAAGAAAAATCACATAATTTGCACATATACACATCAATCAATTTAAGAGGGCCAATATATCATTTGTACATGGTAGGTTTGAGCAAGAAGTTGCACTACATACCCGTCATTGCGGGATTGGAATCCACTCGTGGATCAAAACCATTGTAGTTCGATCTTATGTCCACCTAAATGGACAATTCCATTGGCGAAGAAAAGGAAAGAATAGATTATGAACTCACCTTTAGAATTAGACACTTCTATTAGAAATGAGATAATCACTCAATTAATGATTGAAATGGGATTAAGATAATCACCTTAATTAGTGATTAAATATGAAGGAAAGATAATCACCTCAATTAGTGATTAAAAAGGAAGGAAATATAATCACCTTGATTAATGATTAAAAATGAAGGAAGGAAGTAATCACCTTAATTAGTGATTATTCAAGGTTTAAGATAATCACTCTAATTAGTGATTGAAATGAGAAAAATAATCGCCCTAATTAACGATTATTAAGGTTTAAGATAATCACTCTAGCTAGTGATTGAAATGAGAAAAATAATCGCCTAATTAACGATTATTAAGGTTTAAGATAATCACTCTAGCTAGTGATTGAAATGAGAAAAATAATCGCCCTAATTAACGATTATTAAGGTTTAAGATAATCACTCTAATTAGTGATTAAATATGAAAAATATCGCCCTAATTAACGATTATTAAGTTTATGATAATCACTCTAATTAGTGATTAAATATGAAAGGTTAAATTAATCACCTTAATTAGCGATTAAAATGAAGGTTAGGAAATAATCACCCTAATTAGTGATTATTCAAGGCTTAAGATAATCACTCTAATTAGTAATTAAATGAGAAAAATAATCGCCCTAATTAACGATTATTAAGGTTTAAGATAATCACTCTAATTAGTGATTAAATGAAGAGTTTGAGTTAATCGCCCTAATTAGCGATTAATCGAGGATTGAAATAACCACCTTAATTAGTGATCGCATTTATAATTTTCAGAGGTGCGAGTAGGGATGGTAATGGATCCGGATGGGATCCGTTTTTTCGGGTCAGGTCCCAAATTTTGGGCCCGTCGGATCAGGGTCGGATCCGGGGTCATTTGGTTAGTTCGCGGATCCGGGTCAGGATCTTCCCCGCGGACCCAGACCCGGATCCGCGGACCCGTTTTTTTTATAAAAAAAACAAGTTGGGCTTGGGAGCTTGGGCTTCTTCCCTTCTAATCTTCCAAGTTAATCAAAATATTCAAAACTGTAAACTTCATTTTTCAATTCTCACGCCTCCCCTTCAGGCTTCTAAACCCTAAAGGTGAAAAATCTCTCCACTGGTGCAGCTGAACAGCCGTTCGGCCACCAATTTCGGCCACCAGTTCCGACCACCAACCCAACGCACTATTTTCGGCTGCTTTAATTTCACAGCACCAGTCTCCACTCTCCACAAACGCTGCCATCTGCACCAAATATTCGCCGCGCGCATCAGTAGGCATGGTTTTCTTTCATTTCTGGTTTTATAAATTGTAATTTCTTGCTTAAATGAAGTGCTTAATTATTAGTGCCTAATTTCTTTGCCACTTTTCGAGCATGGTAGTGTTGTTTTTTGGTAGCATTGTTGTGTTTTGTGGTGTATTACAGTAGTAGACTATTAGTGGGGGTCTCGTAGGAGAAGTCTTATATGATTTCATATTTTCATGCTACTAATATATATAGTGCTGAAATTGTTGATGAGAAAACAGCTAGTATAACATAAGAGATTTGAACATATTTACATATAGTTGGTGTCAATGGTGTGAGTCTGTCAACTGTCAAGTAAGAATTATCAAAAATGCGTCGGACCCGTTTTGGGCCCGGATCTGGATCCAGGTCCGACATTTCCGACCCACGTAGATCCGGGTCGGATCTGGATCCAGCGTCGAAAGCGGATCCGGATCCGGGTCATGGGCCGGTCTGGATCCGCATCGACCCGTCATCCCTGGGTCGAGGAAAGAGGTTTCTTGCCTAATTGAAGGCTTTTTGAGAAATAATCTTAATTGAATATTATTTAATTATTTTGTGAAAAAATGATCGATTTGAAATCAAATTTAGAGATTGTGTTTGGGTAATCGGAATTTGGCAATTTAAAGTGAGGCACACGTGAAAAGCGCCAAAATCAGTCGGAGATCATAATTCCCAATCTCAATTATGTCAAATTATATAATTGATCCGTTTGAAGATGGAGAACAAATTTAAAATGTAAGATGGATCGTTATACGATTTAACTTAGTTAGATTTGCAATTTTTGCTCTTAATTGAGATTGAGTCATTTGATTCATATACTATGATATATTGGGCCCAACATGCAATATTTGTAACATTGGTTGCTCATTTTATTCAAAAGAGTTGTGGAATTATTTATGAAAATTATGCATAAAAATCTCCATATTTTTCATTAATGAGTGATGTAATAACTATTTACAAAGAAATTATTATTACAACAATATGTACAAATTCTATGATCTATACAAATCTCCAATCTTGATATTCACCATGATGCATGCTTGTTTGTAAACTTGTGAAAATTAGAGATTAATTAACCTCTTTGATTTGATTTTCTTATGATGATTTTTATTGATTTTATTTGCATGATAAAAGTGAATCATTTTAATAGAAACTTAAAATTTCATGATTTTTCATTAAAATTTTCGTATAAAAAGAAAACATTTTTTATGAAACTTGAGTTAATCACTTTATTTCATTTTCCAAACTGCACTTTTATTCTTGTACAGACTTATAAAATTCATAACTTTCTGTGCAAAGCGTTAATTTAAGCATGTGATACACCTATGGATGGGTCAGTGAGTTCTTTATGTTGTGTCAAAATTTCACAAGCTTTTAGTGACAACTTGAATTATGGTGAATTTTATGCTATAACTGGTCAAAATAGGACCTTTATCCAATTTGTTCTTTAAAATCCAACTTACTGAACTTAGTTTGAAGTGAATTTTGGTATGAACATTGTAGACACTTTGACAGACTAGACTTGAATTGGACATTTTTAAGACCTTTTGTTATTTATTTTCTTAACTGAGGAGAACATCAGTGTTTTGGAATTTAGTGATTTGCATGAACGTTTTTGTAAAAATGAGATAAAATTGTATAAAATTCATATGAACATGATTTTTATGTTTTTAGAAAGATACATATGTCTACTTTAAAGTTTATGTTTTGAGTTTTATCTAAATGAGTTTATTTTAAACTTTAATGACAGAACAAGCTCATATGGTACTAGACAAAATCAGTTTTGCACAACAATATTGTACGATTTTTAATTAACTGTACAAAATTTGTTTTTTAGAAATTCCAAATCCCAGTTTCTGGAAACATCTTGAACTTCATAGGAAAAATATTACATCCTATAAACTATTTAGTTAATACAGATGAAAAATAAAATGAAATACGAAATTAAAACTGACCATAATTACAGCATCACATTTTCTTTTTATGGAGATGTTTATGCACAACTTTACTTAAATTTTTTTATGAAAACATGTTTTTGGTTATGAATAACAACTTGATTAACAAAAATCACATAAGCACATATTTCCTAAGAGTCTCCCCATTAGAGTTGACTATTTTAGGTGGGGTGATTTAAGGTTGGGAACCTATTATTAGGACTTCCACATATCCAAATCACTCCAAAAATTAAAAAATGGTAAGAGAAAACAACGAAAAAGTTAGTAGGTGATTAAGAAGGAGTAAGAAAAATAACAAGAACTTGAACTTTACCTTGCTAGCTCAATAATGCACTTCCTTTTGCAAATTTTTCTACTTTTTTTTGTGATTTTCTTAATTTCTAAGTGAGTTTCTAAATTCACTTAATTACTAACTTAAACCCTTTTTTTGTTTTTTCTTTTGATGAACTTCTTTACTTACTAATTACTTCCTTAACTTTTGCTTTCTTTTTCTTGAATGATATTTTTTAGAGGGAGGAATTAAGGAGGAGGAGAGCAGTATTGAGATTAGTTGTGAGAAGTTGTGGAGTTAAGTTGTGGTTGTGCCTGTCAAAAAAAAAAAGTTGTGGTTATGTAAAATTGTTGTGTTGAAGTAAAAATGGGGGGTTATTTATAGGGAAATGAGGTGATGAATTAGGGTTTGAAGAAGGTAGAAAATCAGATTTTTCACCCAAAAATCTGATTTTAATCATCCCAAATTATCTTAATGACATCACACCAATGACATCACCTTAATGACATCACTAAATCCTCTCAAATCTTCCAACATCATCAAATTTATGGGAAATGCCAATATTCTTATTCTCTTTAGATTTGATTTTGATCTTTACACTAATGAAGCAAAATCCGAATTTCAACACATCCTAATACGTAGAAATGCATTGAAAAATGTGAAAGAAGTCTTGGCCGGACCACCTTTGCGCTAAACGGGAACTGCGCTAGGCACGGACATCGTGCGCTAGGCGCCCCGACTGCGTCTGGCGCAAGAAACCTTTGTGCGCCGGGCGCATGATCATGGGTCCGGCGTGTGATCATGTGCTTGGCGCATAACTCGAATCTTCCGAAAAAATCCGGATTCTTGGCTCTTTACACTTTGGATTTGATTCTTATTCTTATTCTTTTTCATGATTCTTATTCCTTAACTAATGGATAAAAGAATGTGATTGGTGGTTAAAGAATATATTCTTATTCTTTATCCAATGAACAATGACTTTACCATCAAAAAACCGATTACTACCGGTTTTGGGAGACGATTAAAATTCCGTGCCTAATTGCAACTCGTTTTTTTGCTTTTTCGAAAAACTAACTTAAAAAAATTCACGAAAACTCGTCAAATTAGTAAAGACGAGCGTGATTATGCTACGAATCATTTTATTAAACCGGTGGTTGTAGTTATTGACTACGACTTACGGAAAATTATATTTCTAAGCGAATTGTATGACTAAAACGCGAAAAAAGGAAAACCATACGATGGAATGAAATTCGCGCTCCGGGACGAAACATGCCTTTGACGGGCGCGCGCTCCACAATACTGACGGTTTTCGTTATTTTTATCTCTTTGCAACATCTTTGTTTTAAAAATTTATACGAAAAAGGGGTTGAAAATTTGGTGTCTACACTATGATCATGTTTAATCCATGTAGTGCTCTATTTCGTTTGAACCAAAACAAATCCGTAGATAAGTAATATGTTGTAACTCCGACCATGAGTATTGGATGTATGGAGGGAGTTCGGGGTATTGGTTTTGCTAAACTTTTTTTGGCGTAATTGTAGCGAACCTACCTTGAGGTTCTTGACGAAGCGGCGGGTGCGTCCGCACCAACGCTATTGTTGGTGTTGTTTTCACGGCTTGCAATTTTCTACTTTGTTATGTATTTCATAGATGTTGTTGCTTGTCTTCTTCCTCGTGAATACATGTTAGAGTTGGAGTATTATTTTGGTTATGTAGCATTATAATGTAATCTCGTATTGCTTGTGATGGAGTGTAAAGTTTTCTTATTCTCATATACGGGTGGTTATGTGACTTTGTATCTTGTTTTTTTTAATATATAAGTTTATATTAATATTTCTCGTTAAGTTATGACTTGGATTTTTTTATATACTTATTTGATTAATGTGTTATTTAGCATGTTTGATGATTTTGTTTGTTTCACATTTATCTTTATGAGTTGGTATTTTTAGCATGATGAGTTTATTGGTATTTTGGAGAAAATGTTATTATTATTATTTTAATTTTAAGAAGAGAGTTTTTTTTTGTAAATTGAAATTCTTGGGTTGCGATCCTAGATTTACGCTAATTTGGTGCAAGGCCTTAAGGGCATCAGTGTAATTTTGAGTATTATTTTATTTTTACTATCTTGTTTGAGGAAGCAAGATATCAGGTGGGACGAAATCCCAAGGTGAAGAACATGCAAACCATAGAACGGAATCCTAGGTATACCTTGGTTTTGTTGTCGTTCGAGAGGTCGGTGAGGACGGAATCATACACCGCATCGGGAGTATGGCCATTCTTAGACACGAGCGACGGTAGGGAACGTAACCCATAGGGGCGTCTGGAGGTTGCGATCCGACAATACCGTAGGAAGTGGGTTGCGATCCACTAGCGTTCAGTTCTCTCTCAAACTAATTATATTATTTTATTACTTTAAACTTTGATGGTTTATGTTGTTGATACTTGATTTTATATATATAGTTATTTATCCATTTTGTTTATTACGTTATCTTTACCTATTTATATTAAGCATGTTGTACTATCTTTGTTTAAGTGTTTTATTTGATTATCTGAAGTTCACTATTGAGATGTTTTTGTGTGACTTGATTATTAAGACTTTTATAACTCTTATATGGATCATAATTGAGTTGGGAGAGCTGTTAGTTACTCCCACCGATTGTGGATGTTTGTTGATATATTTTGCGGAGTGATTATTTCGTGTTATGGGAAATGAGAGAAAGACTATTTAGGATTTTTGTTTGAGACGTTTTATTTTATTTATATTTAATACATTGGGTTTATGAGGTTGTTTTGCCTCCTTATGGATATTTTGGATTATCTTTAATGGGTTTCATTTTTATTTAGTTTAAGTTAACCCTTATTTAGAGTGGTATTTCCATCAGACGATATTTCCGCTATCGTCATTTCTTTGATAAAATGTTCTATTTTGTTAAATAATATTTATAAAAGGGACGGAGTGTTACAGTTTATGTAATACCCCTCATGATTATTTTAAAGGAATTTAAATATACTCATTCCAACAAAATGCATCTTTCTTTTAGGGAGCTTATTTCCTTAGTTCCTCCACGATTAAGCGTCTTGGTAGGGGTAGTCCGAGGATGGGTGACCTCCCGAGAAGTTTTTCATGGTGCGCATAAGTGAGGACAAAATGCGCCGAGAAGAACTTGTGTTGGTTGCGAGGACAATTGTTGGCCATGGATGCGCGTGGTGACGATATCTTTCGACTCCCGGGAAGAGTCGGGTTTTACAAGATGTGTTCTTGAGTGGGAGATAGGCGGGGGTCCTACAACATTGTCATAGTATGCCTTCTAGTGGACATCTTGGTTCACATACCACGGCTTATAGAGTTCTCCGGAGTGGTTTCTACTAGCTTACCATTTTCCAAGATGCCGGTGCATTTTGCCTTTCTGCAATGAGTGTCGAAAGAACGGGAAATATTTCAAAGACACGGAGATGCCACATATGGGAATTTTAGAGATTGAGCCATTTGATGTGTGGGGCATTGATTTCATGGGACCTTTCCCTTCTCCTTGTGGGAACAAGTATATATTGGTAGTTGTGGATTATGTGACAAAGTGGGTTGAAGATGTGGCTTCACCTATTAATGATTCCAAGGTGGTAATGAACCTCTTTAAGAAGATTATCTTTCCTCGTTTTGGAGTCCCGAGAGTCTTGATCGGTGATGGGGGTTCTCACTTTCATTAGAGAACCTTCCACGGCTCTCTTGAAGAAATATGGGTCACTCATAATGTAACACCCCCAAAATCCATGCACGTCTAAACTACGTTGCATCGACTTTGGGAGTGTTACCGCCGCGAGTGAAACGAAGGCATATTAAAATCAAAACGTTAACAACTCCTTACTAAGAAAACTACATTACGGCGGAAATAAAATGTTTACTTTACTACAACTCGGGAATCACCATGGACCCCTTTTATTCAAACCATTAACTACGAATACTAATTATTCTATAAGTTCAACAAAAACACTTAAGAATTTATAAACCGAAAATATCCCCGTATGCCAAACCCATGCGGCATCACGACATACCTAATCTGCTCCCCATTGAAATATCAATGGTTCATCACAAAGTCAACAAACATCACAAATAACAAACAATCGGCTATGTTTGAGTACGTACATAATCAATTACATAATACACTAAACATAATCAGAATAATAATAACAATTCCTAATCATGATTCTACAAAAACATTAAATTCCATTTTTACAATTTATTTGGCATCGAACGGGCATCGTCATCTTTCTAGAATCATACGGGCTACTTATTCCTTAATAATGAACTTGGTCTATTAGATGAAATGTAAATACGGTTTCGTTAGTTCCACATCCATCACCTTAGTATGCATACCCCCCCAGATCGTACGGAACCTTCCGCCTACTTGAGTTATCAAAATTTATAAGGACACTACGTCGTCACAGTAGGCTGCGTAGGAGTGTAGAGCAAGTCTCACACTCCCCATTGTTCATCACTTGTAGGGAGTCCAACTACAAGTTTATTGCCAAAATCCTTTCTTAGTATTGACCATTCATACCACATTAAACATGTAATCATTTAACATTCCTTCTTAGATACAATACTCAAATCTTTATTCTTGTAACATCCTTGTCACACCATAGATCAAAGAATACAAATCCAAAACTTCCATGCTTATGATACGATAGAATTACGCATAACAATGCTATCATACAGGAATCGTGCTACCAAACAATCTCGTAAATTACAATCATACAATCGTTCCTATCATGATTCTAGGTTCCAATAGAATAATCCTGACCTAACATGATACTAGTAATTGCAAGCCGAACTAGTACGCGTACGTATCTTGTAACGGAGAATCTTTCTTGACTATTAAAACGTTCAGCATGAAATTGGGACCTAATCGAATAATAGAAGTAATTCAGTTCTAAGTCCTTGATATCATTAAAAATAAAACCAACTTAACTAACTATGTAAAACTTAGTGTTTCGAATAATAAAATGAACGTTCTTGTTGGTTAGACTTTTCTTTCATAAACTTTATTGAACTAACATATTTAGGACTTAATAATGAGGTGCTTATAAATCGATTTCGTTTAACTTTTACACTACTTTGTTTATAATAACAAAACTTAACTAGATACATATATAAGAACTATAAAATCGGAAATTGAAGAAATAAAATCAAAGTAAGAACTAGTAGTATATTATAATCGATTTCTTTTAGTTCATAATATACTTTTATTTAAAATCACAAACTTAAACTAATATACATAAGTATAATAAAAACGAAATTGAGAAATAGAATTATCATAAGAACTAAAAACATAATTCTAAATCCGATTTCTTTTACTATTTCTATACTTTGATTATAATCACAAAATTTACTCAAAGATAATAAGAATGACAATGAAATCGGATTTATAATTTAAAGAAAATAGTGGTGATGACTGCAACAAACCACCGACGACCACCACGACCCGCGGCGTGACTTGCGTAGGCGACCACGACTCCTCTGGCGGCACTCGCGCTCGGCCCCACACTCGCACCACCACTCGAAGCCTCGCGTCGCACCTTCACCTCGACAGAGCGACGACACTCGAAGCCTCACTCGACACACCCTCTACGCGACGACTCGCTCGACCGCCCGCACACACAAACCTCGCACCAACTCGCTGGACCCCGCGGCACACTCTCGACACCCTCGCTCGACTCACACCCTCGAGTCCAAGACTCGAACACACACGCCGCACTCGTCTCGCCTCACCCAGCCACGACCCTCGTACAACCTCGCTCGACACACCTCACCCACCACACTCGCAGCAAGCCTTGAAGGCCGACGAGAACTCGGGGAGAAGAAGAAAGTAGTATGGAGGAGGAGAGGGGGTGTGACGTGGAAGAAGAGAGAAAGAACGTAATAGGAGAAGAGGAGGAGAGAAAAAGTTCTCTTGGGAAAACGGGTGATTGAGGGAAGTTAGGATTTTACTTTAATTTTTTTTTCTTCTATTTATAGCATGAGAAACCTTGGTCTAATAAGGATTTGTTTCCCAAATCAAATTCTAATTTCTTATTTTATTTGGAGAATAAAGCGAAACCAAACTATAATATAATTAGGTACAATAATAGGTTATATAGTTAAATTAAAACACTTTCAACTTTATTCTTTATATTTTCTTATTTATAACAAAATATAACTCCCAAAACTACGGAGTATTACACATAAGGTTGGCTTGTCTTATCATCCTCGACTAGTGGCCAAGTTGAAGTCTCCAATCGTCGGATCAAGCGCATCCTAGAGAAGGTGGTTATTAGGTCGAGGAAAGATGGTCACAAAGTTGGATGACACTTTGTGGGAACCACTCCAAATCGGTTGGTCCATGGCAAAGCTTGTCATTTACGAGTGGAAATGGGATATCTATCGGCATAGGCGTTAAAGAATTCAACATTGATTTAGAGGCCGGATGAGGCAAGAATTCTTGATTAAATGAGCTTATTTGGAAGCATATGAGAATCACAAGATTTACAAGGAACGGACGAAGAAGTTTCATGACATGATGATCGAGAAGCAAGAAATTCATGTTGGTGACAAGGTCCTCTTGTATAATTCTAGACTAAGGCTTTTTCTTGGAAAGCTTAAGTCAAGGTGAGTGCAGGCCTTTTGATGTCAGCGATGTGAAGGTAGAAGTGGCTAATGAAGAGGGGACGAAGTTTAAAGTGAATGGTCGGCGTCCAAGCTGTACCATGAGTTCTTTTCATAGGTCGAAGTGGAGGTTATCTACCTCCAAGCTCCCCGATTGAAATCTAAGGTACTACAATCGTGCGGGGACCTTTCTAAACCGTAACTTTACCGGGAGGCATCCCATCTTTTCTTTTATTTTCTTTACTAGTTTAGATTATTTTTCTTAATCTTTTGTGAGAGGCGAGAGAGAGTCACCGATTTGGACGAGCTTAGTGTGTGCAAAGGGGTCCATATCACTACGTGGGACAAATTTGGCGCGAAAAAAGTCCAAGTCGTGTTCGCCGGTGCACGGGACCTCGAACTGGCCCCACGAGTAAATTAGCCCGACCCAGGGTGAGTGTGTTTTTTGACGAGGTTAAGTTCTCTCGGTTGACCGGGCAAATTCGCCGGACACCGGCCTCTCAAACTCCGCCTTACAATTGTTTTTGAATTTCGCCCGGGTCGACCGGCTATTTCAAATTTAATTTCGCCCAAATTCGTGTCGTGCTTGGTTTATAACGCCGAATTCTTTTTTTTTGTTCCTTCATTTCTATTCAACTTCTCCACTCCTTCACGCTCCTTGGACCTCTCTCTCTCCTCCAACCTCCATAGCCACACCTTCTTCCTACCTTCATCCCTTCCAAAATTTCTTCTTCTCACTCGATTTTCTCCATCTCCCATCACTTCTCTTCATCTTTTCACACACAAATTCACAAAAGCTCCACCTTTTCTTCATCCCACCTCACTTCACCTCTCCACAAAAAGTTCCATCTTTTCACCATGTCTAGACCCAACAAGAGAAGACAACGAGAAAGGGGCAAATCAAGCAACCAAATTCCACCTTGGATCCACACTTCCGGAGTAATCTTTGAAAATTTAGAACAAAAGAAAGATTCCAAATACTCAAATATTGAATAGTTTCCCCCACCCGATTTGTTGATTCTAATTGGTTGCATGCACATAGGTATGTATCTTTGAAACAAAGACATTGTTCGAAAAATTGGGGTTGGGCTCCATGTTTTGCAGTATGTTCTATTGGACTATCAACATCTCACACTTGAGCTTTTGAGTTCTTTGGAAGTGGGAAACAAAATCCGGAGTTATCCGATCCGCCTTGTGGGTGGGGATCGGGAGCTGCAACTCGCCAATTAGCTGCTATATTTGGCACGCCTGCTACAAAGATACACTTTCGACCTCGCTCCCCGTATGCCGACATTGGCTTTGTGGGGAGGCATTTACAAGGGATGCTAAGTGTAATGCTCGGACATGACCGCGACCATTTACATTTCCCCGCCTCGGCTATTTGCGCGATTTTTG